>CM059579.1:90574657-91803062 GCA_030386875.1 Morinoia aosen | reverse complement strand
AGAATTTATGAAATTCGTTGACAACATTAAATTCAATATTGACCAATGATGCTCCGATGTCCATTATAACATAGGACCGAATTCTGACTAAGCATCATACTATGAAGCATAGTCAATCAGGCCTCGCATGGGAGCCAGACAGAGAAATGCTACGAGACCTAGCCGATGGAGGGGTGTTCAGAGGATAAGAGACACGTTGCAAGATGCAAAAAATGCTGAAAAAGTTGTCATTTATGAGGGAGATGAGGAGGAATAATTCATATTGTGATAAGTTCACCGAATTTTTTTCAATGATTTGGCTTTATGTTTATGTTAACTGTGAAAATTTATTGTCTATAGGTACATTTTAGCAGGCTAGGTTTTTGTGTTCAAATCCAAGTTTTTCCTGAAGTATGATCTAGGTTTTTCAAAAAGTAGTCGCTGGCAGCACTGTCTTCTACATATTATTGTTTATTTTTTATTAACTTGTGCTTCTCCCTAAATCCTGTGTCGACAACCATCATGTGTATTACGATAACCATGTATGAATAGCAATTAAGGATCTTAATCATATGTTCCAACACTTAACATGGATATTACGATAACCATGTATAAATAGCAATTAAGGGTTTCAATGCTAAGGTATTTGAATGCATTTTTCGCTTTCATTTTTCAAGACTTATGCGTACTAATGAGAGTTTTTTTCAAATGAACGTCGCGAGGATTGTGCTCTCCTAGTTTCAAAATCAGATTAGGCAAGGAAAGGAACTCAATTTTGTGGTACTTTTCTATCAATCATTTCGTTTCAACATTTTACACGGGTATTACGATACCAATGTGTTATAATCATTTAAGGATGTTAATGTTAAGGTGTTTTAAAAACCAATGGATCAACATTTCATGTATGTACTTTATTGGAAGTAAAATGTTTTTCTTTTTCTTTCTTTCTTTCTTAAAAATTATACATTTATGATTATGAGGTCGACATTTAACATCTTTTATTCTTACGGATCAAATATGCATTATACGATCTCAAGGAAAAACGAAATAGCATAGCTACATATTTTCTTGTGGAAGTATATCAAGTGGCTTTGATTGAAATATGTTTCCCAAGTAAAATAATTTATATTTTATTGCAAATGACGATTCTTTTAAATGTAAAACATCTTGCGAACTTTTTCTTTTAAATTTTATGAATAAACATTAACAACTAGCCAAAATTTTTAAATAGGTAGTTGTACTTATCACTAAATAACAATAACATTTTATTGGATTTCATCTCTAGTGGATGCAGTTGCCCGTAAGATATACATATAGCATAGTTGGCATAATTGTTCTTTTTGTGCACTTGTTCCCCTCAGGGGGATACAACTATTGTTTCTATGGGAATTATCGCTCCCAGGGGGAAAATGTGAGGGCCCGAGCTGAGAGTTAGGTAGGCCTTCTTTTTGTTGAAACAAAATGCTTTTGTTATGTCAAGGACCATCATTTTTTGGTTCACTGCTGTCCTGTTCTTCAGCTCCTACTACTTTCGGTCGATGTGAAGTTTCATGCAATCACGGAAAATAATAATGCCGACCCCAGGAATCACTAAAGGAACACATTTCAGAACGTTTTACAAGAATGACATTCTGCTCTCTGATGCGTTATTTTCGAAATATTGAACTTTGAAGTTGGCCGTCGCGCGCCCAAGGAAGCGAGCGTAATTTAATTAAAAACGGAAGCTAACCCCCTATTACGAACGTAAAGAGGTTGGGTCGTGAGGGGGAGGCACAGTTCTTCTAGTGAAAATGATAAATAAAGCTTCTAACCCACCCATTAGGGTGACGACCGCAACCTTGTTGACATCGGGTCCAAAATGGCGGCGCCCATGGTGGTCGCCATGTTAGTTGGCCGTCGTGCGGTCGTCACCCTAATGGGTGGTTTAGAAGCTTTATTTATACTTTTCACTAAAAGAACTGTGGCTACCCCTCACGACCCAACCTCTTTACGTTTGTAATAGGGGGTTAGCTTCCGTTTTCAATTAAATTACGCTCGCTTCCTTGGGCGCGCGACGGCCCACTTCAAAGTTCAATAACTCGAAAATAACGCATCAGAGAGCAGAATGTCGTTCATGAAAAACGTTCTTAAATGGGTTCCTTTAGTGATTGTTTGCAATATCATTATAAATTTCCGTGATTGCATGAAACTTCACATTGACCCTACTTTCTTCTTAAACTTTGCTCTTGTTTCATAATCTTCTTTCATAACTTACTGTGCTCGCGATAGCCGTGTGCTATAGGTTCCGCCGCCGTGCGGCCGGGACCCGGGTTTGAAACTCGGCGCTGGCAGTGGCGATTTTCTCTGTTGGGTATAGGAGAAAAATTCCAAGCAGAATACCCCACTCTACCCAGGTGTCTGAAATGGGTACCGGTCTTGACCGGGGGAAAGCGTCATGGCGTCCTGGTGTTAGTTCTAAGGCATTTGAAAATCCAATGTACAAGGTGATATGTATCAGGCTTGATTGGAAATAAAGCATCCGTAGATGCCTTCATTATTATTATTATTATTTCTATGCCCTTTCTGCGTAGATTCCGCGTTTCCTTAACTCCAAACTAAACGATTCCTTCCTCTCTTTGGATCGCATTTGTTGCTGGGTAGGGAGGCTAAAACTAATGACTAATCTAATCTTTGTGCACTTGATGCTCAAAAATAAAATATTTTATTCACAAACGTAAGCACAGAAATAAAATTATTCTCAATTAGCTTTTAGAGTCCCGCTGCAATTTCAGATGAGCAAGTCGTGAATCAAACTTATTACATTTCAATTCCTCCTAATGAACAATGTTTAATTCAAAGTCATATATTTGACTGGTAAGGTCTTGATTATCATAAACTTGATGTAGCCTTCCAATTCTTATTCCAAGAAAAATATACTCACACTCCAAGTTGTTGCGGCAGGATAGAAAGAAAAAGAAAGACGTCAAAGGAACTTCTCCGCAGTTCATTTAAATCCAGAAAGTGTTTTATTGGACCTGAGCTTGATTGTGAGCAGTATTATCTTCCTGTGAAAAGACGAGTTTATTCTGTCCACTTTGATTTAGGGAAACAACGATTTACTGAAACTATTATTTTTTTTTGGAAAAAAATTACCTCTTTGTTAAGCTGAAAGTTTTTTTTTTCCAGTGACGTTAATTTATGTCCAAATACAGAAAGAATTATGCTGTAAAATTAACTTTTAATACAATGTGTCATCTTTTGAACGAGATTTTAGTTCCTTTGAAGTTCCTTTTCGCAGTCATGGCGATTCAGTTACCTCCAGGATGTCATCATAGTATGGAGATGCTCCATGTAATTAAAGTTCATTCTTCTACTAAATGTATATAGGAGAGCTACATGAAATTTGCATTTTCGTTTCGGTTCCGTAGTATAACATGTTCATAACCTATTTGTTATTATTGATTGCAATTAGGATGCCGATTTAGATTTTGAGGTACGATAGAAATAGTTTACAAACTCATATTTCCGAAGTGCCATAGTGATTGGTCATAATGAAATTCCCTGATATTCTACCCTGCTGTAAAGGGATCTGACAATCCCCTGGTGTCTACTAGTTTCTAGTCAGTTTATTTTTTCCATATGAACTGTTTTCATCATAGTTGAAAGATGTTAAGACAAGGTCTTCGCCAAACTTTTGTTGGAGTCCATTTAGGATGGGGTACCTTAAAAATTTAGGTAACTTTTTTGCCGTAAAGCTTCGGTTGCTCCATTTAGTATTAAGCATTTCAAGTATTAAGAAACTTGGAGCTTTTTTTGAATTTTTGGTATTGCGTATATTATTGGCTCAAATTACTCATTATAGGCCAATTACTTAACTCTAGACATTTGGACAACAATCATTGTGTAAAAAAAGGTAGTAAATTTTTGCCGTTTAAGGTAGTAAAAAGTAGTAAAATTTGGAAATGAAATATCAGTAGTCACCATGCTTCATATATTTTCAGAGTGTGATATTTTTCAGTATAACTTTATTTCCGACACACCTTAATGGACGGCTCGTTAAAACTTACTAAGCCTTTTGTTCCTTGTGAGGCCTGGCCTCGTCTTAAGATTAAGAACAGCCTTCTAATCAAGCATACCCATTCATGAGTGCACCCCTACATCCCTTCCAATTATTCTTCCTGAAGCTGGCCTTTTCCCTATTTGCTGTTAAAATTGCTGTGACAAGCGCGCTGTTATTCTCTGCCTTTCGAGTGTCACCGTTACTATGGTTCCCCGCTGCTCCTCCGAGCTCAAATTTTGCCTATCTGTTGCTGTCAACCCTCGCGGTTTTTCCCTATTACCCAAGCCTTCGACAAAAATCTTGTCCAAGCATGTTTCCCACGACTCCCCAAGTTCAAGTGTCGAGCCCTATATATCTGTCAAACTCTGTGGCTGGAGTCCTCTACAGTTGGGACTAACGCTTTTTGTTTTGAGGGTAGGTAATTAACTTCCACCCAATGTGGTCTGACCAAGACCTCTTGAGAAAATTGCTCACAAAAATCCTAGCCAAGCAAACATAAGCCCAGATTCAAACACACTCTTTGCTACACCAATACATACAATCACATGTAAAATATGAATCCCATGCACATACATGCTGAAGCGACCCATCTGTACTGCTGGAAATGCTCTACAGAACGCCAAACACAAAAACACGAATTACAGCTCAATTCAATTTTGTCGTAACAAAAAACATAATCTCTGAAATATTCCATCAATTCCAAAAAATTCACAAAATCCATAAATTCCCAGGAATTCACAAAAATCAAAAACAAGGAATTCACAAAATCAAAATATTTCCTAACATCAATTTAAAGCATGAATTTTTGAATTCTCATGCAAATATCAGAGAAATTACCTAATGGATAGCATGAAGGTTAGATATGCATATATACAGACAAATAATTACAAAATCTGTTAATTTATAAGTGATCTCATGTGAGATCACTGGGAGGTAATGGGTTAAGGAGACCATCCCAGGCCCTTGCCAGATCCTGTCGATGTCATGGTCATTTTGCATGTTTTTGTTGTAGAAGGACCCTTAGGTGGTAGACTATTCGTTCCTAAAATTTTATGGCGCTACGACAATAATTCCCCCCCCTCCCGGGGGGGGGTGGGGGGTGAAGGGACCAAAATATTTCAATTTTTCCGATTTTGACCCATATAAAAAGAGAACAAATGGGAAATGGAAAAAAGCCAAACGAGCGTTTGTTAGAAATGTACCAAGGATTCTAAAACTGCATTTGTTTTTGTTCTAGCATCAAAACTGAAGGAGAAGTCCCATTTTGAAATATCGATATCAATGAAAAGCACCCAAATTTTTTTAACTTTTTCCTGATTTTGACCCCAAATATAAAGAGAACAATTAGGAAATGGAAAAAAAGCCGAACGTGAGTGTGTTAGAAATGTTCCAGGGATTCTAAAACTGCATTTTTTTTTGTTCTAGCATCAAAACTGAAGGAGGAGTCCCATTTTGAAATATCAATATTAGTGAAATATCAATACCTAAAAACCAATATGTCAAATTTTTGCAAAATCTAAGGCCTGAATAAAAAAAATGAATAGAATCAATTGTGTTTCTTTTCAAAGGTTACATATCATAGTCAAATTTTATAAGAATCAGACTGAAAAAAGAAAAAAATTATTTTTTTGATGAGTAAAAATTTTTATAATTTTTTTTTATGAAATCACTATTCACAGTTTGAATATGAAGTTATGTATGGAAAGTATCGAAATAAAAATTAAAACTGCATTCAATTACATCAATTGTTCATTATATTACACTTCAACACAAAATTTTATTTTTTGCTTATACCCAACACTTTGAATTTTCAACATTCATCCTGGGACTAGTTCTTGAGTTTTGATGCTAGAACAAATCCAAAGACAGTTTTAGAATCCTTGAAACATTTCTAACAAACGCTTGTTCGGCTTTTTTCAAATTCAAATTCTTTGAAAAAATATATAGCTCTAAACCCAAAAAATTGTTGCTGATTTTTGAAATTTTAAAATTTTTTGAAAAAATAGAAAAAATTTGAATTTGAAAAAAACTGAACGCACGTTTGTTAGAAATGTTCCAAGGGTTCTAAAACTGTCTTTGTTTTTGTTCTAGCATCAAAACTGAAGGAGTTCCAATCTGAAATTTCAATAAAAATATACCAAAAACACGTTTTTCGTCAAAAAAAAAAGTAAGGCCTAAATCGAAAAAATGACAATGGTAAAAAAGGTTTACTTTTACAAAATACATATACTGGCCAACTTTCAAACGAATCGGACTATAAAAGTTGAAAAAGTGGGATGATCTCCTTAATATGGTGTTGCATGACCTACACCAGATGGAGAAAATTGAATGTGTTTCATATGCAAATAATTTTACAATCGTCACAAATGGGAGGTTCTCTGAAGAAATTCAGCGGACAATGCAGAAGTATTTACATGCACTCACTTGGTGGCTTTCTACAAGGAAATTTACAGCAAATACAATTGAAACTATAATGTATTCACAAAAAGAAAAATGTTCCCATACCCAACTTGTTGAATTTCAAACATGTTAGTTGGGCGGAAACTCAAATGCATTGAACTATTTTTTACGCTCAAAAATTTACCTTTCTTCCTGACCTAAATGAAATCAAAATTGATAGACAGAGACATGTGCATTTACTTAGGGCATTGTCTGAAATCTCCTGGGGATCATCCCAATAATTATTGCATTAAGTGTATGTCTCATTTGTAAGAAGCCAACTTGTATGTGGTCATGTATGTTCCCTAAGTTTTTAGAAAGGAGCTAGAATTTTAAAAACGAAATCTGAACTCAGCCCCTAGTTGTATATTGGGAGTTCAAAAGGTACCTCCTATTTCTTCAATAAAGGCTGAAGCATATGTTTTGCCTCTTGAGCTGTAATTGCATTTTCTCTATGTTAAGTGATGCTTGATATACAGCAATTCTAGCAGTAGCCCTTCAGAACTTGTTTGAAAACTGGACTATTTGCATCCCCCCGCAAAAGCTTAATTTCTTCTAGAAGGATTGAAATGTTGAAGAGCTCCCAGTTTACCTTCCTCACCCGGAGGTAAACACTGAACTTCCTGCTGCTGCATTTGAACTTCCTACTCTGCTCATATGCACATCCTTTCTGGATGTGTAGTCTCTTAGTTCAGACAAGATCAATGGAAAATTTGAGGCTTATGTTTTGATGCAATATAGGGATTGCTGCTGGATATATACTGATGGGTCTAAACTGGAGTTAGGATCTACATCAGCTGTGGTGTACATTTCATACTTGAATTTATCCACAGCTTGGTTAATCCATCCTGGTTACTCATTAGTTGGAGCAGAGTTGTTTGCAATCCTAAAAGCAATAAAATTTACAAAATATAGCAATAATTTAAACGAAAAATGGGTAAATGTTGAGAAGGTACTAATCAATTTTCAAAATTTTGTTGCATGAATTAAGGTAATTACATGAAAATAAACAACGTTTATTCTATGCTCTTTTGGGTAGAAATGAGGATTTAATGAGTTATAGTGGTATGTTAATTTCCGTCTTTCATTGCAATTATAGTCTTCCAGGTATGCAAAAATCATACCGTTTTTTTACCTTAAGTTTGTTTTGGGGTATTTACGTTATCTAAACAATTGAATTAACCTGCACATTCAGAAAGAAGACTTTATTCTTTGTCTGAAGATTCAGTTTTGGGATGTACTGCAATCCAGCGTTTCTTCTTGGAGTGGCGGTGGTTGTACGTAGCAGACGATTGCAGACGATTTTATTTTTTATTCTTATTTTATTTTTTATAAGAAATTTTATAAACTAGTGATGAAATTGAAGAAAACAGTTACCATTTCTTACCCAGCATTAATAAGCTGGATATTTTGTACAGAAGATGAGAATTTTAATCTTGCAACCAGGGTACTTGCAAAGCCTACTCTGTTCAGTTATATCTGGAAAGTAACCAATCTCATCACTTCTCATGTTGTGTATACCAACAGCCTAGTTGTAAATAGGCCTTTTTTGGGTATGTTCTTGTTCAACATTCAAAGATGGGGGTTGTAAGTGCTTTTTCACTGAAATTTTATTGCATGGGATCAGGGCAGTTTCTCATCTCATTTGAATCCATGAAGAAAGTTTTTTTGGTTGTGTTAGGCTTACATTTACTCTCGTGATCTCATAGACTGTAACCAGCTGTTGATGATGCACCTGTTAGTCTGAGGAGAAATGAGAATAAGGTAACTTTCCTAGAGCAGACCGCAATCCTGTTCTCTAGATCATCATTTGATCATTCAAAGCAAGGTCTCCCATGTGTTGATTATAGGAATACACAATATTGGGAATTAGTCCCCTCAGGGGGATACAACTATTGTATCTATGGGAATTAGCGCTCCCAGGGGAAAAATGTGAGGGCCCAAGCTGAGAGTTAGGTAGGCCTTCTTTTTGTTGAAATAAAACATTTCTTGTTATGTTAAGGGGTCCGTCTAGTCAGAAGTCCAAAATTGGCAGATTTATTTTTATTGCTCAATTCGGTAGAGCGATGCACAATTGGTAAGCAGAAAAAAATTAGGAAGCATCTGAAGCATCTGCGAGTAAACCAAGGGAGAAGAAGCGTCGGGTGAGGGTCGCATGAGGGTCGCATGAGGTGTCAGCGCTCGTGTGCCAAATCATTTCACCTAGATATTGCTCACCGACTGTTCATTTCTAAAGACATACGTATTTACCACTCAGTCTTCAAGAGCTTTTACGATTTGGCAACGTTGATCTTGGTACCTCCCACAAACCTCCGCCCCCCCCCCTCGCCCCCTCCTGTGGCGTAGACATAAATAGGACTGCTGACCACGCAGCTGTTCAGTGTAAGATGAAAGCCGACGCGAGTATGATGTCAAACGATTAGCTGAAGCTGCCTTTCAAGCTCAGTAGCTGGACTGCATCTTCTGAGCTTAGTTAGGATCGAAGCGCTCCTTTCCGGTACACCTGAGCTTTGCGTCCCCCCTGATCCTCATGCTTGGTACCTGGCCCCTGGTACCACTTGTGGTACCAGTTTCGACAAGGAACCACAAAATACTACGATGAAAGGTTGCCAAAGTCAAGAAAATATTTTAGAATTGCTTTCATTACGTTACCTGCGCTGATTTCTCAGTAATATAGCTTGAAAATGAAAAAAACCTGTTTTCTGTACTAAAATGCGTTTTTCGAACAACTCAAATGTCAATATTCAAGCCACTTCTTCTCAGAAACTAGTGATCGTAGAGCAATGCTGTTGGTATCATTGGATGGGCAAAGAGTTGCTGCATAAAGAGTCAGAGGATCTTATTGAATTTCATAATGGTGTCTTAGTTACATTAAAAAATCTACGGAAAAATGAATCACTCTTTCAATTTTTTTAAAAACACCATAAAAACTAAACTATTATGAATTTCAAAATAATCCTCTGACTCCTTATTCAGCAACCCTTTGTGCATCCAATGAGATACTTACAACATTACTCTACGTTAGTGACTTTGAGAAGAAGTGGCTTGAAAAATTTCCATTTCCCTGCCCACTTTCTCCCACTTTCTCTCATTATCTCCGCCATTATGGCAAAAATGGATAAAAGTGTTAGATGCAGCCCCTATTTATTTTCCAAAATACACACGTATGCCAAATTTCATAGGTCTAGATACCATACAAAAAACGGGATGGCCATTTTCTTGATTCTGACTAGACGGTCCCCTTAAGGACCAACTTTTTTCGGTTCATAACTGTTATGTTTTTCAGCACCTCTGACTATCTTCAACATTTATCTTATTTCATGAACTTCTTTCCCATCTTACTGTTTCTATGCCCTTTGTGCATAGATTTCTCATTTTCTTATCTCCATACTAAATGGAGCTTCCTCCTTCCTCTCTTCGATACGCTCTATTTGTGCAGCGGTTAGGGAGGCTTAAACTAACTTATAATCATAATCATAGAGGGAATTAGTACTTTTTCATACTTCTCCAGTTTTCATTGAACCTTAACTATTCCTGCTCTGGCTAGAGATGTGAGTAAAAAAAACATGTTTTTTTTACAAAAAAAACCGTGGCCAAAAAAAACGTGGATTTTTTTTTTTAATATTTTGTCTGAAAATAACTCAGCAAGAAAAAGAACCACATTACATTATTTGTTTTCATGTCAAATTACAAAATAAAACAGCATACTTCTTAATTGATAGTTATCTATGGTTTTATGAACTTTTTTATTTTCTGCGGTTTCATGCTTTGATATTTCATTTATTTTACAATACATGTGAATGACCTTAAACTCCCAAAATGGTGTGTTTTAATAACATACCTTTACTTATGGTCATTGATAGAGATATGACTAAAAAACCATGCTGTTTTTTTTTTAAAAAACATGTTTTTTTAAAAAAACATGTTATGTATACAAAAATTATGACTAAAAAACATGGAAATTGATATATTTGTGACCTTAAAAACCCAATGCTGTTTTTTTAAAACATTGTTTTTTAACAGAAAAATCTTGACTAAAAAAACATGGCTATTATATTTTATGGGACCAAAAAAGTTTTTTATAAACATTTAAAAAAAATCATGACTAAAAAAACACGGATGTAAATATCAGGAAAGTTAGTTTTCTTTAATCGAATTGTCTTTAGAAACTTATAAACAAAGAATGCTGTTAATATTGAAATCATGTTTATTAGAACTGTACTAGGTCTTAGAATAAAATATCTACATAGAATCTATTCACTCCATAAAACCTTCCGGAGACCAGCTCCATCCTCAGTCATTCTGTAAAATTTGGTGAAATGGACAATGAATTTTCACTGTTCCTTTGAAAAACATTTGACTGAATGACTTACTGAGGATGGAGCTAGTCTCCGAAAGGTTTTATAGAGTGAATAGATTCTTTGTGGATATTTTATTCTAAGACCTGGTACGGTTCTAATGGATATTAAAATATCTTATGTGACCAAAATATCCATGCTGTTTTTTGAATGTTTTTGTTACAAAAAAGTCATGACTAAAAAACACAGATATTAATATACTTTATTTTACCATAAACAACCATGCTGTATTTTTTAAAATAAACATCTTTTTTACAGAAAAATCATGAATAAAAAATGTGGATATTGATATATTTTATGTGCCAAAAAAACATGCTGGTTTTTTTAAATCATGTTTTCTTGACCAAAAAAAAAGCATGACTAAAAAACATGGATATTAATGACTTTTGGTGAAAAAAACATGGTTTTTAAAATGTCATGTTTTTTTGGTCAGATAAAATTTAATAACACATGTTTTTTGTAAAAAAAATTTTTTTCAGAAAACATGGTTTATTGGTCACATAAAATAAATTAATATCCATGTTTTTTTACAGATTAGATTAGTCATTAGTTTTAGCCTCCCTACCCAGCAACAAATGCGATCCAAAGAGAGGAAGGAAGATTATGAAACAAGATCAAAGTTGAAGAAGACAGTAGTAGGCAGGGTTGCGGAGTCGGAGTCGGAGTCGGGAGTCGGAGTCGCCGGAGTCGGATGTTTTAGGGTGGAGTCGGAGTCGGAGTCGGAGTCGCTTCTCTGAAGTGTGGTGGAGTCGGAGTCGGAGTCGGAGTCGCTACTCTGAAGTGTGATGGAGTCGGAGTCGCTTTTCCGAATGTGGTGGAGTCGGAGTCGGAGTCGTTCATTCGGATGTGGAAGAGTCGTGGTTGGAGTCGCTATTTTTTGGTGTCTTCGATTCTAATTTTTGCTAAAAATTATTTATAAGTCTTTAAAACTAGAAGTAAACCAAAACAGAGTTAGAATGCTTTGCTGAAAAGTCTAAAAAATACGCAATGTTTTCGTTGATTGTTTTGTTCTAAGTTTGGAACAGCGTATTTATTCCTATCACCTAATACCGTCATGTTATCTAGTCATTGAGGGTTTGCACAGATATATATGAGAAACCTACGAGTGCGAAATATAATTTTTATACCCAGCATTAATGTATATTTTGTAGTTAAAAGCAGGAATTAGTAATTGAAAGCATCGCAAATTCATTCTGTATATTTCTGTTTTGTTCATTTTTCCTTCAATTATTACATAGGAACTGGAAAATAGTAGTAAATGTGTTGCAAGTTACTTGCAGAACATTTCAGCTGATGCAATACATTGTACTCACATAAAGAGTGGTAACTCTGTATACTCAAAATGATGCATTGATTGATAATGATCATAAACATTTCTATTCTTTTGGGTATGATTCATTGCCAATGAGTAGTCTTTGCCGAAACCTGAAGCTATGGTCTAGTGCACAAAGACTTCTAGTTTTCAAGTCATGTTATCAAAATTGATATGGCTTCCGTGTTTTTAAGTCAAGTTAACATGTATTAATAATAAAAATTTCTTCTCATTTCTCAAGTTATTCCTTGAATGTAATTTGGTTCTTTCAGAGTTATATTGTTTTTCACTATATCATCATCATGTTTAATTTTTATCTTCGTATCACTCCCCAGTTTCTAAGCTAGTATACGCTGAAATGCAGAATTTTATAATTATGTTGATACATTTTAAAAAACTGAAATAGTATTTGTTTTGTAGCATTATGTAATTAATTACTTCTTGTTAAGGAAGATTTGGAAATGTTGTAAGGTTATCTATATCGGCATTGAGACACTTAAAAAAATAAAAATACGATGTAAACGAGCTGCAATGAAAGTAATTACACACACCAGCAAAAACTTCACTTACAGTCACACACACATTGTAACTGAAAACAATGCACTATCTCAGCTGCAATGGTTTTTGCATTTATGCGATAGTACAAATTCTCTTGCTGGAAACGTTTCAAATTGCTCCAAAAAACACGAAATGAGAAGAACCTGGGCGTTTATTAAAATAACAAAGTGTCCAATACAAAGTAAAAAGTTAGACGAAAATAAGAGATAGTATCATAATACAAGCAAAGAAGCTAGAAGTGACTTTTATTCGTAAAAAAAAACTTTCCGAAAACGTCAGGCCCCTGCAATGAAGGCAGAACAACTTTTGCTTATTATAGCCGAAATGTAACAGTGTTGAGCAATAATATGACACTTTTTCTGCATTGTTACCCTGCATAGTGTAGATACAAAGAAGAAAAGGCAGTGTGCAAATCTTACCTACCTTATCTACACGTATATCATAATTTTGGGGATTTGAAGCATAGTCATTGAATTAACTACTATAATTTCACTGAATTAGTGCATACTTAGCAATAAAAAACTGTTGATGCATATCTATGCTTCTCAGTGTAGACAATGCCTACATAACCTACTCAGAAAACACTTGTCAGTAATATACAGGGTGTTTCAGATTCAGAATAAGAGGCAAAAAATTGCACACCAAGTAGAAGATATCCAAATAAAACCTTTTTCTTCTATAAAACTTTCCGAAGAAAAAGACATTGAGATATTAGCAGTTTATTGTTTTAAAGGGTGAAATTTAATGAATAAACTACTCGCAATATTTATTTTGAATTTACGTTGATCGGGCGAAATGTGCTAGTTGCAAGACCTCCTAGATCTCCTGACATGACTCCACTCGATTTCAATTTTTGGGGACACGTGAAGAGCCTTGTTTATGCTACACCCATTGGGTCTGAGGAAGATCTTGTGGCCAGAATTGCAGTGGCTGCAGGTGAGATACCTTAATGGCAGACGTGTTTCCTAATCTTCGGCAGCCGTTAAGGCTAACATTCGAAAAGTGCATAGATGTAGGTGGAACACATTTTGAACAATTTTTGTAAAGTAAATTCAGAATCAATACCGCGAGTAATTGTGTCATTAAATTTAACCTTAAAAACAATAAACACCTAATGCCTCCCAACCCCGATTTTTCGGGTGAAAATTTCATAGGACAAAAAGTGTTTATTTGGCCATTTTCTACTTGATGTGCAATTTTGTACCTCGTTTTCTGAAACACTCAGTATACATAATTGTGTACACGACTCGTCAAATGACGGGATTCGATATTGTCTGTATAGAAATCTTCCAGATGTGGACCATAAAGAAATATTTTCATCCTAATAGCACCCGCGATTAAAATATTCTAATACTTGTGCACTGGTGAAACTCGCATCACAGATACAGTAGTTAAGTATCTCTAAGAGCGTGAAAGGGAGACAGATCAACCAACAAAGACGAACAGCCAATTTTGTTTGTTCAATGAAATTTCCTGTTGAATATTTTCCGTATTTCTGATGGCGGCTTTGTGGAAGAAAAAGTTTTCTTCAGTTGGCCTCTCTTAGTTCACAGACAAGAATTTGAAACTGATGAAATAAGATCTTTTTGTTCGTTGTTTTTTGTTTTGCAGCTGCATATTTTTTTCCGTTTTTTGTGTTTAAATTTAACTTTCTATAAATAAGCATGTTTGCGCTTCTAGCAGACTGCATTAACCTTAAATCACTGTAATTAACATTACTCGAGACGCTTTGGCGTTCACTCATTAAATTATCTTTGAGCTTGCTCTGCTTGGGCAGCATGTCGTCCTTTTAATAGAAGTGGGTCTGGTACCTCTAACTTATTTCTATTGCGTAAAAAGCAGTCTCTTTCTGCGACTTGAACTCCTCGACCCGGCTTTTGCAGCCTCTTGAATAGGCACTTACTATTCAAGGTAATTAATTGTCAATTAATTGTTAACATCTTAGTGCTATATGTAATCTTACAATAAGATACGATATTCACCTAGTCGGCGACCGGACATCTTAATACTCTGTATCTCTCTACTCAGAACGCCTCTAAAATTTCCTACCGGAGTACCGTGCTGATGACCGGCCGCGTCCATTGGGTGTCTTCTATTTTTAGCGAGTATCGTTTTAAAAACTAACCTTACGTTAAAGAAGATTTCCGGTCTTCATTTTAAAGGAATTCAATAATAAAAATTTCACAGAGGACGCTCCTGTGCGTACTGTTGGAATCCTCAAGATCCGCCTAACTTGGGTACGGTTTCTCTTTTTGCGCATCTCGGGAAACGACTTGCTGTTGTTCCCTTGAAGTTCTTCTGTATTTGCAATAAATGTTCGACCAATTGCTCTTAAGTTTTAAATCCTAAAACTTCATTGTATTAACATAGGAGAGATTACGCTCACAAAATAGCTAAACCTATTTATTAATTTGTTCAAAGGAGACACTTGACCATTTATTGTATAAGAACAATCAATACTATACTGCGTGTCCCACAAAAATGTCCCGGACTTTTTAATTGATAATATCTCCGCTTAAATTAACATATTTTAATTGTCTTTTATTTACAATTTATTCAATTTTGTTTCCTTTTGAAATAATATAAGTTTTTGAAAATCAGTTGAATAAACTTCAAGATGATCGATTTACTGAAAGGGGTAGAAAAATTGTTCAAAGGGAAAGTTTTAAAAACAACACTGGTGTTCTTCTTCATTCTTCAATACCTACTGTTGAGAATAATTTCATAACGATGTATCGTACATACAACTAAGTATTTAAACCCTCTGAGAGGTTTCAAGTTTCAAGTGTTCTCAATAATAGTGTTTCAAGGACTGATAGAAAACGGTGGAATAATGGGTAAAACTCTTCGTTCAATGGTGGCTAGAAGTAATACTTGCCTTGAGAGAAATGGAGGGTATGTCGTTAGATACTAAAATTACTTTATTCATTTAAAAGTTATATAAGGTAATGATTTGTTACTCCTTAAAATTTTTGTGTGTTCAGTTTTATGGAAACTACAAAATAAGGAAGAATATCAATATTGTTTTAAAAACTTTACATTTGAACAATTAATTTTTCTACTCCTTTCAGTAAATTGGACATTATAAAGTGGTCATTCAACCGATTTTCAATAACATAAATTATTCGAAAAGGAAACATAATTTACTACATTGTGAACGATGGCAATTCAAATATATTAATTTAAAGCTGAGATATAATTAATTAAAAATCGGGGACATTTTTACAGGACACCCGATATAATAAAAAAACAGGTGTCCGTCAATGATAAGTATATGCTCTCGTGCGTAATTTCCCCTATCTCATTACAATGGGAATCTGCTTGCTTGGACAGTATCATAAATACATACATACATACATACATATACCGGGCTTATCCTCCCTATGGGAGGGTAGTCGACAGCAGGCCACAATCCCCACACTCAGTCACTAGGAGGCGAGAGAGGCAGCACTGGCCGCACCTGAACTGCCAGGATCAGCAGCAGCCCAGCACAACCCCCTCCCACAGTCAGGCCCGACAGCCACAGCTGGTTCACCCCGACCGCTTCATTGAGTGCAGCCCCTCCCCCCGCACATGACAGGTCAACCCCATCACACGCGGGCAGCTTCCAGTAACGCGTCAAAAATAAAATTACCTCCTTATACACTGCCCCCACTCACTTCTGTCCGCAGCCATCCCTCTCGCCACGTCCACAGTCAGACCCCTCTCATACAAAGCACGTCTCACCCCATCCTTCCAACTCATCCGTGGTCTACCTCGCGCTCGAAGACCACTCACTTCCGACATATATATCTTTTTCACCAGCCGCTCAACATTCATTCCTTCAACATGCCCAAACCATCCAAGCACTCTTTCATCCACTCGCCTGCTCAACTTATTGATAACACCAGTCTGTCCCCTAACCAACTCATTCCTGATCCTATCTCTTCTAGTTACTCCATACATGCTCCTCAAACACTTCATCTCAAACACATCAAACTTCCTCCTCTCAGCTGCTCTCAACCCCCAGGACTCTGCTCCATACAACAAAACTGACACAATCAAACTTTCATACAGTCCCCTCTTAACATTCATACTCAAACTCCTGCTTTCAAAAACTTTCCTCATTGCACCCAATGTCTCACAACCTTCACTCACTCGATGCTTCACTTCTACTTCCATACTATCCTTAGCAGTCACATCCGATCCGAGGTACCTAAAATGCTCTACCTCCTCTAAAACTTCCCCATTCAACCTCACATCCAAAGTTCCAAACACTCCACCTCTTGAACATCTCATCACCTTACTTTTATTCACATTTACCCTCAATTTCCGCCTTTCGCACACTCTACCAAACTCTGTAACCAGTCTCCAAACTCAGTATCATAAATACCATCGAAATATGAAAAATCAGGCATCTGCTCACCTATGTTTATAAGTAAAAACCATTGCGTGAAAATCGAATCAACTGTCAAGAAAATGCGGCTCATCGCATTTAAATTTCAAAGGCATTTAAATGCTTGAAAGGTATGGCAAATTTTTTAAAAACCTCTTGCGAACAATAATTTAAATTACAATTCAGATAGGTATTATGTTATACAATTTTCTTGGTTGTTGTGTGCGTTTGTGACGTTTTTAAATATGCTTAATGACCGTATCTATGATACGAGTTTTACCAGTCACAAGTATGAGAATACTGTATTTTAATCGCGGGTACTATTACAATGGATATATTTGTTTGCCATTTTTATCTTGAGATTTTTTTAAAACGATACCATTGGATCCCGTCATTTTTGACCAATCATGTACACTAGTATCTTGATTATTAACAATCTGTAGTCAATTTAAAAGTCGTTCGATAATAAAGAATATAATGAATATATGCACAGGTTTCAACCCTGCAACTGTTTACTACTAAGAATGACTGTCGTGTGTTTATTTATACGTTTTGTGTCACGCTGTTAAGAATAATTGATAGGAAAAAATTTGCACGGGCGGTCTTGGTTCCAGTTCACGGTCAATTAATACACTCATTTTCGTTGTGCAATAGCTCTATAATAAGTCACTTTCATCACAATTAGAGCGATCCATAGCCTTATATACTCAAGTTTGTATCGTGAATACCGAGTTCGGCGGGGTATTGCATATTACAATATGCTGTATTGTATATTACAATATACTGTATTGCAATGTACTGTATTGCATATTAAAATATACATACACAAGTTCGCAGTTGCTTTCAGTAATGCTGAATTTCTGTATCTTGGATACGACACGAACGGCTATAACTACTTCTCTTGCGGCTTAAAAATGCTGTGTTCTGAGTGTTTATTACTATTATAAGAAATTTAAGTTACCTTTGGAATAAGCTGAAAGCATGGAAACTCCACTCAAACGGAAATTTGTTGAAGAAAGGTATTGAATCTCGTCATTTTTGACGGTCTGTGTACACTAGTTAAGAAATAAAATATTCATCTTATAAATTATGAATAGGTGAAGTTGGAGCCACAAAATTGTGAATAGGCGGAGTCGGTGTTGGAGTCGCCAAATTCTGGAGAAATGGAGTCGGAGTCGGAGTCGGAGTCGCCAAATTCTGGAAAGGTGGAGTCGGAGTCGGAGTCGGAGTCGCCAAATTCTGAAAAGATGGAGTCGGAGTCGGAGTCGGAGTCGCCAAATTCTGAAAAGGTGGAGTCGGAGTCGGAGTCGGAGTCGCCAAATTCTGGAAAGGTGGAGTCGGAGTCGGAGTCGGAGTCGCAAATTTATTCCACCGACTCCGCAACCCTGGTAGTAGGTGCTGAAAAACAGGACAGCAGTGAACCAAAAAAAAGGTGGTCCTTAACATCACAAAAACATTTCATTTCAACAAAAAGAAGGCCTACCTAACTCTCAACTTGGGCCCTTACATTGTCCCCCTGGGAGCGCTAGTTCCCATAGATACAATAATTGTATCCCTCTGAGGGGTGTTTTTTTTACAAAGAATTTGTGACCAAAAAATGAATAATATTAACTTTTTAATAAAAAAAACATGTTTGAAAAAAACAATGATTTTTTGGTAACATAAAATATGTTGATATCCATGATTTTAAGACACAATTTTTTTTGAAAAATACATAAAATAAAACAGCATGTTTTTTTGGTCGCATAAAATATATTCATATCCAGGTTTTCTTATACATCATTGTTTGTAAAAAAACATATTTTTTAAAAAACAGCATGGGGTTTTTTAGGTCTCATAAATATATTCATGTTTTTTTAGTCACGATTTTTTAGTACAAAAACATTTTTTTGGTCTCAAATATATTATTCATGTTTTTTCAGTCATGATTTTTTAGTAAAAAACATGTTTTTTTAAAAAACTGCATGGGGCTTTTTAGGTCACATAAAATATATTGTTTTTTAGTCATGATTCTTTGTAAAAAAACAGCATGGTTATATTTGGTACCAGAGAATATATTAATATTCATTTTTATTAGTCAGAATTTGGTCAATGTGAAGTTTAATGCAATCATGGAAATTAATAATTATATTCCAAACAATCACTAAAGGAACCCATTTAAGAACGTTTTACAAGAACGAAATTCTGCTCGCTGATGCTTTATTTTCGAATCATTGAACTTTGAAGTTGGACTTCCCGAGCCGAAGGAAGCGAGCGTAATTTAATTAAAAACGGAAGCTAACCCCCTATTACAAACGTAAAGAGGTTGGGTCGTGAGGGGGAGGCACAGTTCTTCTAGCGAAAATTATAAACAAAGCTTCTAACCCACCCATTAAAGTGACTACCACAATCTTGTTTACATCGGCTCTAAGATGGCAACCACCATGGGCGCTGCCATCTTAGAGCTGATGTCAACAAGATTGCGGTCATCACCCAAATGGGTTGGTTAGAAGCTTTATTTATAATTTTCATTAGAAGAACTGTGCCTCCCCCTCCCGACCCAACCTCTTTACGTTTGTAATAACTTCCGTTATTAATTAAATAACGTTTCACAAGCTCGCTTCCTTTTGTGCAAAAGCCAACTTCCAAGTTCAATTATTCGAAAATAAGGCATCAGCGAGCAGAATGTCATTCGTGTAAAACATTCTTAAATGGGTTCATTTAGGGATTCCTGGGATTGCTAATTATTTTTTTCTGATTGCATTAAACTTCACATTGACCCAGAATTTTTTGTAAAAAAAACATGTTTTTTAAAAAAACAGCATATTTTTTTGGTCACCTTAAATATATTAATATCTATGTTTTTTAGTCATTGTTTTGTAATGAAAACATGAAAAAGAAACCATACAGTAAAAGTGGTGGCAGATAATCCACAATTACCTAGAGTCTAAGAGGTACAGCAAGAGCCACAGAACTTATATTGATGGAGTCAAAATTCAGAGCTTATAATGGTAAATCTGAAGGATATGTCAGTTATCGATTTTCCACTTTTTGGTGCCTGAACCTAATCAATTGAATCAAAATAAACAAGTTTTCTTCTACGCACCTTCCATCTCAAATGAGTATTTTACGATTTATAGCGATAAGTTTAGTTTCGTCTTTGATGACGAATGCGCTCGAATAAACAGCTACTCATCAATTTTCGAATTTTTGTTGCTTGAATCATGGTAATAACATCGAAAAAAAAAACTTTTCTTCTATGCACTTTTCTCATCAAAAGAGTATTAAACAAGGTATAGCGGTAGGTTTGGTTTCTTCTTTGATGACGATCGCGCTGGAAGCGAGTGCGCATTGCAGTGTTGCTGTCCGACGTGCTCCTTGAATTACTTGCCGCTTCAAACACAGGAGTTGTGGTAAGTCATTTACCGCTATAACTAATAAAATACTCATTTGAGACGGAAAGTGCATAGAAGAAAACTTGTTTATTTCGATCTTATTAACTATGCTTAAGTTAGGCATCAAAATTTACAAAATCGATAACTGACATATCCTTCAGATTTACCCTTATTATCTCTGCAAAGTCTGATTTTTTTGGTCACATAAAAATAAAATCAGGCATAGTAGAGATAGTAAGCTCCAAATTTTGACTCCATCAATATAAGTTCTGTGGCTCCTGCTGTTCCTCTTAGACGCCTCTAGGAAATTGTGGGTTATCTGCCACCACTTTTACTGTATGGTTTCTTTTTGATGTTTTTATAACAATAAAATGACTAAAAAACATGGATATTAATATATTTCAGGTGTCCAAAAAAAACCCAGACATATGCCTAACAAAATTGACGTGTGCAAAAAAAAAACAAAAAAAAACACATAAAAAACACGTTTTTTTGCAAAAAAAACCGCAATCAAATAAAACCGTTTTTATTGCATCACTAGCTCTGGCTAAGAAGTTCCAAAAAATGCAAGGTATGCATTATCAGTTATCAAACTATTTCACTGCTGTGATAGTTGTGTTTTTAGTTGAATTTCACTCTCTTCAAAAAAACTTAATCCCTACTAAGAGTTGCTTTTCACTTATGAAGTATAACTCATCCAATCTTTTCTCTTGAATAGTGTCCCTTAGATAATTCTTCAATGTTCATGGCAAGGTGATCAGTCAATTTGAGCAAGCCAAGTGGAATACAACAAAGAAGTTTTAAATTACTGCGATCAGAAGTGCTTTCTGCTAAATGCAGGAGTGAATTTGGGCTAGGCCCAAGATCAGGTACTTCTGGGTTGTCAGCCGCAGAAAGTTTTTTGGTATAAAGAAAAAGTCATTGACCATGCAAGTAATTGATGTCAAAATGTATTGTATAGCACAACTCATGTGGCCAGTAAGCATTTTGCAGGCTGAAGGGATTCTGTTGTTGAAGGACAGAAAGGACCCTCGATCCTCTGCAAAAAAACTATAGTGGGTCTTGCCAATAACACGTGTAGCCACAATTGCTATCACTCATATACATCAGTTGTAACCAACCAATCTATGTTCAAGCAATGGTTTCTGGTGAATGATTACAGACACTTCCAACCTAGGTCACTGGTTTATATATGTCCTGTTTTCTTTATTCAAATACTCAGACAATTTTAAAAACATACAAAAACACAAAAAGGAGGGACTGTATCAACCTACCAATAAAGAACCTAATATAGATGGATATTGCCTACATATGGAACAGCAGTTACAGTGATCCACAAAAGTTTTGAACACAATGCATATTATGAGATTTTACAATAAGTAAATGATTTGATGTGAAATGCTGTCAGAATACCAGAAAAAGCCTTATTTGTCAATGCTATTAGGCTAATAGGAAAATTTAGAAATCTAAGTTTTGTTGAAAAATTTGTCAAATTACCCTATGCAAATGTTATGAATGCATTTACTAAAATTAAGTTCTATAGCCTTTATTTGGTTTCCCAGCTTCCACCCTTTTACCATACGTTGAAACAATCTTTTTTATAAATGCTGGTGTAATCTTCATCTATTTTTCTTTACAAATACCCTCAAGTTGCTTCAAATTCTGAGGGTTCTTACAATGAACCTTTTCAGGGGTTACAACTATTGTATCTATAGGAATTAGCACTGCTGCACTCTTTTTTAGCACCTGCTACTTCTTCACCTTTAATTTTGTTTCATAAACTTCTTTCTCAACTTAAGGGGGTCACTTCACAATTTTAGTTATTTTCATCCAATTCGTTTGAAATTTGGCCAGTATATGTATTTGTTGAGAATGCACATTTTTTACTCATGTAACTTTTTCGACTTAGGCCGTATTTTTTTTTTTGAAAATACGGAATATTAGTTTTTTGGTACATTTTAATGGATATTTCAAAAGAGTAGAAGTCATTGAGTTTTCATGCTAAAACAAAACCAAAGACAGTTTTAGAATTCTCAGAACATTTCTAACAATGGTACAATGCAAAATTGTAAAAATTTTTTGATATACCATATTTTATAAATATTTAGCATAAAAAATAATTTTGGGTTTTGAGCTTGATAACAAAAATTTCGGTCAAATTTGCATGTTTGAGACCGTTCTATTGTTAGAAATGTTTCAAGGATTCTAAAACTGTCTCTGGTTTTGTTCTATCATGAAAACTGAAAGACTTTTACTCTTTTGAATGTTCAAATATATGATTTTTCAGGAGAGCCAAAAAAACAAAAATAAATTTCTAGAAATGTAATATCATGGACAATTTAGGTAATTGAATGCTGTTTTCATTTTTATTTCGATAATCTCCATGCATTACTTCATATTCTCATTGTGAATAGTAATTTCCAAAAAAAAAGAAGAAAAAAAATACTTTTTTTTTAACAAAATTAGAAACTTTTTTATGGTCTGATTCATATGAAATTTGAATATTATATGTAATTTTTAAAAAGAAACACAATTTCATCTACTCATTTTTTTGATTCAGGCCTTAGTTTTTTGAATAATTAGACATGTTGGTTTGTTTATTGGGTGTGCGGGCCAAGTGTGGCCTGAAGTGACCTTAATGTGTCTATGCCCCTTGTGCGTAGATTCCAAATTTCTTTATCTCCATGCTAAATGGTGTCTTCCTCCTTCCTCTCTTTGGAACTTCTTTTTAGCTGTTAGGGAGGCTTAAACTAACATCTAATCCAACAGTTAACCCTCTACTTCAATTCTTTTTTGCAAGTTCTCAATAAGATTGAGATCAGGTGACATACTTGGCCATAGTAACATGGTGATGTCATTATCCTCTGACCACCCCTCAGGGGGATACAACTATTGTGTATGTGTAAATTACCGCTCTCAGGGGGACTAAGTTAGGGCTCAAGCTAAAGATTTGGTAGGCTTTCTTGTGGTTATAATAGAATTAGTTTTTGTTCTGTTATGTACCATCTTTTTTTTGGTTCACCACTGTCCTGTTTTTCAGCACCTACTACTTTCTTCTTCAAATTTTTCTTGTTTCATGATCTTCTTTCTCAGCTCACTGTTTCTATGCACCTTGTGCATAGATTCCATGTTCCCTCAACTCCATACTAAATGGTGCCTTCATCCTTCCTCTCTTGGAATATCTTTGCCATAGTAAAGGGAGGCTAAAAGTTTCTTTCATAGTAATAATAATTATCCTCAAACAATTATTTTGTTGCCTCCCCTCAGGGGGTCACAACTATTGTATCTATGGGAATTAGTACTCCCAAGGGACAAATGTGTTAAGGCCTAAGCTGAAAGTTAGGAATGCCTTCTTTTTTTGAAATGAAATGTTTATTTTTATGTTAAAGACCACCTTTTTTGGTTCACTGCTGTCCTGTTTTTCTGCACCTACTACTTTCGTCTTCAACTTCAATCTTTTTTCACAAATTTATTTCTCAACTTGCTGTTTCTATGCCTCTTCTGCATAGATTCTGCATTCCCTCACCACTATACTAAATGGTGCCTCTCTCTCTTTGGAATGCTTTTTTGTGGTTAGCGAGACTTAAACTAATGTCCAATCTAATCTTTTTATTTATTTTGCTAGGTGCTTAAAATTGTTGTCTTGTTGAATAGAAATTCTCTTCCAAGACCTGATGCTGTTACAGGTTGCTTGAGATACTTTTATAAAATCTTACCATATTTGAATCTATCCCTCCTTTATGCTGTCACTTCAATTTTACAAAAAAACATTAGATGCAAAAACCCCTACACCATTATGCTGCCTCCACTTAATGTCACTGTTAGGATTGTTTTAGTTGATTTTTGAGCATACCCAGTCTTCTGCAAAACATGAGTTGACATGTTTTGCCCAAACAGCTCAATCTAAGTTTGTCAGACCACAATACATTATCCCCAAATTCAGATTGCTTATCCTGGTACACCTACAAATTTCAAGCAAGCTTTTATGTATTTTTACAAAAAGAGAGGAGTTTTCTGAGAGATCTAGAGTACACACCTTGGCAGTGTAGCATCCCACTAATAGTGTCTAAGCTCACTTGCATCCAAGGTTGGCACGTAAAAACCCACCCAAAAAAGCCTAAAAAAACCCACACTAAAAAACCCACTAAATAGTGGGGTTTTTTGGGTTTTATTATTTTTATTTAAATTTTATTTGTTTTCAAGCTTATAGAATCAAAATAAGCTAAATATTTATCTTGTCAAAAAATGTATCTAAGTCTTGTGTATGACTATGACAAGAAAACATTGAAAAACAAAACACCAACCCTATGTAAATCAAATTAGAAAAACCTTAATCACAAAAAAACTCGAGGGACTAATATATTTTCATGAATTCCATTTCCTAAGTAATAAAACAAAAATTTAGGAACAAATGCCGTATGACTACTTGATAATATAGAGACTACTGAATTTTCCCTGTCTTCTAGACTAGACTGCTTCTACAGTACTACTGTGTTTCTCTTTCTACATCCACTGCCATTTCATCGTTGTCATCCACATCATGATCATTTGTGAGGTGGCGATATACTGAGACCAATTTCTGTGCACGTTCTGATCCTAATCTATTTCTCAATTTATTCCACACAATTCCAAATGTTGAGAAAATTCTCTCAATGGATCCTGAACTTGCGGGGCAAGAATGAAGATTGCTTATGAACTTGCAGAAACCCTCTGGCAGTGTTTTTTCAGGAATCTGCATTTTCTGCTGTTTCATGTCTTGAATATCCCACCATCAACAAGGAGTCATTGTCGTAGTGATATTCTCATTGCACATGTGTTTTGGGAAGATGTTGGAGTCCTTCAATTTATAGGAATAAAGTGCAGCGATGAACTCCGGATTGTACTCAGCCAACCACTCTTCAATATCAGTCTCCTGTGAGAGCTTTGCCTGAAATAAGTCTTAACAATTATAGTCAGATGGGGTAGGACACGACCGCAGCCATCATGGGGTGAGAAAGTAAAGAAACGAATGGCCTATGGTGAGCATTCAAGCTGCACTGGAACAAATTTAACGATGGAATCTGTTAAAGCATTTACTTCCAATCAAGAGTTCAAAGTCTAGTCACCCCCAGAAACAGTTAATGAATCTGGTACGGGAAGACACTGCTTCCACAAGGTTTTTCAAATGAAATAAATGTACGAGGAGTTTGCGAGACTCGAACTCAGGACTAGAAATTACCGCGCCGACACGCTATCGATCGATCACTGTGCCAAGCATTGCTTTTGTTGTGCTTCGATTATCTTTTAGGGTGATCGATAGCACTGTCGATAGCGTTCCGGTGCGGTAATTTCTAGTCCTGAGTTCGAGTCTTCGCAAACTCCTCGCACATTTACTTCTAATCATTTTAGTGTTTGTTGCTATCCTGTACTGCAAAATGTGATTTTTTTGGCCAATTTTAAAAAAAAAATTTTGGCATGTCACCACATGTTGTAACATGTAACAGTGTGGTTGACTAACTTGACTTGCGCTGCTAAGCACTCCAGCTCACACAATACACATGTTAAGTTGTTAACAGCATGACTGTTAAGTGATGTGCAGCTGTCTTGCTTCAAGTTGCTTGTGGTGGTTACTTATGATCTGCATGGTGCTTCCCTCTCACATGACTTGCGCCTGTCTGCTGCTAAAACAACTTACTATGAATTGACAAGCATAGCAATTCTCTTTGCACATCTTATATCTTAAGACTGCAGAGCTATGTCTCTATGAATATGGTAATTGGTAAATGGTAATTGTGATGGACAAACTTAATTCATATATTGTTCATATAATGTAATAATTCATATTATAATGTAATATAGTGTTGGAAATAAAGTAATCAAATAACAATATTTACTCAATAAGTGTATATATATAAATCTGAAATAGGGGCAACTGGAGCTGTGTGAATAACTCTTTTAAACAAAAACAGATATTACAAAAAACCCAATAAAGCCCAAAAAAAACAATAAAACCCATAAAACCCAATTTAACCCAAAAAAACCCATGGGGGTTGTTTTTTTTTTAAAAAACCCAGGGTTTTTTCCATCCCTGCTTCCATCCCAGCTTGCTGTAAATCTTCCTGAATCTCTGCATGGGTTATAAAAGGGTTCTGTTTCACTTTCTGTATTATCCAGCTTCCAGAAGTTTGACCAATTTTCTTTGGCCTGCCAGTTCTTTGAAGCTCGCAAGCACAAGTTGTTCAACAATTTTCCCAGGTATGAATAATGGCTCTAATGTTGAAAATCTGAATTTTCAGCTGGCTAGATATTATTTGGTTACCCAATCATTCATTGTTCTTAATAATTCTTTCCCTAAGATCAGTAGAGAGATTTTGTTTTGGTTTTCATGATTTAAACATCAGAATAGCAGAAGTTAATGTGCACTCTTTACATGGCTAATATCAAAGTGTTGTGATTGCCTGGAGAGTTGTCTAGCATATTAAAACTAAATCAAAGATATGTGCATGAAACGGGTTAATGAAATGGCAGGAAAAGGAATAAAAACTTTAATATTTTTAAAACTTGTACTCAGGGGAATTTGACAAATTTGCCAGTAAAACTTGATTTATTCAATTTTTTCATTATCTCTATAGCATTCAAGTATGAGGCTTTTTTCTCATATTCTAACCGAATTTCACATCAAACCATCACGTTCTTTTTGAAAAATCTTATAATATGCAATGTGTTGAAAACTTTTGCATGCCACTGTACACACAACGACTCATGAAGCTGCAGCAGAGTTGCTTCCTGCTGATTGGTCTATGTTAACCTTAGGCTTGACCTGAGTGAGTATGGGAGTGGCTTCTTCAGATGGGAGGGATGCCTGCAATCCAGGCCCTAGGGAGTAGCATCTTGACACAAAATGTGGGCTGTGCCCTTCTGCCTCCAACGTTGTGGAGACTGATGCAGTAGAGCTCTGGGTGTCTTGAGTTTGGCCTCTCACTTCTTTGGCTTTCTATCTGGAGGTCTTCGTGCCAATCTCCCATGCTCAATCAATAATAGCCCACCAATGTTAATACTTGCGCACACATTCACAATTGATTCAAATCAATATAAAGATTACTCTGTCAGTCACACATTAATGATATTTCAATAAATACATACGTTTTTTATTTGGGTCACTTAGCCTAGATACCACACTCATGCCTTGGTTTTGCAGACCCTGTTTTAGCGGATTTTGGATTCTATGGACAAATTCTACCAATTTTATTGAAAAGTCGCAAGCACTACGGAAAAAGTCCGTTAGGTCCAAAGCTGACTACTAGGTGGCAAGCAGTCGCCTTGTTGACAACACTGTTTCAGTACCTGCATCGCATTGCATTGCTCTCAATTTTTGCTTCTTTTGCCCCCAGCTGAGTACGCATTTAGGTCTTGATGTTAGTGTTAATGATGGTTAGTTGTGGCATTTCCATACCAGGTATGGACTTTATTTTGTTTTTACAGTGTGTAGTTATTTTTCAGTGTCGTATTGGGTGTGTTTGATTGAAAGTACAATTATCTATTTTTGTAATGTTATTGATATTAACTACTCATAGCATAGCGTAGCGTATACATATCTGTTGGATGCTTTGGTCAATCGGGACTATCGGACAGGGGTTCCCTTTTTTATTTGTTAAACTGAGGTATAGGTGTATTCCTACTCATATGCTGAATGCTGCTACTATGGAATAACTCACCAGTAAAAACAATATTTTAATATACAATTTTTCTTGGGTTCAAAATTAGTTAGCACAAAATTATTGCTTGCTCTATTCTGCAAAAAAGTAAAGCAAGGGTTGAGGGAACTGGTGGATTGCACCATCCCATTCCTTAACTTGGGTTAAGGAACTGGTGAATCTCACAATTATGCTCTGCATGAGTTCAGTAATGTTATCTATTTGTCACAAATGACCTTATAATTGGAGTGTCTGTTACATTTTTTAGGCTGAAATATTTGGAGGAAAACAGCCTGAATATTTTATAGTTCTTAATTTCATTTCAAGAAGATTTAAAACTATAAGATATTCATGAGAATTTATGAAATATATACTTTTGACTGTAAGGTTTCTACCATACTGTTGGGAGATGGAATTGACTCATTTGTTTTCAAAGCTGGTTGAAATTTGGTTACAAAGTATTTTTTAATGGAAGTAAAATTGTGTCTCCTGCTCTCATTGTGTTGAAAATATTTGTAATGATGTTTCCCCTCAGGGGGATACAACTGTTGTATCTATGGGAATTAGCGCTCCCAGGGGGACAATGTGAGGGCCCGAGCTAAAGGTTAGGTGGGCTTTCTTTTTGTTAAAATAATATTGGTTTTTGTTTTGTTACGGACCATCTTTTTCGGTTCACTGCTGTCCTGTTTTTCAGCACCTTCTACTTTCTTCTTCAACTTTTTCTTGTTTCATGATCTTCTTTCTTAGCTTTCTGTTTCTGTGCCCTTTCTGCATAGATTCCGCGTTTCCTTAACTCCATACTAAATGGTGCCTTCTTCCTTCCTCTCTTTGGATAGCCTTAGTTGCGGATAGGGAGGCTTAAACTAACTAATAATCTAATCTTGTAATGATGTTTTAGGGTATGGTTTATAGTGAAAATAAATGCTTTGCTCCACCAATAGTTGGTTGTAATTAATAATCAGTCTTGAAGAATAGTAGTATGGTGTTTTCTGTTGTTTTGACTGTTCAAATCGAGAAAGGGTTATAGTTGCAAAATGCAAATAGAAACCTAAGTTGTGAACATGTTTTTCACTGTGAAATTCCTGAGTGATAGGTTAATTGATTTGTGAAAATGTGCAAACTTCATTTCACTGAATTAGTTTTCACTGTTATTACAATAAATTTTCATTCATCATTTGGAATTGGCCATGAGCAAATAGTGCATTTTATAAATCATGTAGAAAATTTTGTAGTATTACTGTCTTGCTGTGAAGGATACAGTCTTCCTTGCCACTTTGTAGATTTTTAGCGGCTTCACTTTGTTGGGTTGGTCGACCCCACATATATTTAATAATAATCATCACTATACTATACTCCAGTCACCCCTTAAAATATCATCTAGTCATTTCAATTTGTGCGCAGCCACCTTAACAAGTGGACTCAACTACCTGTATTAACGGGCCCAATAGCACACAAATTTACCGAGCACCCATCTGGGGCCTGGTAACGCTGCAATTTAAGATAATTAAACATTGAGAGCGTCCCCCTTATGAATCCTTGCTTCTGGGATTTCTTGAGAAACTGGGATTTTTGCTGTTATAAGAAGTGTAAGAGGTCAGGTACATCCTGTGAAAAAATGAGACTCGTACGTTCACTTGTTCGCCCGCTACGGGGATTTAAAGAATGGGGGGGAGGGGAGGGGGAAGTTGTATTTTATCATGTTACACCTCCCCCATGGCACTTTCTTCACGGCGCAAAGTTGCTATGTCATCTCCTATGTCTCTGGATTACTCTATAATGATTTCAGGGGTCTAACTTGAAACAAAAATTTTAAAAAAATTTTTATTTGTATTGTTTATGTTCCTTTGTTTTGCTTATAATGTAAACAATGGTTTTTAGGGTTTCAAAATGCTTCTCCTCCTACAGTTTTTGAGCTACAGTGATGGTTTTAGTATCTTTGGATGCGAAAAGACGCAGGCTTTTATGGAAGCTAAAATTCGTTTCCTCAAATTCACATTTTCAATATGAAAAAGTGTAAAAATAAGAAAAAAATGTCCTTTTTCAGAAATGTAAAAATTTATGACGTCATAACTCATGAGCAATAAATAATTTTGGAATGAATTTTAGCTTCCATAAAAGATCGTGTCTTTCCGCATTCAATGATACCAAAATCATCACTGAAGCTCAAAAACTGTAGGAGGAGAAGATTTTTGAAACCCCCCCCTTCAAACTTCGTTTTCTTTGATTTCCCATTTTCTTTTCAAGAAAATTGAACTTTTGCTCTAAGCAAAAACGATTCCAAATTCAATTTCCTATCAGTATACCAAATTTCATTGTTCTAGGTTCAATAATAAAGAAAAAAGTCCGTATGGGGGACGCTCTCCTTAAGCGGAGCATCACTAGCAGGAGTCTCACCTGAAGATCTTCGAAAACAATGTTCAGGTGAACACGTTTCACTGTAGCCGGCTGTCAAGGACCCAAGCGCCCTTTGTAGCGAGGGCAGAATGCCGAGTCACGCGCAGCACATAAGAAGAAGGTGCGCTCGCGACCACAGCGGAATCCAATCTGACGTGGCAGCCTTCGGATGCCACGCACATCAGCTTGCTCGAATCCGTCGCGATGGCTTAGGACTCGTACAAGAAGATCAGACGAACGTTTTAGTGTTAACGTTTTCATTTTTTGCCGTCGACGTGAGGACCCCCGCCATTGCTCCGCTTAGTCGTATAATTATCAGCGTTATTAATTTTTAGGCTTATAAGATGGAGCACAGCCTTTGCCCCTTATTGCGGAAGGCCTTTTGTGCCTTATAAAATCCGCAAAGGACCTCAGCGTTCGAGCAATGGCTGGAATTGCGACAAATTGTTCAGTCATATCATGATGTCCCAATGTAAATTTATTCAATAAATAAGTTCCGTCTTCTTCATCCTCTATTGCCAATGCGCATCGCAGAAGCATAAATGAGACTGCTACCTCACTTGCCACAATGGAACTCAAAGGCCAAAGTTGCAGTAATGGGTCTTACAAAACATGTAATCTAAAATGTAGCATTAAATACCATTAAAATATTAAAAATAATAATGTAAATATAAAAAGTATTTTACGATATGAACATGTATTTGAGTTTATTACAGCTTAAAAATAAAAATAGAACCAACTGGAAAGGCTATAGATGTATACACTATGCATCTGCAAAGGCTACGTGAAATCAGCTTCATGATGGAGCGATGTGCAAGACAGGCCATGATTGGTGCTGAAATGAATGACGGCAAATGACAGGCACCCATTTTGATATCTGGCTTGTGATTGGTGCTTTCAATATTCATATTTGGTGAACCTCTCAGTCTGTTTGAAACAATGTGCTATGCAGTTCATATTGTTTTATGCTATATCTTGTGATTTTTTTTGTGCAATTCTATTTTAGCAATAATGAACAGTATTGTAATGGAAGGGCTTAATAGTTAGACAGAGAGGTTTTCAAAGTGTATATGGATGTAAATACGTACACCCGTAAAAATTGGTGATCCCACTTCACGTTAAATCTGCTTTCACGGTAAGTTTTGGAACGCATCTACCGTGATACACGAAGGAACACTCTATTCTACTAGTCACATTATTGGGGCTAGTAAGAATGTGGTGGTGAACTTCATGGCATCATCAGTTATAATTTGTTTGTGTGAGTAGTTATCTACAAAAAAAAAGCCGTGTAAAATTCCAGAGTAACGAATTTTTTATGCTAGTAATAAATTAATTTGGCATTTTAATCAGGTGTTTTTTCCAGAGTTTTATTTAATAGACATTGCATATTATATATTGGAAACACGCTATACCTGGAAATCAACTTCCCTTGAAGTACTGCATGTGGAACTGAACAAAGGTATGTTTGTCTTTTAAATGTGTTATTGCTTTAAAATTCTAATACAGTAATACCCCAGAAGTCAAACACAATCCATTCTAGAAGAGTGGTCAATCAATTTCTGAACTAGTTGACTTCCTAATAAATTCCCCCATAAGAAATGATGGTAACGCAATTAAGGAGAGCGTCCCACTTTTTCATCTTTTTTCGTCCGATTCGTTTCAAAGTTCGCCAGTATATGTATTTTGTGAAAGTAAACCTTTTTTACTCGTGTCATTTTTTCGATTTAGGGCTTAGTTTTTTTTTCGAAAAATGAGTTTTTTGGTATATTTTAGGGATATTTCAAAATGTATCTCCTCATTCAGTTTTGATGCTAGAACAAAACCAAAGACAGTTTTAGAATCCTTGGAACATTCCTAACAAACTCAAATGAGCTTATTTTCAAATTCAAATTTTTTCCATTTTTTCAAATTTTTCAAAATTTCTAAAACAACATCAATTTTTTGGGTTTCGAGCTTCATATTTTTTTGAAAAATTTGAATTTGAAAAAAAAGCTCATTTGAATTTGTTAGGAATGTTCCAAGGATTCTAAAACTGTCTTTGGTTTTGTTCTAGCATCAAAACTGAATGAGGAGATACATTTTGAATGTTGACAGTTAGAAGTGTTGGGTAGAAGCATAAAACAAAATTTTTTGTTGAAGTGTAATATAATGAACAATTTATGTAATTGAATGCAGTTTTAATTTTATTTCGATAATATCCATACATAACTTCACATTCACACTGTGAATTTTGGTTTCCAAACCCCCCAAAAGAAATATAATTTTTTTTTGTTTTCAAAACTATGAATTTTTTTTTCAGTCTGATTCTTATGAAATTTGACTATGATATGTAACTTCTGAAAAGAAACACAATTTATTCCACCCATTTTTTTGATTTGGGCCTTAGTTTTTGAAAAAAATTGATATGTTGGTTTTAGGTATTGATATTTCACTGGTATTGATATTTCAAGATGTATCTCCTCATTTAGTTTTAATGCTAGAACAAAAAAAAGACAGTTTTAGTATCCTTGGAACATTCCTAACAAACTCAAATGGGCTTTTTTCCATTTCCCATTTGTTCTCTTTTTATATGGGGTTGAAATGGGCTCAAAGTTAAGATTTTGGCCCCCCCCCTCCCCTGGGGGGGATCTATGGTCTGTAGCGCATAAAATTTTAGGACCGAATAGTCCACCACCTAAGGGTCCTTTTCCAACTAAAACATGAAAAATGACCACCTGAGTGACAGGGGCCAGGGCCGGCCTGGGATGATCTCCTTAATGTGCCCAAGCCTGGGGTTTTCTTTCGTAACTCCTTGTATATTTTGAGTGTCTTTTCACAGATGAATGCCTCATTCATGCTATCATTGCATAACTGTTTCTCATTTATGAAGGTTAGCAATAATTTCACCACTTCTTCCTATATCTGAGGTCTTTTCTTTGTCACTGTCACTCCTTTATGCAACATTCACTCCTTTAAGCTCTTCTTCTACAAAAACGTTGATATCGTTGACTTTGCTTCAGTGTACTGCATAAAAAGATCCGAAATGTGCATCCCCTTTCAACTTTTACTATGATTTCCTTCTTCAATTTGATTGTTCTAACATTCTTCTCTTCCATTGGTCCACTAATGCTGACATTAAACTTAGGGCCCATTTTAGCAGTTTTAAAGGAACCGTACTCTCAAAAAATTGAGAAATTGTAGAATTTTGTTTCCATTCATTAAAATGTACGTATATATGTACATTTATATATGTATATGTTAGATATCTCGTTTGGCAGTCCCTGTTCGGGCGCCAAATTGTTGAATATTCCGTTTGGCTGTATCCTCTTGGGCGCCAAAAGTTTGATAGTTGTTTTGGCAGATCCACGTTGGGTGCCTAGTTATAGATTATTTATTTGGCTGGTCCTTCTTTGGAGCCAGCGTTAATAGTTTCCCTATTTTAGGGTTCTGAGGGCCGTAAGTTCCAAGGCTTTTACTCCGGAGAATCTTCCTGATTTTTCAGGGATATGAGAGAAGTCAGTTGCTGAGTATTTATTTTATTAAGGCGAGGGCTTTTCAACAGTTTCCAAGTTGCGAATATTATTCGGTAATTTTCGGAGTCCGATCTGGTTACAAGGTTTGAAGATTTGAGCTGGTTTTTCAAGCTTTCGAAATTTGAGTCGAGATGAATAAGCTACGAGCTAATCAAGCTTTGAAGTTTAAGAGCCGAACAAATTCTAGCTGTTGAAATTTTCAAATCTGAGACGGATATATGCTTCTCAAGTATCTGTGATACGAGAGTTTAGTTATGCGAGGAGAATTATTTTCCCTCCTGTTAAATTATATAGGCACAAGTCGGCATCTTCGACAATAGCCTGACAGTATATACAGGGTGCGCCAGAGAAACCTATTTATTTGAAAGGTCAATAAAAACAAAAATACTTTAGTTATTGTTTTAAATTATTTTTTATATGAGAATACAATATCCAAATTTTTTTTCATGTTGTCTTGAAAATGACATCGGATAAATGGCGACCCCCATTGCGCATACACTGATGAAGTCGATTTTTGAAGTGCGTGTCCACTTTTTGCAGCATATCAATCGATATGTTAGCAACAACGTCGTGAATGTTCTTGAAGTGAGCTATTGTCCGTAGTGTATCAACATAAACCAGCGATTTCAAATAACTCCATAAAAAGGAATCGCATGGGACCAAATCTGAAGAGCGAGCCAGCCATTCGAGCGCGGAAGGCACGTTGCGTAGCAACAATTGAGCGACCGTTAGAAAAGAAGCTCTCGACTGCGAAGGCCCGCTGCTCTCTAGACCAGAGCATGATGGCAACTGACTGGTGGGAGAAACAAACTTGGGAACTTCCATCTCCAGATGCGCCCCCTCTCGCCCCTCTACCCGCTCAACTCACCGCGCGGGAATTTTTTCAAATAAGTAAGTTTCTCTGGCGCACCCTGTATATATGTATATATGGCCCCTCCCAACACAAGTTGGGGAGGGGACCCTGGGTCAGCACAAAAATGATGCATCAACTACTATGCGTGTGGAGAAATGGCTTTCCTGAACAATTGAAATTTACGGCTTCTACACCTAGGGTAGTTTTCAGTTTTTGAGCTACAGTTATGATTCTAATATAAAAAAGAATTTAATCCTCTACAAGATGACATGGGCTTTTATCCATTTTCGGAATAGAAAATTAGGTGCATTTTCTTTTGCCAGGAAAAGTATGAAAATGGGTAAAATTTTTGTATTTTTCATTTTTTTCAAAAAGTATTTAAAAAATTGAACATAACTCCACGTCACGTTGTAGAGAATACATTTCTGATTCTTTTGATACCAATATTATCTCTGTATCTCAAAATCTGATTACGTCAATAGATTTTCCCCAGACCTCTTATTTTGACGTTTTCTTTGAATAACACGTTTTCTATGGGGAAAATTGGAAAAACACATGAGTCCAATCTAAATCCTTGTTCAATTTTACATGCCTATACCAAGTTTCATGAAGATCGGTCGAATAGTTTAGGATTTTTTTTGTGGGAGTACGGTGCCCTTAAACAAATTAACCCAATTCTAGGAAAGTGAAATAGCATATAACGCTGCGTAAGTTCATGTGTTACCAGAAGAACGGACAGCGCATGACTGACGACGCTTGTCTTGGTTTGACTTCTAAACGCTTGTTTGGTTTTCTAGCCAAAATTAACTAAAATTTTTTGGTTGACTCCAGACGTATTACTGTGTAGATATTTGTTTGTATATGTGTGAGTGAATTGGTTAGTAAATGGTTTAATGGATTTGTGGAAACAACTTTCGCTTAGTTTAGCATGTTTCTTGAAATCCTTAATTCATTATCAATTGTATGTGTAAGTTTTTAAAGTTGGCCTAATTAATTTTAGTAAGAAAGTAGTAATAAGTCTTTTAGCTCACATTTTGGTAGGGTAACCAAATCAGATCATTCCTTAAGATAGCTGTTATTAATTATTAAACATATTCATCCATTTTTATTAAATCAAATAGGTTATTGAAGCACAAAAAAAAATGATTAAAGTACAGTCAAATCTTACCCAACAAAAGATCCAACTTACAAATAATCCAAGTTACAAATTGCCTTCACGCAAAATTTTTGTCCTAAAGTACAAAAGAAATTTCAAGCTACAAAAAGAAAATTTCAAAAATTCAAATAATGCTAGCTCGTCTTTGCAGCTGCCCAAATCCTTCGAAATGTAAATACACCTTCAGTATTCTGTTTCGTTTTCAAATTGATGCGATAGAGTTGTTCTCCCACTGGCTATCTCTCAACACCTTGCTGGCCTCCCATTGGGTAGGAGAAAGCTGCATCTCTATGATACCAATGATGCTTTTAGTGTGCTTTCTACCCTCATTTGTCATGGAGTTCACACATAATTAAGTTGTGTATGTATGTGTGTGTTATGTACGTTTTCTCTCACTGCCAAACGTTTGCCTCCTCTCCCTCACCCACCATGAACTTCACTTTTCTACGCACTTGCCTTTACGCACCTTGGGCATAGTTGCCCAACTCCAATGGTAAATTATTTCCATGTTTTATTCATTTTAATGGTTTAATAAATAATTTTCTGAAACGTACCTACCCCCAAAGGGATGAACAGATCGGGCCCCCCTCAGGGGGATACAACTATTGTATCTATGGGAATTAGCGCTCCTAGGGGGACTATGTGAGGGCCCGAGCTAAAGGTTGGGTAGGCTTTCTTTTTGTTAAATTAGGATAGGTTTTTGTTTTGTTATGGACCATTTTTTTATTTTATTTACTGCTGTCCTGTTTTTCAACACCTACTACTTTCTTCAACTTTTTCTTGTTTCATGATCTTTCTTATCTTGCTGTTTCTATGCCCTTTCTGCATGGATGCCACGTTCCCTTAACTCCATACTAAATGGTGCCTTCTTCCTTCCTCTTTTTGGATCTCTTTTGTTGAGGATAGGGAGGCTTAAACTATCTAATAATCTAATCTAACAGATCGGGCCTTTCACATGTAAAATGCAACTCTACTTACGAATGATTTAGCTTACAAAACCTTTTCTAGAACGAATTAATTTTGTAAGGTTGTCACCGGGCCCTCGACTTTCCAACGTCAGGTGGCCAAGCCTTCCAAGCCAGTGGCCACGGCAACAAACCAGTAAAAGTTGTTTTTTCAGTTTTCCAAGTTTCCTTTACACCGTGTTAATTAAAAGTTCATAAGTTTCTAAATTTATTTGCGAATGCAACAGATTTAATAAAAGCACTGATTTTTATTGGACACAAGTTAAAAGTTCGTTAAAATCATAATTGATTTGATTGCACAGTACAGTTTTACGAAAGAAAGGCGGTCGAAGCGGCGACAGACAGAGCTTAGTTTCGTAGCGCAACCTGAACACACAGTATCTGCGACTAGTCAGCGCAACTGCTACTACGAAACCCCGGGACACGGTAAGGATTACCGGTCAGCGCGACCGCTTGCATGGAACTCTTGAGGGGTCAACCGGCATGCTGAGGTTCCAGCCCGCGGTTCCAGCACCAATGGTGCCGCACAGTACGGACCGCAATGTCACGCATAGGAACGCGCCACAGAAACAGTTTGGCGAATGGGGCAGTGAAGGACTTTCGTCGTTCACATCCCCCACAACCAAATAATACAAAATTAATAGTCCGCCTGACCGCTATAACATGTACATGAAGTTAAAATTAAGCACCTAGTAAATTCAATCAAAACATAGGGAATGTATCTAAAATATTTTTATTCAATAGAGATTCAAAATTTAATTAATTTCGCAACAATTTGTTAACAACATAGGGAATGCATTTTCAAAATTATCTATATTCAAAGCGCGACTCTGAACTTCACAACCTAAGCAAGAATTTATTGAAAACATAAGGGATGCATCTTTAAAAATTCTTTATTTATAGCAACGTTTAAAATGTGAAAACCTAAACAATTCATAAATACTTCAGTACCAAACCTCAATGGCGACATTAAAATTTCAATAAATCATTTGAGAAAAGAACACAATTGCACAAGTTACATTTTCATTGCGCTGTATGTATTATGCAAAACTATGTATTGCGAATCTTTACAAATTGACGAGACAACGGTAACGTTAGGATGTAAACTGGCTACCGACAAGAACAAAAACTAGTTATCTTCATCAGAGAATCGATCAGACAGCGAGTTAATTTCCCTTTGGAGATGATCGTCCAAGTCCGGTCCATCTGACATCGAACATCTCGTCAAAAGGTCGAACTCCGGCGGCAATTGGAAATCGCCTTCAACACAGACCGGAAATCCTTTCTGTAGACTAAATTTGAACGATGTCTTGGCTCCAGGAAACTTGTCGCTTTCTCTGTCGCTGTTCGCTGCAATCGCTTTTACAAGCGACTCAACAGCGTGCTTCGAAAACGATCGAGTTAGCCTTTGCGGCGCGCTGTCATAGTTTAGCTCAGCTTCTGAGACTGAGCTAGTCGTCGGCAAGCGGAGTACCGTCGCGTAGTCGCTCACAGGGGACTGCTCTGCGAAAACGTCATCTGGCTCGTCGCTCAGATGCCCCCACTCCATGCTGGGTTGCTCTATCTCGTCAACCGATGGCTGATCGTAGTCGTCATCGTCCACCGCTGCTTCGTCGGCTTCGTCTGCGTCGTCAGAGTACATTGCAGCAGCTATTTTATCTGCCAGTTTTGACAGAGAAATCGGCACGCCACCTATCATCGGTGCTACAATTTCATCGCTGCCGCCGTCTGCCACTGGTAGAAGTTGCTCTGCCGCCAATGCCTCTGTTTTCGCTTTTCTTGTCGTGCCCCGTCTTGCCACGCCGTTCAGTCGCTGCCCACTGCCATACGCCGGCTGCTCTGCTGCACCGTCGCCACCATGCCAATCTTTCAATTGATTAAAATGGACTGTGTGCGCTTCTTTACCTGTCGTTCTGGCTATCTTGTAAACTATACCGTTTGGATCCGCCTCAACGATGACAAAAGGTCCATCAAACCTTGGAGCTAACTTACTCCGTGATGGCAAAGGCGGTATCCTTCGCGCCACCAACTGGCCAACCAAGTAAGGCTTGAATGACTCACGAGGCGGTTTCCAATACGGTTCAGAAACAGGAATAGGATGCTTGCTGGCGCTGTTAGAAAAGAAATCTGCAGGAGTATGGCCGGTTTGGGAATGCATTGTATTATTATAGATGATTACACTTCTTGTGAGATGATCTGTCCATGGTGTTTGGTATTCCTCACATGCAGCTGCAAGAAGATTCTTCAGAGTAGCGTTCAATCTTTCGACAGCTCCGTTGCAGTTCGGCGAATACGGGACAGTCTTAAAATGCTCCACTCCGTGTTTTTGAAGCATGTTTACGAACGGGCGTCCTCGAAATTCCGGGCCATTATCCGTAGTCACGGTCTCCGGGAGCTTAACGAGAGAGCTGAAAATCCTCTCTTCCAACGCTTTGGCTACCGTTGACGAACGCTTGTTCTTCAGAGGCACAGCATTTGCAAACTTCGTGTACGTGTCAATACCAACTAATAGATAACGTGTGTTGCTCCGCCCTGGAGGAAGTTCGAGAAGGTCGACAGCGTAGTCGCTATAAGGTGCCTTGGGTACTCGTCGATACAACGGAGCACCACCCTTCGCTCGGCCCTTAAAACGCTGACACACTGAACAATGGCGTATCACGTATGCCACGATCGGAGACATTCTCGGGCTGTAGAAGTATCTGGAGATAGCTTCGACCGTTTTGTCCCTCCCGATGTGACCAGATCCTCTATGAAACTCCTCCACCATTGCAGGCAACCTCTGAGCAGGCATCACCGGCACTTCACGCGAGCCAGCACACACGACACCGTCACGAAGCCTCAAACTCTCCACTGACTTTAAAAATCTGCGTCCTTTGACACTCTCTGATAATTTTGCCGAAATTTCTTCCGCCGCCGCTTTAGTCTCGAGGAGCTGTTTTAATGAAGAAATTATTGTGTCATTTGCTTGAAGAGCTATTATTTGTTCAGTAGTTAAATGAAGAGATGGAGTGCTGGAAGTTTGTTGAGAAACTGCGTCTTCTGTTGTCCGAATTGGAGCTGTTTTCACCTTCTCTGACGCAAGTTGCTTCTTTTTACAAATTATTTTCTTCGGTTGAACTGTCTGCGGCTCGTCGTCTATTAGAGTGTACAATACTTGGGTGGGAGAACTTGCTGATTTATTAACCTTTGCTCTTGCCCGCACATAATCGATGTGACTTTCAATGATGTCGTCTGCATCCTCACCAACCGGCACGAGCAAGTTGTAGTGGACACCACGCAAACTCTGTATATGCACTGTAGGATTAAGGTCATCACATCCAAATTTCACGATGCCAACACCGTCCTCATAAATAGAGACATTCACTTTAAATTCCTTTACAAATGCATTCACCAAGCACAAGTCCGGCACGGTACCGACTTCCTTCATTGCTTCTATTCTCTTCAAATCACGCTTGTTCTTGCTAAGTCCGTAGTCTTTCGGGTCCTTAAGCACTTTAGTCACCACGATTTCTCTTATAACAGCGTGATCGTCAACATTGCCGCTCACTCCCATTGCAAGAGCGCAGAACAAAGAGTCAGGTCCACCAGGAATTAAGTTTACTTTCTTGCCCTGCAGCGACACGACATAACTTGGGTCAACTTCGTTACTGTTAACGGGTAAATTCACCATTCTAGATAGAGCGTCAGCGACAACATTTTCCTTACCAGGCACAAATTGAATTTCGAACTGACCGCAATGGAGTTCCTCAAAGGTTCTCATTAGCCGAGCGTCAACACTTTTCATGGAGTTAAGGTAAATGAGCGGTCTATGGTCGGTTCTTATTACGTACTTGCGACCATAAACGAAAGGACGGAAATTCCTCACAGCCCATCTCAAACCTGCAAGCTCACGCTCAGTAGCGCTGTAGTTCGTTTCCACCTTGTTGAACGTTGTGCTCGCGTAAGCCAGGACTCGTTCCTCACCTTCCTGCACTTGCGACAGTACCGCGCCTGCACCAACATTACTGGCATCCACAGTAATCACAAGCGGCGCTGCGTCGACTGAAAAATCAGGATAGCTAAGGAGAGGCGGATTAGTCAAAATTCTCTTCAACTCCAGAAACGCTTCGCTGCACTCTTGCGTCCAATTTATCTTTTTCATGCCGATCAGTTCGTTCAAAGGTTTCATTAACACGCTGGCGTTAGGTATGTGGCGTCTAAAGAAATTACACATCCCTAGGAATCTACGCACTTGACGCTGGGTCTTCGGTTCAGGGTAAGTTAAGATCTTCTCGACATTCTTCTCATCTGGACGGACACCATCGCAGCTCACAACATGACCAAGGTAAGTTACTTCTTTTCGGAACATTGAACACTTCGCAGGTTTTACCTTTAACCCGTGCGACTCGAACCTTCTCAACACTAGGTTACAATTAGCTAAATGTTCTTCAAAAGTTCTGCCAGTAACAATTACGTCATCAATGTAACTGATAGCTACGCTCCAAGGTATGCCAGCGAGAACTAACGAGATAAGTCTCATGAATGACCCTGGGCTGTTAGTCAAACCGAATGGCATGCGCTTTCACTGCCAGTGGGAATCGCCAGTAGAAAATGCAGTGTATTCCTTGCTAGACTCGTCCATTTCAATCTGATAAAAACCTTGCATTAAATCGAACGTAGAGAAGAAATTCGTGTGGCTCAAGTTAGACAAAGCGTCTATGATGTTAGGCAAAGGGAATGCATCACGCTTAGTCACTGAGTTCAATGCCCTATAGTCCACACATAATCTAAGGGAACCGTCCTTTTTCCTTATGGGAACTAAAGGAGAAGACCACGGAGAACACGATTTCTCTATTATATCTCGTTCCTCGAGCTTACGTAGTTCAACTTCAATTTCCTGTCTGAACGGTCCCTGAAATCTGCGGTAACGTTGCTTATTAGGCACATTTCCCTGAACATCGATCACGTGCTTAGTCGTAGCCGTACGTCCCAAATCGTGGTCATGCAGTGAAATCGCAGCACGGCGCCTATTCAACATGCTCTTAACTTCCTCAATCTGACCACAAGTCAAATTACTGTCAGAAAAATCGAAAAGATCGCCAGCACAAATGTTCTCACTCACAGCACTATCAACAGTAGAATTCACAACAGCAAAATTAGAAACTATGAACATGCCCAACTTAGACTTTGGCTTCAACACCACTTCACATGGGTTCATATTCATCAATTCTACTGTGACATGTCCATTTTTCACCGAGCCAACTGAGTATGCAATCTCTACAGGTAATTCTTCACGAGAAGTTACAATGAGAGGCTCAAGATAGCCCTCAACCTCATCAGCAATACTGACATCTGACAGTCTAGCACGAATTAACATTCTTCTATTCGGCTCTATCAATATCTCGTGTGCATTTCTTACCATACTCTGAATTTCTATTCCAGGCTTAGTTTTCAACTTTACGGCGACTGGATCTTCATTCGGAGGTGAGTAGAGAAGTTCACGATGGACGGTGTCGATCTTCATGTAGTACCGCTCTAGGAAGTCGAGTCCAAAGACTAACGATTGACTCGTAGCACCGGCAGGAACAACCAGTAACGTGAACGCTGGGGCACGTAATTCACCAGCCTGCACAGTTACTGTCACCTCGCCAATCACGTCTATGCGAGATCCTCCAAAACCGATCAACGTAGTCTTCGATGAATTCTTCACAGCTGGTTTGTTCTTGAGTTTGTTTACCAAATTCTCGGAAATGACCGACACCACTGCTCCATTGTCGATTAGAGCGTCCATTAGGGTCCCGTTAATTTTCGTCGATAGAAAGTAACAGCCAGGTTCAGTTTTATCCTTAGTTTTCATCAGCAAGTTGGTCGGGGAAGAATTAGCTGCAGCGTGATCTTCTTCGTGAGCGGCAGTCTTAAATTTTCTCGACTTGTGCGAGCAGTCACAAGACCTGTGCTCAATGTCGCCACACCATACGCAAGCTCTAAATTCGCTCTTGAATTCAGCACACTTAGCAAGAACATGGCCTTCACGATGACAATACTGGCACACGCTGTTCCTGGGCCCATTAGATCTTCGCTGTTGCTGCTGCTGCTGCTGCTGATCTCGTCGATTAGGGCAATGGCGCGCAAAATGACCAACCTCATTACACCTGAAGCACTCTCGTCGATCTTGGTGTGCAGTGGGAACCTCCATTTCTTGAATTTTTCAATTGTTACAGGTACAGATCAACACTTTGCAAATGCGCTTTAAAATCATAAACTCTAGATTTTCTCATCAACACCCAAAAACACTGGAACAAATGTCGGCACACAGGATAAACTATCCAACACTCCTGACACCAGATTGGTTGTCACCGGGCCCTAGACTTTCCAACGTCAGGTGGCCAAGCCTTCCAAGCCAGTGGCCACGGCAACAAACCAGTAAAAGTTGTTTTTCAGTTTTCCAAGTTTCCTTTACACCGTGTTAATTAAAAGTTCATAAGTTTCTAAATTTATTTGCGAATGTAACAGATTTAATAAAAGCACTGATTTTTATTGGACACAAGTTAAAAGTTCGTTAAAATCATAATTGATTTGATTGCACAGTACAGTTTTACGAAAGAAAGGCGGTCGAAGCGGCGACAGACAGAGCTTAGTTTCGTAGCGCAACCTGAACACACAGTATCTGCGACTAGTCAGCGCAACTGCTACTACGAAACCCCGGGACACGGTAAGGATTGACCGGTCAGCGCGACCGCTTGCATGGAACTCTTGAGGGGTCAACCGGCATGCTGAGGTTCCAGCCCGCGGTTCCAGCACCAATGGTGCCGCACAGTACGGACCGCAATGTCATGCATAGGAACGCGCCACAGAAACAGTTTGGTGAATGGGGCAGTGAAGGACTTTCGTCGTTCACAAGGTGATGTATGACTGTAACTGTAACTTAGTCTGTACTCCAGAAAAAATTCAAATAATTCAATCTCAAAATACATTAAGATCACTAAATTTTAACAATTGTACTTCAGAGGGGCAGGATCATCAGTGATGTGGGAGATCCATTGGATAATTGTCATGTTGTTAGCTCTTTGAGTATTGATATCAAAATTTCTCTGCGGTAAAAGAATCACAGATGTGAGGTTCACTCGTAATTAACTGCAGTACCAGTTCTAGTTACTGTTTAATGATTATTTTAAATTTATATCTTGAAAATATTTTTCAATACATCTACTATTGTTCAGTTTGTTCATGGTGTAAGGTAATTATTAGTATTAGCAAGAACAAGCCTTCAGTACTAATACACTGTTGTAGCAGTACATACTCAATGATGTGCAACTAGATGGATATGCTTTGTGCACTTCTTTCTCTGATATCAACTTCTCCATGTTTCAGTTCGACTGAGGGTAACCCACACTAAGCTACATTAGTGAGTGTTAAGGCCACCGACTAGTCGAAAATCAAAAATCTATCATATATTTTTTATTGCTTTATTCGGTGGAGAAAGTCCTAAACTTCATTCCTGCAAAGCGGCAGAACGATCCGTCTCACCCAAGTATGTCAAATGGGGGGTGGGGGGAACTCGCCCGGCCAGCATGTGCAGATATGCCACGCTGGCTGAGCCGGTTGCTGCTGAGTGTCAGTTTGTTCATAATTAGGTATGCATCTATCTCCTTGCAAGTCAAGACTTTTGAGATTTGGCAAGTTGAGTTCTCGGTACCTCCACCCCTCCATGGTAGCTCGCCCAATCTGCTTGCGTAGATATGTCACGTTAGCTGATCTAGTTGTTGCAGACCAACAATTTATTCAGATTTAGATGGCTTTTTTTGATAGCAGATCAAGATTTTTCTGGATTTGACGTCGATTGCTCGGTACTAATGTAGTTATATAAGCATTTAGCTCTGCGTGGCGCTTTCATATCTTGTAAGAGGAGACTACGAGGATGCTGAGGACGCCCCAGATTATGCTCCTTGTGCGTTTTAGACATTATTAGTACCACTTGTGGTACTGGTTCCCTCAAGGAACCACAATAACTTCAAAAAATGATATTCAAAACGTCAACACTACCAATTTCTCTAAGAAATATAGCTTGCAAACAAAAAAAAAACCTGTCTCGGCACTAAAACGCGTTTTCTGAGCAATACAAATGTCAATATTCAAGCTTCTTCTTCTCAAAAAGTTGTTATTGTAGAGCAATGATTTTGGTATCATTAGATGCGCAAAGAGTTGCTGCATAAAGAGTCAGAGGATAATATTGAAATTCACAGAAGATTTTCAGTTACAACAAAAAATTTAGGGAAAAATGAATGACACTATAAATTTTTTTTTAAAATTCCATAACAAATACATTATTGCGAATTTCAATATAATCCTCTGACTCTTCATACAGCAGCTCTTTTTGCATTCAATGATACCTAAATCATTTCTCTACGATAACTACTTTTTGAGAAGAAGTGGCTTGAATATACCCCATTTTTTCATTCCATTTTTTGTTATCTCCGTAATTATGGCAAAAACGGAAAAAGTGCCCAATACAACCCTTATTCATTTTCTAAAATACATACGTATGCAAAAATTCATAGTTCTAGATACCATACAAAAAACGGAACGGCCATTTTCTTGATTCTGACTAGACGGTTCCCTTAACAACAAATGTGTGTTATTGGTGTTTTAGGAAATGAGTCTACTCTATGACAGAATAAAAGCAAAAGATGCCTGTACTAGGTTTAATTTGTTCCATGTTAAGGATTTTTTGGAAAGAGATAATGAATAGTTGCAACAATACAGGGTGGGGCAGAAAAACCTATCCGATTTCAAAACGTTATAAAATTAAATCCACTCAACTTGTCAAAAAATTTTTTTTATTAGCATATCGCAAATTTTATGCCAATTTTAAATTTAAGTTTTGAAAAGCACATCACTCAAATGTCGTCCTTGGGAGCGGATACACTGATTTAGGCGCTCGCGGTAACTTTCCATGACTTTCACCGTCATTTCCACAGGAATTTCTTCAATTGCCCAAGCAAATTCCCTTCGTAAAGCAAGAAGGGTCCTTGGTCGATGCTGGTAAACCTTCGATTTGAGGTAACCCCAAAGGAAGAAGTCACATGGAGTGAGATCCGGTGAGCGCGGCGGCCAGCCAAGATCACCTCTCAGGGAAATGAGGCGACCGGGAAACAGTTCCCTGAGAATGTCCATTGATCGTCGCGATGTGTGGGCGGTTGCACCATCCTGTTGCAACGACACATTTTCCATGCCATTTTCTTCCATTTTGGGTCTAAGAAAATTTTCCAGCATGAAACAATAGCGCTCGCTGTTGACCGTTACGGTTTGCCCATTTTCTTCAAAAAATTAAGGCCCCCAGACGCCTAGGCGGGAAAGAGCACACCACACAGTCACTTTTTGGCTATGGAAGGGTTCTTGATGGATTTCTCGAAGATTTTCGTCACTCCAATATAGAAAATTCTGCCTGTTAACGGCACCACAAAGGTGAAAATGGGCTTCGTCCGTGAAGAGCACAACATCGTCGTTTGGGAGTTCTCGGAGATCGCGACACAGGTTCGTACGGGTTTCAAAATCCCTTTCACTTAATTCCTGTGCAACAACCATTTTTTAGGGATGCATTTTGAGGTCCCGGTGCAAAATGCGCCGAATACTGCGGTTGGAAATCGCCAAAGCGAGCGAATGTTTTCGCGCCGAACGACGCGGGGAACGTTTAATCGCGGCTCTCACATCGGCCACGTTTTCAGGTCCTGTTGCTGCCCTGGGACGTCCAGGCGACTTCTTTTTCAATGCTGAACTCGTCTGTCTAAAATTTGACACCCACACTTTGATCGTAGCGTGATGTGGAACAGGATCATGACGCCCGAGTCCGAAATGAATTCGAAAAGCACGTTGTGTAGCAATTATTGAACCGCCGCATTCGATAAACCGCTCAATAACAAAAGCACGATGTTCACCAGACCAAGGCATGTTGACTACTGACAAATGGCATAAAACCGGCTTTCTAACGGTTTATACCCCACTACTCTACCTGCTCCCTCTTCTGAGAAAAAGGGATTTGAAATCGGATAGGTTTTTCTGCCCCACCCATGATATGAAAAAAGTATAGAAGGGGATTAGCCTTGATGAGGACATTTGGAATCAGTCATCATGGTGAGAGTGGGAGGGTTGTGCATGGGAGGAAGCTGCAGGAGCAGCACTGACAACCTAGAGCAGAAAATATTGGTGGGGTTTTCTAAGAATTGCAAAGATTTGTATATTGATATTGTGATTGCACATTTTTTTACAATGGATTTCAGTTCATATAGAGAGAAATTGTTTTAGAAAATGGGGCACTAGCATTAGCCCATCATTACATGTAGCCATTTTTTGGCCACATACCAAGTGAGTAAGTAAACTTGTTTTACATTATATTTTATTGTGGAAAATTTGTTTGATGATGCTGAAACAAGTGACAGGGTTTTGGATCAATGGTATTTAATTAAAATCCAATAAATAAAAAGCACTGGAAACAGCATTGATAAAAAATGAAAATGCTTATAAAATAAAATAAACCATATCAGTACATCTAGATTACTCAAAATTAAATTTTGAAGTAAGGTAAGAATCAAAAACAAATTAAACCAAGAATGAATTTGTGTTGAACAAATCTAATGTGATATCTGACAATGAAATAAAACCAAAAAATGGACTACTAAATGAGTTTGAGTGAAATTAAAACTCGAATAATTGAGAAGCAAATTGAATCGGGCAACTTATGATATAATTTTATTGCCTTATGAAGAAGTTATTTTCAAAATAGTCTTGAAATTTTGCATAGCTGAAGAGGAAAACTTAATCTTCCATTGAAGAGGATATAAAAGAACCAGTGTATCAAAAGAAAATATTTTCAACATAAAGTTAATCATAGGCTGCAGCAACAAAGATATATATGTACTAGCAAAGCAGAACTAAACAATGAAGTAAGACTTATGAGATCAACACTTGATTGTATCATGTGAAGGGATAGCTCTGCCTAGAAATATCAGCTTAGTTTCACGGTTACCCTTATTGACTGAAAGTAGAATAAGAAGAGGGCATTGGGAAACCATTCAATGATTGATTAATTCACACAAAAAGAATAAAATCTAAAAACACAGCACAAACAATGAATGCCTAAATAACCATATCTAGAAACTTTTTCTAATTTATTCAAAATTGGAAAACATACAAAAAAAAATGAGCTCATACAGGCTACTCAAGACTCATGCAAGCTGGATGCACCTTGCACACCTGAGACATATTTAAGGCCATGTGTACATTCTTCTCTCAACTTTCAATAGTCTCAAGGTCAATGCAGAAATGACCTGACAATCCAGCGGAGAAAATACAATCCTTAACCACAAAGCAAAGATGTCAAGGACTGTAACATAACATGCTCACTGCGTTTTGGGCCACATGTGTACCAACAGGTGAATGCCCATTTACGTGCGGGCATAAATGCATGATATTTTATGTTTCGCGGTGTCTTTGCAATATAGATGTTATCATACGAGGCAGAATGTTATCGTGCAATTGTGTTCTTAAATTTCATTTGGAAGAATTAAATTTTATTCAAGCGGGAAAATTGATTTCCCTATTCTGCTACTTACAACCTAACCAAACAAACTGTTAACAGCCGCAGAAACGCAGTGAACGTCTTAAAAGGTTCTTTCCCTAACAAAATTTAAATAAAAATTAAAGGATCAATTATTTTCTTCTGTAACCCAACACCTTAGGTTGAACATTTGCTGTTTCAAAATCAGAACACTGAGAGTATGAGCTTGAGGAACTGGCTGAGATATTTCTGAAAATTATTGAGAAGACACCTCATTATCATCTAAATTGCTGCTCTGTAACATTAATTTCAGGATACAAAATTCAATCTTAAGTGGTCTCAACAGTTTGTTCTTTAATTCCTCTAACGTTTTCTCCAATCCTTTGTTAAAGTGGGAAGTCGATTTGTAACACTGCTCATTGAATTGCTGGATCTGTAGATAAGCCACATCTGCAGCACCAGCTATTTGTCCAATAACATCTTCTATTGCTTCAACATTTTGTGTATGAAAAGAGTTACAACAGAAACATTACATGGGTTGTCTGAAGCAATACTAAACATGTCCCAAGTCCCCTCAGAGGGATACAACTATTGTATCTATAGGAATTCGTGCTGCCAGGGAGGTCATGTGAGGTCCTGAGCTAAAGGTTAGTTAGGCCTTTTTGTTGAAATGGAATAGGTTTTTTCTTTTGTTATGGGCCATCTTTTTTTGTTCTCTGCTGTCCTGTTTTTCAGCACCTACTACTTTCTTCTTCAACTTTTTTCATGTCACGTGAACTTCTTTTTTAGTCAACTGTTTCTATGCACCTTGTGCATAGATTTTACATTCTCTCAACTCAATACTAAATGGTGCCTTCATCCTTCCTTTCTTAGGTCATCTTTGTCATGGTAAAGGGAGACAAAAACTATCTTATATACAATCAATCAACATCAAAACACTGCATGTTATAAATAGACACTGATCTTGAATTTTATAGAGTGAGTGTTGTAGTAAATATGATAGGCAATTTTGTCTTCTTTTAATGCGTTATAAATTGGAAAAATTCCAAAAGATCAAGTAGTTAGAAAAGAATGTAAACATCCTGTTCCCAGCACAAAGTTTTATAGGCAAAGTGCGGCATGTAGCTTGAGGGTAGCAGTTAGCCTACCACTGACTTAAATTGCTGCATTACATAATTACAGTTATGTTGAGATAACTATTTTATCTAAGGAGCATGCTTTTCAGGGGGAGAGAGGGGTTCTCAAGCTGAAAGTCATATAATCCTATCTTATGTTGAAATTTATGTTTTATTATAAATGTTTTATTTATGTTTTACTATAAATGAACCATTTTTGAGCTTCACTATTGACTTTTCTTAAGAATGTGTTACTTCTTCAACTCTCATTTTGAATTTTTTCCCAGTTTAGATGTTTGTGTAAAGAATCATGTATCAGAACTCACTTGTGCATAGATTCCACTTTTCCCTAATTTTAAACTAAATGGTACCTTATTCCTCTCTTGAAGACATTTCATGCTGAAAGGGAACCTTAGCCAATGAACTTATCATGGTATAAATATTATGTATTACATGCCCGGACAAAATTAAAGAGCAACTACTTTTTCTGCTTTTGTACAATATTTTATTTTGTATATTCTTTAGTAGTTCTTGAAAAATATTCTTTATCGCTAGTTTATCCTTTAATTTTCACAGATCGGGAACGTTTTTTCTTCCTGGAACAAGCACAGTTGGCGCAATGGAAGTGTAAGTGGTCCATTCGTATATAGCAATCGAAGGAAAGCTTTAATCTCAATTTGAAACATATATATCAATTGAACTATAATTATTGATCATGTACTGTGTGTTGTAAAATTGTTGGTGCCAACTTTGGTTACTAGTAGTGAATATTAACCTAAGCACTATTTCATCAAACAACAAATTTCAAAAAATTCTTCATTGATTAGATGTTATGCTTATAGAGTTTTAAAACTCATTTTTGGCAGCACGACAACGAATTTGCGAAAGACAGGGACAGAGCAATAAGGAAAATTAGAATGGACAAATTTTGGCGAGATTGACGCCTTACCCAGTTATGTTTTTGTAAAATGTTTTAAAAAACTTACTATTCATAAATTTTAAAAATTGCCAGATTAAAGAAATTTCTAGCACTTTTCAGTTAATGTTAGTATCCTCTAGTTTGAACCGTGATCATTTGTCAATTAGCATCGTGACACTGTCCTGGTAAGATGAACTGCCTAACAAATGCAGAAATGGCTGAAATGCATTTTGTCTATAGTTCTGCTGATGGTAATAGAAGCCGTGGCGCAAGAATGTACCAAGAACGTTACCCCAATAGACAGGTGCCTGTTCATTGATTATTCATTGATTTACACCCAAGATTGTGTGAGAGACTGAGAACGGAAGTTTTAGTGCAAACAGAGTGAATGCTGGTCGTCCAGCTCGATCTGGATCATAAGGAAGGATTGTTGGAACATTTCCGTCAAAAGCCACGTACGAGCATTCCTGATGCAGCAGCATCTATGGGAATTTTAGATCACACCGTGGTGGGGCGGATGTTGAATCGGAATAATTATCATCCGCATCACTTCCAGATAGTTCAGGGACTACTTCCTGCAGATAGTGCTCGTCGTGAAGGATTCGCGCAGTGGCTTTTGAATCAGGAGTTAGAAGATGCCCATTTTGCAGAGCTTGTGGTGTTCATGGATGAAGTTACCTTCACCTGTGATGAAATGTTCAATTTCCACGAATTTCACGAATGGCAAACAAACAAACCTCATGTCATCCATGAGCATGAATAATAGCTTTGTTACACGGTCAATGTTTGGGCAGGTATAGTTCATAATCAAATCATTGGCTCATATATTCTGCCAGAGTGTCTCACTGGGAATGTTCACAGAATTTTTCATGAAGAAGTCCTTCCAGATTTATTGGCCGATGTTTCATTGGATATTCAAAGAAGAATGTGGTTTCAGCATCATAGAGCTCCGGTACATTTGCTGTGAATATGAGACATTTCCTTGACCTTCAATTTTGAAATCGATGGATTGGTCGTAATGGTACGGTGTCCTGGCCGCCAAGATTTTCTGATCTGACTCCATTAGATTTTCTTTTTGTGGGGAACATGCAAAGTCTCGTTTGTGAAACACCAGTCGAGTCGGAAGAAGTCGCCAGAACGGCAGTCGCTGCTGGAGATATTACTGAGATGCCTGAAGTTTTTGGCAATGCACGCAACTCCCTCCGACGAAGGTGTTGCATTTGTATTGATACTAATGGTAGACATTTTGAACAATCACTGCAATGAGGTTATTGCTACTAATAATTGATCTACTGTTAATTGGTTTTTGAATTACCCTCTTGTATATTAATAAACAGTGTAGCTAATATCAGCGTTCTTATTTTACATATCGAGTTATCTCAAAGACTCATTTTTTTTTAACTTTTTTCATTGATAAAATAGTGCTTATATCAATATTTTCTATTAGTAGCCAAAGTTTGTACCATCAATTTTACCACACCTTGTTCAGTGATTAAGGTTATTTTGTTACTTATTTTTAAAGTGGTTTTTTATTTTTTCTTTGCCACTCTCAAAGTACAAATTTTGTCAAATGTGTTTCAAATTTCAAGTCCTTGTTACTGTTTAACAAAGCATTTTTGGCCATTTCAGGCAATGATTAAAAAGTGTTCATTTCAACGGTCTTAGAGGAATAAGACAAAAAAACAAAGCAGACTTGGCAATATCTTTGTCTTTTCATCCTGTCTAATTTGCAGTTTTTATGCTCAGGTTATTCTATGTAATAACACACCTTGCGCATTAATTCCCCATTCTCTACTGCCATGTTAATTGTTTCGTTCTCTTTTGCTTTTATACGATGTCCTTTTTTGCCGCACGGGAGTTTTTCACTACGATATCAGTAGACTCAATTTTATTTATGATGTAAACTGCAAACACTGACGAGTATGATAATGATTGAAAAAGATGAATATTTCATTTGTTGAATATATTTTTAATATCATATTCTTATTGCTGTGATAATAGTAATTGCGCGTTATTATATGTGTTACTATTTGCGGTTATTTTTAGTGTTGAAAATGATCAAGTACTTAATAATAATATGTCCGATTACTAAACCGAGTTACTGAAGGGAATAGACTTTGTGTGCTTACTGAGCTTTGTTTTTACTTCCTACGGTATTTCAGACTGAGTCATATTATACCTAAAGCTTGTTCTTGTGACTAAATTCATTTTCAAATGAGATTTTTTGTAAATTTTAACATGCACTCATTTTTTGAATTAGCAATTGTACTAGTGACCTATATTGATGAAGATCATGTCTGGTGTAATTCTGGTGATAGGTGAGCGCAATGGCAGCTGGGTTTTGAACCTTACTTTCTTATGGCATGCAAACACATACTGAATTTCAATTACTGTCAAACCAATATTCAATTAAGCAGCAGCTTAATTATTCCATTGGTGAGTGATTTTTTGTATCAAAATGTTAGCGGAATTTTTACCTAGCGGAATTTATTTTTTTCAGTTTCTGCCCGCAGTGAGGTCCATAACGCATAGATGTGATTGACCTGCGAGTACTTATTGTTGGCTGTGGAAGTCAGGTGCTGTCAAAAATAACTTGTAGGTTAGACGAAAATTCTTGGTTTCTCATTTTGTTTAGTGTTATTTTTGAGGGCAACATAACATCTCTCTACTAGGGATGCGCCGATTAATCGACCTTACCGGCCACTTTCTCAATTGTCATTATGTAGAACGTTATGAGGTGTGCCAGTAGTTTCACTGCTGTCCTATTTTCCAGCACTTACTACTTTTTCAAATTTTATCTGGTTTCACTAGCTTTTTCCCGAGCGTATTGTTTCTAGGCGCATGGGATCTTGTGTAGGAACGCACCTTGCACACAAATTCTCAGTTTCCTTGACTTCATGCTAAATGGTGCAATCCTTCTTGTGGTACACTTTTGTTGGGGTTTTACCTATCTTATTCAGTTTACGCCATGTCTTTTTGAGAGTTTTTTTTTGTGATACAGTCCATGTGCTTTAGTGTTCAGATTAATTATAGTGTGAAATGTAATTTACTCTTCTGTTCCTTTGCAGTGTAAATTGTAGAGGTGCATTGCTGAGCAACTACGAAGTGCTGGAAAAGCTCCAAGAAGTTCGCAATGCAGAAGACGCTGGTGGTACGAAGAAAAAAGTTGGCAAGTTACGAACCAATCTCGCAAACATCACTTTCGATGTGAGTCCATGTTGCAGGGTGTAAACTTCCATAACGCGACGATTCTTCATTTTAGAATTTTTCTCCCCTCAAGCATAGACAACTTTTTTATCCATGGGAATTAGCACTCCCAGGAGGAAATGTGAGGTTCCGAGCTAAGAGTTAGGTAGGCCTTCTTTTGTGTTGACATAAAATATTTTTCTTGTGTTAAGGATAACCATTTTTTTGGTTCGCTGCTGTACTGTTTTCCTGCACCTACTACTTCTTCAACTTTTTTCTTGTTTCATAGACTTCTTTTTCAGCTTACTGTTTCAATGCGCCTTGTGCATAGATTCAACGTTTTCTTATCTCCATACTAAATGATGTCTTCCTCCTTCCTCTCATGGATCGCCTTTGTTGCAGATAGGGAGGCTTTAGGAGATCAACCCAGCCCCATGTCGGTCAGATGACCCCTATTTTTTGTTGAAAAAGGACCCTTAGGTGGTGAACTATTTGGTCCTAAAATTTTATGGCGCTACGGACACTACGGACACCATGGGGGGTGTAAGATGACCAAAAATCCTGAATTTTCGACCACATATGAGACCCCATATGAAAAGAGAACAAAACGGGAAGTGGAAAATTTGCTACCGTAAATTTGTTAACAATGCCCCAAGGATTCTAAAACTGTCTTACTAGCATAAAACCTCAAACAGTTCTATTCTTTTGAAATATCAATGAAAATGAACTAAAAAATCAATATGTCCAATTTTTTCAAAAAAACTAAGGCCTGAATCAAAAAATTGCATAGTAGAAATTGTGTTTCTTTTTAAAAGTTACAATTAATAGTAAAATTTTATTAGACTCAGACTACAAATATAAAAGTTCAAAATTTTTGTAAATTTTTAAATTTTTTTTTTGGAAATTACAATTCACAGTGTGAATATGAAGTTATGCATGGAGATTATCGAAATAAAAATAATAACAGCATTCAATTGCATAAATTGTCCATTATATTACACTTCAGCAAAAATTTTTCTTTGTCTCTTATACCTATAACCTCTCACTTTCAACATTCAAAAGAATAGAAGTCGGTGATTTTTCATACCAGGACAAAAACAAAGGCAGTTTTAGAATCCTTGGAACATTTCTAACAAAAGTATGGTAGCAAACTTTCAAATCGTACAAAAATTTTTTTTATTTGGCTCAAAACCCAAAATTAGTGTATATTTGAGGTTGTGATAAAATATCGCATATAAAAAACGATAAGTTACAAATGTAAAAATTTCCTACGGTACTTTTTTAGAAATGTGTCAAGGATTCTAAAATTGGCTTTGGTTTTATTTTAGCATAAAAACTCAATGATTGCTATTTTGTAAAAATTGCCATAAAAATGTACCAAAAAACTAATTTTTTCAAAAAAATAAGGAAATCGAAAAAGTTACAGAAGTAAAATTTTTTTTTTCAACAAATACATATACTGGCCAAATTTCAAACGAATTGGATCAAAATTTAAAAATCGTTGAGTTGGTCTTAAACCAAGATCTAATCTTCAGACTGAAAGTTTTCTTGTTCGCGCTAGCGCACTGATATGTCAAATAAAGTCATGAACAGTGAACGATAGTAAGTTGTTGACTAAGTTAGAATTTCTGTATACGATGGAAATGTGTTAATGCATTTATGCGATAGCATTGTAGGAATAAGCGCCAGACCTTTTTGATAACTGAATATCCTTGCCAGGGCTTATTTTTAGATTATTTTCTTTGAATATTTATCGCATTATTTTATTTGGCGAACCCAATTCTTAAGCTTAAGGGATATTTCGTACGTGCAACTAGTGCCATTGAAAGCAGGAGGTTGTGTCATAGGTTATTACATTCATCCGTAGCCCTCCTAAGTGGTCACACAACAAAATAACTTGAAGAAGTTAGCTGTTGGTTTGACTGTCCTCATTCTATTGTTGTTTTCGTCAGACTTACTGTATTCTATTTAATATCTCGTTTTTCTTCATGGGGAGGATACCATGCAACCGACCTCGGTCACTGATATCTTATTATTTTGAAATTGCATTTCACATTTTCATCTCATCCAAATGTTTGCGCTGTTTGTGTGAGTGTGGCAGTTTGTGCTTAATGAGGCACTAATATGCTGGACCTTTGTTGTGCGCTTGAATGAAAAGAAAAAAATTCTATTCTAAATGCTCTTATGAAATTTCAATGTGGCGCCTTTGGTGGTAAAGCTCGCTCGTATAGTAATATTCATAATCATCAATGATGGGCCGGAAAGAAGTTTTCCAAGAAGTTTACTTACGTGTGGTCCATAAAATTCTTCCATTTTTTCCAAGATTGAAGTTGTGACTCACTGTTCAACAGTCAAAGTTGAAAACAAGTTAACTTTTAGTGGCCTTTTGGTCACATTTTAAATTTGAGTTGTTGATGCTCAACATTGTTGTTCAAACATTTTTGGTTGTGAGAATCATTTTCAATAAAGACGAAAAACTTACAATTTATAGTTTTATATATATAGTTGAATGTGCAAAAGACGGGTTTTCAGCCATGTCATTATATATTTGAGTTATTAGTGTTTGTCACATTCACTATAATGGATTCACAAAATACGTTTTTTAATGCTATTTTATTAATTTTTGTCAGGTTGAGAGAAATTTACGAAGTACGTCATGTTCCAGTCAAAGCTCAGATGTTCTAAGAAACTTTCTCAATGCTACCAAGAATCTCAAGATTGCGAAATTTGAGAAACTCCAAATACTGAATTTACGCCCAACAACCATTGTCGAACTACAACTGGTAAGTGATGAAAGAAGTACTCGTTTTTTTAAACGAGTGAGTGCTAAGGTCCGCATATCATGGGTTTCTCTCATATCTCATATTCGGATTCTAGGTTCTTTTTAGGTGGCACCCAACGAGGGTTTACGAATAAGGTTGGTTCTAAGAGCATGATGGGAAAGTCGTAGTGGGTTTTAGTTAATTTGATACAACGTAGCTGAGTTGACTAGGTAAATGGAGAAGCAGCTTCTTTACAGCCCAAATTTAACTTGTGTTCGTAAGCCTAACAAGGAATTGACGCTCACCACCTAAACTGTAAAAAATAAGCGTAAATATCTGGGAACTTTGCTGTTGACAATAAAACTGGCAAAAAAGGTAAAACCTGAGGAACAAAATCAGTAAAAGCCTTGTTTTCTCCTAAATTATTGTGAAAAACGGCACAACTTTAGAACTTGATACTGTGAAACACCGTGATTCGTACCTTATACCCTGTATAAAACTATTCAACTGTAAAAACTATATCACTAAAAAAAAAAATGTTCGTTATAATTATCATACCTGAGTCAGGATTATTTATTGCATGTGTTGAGCAGTTTTAATTTATGTAATTTTTATGGTTTTACTGCGATTTTGGCAAAACAGAAAGGTCAAGTTTGCGCATTACTGACTACTGGCTTCTGCAGAAAGTTCATAACTGTATCCAAGAGTCATTGATGAACCGTAAAAATAGCTGTTTTCTGTATTACTAAAGTCGCATTGAACACTCACTGAAGAGTGATCTGTGTCAGCAGTTTTCCTTTCTAGTGAGAGCTTTTCTTTTGTCCCTCTGCAAACATTGCATTGCTGAAATAAAACCAGTCAATTAAAATGCTATTTACTGATCACACTAATTTTGCTAAACAATGAAGCGTTCACCAACACAAAATGACAATAACTGACTGGTTTTCCATTATTATCCCGTTGATTATTTTTTTTAGCGAAACAAGCTAAAAACCTTAACTTAAACACTTCAAATATTTTACTTGTTACTAAGAACAATGATCTGAGTTAACAATTGAATTGGCTTTTCATTGAAGGCAGACTGGAGGCACGCACGCTTATGTTCAAAGAACAAAGAGAAACTGAATTACGCCCTGAATGTTAACTCCGGTAAAATGGAGGGTGTAGTTCTCACAAAATTCTTACACGGTGTTGAAAGTTAGAGACATTTATAAGATCGCGAATTTTTTACTCTAGGATTTCTGATTATGATCTTATGATCTGATACGAGACTTTCAGGAGTCTGCAGGGGACCTCCTTTCCTCAAAGACTCCAAATTCCTTTGTTCACGCGAAAGATTTCTTCAGTTGTCAGTGTTGGCTAGCTGCCGCAGATTATAAACTGAAAGTATTCTTGTAATGTTTTAACGCTTTGACTTCGACGTGAGTTATATTTGGACCCTGAAGGAGTTTTCATTATGCTGCTGACCAACCAGTAGTCACAAACTCGATTTTAAAAGAAACTCATCAAAACTGAATGAAAACACGAACCAGTTAATGTTTGGTATTTTCAGCATTGCTTACTGAAATTGATTTAAAATTTTAATTGAATAGTTAACTTCAGGTTTGCCTGCCGCTGTCAAAGTGTTAATCAAAAAATAAAATTGTTTAGGTAGGATCAAAAGTTATGCTGAGTTATGCAACTAATATTCGAAGTTCATAGGCGTGCAGTAACTAGTCATGTTATGGGATCAGAGATGAAATATTATTTCGATGGAGGTCAACAAAGTACTCATGAAGTTCGGTGAGACTTGGAGGTGGACGAATTACAGTTCTAATTGAACTATGTACTGACGTAGTATTTTTGCGGACTTGAGTTTAAATGCGCTAATTCTCCTCTTATAGTCTCCTATTTAGCATTAGTTTAAAAAATTTGCAATGTTTACATTTTTCGAAATAAAAGCTGAGTATTTCTTTGCATTTTTTCAGCCTTTCTGTATGAAAGTATGATTAATAAAAACTGGAAAAACCTTGAATGTTTTTTTTATTTTACAGGTTCTAGAGGAAGTTGAGGAGAGATTCAGCGAAGAGGAAATGCAGCAAATGATTAACCTTTTCCAGCAGCTGCTTCCACCTTCACCTGAATGTAGAAAAGACATGAACTAAATAGCGCGTTTTCTGGTTATTCTTGTTTTTTTATCCGTTACGCAAAGTTCTCAACATTACAGAGGAGATGAGTAGTTTTTCTTGCAGGAACGTGAATCTACGTTACCGTCTTGAAAACGAGGCCACCGCTCCCAATGGTCTCCCTCCAGGCTTGTGAAATTCAGTAGCAATAGTGTAGAAGTTCAATTTGAGGACTCGTGTTTCAGTGAGCTGATCCTTTACGACGACCACCCCCCTTCCGGACAGGTAGTGCCACAGCTTTACTCTTCAACCCGCCAATGGTCTTGCTAGACACGTCGAGATAGAGAAGGAGAGCAGGATGAAATCAAAGTTTGATGATAATGAAAAGAAAGCTGTTTTTGAGAAATCTTGCAAGCCTTACATAAATAAGATCCTATAACGGAAATCTTTTTACATCTTAGGTATTGAGAAATGTGGCTAAATGTTACTAGAAATAAACAGATTTTACCTACCAATGACCTAACTCCTATTGAAAGAACGAATATATTGACGCTTCTCATCTGGTTACGAAAAGTTTAGCATTTAATCCTGTGGAAGAAATTGTTCAACAATAAAATAATTTTCATGGTAGAATGTTACTTCCCAAACAATTAATGCCGAACGAGTTGAATACAGGGTGTTTCAGAACAAGGGGTGCAAAATTGCGCACCAAATAGAAAATAGCCAAATAAACATTTGTTCTCCAATGAAATTTTCCTAAAGAAATAAGGGGTTTTGAGAAACTAGCAGTTGTTTTAAAAGATGTAATTTAATGACAATACATCCCTTGGGCATCCAGTATCTCTTCTGTTAATTTCGAAACTCATATCACGTAGCCTTTGGTGTTAATTACCCCTCAGGGGGATACAGGTATTGTATCTATGGGAATTTGCGCTCCCAGGGGGACAATGTGAGGGCCCGAGCTAAAGGTTAGGTAGGCTTTCTTTTTGTTAAAATAGAATAGGTTTTGTTGTGTTACGGACCATCTTTTTTCGGTTCACTGCTGTCCTGTTTTCACCGCCTACTACTTTCTTCTTCAACTTTTTCTTGTTTCATGAACTTCTTTCTTAGCTTCCTGTTTCTGTGCCCTTTCTGCATGGATTCCACGTTCCCTTAGCTCCATACTAAATGGTGCCTCCTTCCTTCCTCTCTTTACATCTCATTTGTTGAGGATAGGGAGGCTTAAACTAACTAATAAACTAAACTTGGTGTTAATTAGTAAACATTCCATTACCAGGTATGTATCGCTGAGGAAACCGCTCTTGAGACAACCAAGCTGCATGTCAGGCATTGCCATTAGCAGCATGATAAGCAAGGAGCATATCTGCCATTTCAGTATTTATTGAACGGTTCATATTACCGCCGTCGTAGTTTCATTGAAAATGAACAGTGCTAAGAAGACAAACAAAAAGTAACCTAGTAGCACGATCTGGAACACGAAAACAGGGCTTCTCAACCTTTTTATTGTCGTGTACCCCCGTTAGATATTATTATAATTGTTAGGCTGTCCTGTTCGGCGCCAATTGTTAAATTTATTATTATTTTTGGTCCTTGTTCGGACCCAAGATTCTTGATCTTTCGGATGCTTTTACGGGCAGACCTTGCTCACGGGTGCCGAAGTTTAGTTCGTAGAGGCTGTATCTCAGCGGATGTAGGGCTGCCGCTCATTGGGCGCCACTCATTTGAAAACTCTCTAGGAGTTGAGGCCATTTTTTTTCTTTTTAGTCGGTATTCTTCTCGGGGAAGATAGTATTTGGTTAATTTCCAGATTTATTAGCAGGGAACAATGTTAGCTGCAGAGTATTTCAGTAACGAATAATGAGGTTCCGAAATCCAGAGAGCTGACCGTTTTTTTTCGTCGCTCTCTCGAATTTCGAACAAGCCGGATTCAAGGGGGTGTGGGGAGTATCTAGGTTACTCAAATTAAATTCCAGCGAACATTATGTACAAAGCCGGTAGCGTGATACTAGAATATCCACCTGGCCATACTGGCGCGGGGCCTAACACGCTCATAATGACAAGACTTTACTTGTAAAGCAAAGTTTTGACAAACCCACGCTAGTTTTGATCGATAAAATTAAAGAATTGAAGTCCTGTTAGGTCTCTGATTGGTTTTCGAGACCGTTCGACATATAGGGGTTATGTGGTAATTAATTCTATAATCTTAAGTGAAATAGACCCTAGTTTGGCGCCCAATTAACATCAACTACCCATAAAGAGAACTACCTATAATGGCTTGCGGAGCGTCGAGATACGCGAATAATAATGAGGGAAGATGCAAGTCCCAGTCCCTGGGTTGTTCGGCAGTCAGTTTCCGGAGCATGGATTTCATTGTTCCATTGAATCGTTCTACGATCCCATTCGATTGTGCATGATACTGGGGCGTGCGGTGGTGCTGGATGCCCATCTGTTTTAGGAACCCTTCAAAGTAGGCGGATGTAAATTGTGTTCCTTTATCCGTGGTTAGGATCTGCGGGTAACCGGTGCGAATGCAGATCTCGTTTAATGCTTCTGCGACTGTCACTGCGTCTATATGCCGCAGGGCTTTTGCATCCGCATAGCGGGTGGCTTGGTCGACCACAGTTAGAATGTATCGATTTCCTCTAGCAGAGGACGGTTGAATCGGACCTACGATGTCCACGCTTAAGGCCCCGATACACTGGGCAAAAATCGCGGTGATAACTGCCAGCACGCCTCTCAATGTGCCTCCCATCCCTGCACACCAGCCAGTTGGCAGAGTGGCCACCGAGCTTTCAGCGATCCGAGCATGTCTGGATTAGGACGTTCGTCACTGCGATGAGCAGTACCGTTTGGAACGTTGACGGGAGCGGTGCGCAGCAATGTCTTGCTCCGCAATTGAGTGGACAAAACTCGAACACTGAATTGTATAGACGCATTTAAAAAATTCGACGCTTGCAGAATGTGATAAGCAGCGCTTTCAGAAGGCTATAGCACAGCGCAATGTGCGCTTCGTTTTGATCCTGCGCTCAATACGGCTGGTCGCTAGCGCGCACCTACCCGTACGACAAGCTGAGGCAGACTGACGCCTTGCATTGCATTCCGCGGTGCTTCATCTTGCGTGCTTAAGGCCCGTCTACACTATCAAACTCTTCGTCAATCACGAACACACCAAAACGCGAACAAAAACACAAACTTTTCCGAATCGTGTCCAGACGTCCAGACTATACGCTTTCGGCGGACAGAAGTTGTTCGCGAACAACATGTAAACAAACAATACTGCTTCCCAAGTAAGTTTTAGTTAATTGATGCATATAATTGGTAAATTTCATTTGTTGAGAGTTAGTAACCATAATTTATTTGTGTGGGCATATGTGAACAGAAAATATTAAGAATCGCTGATGTATTATGAGAATATTTCGAATACCATCAGTGTTACAGTGGTAAGATGGGATCAGCTGATGTCCTTGATCTTTTTCAATGCTCTTCATGAAGTGTAAATTTTTGGACTTGAGCTTAAAACTTTAAAATATGCTCCTACTCAGCCTATATAATTTTTTTTCACTTTTTTTGACCTAAATTTTCTATAAGAGGTGAAAAATGCTCATATTTTTCATTTTATCATAAAATAATCCTACAATATTTGAAGTAATTTACCAAAGTTATTTAATATTTTTCTGTTTAATTAAGCCAACAATTTATTTCAAAAATGTAAAGTTTAGCTTGTGCATTTTATTAGTGTCTCAAACTATATGCAGTATTCATACTTTCTGTGCACATTTTTGAAGCATCCATTACTCAGTCAAGCATACCTGAATGTATTTTTACTATTGCACAATAAATTTTTGTGTGCTTTTCTGTGATATTTTTCTGAGAACATTGTTAACACCTAGATCTCTTATAACTACTTAACATATCTAAGAAATGGTTCTAAGGGAAGAATTTGAGAACTCAAAGCTGAACGTCAAGCAGGCCATCTTTATATTGAAATTTTTTTTACTTGTTAAGGACCATATTTTTTTAGTTCATTATCATTTATGTCAGCACCTGCTCACTTACATATTTCATGAAAAGTATGACCGTGGAATGTAAGTTTTCCATGTATATAATTTTGTGTATAAAATCTGTGTATAAAAATATAATCCGTGTATGAAAATATTTAATGAAATATAATACGTAAATGAAAAACAAAAGTATAATAGGTAATTATTCTAAATTATTGTTAGACACCTCATGTTGATTATGAATAATTTGCTCCTATTCAGAACCTCATGACAATTATATTCCACAAATTTTGATGCTAGTACATAATCATTTTAATGTGTTCCTCATGTATGGATTATTTTTTTACAGGTGGCTGCTACAAAGTGATTCATGCACTTCTCTACAGTATTTGACAAGAATATCAAAGCAGTCGCGTGCTATCATACCTGAAACTTGTGAGGCCATCAATACTCTACTTAAGGATGAAAACATGAAGGTATGCATCCCATTGCAGTGTTGGGTTCAAATATTACTTTGCAATGAGTATTGTAATGTTCCTCAAATAGAAAACTAATTTTTCTGGAATATTGAAACCATTAAGAAATTTGCAGTAAGTTGAAATATGGTAATGAAACGAGTTAAGTGACCCACGTATCATCATAAATACGGTATTGACTTGGTACAATAGCAGAGCTGAGCACTATGTTTTTGCAACACTGTCTGGTCTTGGGGTGCTACTTGAATTGATGAACTCTCTCACAAAAAAGTAGTGCTGTGCAAAGTACATAGATATATATTTCAATTATTCTCGTAGTTGATTGTAACCTACTACAATTAGAACTACTTTGAAACCAAACTAGTTCCATTATTTGTGAACTTTCAGGTGCATGAGCAAAATTTATATTGTGATATCTAGGGGAATCTATATAACCACTGTTTTCTTCCAGTAATATTGTTCACATCTCATGAAACGATAATGCATAAACCATCGAAAAATTTTGCGGTGGACTTCCATCTGTAATTCCCTTTGTTGTACTCATTTACAGACTCCACAAACGCAAGCAGAGTCGGAATCTGCAGCCAGTGATTTCTACCTGAAGTGAAGTTTCCCATAAAACTTCTTGAATTTCATGAACTCTTCTCTAGAGATTGCATGCCACTTTAACATCACTATGATGAAGTGAGAAGAGAGAGCTCCTTGAGCTGGTGGCAGCGTTGGGCACTGCAACTGTGCTGCTCCGCGATGTGGTGCTGCCGTGCCGCTTTCATCCGTGGAGGCTAAACTGCTGCTGCGTCCTAGAGCTATTATGAACTATGGACCGCCTCAACTACCTTCATTGGCATTGCACAAATAGCGTCCCCGTGAACTTCCTGTGGACGACTGCAGCGGTACCAGAGACTTCAGAACGAGTTCGATTTTGAGGTGGGTCGAAGTGACATGTAGCACTTGGTTCGGTCGACTTTTTTTTGAGAATTTCCCATCAAAAATGTTTATACTCCATTCCATCACTTTACATAATTTCTATGTTGGTTTGATTGGAGTTTGAGGTCTTCAATGATGAGAAGGGATGAGGTTTTATGTACACATGCTAGTATGCCAAAAATTATCATTTTAAACATTCTCTGGTATTCAAACTACTCTAATTATCATAATAATCTTTTGATTTAGGGAAGCTATGGTTCAATCTAAATTGTATTTTGCAAAGTAAATGCTGCTATAATACCGCCAATGTTTTAATTTATGAAAAGCTAAAATATAGCATTTCTTGAATTATAAACTGAACTCGCTCCGCTTGAAATAATTCATTTCCTTGGGACCTTGTTTGACGTTAATGTTTGTTCACAGCCCGAGCTCGACCCTCCTATTCGTTTGTGCTCGGGGGCCAGCCATGGTCCTGTCCTGCGCTGCCAAACCTTCCTGGTTTGGTTTTCCACGACTGGAGAGGGGCATTTGCACTACTGGTGTAAATGATTCATGACTTTACAATACTATCAAATTATAATGCACTGGTGTCTTAATACTTTTCTTACCTGCCATCATATCATCATGCACATTGGTTTTTCAAATGCTTTATCACTGACATCAGGATACAATGACGGTTACCCGGTCAAGTCTGTACCCATTTCCGACACCTGGGTAGGGTGTATCTGAGTTCTCTCCTTTCCAAACGGGGAGAAATCACTGCATGGTGCTGGGATTCAAAAAACCGACACCTACCCATAATGGGTGCATTCTTAATCACTTAATTTAAAAAAATCATCTAGTCCTGTATTCAAGCGAGGGGAAAAAACAGATGAATATTTTTGTGTATGATCTCAAACGTGAAAGACATTGATCAGTTACCAAGAAGATGATGAACCTGTTATGAATACAATTTTGTACGTCAGTTACCTAAAACCATGTTAAAGAAAGCATTTTCTTGAAACTGATTAACATAAGGACAACAGTGAACCCAGAACAGGTGTACTTAAAGAGTAAATGTGTGAATTCATTTTATTCAATATTTACAATGAAAATAACTGCATGGATAAAAACAGTAAGTCAAACGGTTAAAGGCACCAGAAACAAGTCATAGAGATACCTTGAAAGGTAAAAATTTGCAAAGGTGATTTGTTGTATGCACAGATCTTGAATATATAATCATCCATTGACAAAAAACTATGGTTAAACAAAATGCAGTGCTATGTAAAATTAATTCACCAATAAAGATTTAATTTCTAAACTATTTCAAATGTTTCTCATAAGTTGTTAATTGTTTCTTTCAGCTTCAATTGCAAGTTTGTTGTTCCCCATACATTGCACTATTTTTATTACCAATGAAGAGAACATACATGTTACTTTGAGCCTCCTTAAGGGAATCAAACGATTTTTTTTGTGAATTCTTTGAAAAATAAAAAAATACTTCTGTAGGGAAATAAGCTCTTGGATATTTGCAGCATGTTTATAACATTCGAATAGACAGTTGTAGTTCAAATTTTTTTAAAATTTACCCCTCAAAGAATTTTTTTTAAATTTCAATTTCTCAGCCAATATTGTACATAGAAACAAATGATTTTTTTATTTGATTCACAATCAAAATATCTACAATAGCTAGCTCAGTTGGTTTGTTTTTGCTCTAAAAATACAAATTGACAATTATTTGAATATTAAAAACAATTAAATACTGTTATTTATTTCCATGGACAAGGAAAAATATTTCTAATCAACTTATCTAACCCAAATAAGCTAGCTATTATAGTAGTCACTTTGCTCTCCATGATGCAAAAAAGATCTCCTTCAAAGGTGAAAAACTGTAGGAGATATTGAGCCGCAGAGTAGAAGAAAACTTTTTATGTGGAAAAAGTGTTCCAGTTTTTTAATTATTTCTCCAACAGTTTTTTACTTACCGAGATCTTTCTTGCATCGTAAAGATCAAGGTTAATACTATAAACCTGCAGTTTTTTTTTGATAAGTGAATTAGAAAATTTTTTATTGACATGTGAAGTAATAAGTAAAAAGTTAGTATATATTACTTAAAAAATTCAAAAATTTCTTGAATTTTTTTTTTAAGCAAAACCAAGCACATGGACCTAGCATTGGTAGATATTTTCATTGTGAATTTAACAAAAAAACTAATCGTCTATGTACAATATTAGCTGAGAAATTAGGTTTTTTAGAAATTTCCCCCTAAGGGGTTGAGGTTGGATGGGCAAATTTAAAAAGTTTTAGGGCTCAGAACGTCCATTCGAATGTTCTAAACATGTTGTGAATACCTGCAAGCTTATTTCGCTTTTGACGCTATTGAAATATTTTATATTAAATTTTTAGGTTTTATACCAAAAAATTGTTCGATTCCCATAACCACAACAAGGGTGTTCCAAAGAGAGGTACAAAGTAGGGATCATTGAGTACAAACGTGTACACAGGGTTTGTGCAATGTTTAAAAATCCCCTAAAAATAACATATTTCTGTAATAAGTAGTCAACCGCAAGCCATCTAATTCTGACATGAAACTGATGAAAAGTATATTGCAAATAAATATTTCTTATGAAAATCATCACTACACAACGTAATTGGCATTCTGGTAAATATTTGGTGAACATTTAGCTCAATGAAAAAATATTTCATAGAATTATAGCATTTATATTCTACATATCTAATACAGATAATTTGTCTTGATGACTAATATAAAAAGTATATTGAAGTACACTTTAAATACCCTCTGGTATTGTAATGTTAAATAATCATAACTAGCATATAATGTAGCATAACAAAAGTATGAGTACAATTTGTAATTACTGGTCAAGCACATCATTACCAAGATACAAAAAGACTAGAATTTAATCAATCAAGCACTTTACTCATTTCATGATCTCAACATTATTTATTGCATTGCAGGAACTTTTTTTTTAATACTTCATACACAATTGATTAACATCTGTATTACCAAAGTAAATACATACATTTTGTTTCAGCGCACCAGGATGCTAATGGCAACAAAATTGTTTACTATATGATTGGCTGATGTTCATCAGTGGAAAAATTTCCTTTGTGGAATTATAATCACCAAAAAGTAAACAACAACCAAATCATTATGCCACAATGAAGAAAGGGCCCCCTGCTTCATTCTTTTAACACGTTCCCTGCGTATTGGGCCATATGTGTACCAACAGGTAAATTTCCCATTTAAGTGCAGGTATAAATGTACGACATTTGATGTTTCCCGACATTTTAAAAAATAATTGAAATCATACGAGGTAAAATGTTATTGTGCAATTGTAATTTTCATAATCATTAGGAAAAATTAAAATAGAGTGTATATTCAAGCTGGAAAATTGATTTACCTGTTCTGCTACTTATAAGCTAACCAAACCAACAGTCATGGAAATGCAGGGAAAGTGTTAAAAAAATTTAACCTTCACTTTTAAATTCATGTAGAGTCTAACCAAAACTTACCCAACACAAGTCTGTTTAGAGACTTGTGTTGAGAGAAGAGGACTACCAACAAAAAGGACCACGGTGATGGTGGTAAGGATTCATCAGAGGTGCTCGAACTTAAAGGCAGGGTCTTTGTAATGACCTGTAATGATGGTAACCAATTCGAGGAAAACCCGTGAATAGTCTTCAATGATTTCAATTGCTTCTTGGGTGGCAATGGACTGAAGGACTTGGGTGGCAATGGGCTTCTCAACCTGACGGAAGAGAAGAAAATAATTTGTCTATTAATCATAGGTGGCTCTCTAAAAATGATAGAAACTCTTGAATAATTATGAATGACTTGGTACATTGGAATTACACACTTGAGCAAATCAAAGTTTAATTTTGTAAAATTTCAATCAAACATAGATGAAGTTCATCAAAGTAGTTTTTGTAGAGAGATGTGACAAAGCCAGAATTTTGCCAAAGCTAAAGTGCTGGAAGTGGCACCTGATGTTAAAAATTGATAATTATTTCCAATAGTATTTGTAACAAATAATATTGATTGAGAAAAAATGTATCCAATTTACAACCTGCATAGCAGGCTGGTTTGTTGAAGTACCAAAATTTGGTTCACAAATAAATGAAAAATTTTATTCTAATTCACACTTCTGCATTCATTTTTTATTGTTAAGCCTATATGCCATAAAAATTCAATACTTAAGGACCATATTTTTTAAACAAAGCTTCCATACATACTAATCTTACTAACTTCAATAGTCATGAATGAAGTTAGGTAGAAAAATTGAACAATTCACTGAAATACTTACCATTGTTGAAGATTCTGAAGACCCAGCTCTGCAGTTCCATAGTAGAGTCACCTAATGACATTGAGTCACCACTGCTCAATAACTACTTTGAAGTACTACAGAGGCAATCTAAGGCAACTGCCTTAGTTTTTATTTAAAATAAGTTTTCCAAAATTTATTCTGCTACATCAACACCTTTCATGCAAAATTGCCAATTGTTTGAAAACTTTCTGAAAAATACAAAAAAATAGCATTTAGTTTAATTTCATAATATCAGTATCAGGCTATAAGAGAAATAAAATATTCTATTTTAACCAAAAAATGTCAAAAATAAATACAATAAATAATAGCCACAGATTTTGCAAATGAATTTTTGTGCCAATTTTATCAGCTGCAAATTAGTAGCTACCACTCTTGGCATACTACTGAAAAATATTCAATATTATATTTAAGTTAGCCTAGATCTCAAAATAAGTAAACTTTGATAATTTTATGCATATTCAGCTTCGGTTTCAGCAATTTTTATTCAATTACATTCACCTCAATTAAATCCAAACCTACTTACATATTCAGCCATATCTGAATAAAATGAAATAACATCGTTACGTGGTTCATTTTGGTAAATAAATGTCCGTGCCACCCTACAATTACCATAATTTGCACCAAAAACATAAATAAATCGATGAAATAGGAAAAAAGACATAGAAACCAAGTAATTCACTCGCAAAACCACCTTCCACAATACATAAACAAAACGAGTGTTCGCTGTTTGACCGAAAGTTCGTGTTCGTGTTTTCCAACACGTTCGAAAACACAAACACACCGAAATCTGCGAACTTTTCATCTGTGTTCGTGTTCGCGGACTGCCGAAAAACACGAACTTCGGGCGAAAGATTGATAGTGTGGACGGGCCTTTAGTGTATCATGTCGCCAGTTCTCACTTCAACTGGCGGACGGATCCACTGCCGCAATTTCTCGAGTCATGAACGCCAGTGTATCGGGGCCTTTAGCGCGGCAAATGGAGTTCCGGTTAGGGATGGCGTCGCAATAGGTGCTTTGGGAGGCCGGGCCGGTGCATGTTTTGGGCATTTGTGGCAAGAATGGCAGTACCGGTTTACCTCCTGGCTTAGCTGGGGCCAGTAGAAATCTCGTTCGATTCGTGCCTGGGTTTTCTTTTGGGAGTAGTGACCTGCCAGGGGGTTATCGTGACCCATCTCGAGTACTTGTTTGCGTAGATTCGAAGGCGCCACTAGCTGAAAAGTGGTTTGACCGTTCTGTAATGTTTTTCGATACAGAATCTCATCCCTTAGTTCGTACGTAATGACTCAGCCGTCGTTTCTAATCTCCTCTGTTTTGTTTTCCGCCTTTTTGAACAGTCCTTGTAAGGTGTCACAGTTACGCTGTAACGTTTCCAGTTCTTTTTATCTGGTTTGAGTCGTTCCTGGACTGCGCGTTCAGCTTCGGCTTCCTTTCTGGTGGTCGCTCGAGTTGTCACGTGGTAGGTGGTTGCGTCCGGAGGAGGTGGGGTCGGAACGAAGTTTGGTTCCTCAAAAGAAAGGGTGCTTGGTATTCGTCCTAAAATAACGTCATGCGATGGATTTTCCTTGACTACGACGGTGACGTCGCCTCGGTAATAGGGACATTCGAGCCGTTCTTATGTCGAGGGGGCTTGAAAAGTTTGGCTATTGGCCAGTTTCACGGTGATTTTTGTTCCGGTAAGCGTGTCTAGGGGCACGAGGGTCTTCCTTATAAATACTGCATTAGCTCCTCCTTCTAATAACACTGTGACGGGTTGTTCGTTGAGTCGGCCTTTACAGGTCTTTAATTTCCCTATTGCGAGTTCTTTTTTTAAACCTACGTTATTGCAGTCAACTGGCGGCAAGCTGGAGGATTCTTTTGGTTCCTCGTCGAAGCTGGCAGTATTCGCCTGTACTCTTGCGTTGGAGGCTTCGCCCTCCTCCCGGTCGTTGTTTCCCGGATAACGCCAGTTTGTAGGATACCATTGGTATCGAGAATTAAGTACGGCACATTTAGCGCTTAAATGAATGGCTTTTCCCCATTATGTGAATAGAAATGTCGTCGTGCCTCTTGCGGGCCAGTTGAATTTGTGCGGTCATGGTTGGGTTGTTGGGGATTTGCCGCGACGCGTGCTAGTTCGTTACGCGCGGTTGCCGGAACTGAGTTGATTCGCGCACGGTTAGGGGGGCCAAAAGTTCGCATGGTTCGGATTGCTGCGGTAGATTTGTTCATAGGTAGCTCGTTATTTCTTGTCCGGTCATTGTTGTTACGGTTGCCGCATAGATGTTGCAGGGAGGTGTGCGGTCGAGCTTGTACGAAGCTATCCCCATGTTTGCTCAGTGTAGCCAGAGTACTACTGCCGCGGTCTTTAAGCTGGGTGGCCACGAACGGTGGTAGGTTGGAGAATATTCGGTCTACCAGGACAAAATCCCTTAGTTGTTCGTAACCTGGCTCGACTTGGTTTTCCGCAATCCAGGCATCAAAGGCTTGTTGGATCCTGCGGACATGACGACTCCTATTATTGCCCAATTCTGTTTTTACTTTCAAGTAATTATCGCGTATTGTAGCCGTAATGACCTTATGGGATTCGAATAGTATGGTTCTGATTTCATTTAAGCGGTATTGATCGACGGCGGGTATCGTTTGGATGAGCCTTCGTTCTTTGGCTGTTATTAAGGTTTCGAGGGCAATGACAATCTCGTATTCGGTGAGCTCTTGGGCTGTACTGTGGTTCTCAAACCGTTGTAGAAATTCCTGCATACCTTCCTTTCCTGGCTCGAATGGCGTTATTTCAGGAATCTGAATTCGTCTCGCTCTGGGGCTCTTGGCTGGTTGAGCTGTTGAATGCGAATCTCATGCTCGTGCTCGTGTTCTCTTTCTCGTTCTTGTTCCTCTTGTTCTCGATCTCGTTCCTCTAGTTCTTCTTGATCCAGCCTTTGCAACCAACCGAGGAAAATCTCTCAGTATTCCGGCTGTTCCGAGGTTACTCCCAGAGCTTCTGCATGTTGTTGCGCTCCTTGTACGCAATTCATCTTAACCGGGTTGTTCAACGTTTGAGTATTAGGCGTAGTTCCTTTAGCAATGCTCCAACAGCGAATTCCTGTTGAGGCGGGAGATGCGGGTTTTATTTTACCGACTTTGAAAAATGGTTGATTCGAGGCGTACTTCCTCTGCCGCAGCTTTGAGCTGAGCTTGATAATAGATGCCGTTTTCCCGAGTTTGGGTCGCTGAGTTCGTTTTGATTAAAGACCCAGCTTTCCATAGTTCAGTTCGCTGAGTTCAGGTCCCTGTTCGGGCGCCAATTGTTAGATATGATTATTATAATTGTTAGGCTGTCCTGTTCGGCGCCAATTGTTGAATTTATTATTTCTTTTGGTCCTTGTTCGGGCCCAAGATTCTAGACCTTTCGGATGCTTTTAGGGGCTGACCTTGCTCACGGGTACCGATGTTTAGTTCGTAGAGGCTGTACCTCAACGGATGTAGGGCTGCCGCTCATTGGGCGCCACTCAATTGAAATTCTCTAGGAGTTGAGACCCTTTCTTTTTTCTTTGTAGTCGGTATTCTCCTCGGGGAAGATAGTATTCGGTTAATTTCCAGGTTTATTTGCAGGGAACAATGTTAGCTGCAGAATATTTCAGTAACCGATAATGAGGTTCCGAAATTCCAGAGAGCTGACCGTTTTTCTTTTCGTCGCTCTCTCGAATTTCGGACAAGCCGGATTCAAGGGGGTGTGGGGAGTATCTAGGTTACTCGAATTAAATTCAGGCGAACATTATGTACAAAGCCGGTATCGTGATACTAGAAATTCCATCTGGTCATACTGGCGCGGGGCCTAACAACCCCCTTAGCTTTAATGGTGGATCTTCATGTATTCCCAGCTCTGTTAACCCATTAGGGCTGACCGTTTGGTACGTAAAACTTCAATACAATCGACTGTTATTCATATATGCAATAAAGAAATTAGCTAAAACAAATTAAGTTAAAATGTTGGGGCATTGATACGTGTTCTGAACCAGTTTCGTTACAGTGACGCGTAAAATAAGTTCACAACGACGTCATTTGTTTGCATCATGTCTAAGAGGGCACAGGCAACCGCGAGTGTTCCCGGAATATCCTTTGTTGCTTCTCATCCAAGGAAGAAATGGTGAGTAAAGGCATTTAAATATTATCTTTGATGTGTACTCATCTCATAAAACCTAAAATAAAGAAAAAAGTTTCTCTAGTATTCAAATAAGAGTGCTTACAAATTCGTGGTTTGAAACGTAAAACACCCGACACTCCGGGTTCAAGGTTTCTTCCCATTGTTTTCTTTAGTTAGTATCAAGGGATACTGCGATACCAGCAACATTGCTTCGTTCACCATAATATTTCCCTTGTTTTTATGGTTCATTGATCGAAAGAAATTATAACTAAATAATAAATTAAAGTGTTTACAAAAGTATGAAATGGCTATAAAGTCTATTTTTCCCAATTCGTGACTCGTTATTTTCTGCTTCCAGGCTGACTACCGATGAAGCCCTAGCATCACTGGAAGATCTCGATACGGCAGGAGATGTCATCATGGGTCTTCCTGAACCTGGAGCTATGTCTGATGAAGATTGTGACCGTTCAGACGAGGAAAATGAGGCTCAAAATAGACGACTGAAACGGCAAGTGTAGGAGGCACCTGCTCATATTCAAGTTGAGGAAGAAGGCAGCGAAAATGAAGAGGAGCCTCCTATAAAAATGAAAAATAAGTCTCAGAGGCGCTGGGTGAAGAAAAACCGGGAATCAGTTTCATCAACATGTATTCTTGAGGAGACATCACCAGAAGCTGCTCAAGCTAATGACCCAGTAAAGTACTTTGAGCTCTTTTTCAATGAGCAATTCCTCAACCATGTTTGTGAACAAAGTAATTTGTATGCCCTGCAACATGACAAGACGCCGAATGTAACTCCAGAAGAAGTAAAGCTCCTGCTTGCTGGGCTATTGCTTTCATCCATTAGCTCAGTCCCAAACAAGAAAAAGTACTGGACCTCTGAAGATCACGTTTCTCACGTATTGGCAAATTCTATTAGGCGAGATAGATTTCTTGACATTTTGCACAATTGACACTTTGCAGATAACACTGTGCAGTCAGATGATCGTGCATACAAGTTACGACCGCTTTTTAACCATCTATCTAATACTTTCAGATATCACGGAACCCTTCAAGAATATTTATCTATCGATGAGAGTATGATTCCATATTTTGGAAAGCACTATGCAAAACAGTTCATCAAAGGGAAACCCATTCGCTTTGGTTTCAAGATGTGGGCACTGTGCTCAAAATATGGTTACCTGCACGCTTTTGATTTGTACATGGGCAAACAGAGCACGAAGGACTATAATGAAGTTCCAAATGTTGGCTTGGGTGGCAATGTTGTGGTAAATTTGATCAAGAAACTAGAAGTTCAAAGTGGCAGAGGTCACAAATTATTTTGACAACTATTTCACGAGTGTTACTCTCATGGAATATTTTGCTGAAAAGGGGATCCGAGCTTCTGGTACTTGCCGTCACAACAGAACAGACAGATGTCCTATTGTGAGCGAAAAGCTGCCAAAACATTTTACAAAAGGTAAAGCTGACCACAGGGTGAGTGGTGACGTCATGCTCACTGTTGAATATTCCGTTTGGCTGTATCCTCTTGGGCGCCAAAAGTTAGATAGTTTCCCTATTTTAGGGTTCTGAGGGCAGTAAGTTCCAAGGCTTTTATTCCGGAGAATCTTCCTGATTTTTCAGGGATATGAGAGAAGGCAGTTGCTGAGTATTTATTTTATTAAGGCGAGGGCTTTTCAACAGTTTCCAAGTTGCGAATATTATTCGGTAATTTTTGGAGTCCGATCTGGTTACAAGGTTTGAAGATTTGAGCTGGTTTTTCAAGCTTTCTAAATTTGAGTCGAGACGAATCAAGCTAAGTTTTTCGCGCTGGTAATACAGGCTTAGAAAGTTAGAGCCGAAATGAAATTTGAGCCGATATAAAAATCAAGCTCTGAAGTTTTAGAGCCGACGAATTCTGGCTGTTGAAATTTTCAAATCTGAGACGGATATATGCTTCTCAAGTATCTGTGATACGAGAGTTTAGTTATGCGAGGAGAATTATTTTCCCTCTTGTTAAATTATAAAGGCACAAGTCGGCATCTACGACAATAGCCTGACACGCCCTTACCGAGAAGACATTACCGCAAGTAATGTCGCGAACATGCTATTAAGCCCGATGTCGACTGTGCTTTTTGGCCTTGTTATGTCGTGCGCTAGCGGACTTTCTATTTTCTCTATCTTCGCTTCGGCACGACATAGAACGGTAGGCGCAAGGGTTCCAAAAGAATTTCGAGGTTTCTTCGGTTTTATTTCTTATCCGAGCGACTCCGTGAATCTGCCCAGAAAGGTATGATTCAGAGTCGGACCACGAATTGCATGACATGAGAAGCCTAATTCAAGATCATAGTCGAATGATTAACTGATGCATATAGCACCGCACAACAAGAAAGTAACTCACACCTCAAGGGTACACGAGAAATAGCTGAGTGGGACATAAGAGGCCATAGAATAGTAGCACATAAAAAGAGAATTCACCGCCCTGCTACCGACGTAGCACAACAACAATTCGCATTACCATTACTAGTATTATCATATAAGAAAGTTTTAGCCTCCCCTGACCGCGAAAAAGGTGTCCCAAGAGAGGAAAGAGGAAGGCACCATCTAGCGTGTAGTTGGGGGAACGCGGAATCTACGCACAGGGTACACAGGAACAGTAGGCTGGGAAATAAGTTCACAAACAAGAAAGGTTTCCGTTGCATCGACGGGGAAGAAAAATAAGTCTCTAGTCGAGTAACACATTTAGAAAGAACACATTTATGATATACACACACGAATATTGTAAACTCGTGTCACTAGTCGAAGGGAATGATTGAGGGCAATGTACTCCTAATCTTGCCCGATCTACATTCGATAATACGTGTAATGACAGCTATAAGAGACAGCGCAATTTCATGGACGATGCATTTCCATTGTGAGGTGAGAACGCTTTTGATAGTTTATATGTACATGGCATGAACTTCGTAATCCCTGACGCCAGGCAATAATACATGAATCGCTTGTTTCGGCCAATGTTCAAAGTGTCCTTTTAAGGAAGCACAAAGTTACATACATGAATGTACATCCGTATCCAACAATCCTAACACAGCGGTCATTAGTCAATAAGCACTTTATTTGAACAAAGGTGGACGATCGCACAAGTTTATAGTTTTCACATGAACGCTTCACACTATAAAGGGATGACAAGTTAGGTAACATCACAAGTTGAAAGAGAATACTCTAAAATACTTACAGACGATGAGGAAAGGTCCCTCAGTTTAGACCTGTGACAGCTTATTTTAGTCTGCAAAATAAGTGCCTACTCTGGCTTTCTTTACCCTATCTGTGGAAAAGAGACAGCAAATTAGGTCTCTAAAGCAGGGGCAAGTCACTCAGGTCATCAAATCACCATTATCAATAAATTCTATTATAAACAAAATGAGAGAGGCAAGTGCACGTTTGTCAACGTCGCTTTGAAAACACAAATCATATGAACTAGTGGTCTCAAATTTCTGCGCCTATTCTCAGTCTGCTGAATGCCGTAACTTTAGGCTTCCACCTTGCTGACTGGCGCAACTTGCCCAGCACAGCTCATAGGTAAGAAGCCAATAGACTAAATTTATTTTGCTTGGTTCACATCTTTCTATTAATGAATGTTATAAATAATACAAAGACAAGAGATAATACAAAGACAAGAAAAATCGTGTTCCCAAGTTGGTACAAGTCTGGCACGACGTGCCATGAATTTTTCAATATCAACAACTGATGTCTAATCCATGGAAGAATCACCATAGCTTTTATTTTCAGTACACAAATCTTTCAATAGTGAAGCAGTGGTTGGTTTGTATTATCAAATAAATATAAAATTGTGCTATCTTGTGTTAATCTATGAAATGCAATAAACTTCAAGTAGTCCTCTGTGTAGACTAAGAGGCATTGAAATGTCAGTCTCTCCATGTTGTATTTACTGCCCATGACACTGTTTACAATATTATATATGACAACATAGCTTACATGGCTTGGCTATTATGCAAATGCTGCTGAGCAAAAGGTTTGGACATTAACACAAATCACTTAGAGCAGTGAAACAGAGATAGGAAAGTTCATTAGTAAAATCACAGTGTTCGGCTAAAATACCGTTAAACCAGAACCTGACTAATTCCCAGCATTACACTGCAGCTTACTGGCTACACCGTGTGAAAACACCCGAAAAATATAGCCAGCGAGGTAACACGTAAATCGAATGAGTTTCTCACTCCAGTTCACTTCCTAAACAACGCAGAACTTAAAATTATCCGGGAACCTGTTCCTCCCACGCACTTCAAACAAATAAAACGTTGGCGTCATTCTTGCGGACGAAGCGCGGATCCGCAGAATGTTGCCGCAATAAATTTATCAAAAGTCTTCAAATTTCCTCACGTCTTGTACGACGTGACAGGCCTATAAATTAATATAATGGTGCATTTGTACATCAGATAGCTTATAAAGAATACTTAAGACTATTTCTTAACAATTAGAAACACTTATTCTATTACAGCATAGGAACATTTTTGTCCTTTCTCTTCTGAAGAGGCTGAAACCAGTTCTGGTTGGTTGGGAGTACGGGCTAAGAAGTCGGTGAGATGCTTCTCCGCTCCCTGAATATGTTCAGATTTAAATTGGAAAAGGCTGAAGTATGAAGCCATCAGGGGTTTCTTTTATCAGCTTGTGGCAGATGTATAAGAGGTCGATAGTCGCCTTCGTTGAGCGTTGATTTTGGTCGCCAATTTTCGATCGCTGATCTGGTCGCCATTTTTGATTGCTGATCTGGTCGTCGGTTTGATCGCTGATCTGGTCGCCAGTTTGATCGCTGGTCTGGTCGCCATTTTGATCGCTGATATGGTCGCCATTTCGATCGCTGATCTGGTTGCCATTTTGATCGCTGATCTGGTTGCCATTTTGATCGCTGATCTGGTCGCCATTTTGATCGCTGATCTGGTCGCCAATTTTGTTCCTTGATCCTTTTGAGATGACGAGCTCGGAACGCAGTCGTCCTTCTCTGGCAGCAGCTGCTGTTTGGAGGCCAGGGTGTCCTGCGGTCTACCGTAGATGCCGGTGGCCATGGACGCCTTGGTTTTTTTAGGTGTAGGCCTTTATCGCGCATGCCAGACCTTAGTGTATTATGATCATCACTTTCTAATTTCTCTATTTCTTCTTTGGTTGGCTTAAGCACCTTCCCATACAGAGGACATTCCTTGTCCGTGTTGATGCGGTTATTATGGAGAGTCTTTCGATAAGGAACTTCTTTATGAGGCTGGTATGATCTGCCATTGTTCTGAATTTCTTCATTTTTATTATCGGCTCTTTTGAAGAGCTGCTTTGAAGGAGCACAGTTGTGCTGTAGTTTAATGAACTCTTCCTTGTTGATCTGCAGCTGTTCTGGTTCCTTAGATTTTTCATTTTCTTCTCTCTTTGCGCTCGCTCTGGTAGTGACATGAGAGGTTTCAATTATGACAGGAGGCGTGGGCTCTTCTTCAAAGGATGTGGTTCCCGGCACACGTCCTAGGATTACTTCGGTTGCAGGGTTATCCATCACTACAACTGTGATGTTGCCTCGACAATATGGGCAGTCAAGTTTGACGTTGGCTAATGGCGCTTCGAAAGTTTGGCTGTTAGCTAACTGGATGGTGATTTTGTTTTTGGATATATTTTGTTCGGGCACTAGGGCTTTCTTCACAAACACGGCTGTGGCTCCTCCATCCAGTAATATTTCTACTGGTTTGTTATTGAGTTTGCCCTGACACTTTTTCAATTTTCCTAGTAATAGCCCGGTTGTATCCGCAGCATGATTGCATTCAACGGGTGGCAGGGTATATCCTGGGGACTCCTCTTCGATATAATTTATGTGGGCAGTAGGTTGTGCCGCACCTCTTTCATTTCGGGAAGAGGTATTTTGCTGAGATTGCTGGTTAAGTACTTGGCACTCCGCGCTAGAATGAGTTGGATTTTCTCCATGGTGATTACAGAAGAATGTTCTCCAGGTCAGCGGCGGACGGTTAAAGTAGTTGGGTCTGCCTTCTACGTGAGCTGGTCCAGTTGTCCTTGGACTATACTGGAAATTCTGATTCTGATTCGGAGGCGGTGCAGGTCGATACTGGGGATGTCGGTTCTGAGGAGGTGAAGGTCGATAGTTGAAATTTTGGGTCTGAGGAGGTGAAGGTCGATAATTTCCGGTTGTGGTGTTAGAAAATCGATTCACTTGAGAACTTCTGGAAGGTTTTCCCATTGAAGATTCTTGACCTTCGTTTTTGTTATTCGACAGACGGTTCTCACACAGTTTCTGGAAAGTTGTATTGGGTCGGGCTTGTAGAAATTTGTCCCCTTGTTCAGCTAGAGTCGCTAAGGTGTTACCGCTTCTGTCCTCGAGTTGAGTAGCAAGGTGAGACGGTAGACCGGAGTAGACCCTATCCATAAGCATGAAATTTTTCAATTGGTCGTAGTTTTCTTCTACTTGGCTTCCGGTGAGCCATGCGTTAAGCGCTTGTTCCAATCTCCGGATGTATCGACTCATGTTGTCTCCTTCCTCAGGCTTCAGTTCATAGTAGTTACTGCGCAGTTTAGCGGGGGTTATCTTGTGGGACTCCAGCAGTAAATTTTTGATTTCCCTAAATTGGTAGCGGTCGACAGCGGCCAATGTCTGGATGAGGCTTCTTTCCTTAGCCGTTACTAGATTTTCTAGTGCGAGAACAGCCTCAAATTCCGTGTATTCGAGTGCGTTGCTGTGACTTTCGAAACGCTGCATGAATTCTTGGATCCCCTCTTGTTCAGGGTTAAAACCAGCGATATCGGGTATTTTGACCCGTCTGGCTTCTTGTGCCCTTGGTTGGTTGAGTTGTTGGAGCTGGATTTCATGCTCTCGTTCTCTCTCTCTCTCTGTCTCTCTCTCTCTCTCTCTCTCTCTCTCTCTCTCTCTCTCTCTCTCTCTGTCTGTCTGTCTGTCTGTCTGTGTCTCTTTCTCGTTCTTCAGCTTCCTCCAGAATTCTTATTCTTTGAAGGAAGGTTTCACGGTAGTCTGGTTGCTCCGGAGTGAGGCCTAGGGCAGTCATGTACTCTCGGGCACGTTGGACGCAATCCATTTCTCTTTGCTTCAGGAAGTCGAGGTTCCTTTTTATTTTTCTTGGTTTTCAGGATTCGTAGTCCTTCTGTTTCGGGCGCCAAATCGTTAAATATTCCGTTTGGCTGTATCCTCTTGGGCGCCAAAAGTTAGATAGTTTCCCTATTTTAGGGTTCTGAGGGCCGTATGTTCCAAGGCTTTTATTCCGGAGAATCTTCCTGATTTTTCAGGGATATGAGAGAAGTCAGTTGCTGAGTATTTATTTTATTAAGGCGAGGGCTTTTCAACAGTTTCTAAGTTGCGAATATTATTCGGTAATTTTTGGAGTCCGATCTGGTTACAAGGTTTGAAGATTTGAGCTGGTTTTTCAAGCTTTCTAAATTTGAGTCGAGACGAATCAAGCTAAGTTTTTCGCGCTGGTAATACAGGCTTAGAAAGTTAGAGCCGAAATGAAATTCGAGCTGTTGAAATTTGAGCCGATATAAAAATCAAGCTTTGAAGTTTTAGAGCCGACGAATTCTGGCTGTTGAAATTTTCAAATCTGAGACGGATATATGCTTCTCAAGTATCTGTGATACGAGAGTTTAGTTATGCGAGGAGAATTATTTTCCCTCCTGTTAAATTATATAGGCACAAGTCGGCATCTACGATAGTAGCCTGACACGAAATGAAGAGATAATAAGGACGTTATTTTTTGTCAAACTATGATTCAACTGAAATGAAGACAACCAGCAGGTGGGTCAAAAAAAAAAAAATATTGCGATGTGCAACAAGGTTAGGTTAAAGGTTAACATCGGCATCTTTGGGATGCTTTATTTCCAATCAAGCCTGATACATATGATCTTAGCATTGGTTTTTCAAATGTCTTATAAGTAACTAACCCTATATACCAGCGTGCATTCAAAATTACAATAAGTTCATGGGATTTGTCGACCAAATGGACAAACACTGCAGTACTTACAGGATCAAAATGCGTCAACGCAAGTGGTGGTGGCCAATCGTTTCTCACATGCTAAGCTGTACTGTAAACTATGCTTGCTCACTCATGAAAAGATCTTTTCCTGGAACAACGAACTATAATTTCATAGAGCATGTAGTGCTATTCTATTGTAAGTCATATGGTACTCCACGCATATCAGGGTCACGCCCATCTACTTCCCGTCTGTCAGATGTTGCAAGATTTGATGACAAGAATCACTGGATTGTGCTAATTGAGAGGCAAAGAAGGTGCAAAGATTGCAACAGCAATACAAAGTTCGACTGTGAGAAGTGCAATGTAGGTCTCCACCCAAAGGGCTTCAAGAAATACCAAATAACTATGTAAAACATAGGTACGGACAAACTCTTTGATCTTATTTTTCTTATTCTATTATTATTTTGTTAAAAGGGAGATTAGGAGCTTTTAGAAACAAGAACCTTCAAATGTGATCTTTTTACGTTTCATTTACAACTGAAGTTTACATACTACATTGAAGTCTTTAATCTTGTACATTTTTACCCTCGTATTGCCGACGGTTTTATGAGTAAAACAATCGATTTCTCAAGAACCACTTGGATTTTTTCTATGAAACTTTGAGGATTTACTAAACGCCTGATATGTATGTTGTGCACAAAATTTCATCACGTTTTGTCAAGTTTTGAACCTTCGGCCCTAATGGGTTAAGGGGGTTAGGTCATCGATTTTAAATTTTGATCCGATTGGTCTGATATTTTGCCAGTATGGGTATTTGTTGGAAAACACATTTTCCCTCCAAACTTTTTTCGATTTGAAAATTGAAAATACCTGTTTTTAGTTTATTTTCGGGATTTTTCAAAAGAATAGAAAGAAAAAAATCCGTTTATTTCCAACGACGTTGCCACATGAGGTACATGCCAACATGTTGGCTTTTATAAACTTCTTAATATAAGACGTCCTATGAGAAACATTCCATACGAGGAGTACGAACAGACAAACTATCCGAGATGTACAAATACAGGGTGAGCCAAATGAAATCATCCATGTTGTTTGGCTTTAATTTTTTTAAAAATAAAAAACCTCGATTCTGTTTGTTTAATATGTTTATTTGAACCTTTACAATTATATTGTTTAGGTCGAGAAGATGATACCGGATATATGGGCGCCGCCACAATTGATTGCTATACGGGCTCGTTTTATAGCATTTTTCATCACTTCGGCGAGAACTTCGGGCGACAGATTCTCGCACTCGTGTTGAATGTTGTTTTTAAGGGCTTCCAGGGTGTCGGGCTTGTTCACATACACACGGGACTTCAAAAAACCCCACAGACAAAGTCTGGAACGGTCAAATCGGGCGATCTTGCGGGCCAGTCCGAATCGCCAAAACGAGAAATCAGGCGACTCGGGAACGCCGCCTTCAGAATATCGGTTGTGGATCGCGCACTGTGTGCGCGAGCCACAATCGATATTTACATGTGTCCGATATTTACATCTGTCAACTTTACAAACGTCAAAACAGATTTCACATTGGCCGAAATCTGCACAAAAAAGGCATATTACAATGGGGTGACTTCTTTTGGCCCATCTGATAGATAAACCATATTAGGCGTACTAATTGACGAACTGCGCGAGGCGTACTAATAGACAAACCATACGTGGCGTGCTAATACATTACCTTTGTCAAGGGATAGTTGAATGAAAAATGAAAAATATCATCTCCTGGATATTTTATGTTCCAAGAGAAAGCTGGCAACTTATAAATAATTCAAATTCTACTAAAGAATTCTTCGGAACTCCTAAGTTGAATCAAAGTAAGAAATAGGCAAAAAATGCTATACCGGAGCTGATTGACAGCCGCGGCTCGGCTATCTCCGCTTGTGAGTCAGAGTAACGGGCGGGGACGGAACAAAAAAAAGTAGAAATAGGCTTTCTTTATTTCGGAATCTTTGGGGCCGTAAACTGCACAAGGACATTTTTTTAGTGTCTAATAATAATAAAATGACCGCACGATGGGGAGATTTTTTAGGTTAAAAAAAATGAAATTAACGAAATAACTGAGAATGAAACGAAATAAGTGAGATAGTAACTGAAATAAATGAAATAACTGAGCAAGGTACTAAGAGCGCCTAGCTAGTACCAGAACTAAGTGAGATCTTCTACTGAAAATGATCTAGTACGCCGGTATCAAGAATTTGAATAGATTGCCAGTACTCCGGCTCACCAGATTGGCAAATTCTTCTAGTTTTAGAGAATATCAGGTATTAGCCTGACATAATATTATTATTAATAGCAGTGGCAAAGTACACAATTTAAGATAGCCTATACCAATACACATAGTAATCCTACACTAGACTTCGCCACAGTATAGGTTAAACATCACAAAGATTGCATTGGTGATTGACATAGGTAGACACACACAGTAATAGTGCTGACATAAATAGAAACATAGATCAATAGCAATATTGATACATCAATAATATATAAACAAATAGGCACTCACCTCATGGATATCCCTAAGCTAGGAATATGCTCAATTTACTAATCCTGTGGCCAGTGAGATAAGAGCGGAGATAGATAGGACCTATAGTATAGAGTAGAATAGAGTTAGTAGTAGGTAGTTAGAAAAGCTTAGGTATAGGTACTTGCCACATAGGGTAATCTATATACACATTTGAAGTCAACATGTACTGTGTAGCTGACTACGACCAATCAGGAACTGAGCTGCGATCTTGCCGTCTCAAGCGTTGCCAACTTTTGGTCTCTCTAACTAGAATTTACATTACTCGCTATATTACTGAGAACAACAATATATATGGTACTTCCACATTCAGAACATCTCATGGCGACTCAATATATGGAAGTGGATCAACAATGTCGAGATTAAATGCATAACAATGAGGCAAGTGTTGGAATATCTGAGGCAGAAGAAGGATTGACTCTCTAAATAAGAAACACAATTTTATACTTTGTTTTGAAAAAAAAACGGTTTATTTCCAATAGAGATGGTACAAAAGTACCATCATTGGTTTTTAAAATATCTTAAAATTAATACACTTAGATGATACACACACACGAGTATTGAAAAACTCGTGTCACTAGTCAAAAGAAATGATTGAGGGCAATGAACTCCTAATCTAGCTTAATCTACATTTGATAATACATGTAATGATAATTGTAAGAGATAAAACAATTTCATGGACGATGCATTTTCATTGTGGGGTGAAAACACTTTTGACAGTTTACATGTACATGACATAAAACTTCGCAATTCTTGACGCCAGGAAATAATATATGAAATCGCTTGTTTCGGTCAATGTTCACAAGTGTCAATTTAAGGAAGCATGAAAAAAAGAAATATATATATCCATATACACTTATATGTACACATACGTATGCATGTGTGTATATATCCATACACACACTCACACACACATATATACACATGTGTACATATAAGCATGAGGACCAAGAAGATTATAGGTTTTGTATTTCTGATTCAATAATTTTAACATAACGGTCATTAGTTAACAAGCATTTTATTTAAATATAAATGGATGATCGCACAACAAATGTATAGTTTTTACATGAATGCTTTACAATACTAAAGATATGACGAGTTAGGTAATGTTACAAGTTGAGAGTGCACAGAAAAAAGACCATTATCTCTAGTAAAATGCTAGTTGTCAGTCTAGTACACACATATGTGCACGTATACATGTAAATATTTACACATACACATGCACACATATACCCACGCACATATTTACACCTAACTCGTAAGCATACACAAATGCATTTCTATGCATCGAGGCAATACATACGCATTCTACAGAGTGTCATGCGCATAGCGTGGACACGTACACATTTACACAAGTAAGCATGTGCGCAAATATCAGCGTAAACTAGTCAGTATAAACCAGAATTTCAATCGAGGGAAACGGAGAAAATATCTTTTATTATAGCATGAATTTTATAAAATTTCGTACTAAAAATAGTGGCACAAAACAGTCTACTTAAGTCAGAAACATGAAAACGATTGTGGGACGTGAATAAGAAAGAAAACATTAATGTCCTATAAAGGTTTCATATTAGAAAAAAAAAATCACATTATCTTTGAAATATGGCGCAAATTGTCGTCAATTGATAAACAAACATAGGTATCACATTATTATAAGCATATAACTATAAGCCGAATAAGCCGAAATTGAGTACACAGTAATTGTAAAAAAACACATTTTGTAAATATACACTAATTGTAAACATACACATGGGATCAAAGGAAAACAGTCTACTCGCGCATACTGTGTTTATCGCGGGTTCACATAAATGAAGTTCACATAAATGAAGTGCTGTTGTGGGCACGGGTTTACAAACCTCAGGAAGACAACCTGACAACGCCTTATTTATTAATACTCACAAGGAATGGGGGACGGCATTCTCACGCCTCCATATAAGTCTTCTATTTTCAACCTACATAAATGAAGGGACTATCCTATTATTTTTCTTTACTCTACCTGCGGTAAAAGGAATCGAGCGCATTAGGTCTCTGATGCAGAGGCAACGCTACAACAGAAACATAAAACCAGCATTTACAATAAATTTTACAGGCAAGTACGACGGCTTATTCAGCCGTAGAACAGTCATGGCTCAAATTAATATATATGAATACAGCAGATCAGCCATAACTATTCAATGTCAAAATGACTATCTCATTGATCGGCCTAACGCTGAAAGGGGTTGAAATGAGTCAGCGCAAGTTCCTACACATTTTGGAATAACGTTGAGTGAATTCCCTAGAAGTTGTTGAACTCCTTTGGGCTGGAATGTAGCTGTACTCAAATTTGATATAGTATTAACTAGAAAAATAGTCTGACTATCATTCTTGTCAACAAATTTTATCTTACTTAATTTAAAATGCAGGTGAACCGTCCCCAGGGCAACAAGTACGTGCTTTCTGATATCACCCTGAGTATACAAGATCACATGGGCAAGTGGTCGCATAAATTTCTGGATATATTCTCAGTCTGCTTTAAATGCACTTTAGCTCTAGGCTTCCACCCTACTGGCTGGCGCAACTTGCTCAGCACCCCAGATAGCAAGAAAGTATTAGGCCAATATTGGGTTGATTATTATTTATTGACCTGATATTGGAATCTTGGATTACAATAATAGGCTAATAACAAGACAATCTCGAAAAAAGATATATTTATTTATGATATCAACTTGTTATTGGGACAATGTAGTAAATAGTTTTATTTCTAATATTAAACTAACAGTGTATATATGTATATGTACGATATTCATATAAGTGGAAACTATCTCATAATAATAAAAAATCTCGCAATGTATTAAAATTTGTTAAAACATAAATTATTATTACCCAAACATTGGGTTGATATCGTACGCCAATAATACGGAGTAATTTGTATAAAATGTACCAATAAAGTTAATGAATAGTTATTTCAGTCATTAATGATTGCTGATATATTTTACAGATATCAAGAATAGTGAATACGTTACAATAATATGTATACTCAGAATTACTGTAACCACAGGTTCACAGTTCTTGTTTTTTCAGTCGTCCAATGAGTTTCGAAGGTCTAGTTTAAAAAAAATATGCTAAAGTCGTTTGTCATATGTTACTATATCAATAATGTCTATATATTGCCTTAAGATGATATAAATATTGGAATTAGGTTAAGTAAAGCGAGACACTTGGAGTTTGTATAATATCAGTAACACACAGCAGGACACAGTTTACATCACGAAGGATAGCGGTGGAGTAGGCTCCAGCCAAGCCCGAGAACCATGAGCTCAGTTCTCAACGCAGAGTACTGTCTAAACACATTCTAACACAAGAGCTCTGTAACATTATCAGTATTATACACATATACATTCAAGGTGCTACAATAAAGGTTTCAACACTCCTTCTCACATTGAATGGGTGTCAGATGAGACCATTCCTAACTTCGTTCTCAGTCTAATGAACTTTTCTATGGTCAGGTTCTTGGTAAATATGTCAGCGAGCATTTTGTCGGTAGGGCAATACACTACGTCTATGTCTTTGTGTTGTATATTAAAATATGCAACGTATAATGTGATACTGGTTTTATGAGTACGAGTTCCGGAGCGGAGGTTTGCGCGTCTTGCCGGATGCCATATCGCGTTCAGGTCAGATGTCTTTATGGGACCTCCGCCGGAAGCTGTGCCTTCGGGGCGCATCGCATTGGTATGCACCGGAAGAGCATTGTTCAACTTCCGAGCGCTATAGCTTATAAGCAGAGTCAGTGTATGGATGATTCAGTACAAGAATAGGAACCTAGCTAAGAGTTTCCTTTTCCTACTCCTGAAGCTAACGCTTCAGTTACGGTAGTTACAGCTACCGATACTGTAGTTTGCAGCTACAATTACTAATCCTAATATCGTGATGAAAAACCAAGATATAACACTTTGTTACAAGATCCCGTACATAGTGAAACTTAATATCGATGTGCTTGCTCCTCCCATGATATTTGGGATTGTTGGCAAGACAGATGGCTGACTGGTTGTCTTCGTTTATAACCATTGGTTCCACAGTACCAAAATTTAGATCACTGAGTAAGTGCTTCAACCAGACAGCCTCTTGAGCCGCACCGGCAAGAGCAACGTATTCGGCTTCTGCAGTTGAGAGGGCTTCACAAGTTTGTTTGTTAGATCTCCACGTAATTACCGAATTACTGAGGGTGAAACAGTAACCAGAGGTAGACTTTCGGTCATTTTTATCACCAGCCCAGTCAGCATCTGAATAACCAATGCAAGTATCAGAACATTTGCTATACAAGAGACCTAGTTTAGAGGTGCCTCTCACGTACCTGAATATTCTCTTAACACACATCCAATGCTGTTCAAGAGGTTTGGAGCTGTATTTAGCAACATTATTCACTGCAAATGCAATGTCAGGTCGAGTTCTGGTTGACAAATACAAAAGGCTACCTACAGCACTTTGATAAGTAGCAGGGTCAAATTCGACATCATTTGGGAAGCATATCGGATTTACATTTACATCAGCGGGAGTTGCAACAGGTTTACAATTATCAAAGCCAAATTTTGACAACAGAGCCTCAGTGTAAGCAGTTTGATTTAAGAAAACATTGTTTTTAGATTGTACAACACACCTAGGAAGTAACTCAGCACACCAAGGTCTTTCATTTTGTATTGGGTAGAAAGACTCATCTTTATTTGATTTATTTCGTCACCAGACTCCGAAGCAATTATTAGATCGTCTACATACACCGCCACAATACACAGTTTCTTCTCTTGAACACGAGTGTATATACAAGCATCACTCTTAGATTGTACAAAACCCAATTTCTTCAAATAGCTATCTAGTGTAGTATTCCAACACTTGTTTTAGCTTGTTTTAGTCCGTAGAGCGATTTTTGTAGTTTACACCCAGATTTTCTTTGCCTTTGACAATAAAACCGTCAGGTTGAACCAGGTAAAGTTTTTCAATCAGTTCTCCATTAAGGAAGGCTGTTGCAACGTCCATGTGATGGACTTGCATGTTGCATTTGGCAGCCAAAGCTAGTACTGTCCTGACAGACTCAAATCGAACCACGGGACTGAAGGTCTCGTCGTAGTCAGTGCCATATTTTTGTGAGTAGCCCTGAGCCACAAGGCGAGCTTTGTACGAGCAAATGCTTCCGTCGGGTCCGGTTTTTCTTTTAAAGATCCACTTTGATTTGATAAGTTTTTTTGTCATTAGGACACTCTACAAGAGACCATACTTTGTTTTGATTTATAGACTCCATCTCATTCTCCATAGCTGTTTCCCATAGTTTTGCTTCTGGTCCACTGAGTGCTTCTTGAACACAAGATGGTATATCAAGCTCATTTTTCATTAAATACACCCATTCACCAAACCTATCAGGAGCCCGTCGATACCTGGCTGATTGTCTAGGCTCCACTCCCTCCATCCCAGCATCTGACTGTCTATGCTTTACCCCTCCCTCTGAGTCTTCTGGTTCTGGATCCTGAGGAAGAAGAGTAAAATTACCCTCATTTACTTTTGAAGGCTCCTTCTCAATTGGCATCTACTGAGATTCATTGAACATAACGTCTCTACTCAAAAATATCCTTCTGCTGCTTATGTCATACAGACGATATCCCTTGGATCCACTTCCACATCCTACAAGAACACACGGTTTAGATTTTGGATCAAGTTTTTCCCTCTCATCTTTGGGGACATGAGCGTACGCACTGCAGCCAAAGGTTTTGAGGTGCTGTACATTGGGCTTGTGTCTATAAGGGCCTGATAAGGGGTCATATCATTCAATGCACTAGCAGGGCTCCTATTTTTGACATTCACGGCAGTTGATATAGCTTCACCCCAAAATGATTTTGGTAACTTTGAACCAGACAGCATAGCTCTGACAGAGACAAGGAGAGTTCTATTCATTCCTTCTGCAACTCTATTTTGTTCAGGTGTCTTAGGCACAGTTTTTTCATGGATAATTCCTTCCCTTCTTAGGAATTGTTCAAAGTCATTAAAGATGTAATCCCCACCGTTATCGGAACGCAGAATTTTAATTTTGTGATCATAGTGATTTTCTACCAAAGATTTGAACTCCTGAAACACTTTAAAAACATCACTCTTATGTTTGATAATGTACACCCAAGTATATCTGGAGTGGTCGTCTATGAAGGTTACCACATACCTTCCGCTCCCAAGTGATATGGGATTAAGCTTGCCACACACATCACTGTGGATAAGTTATAAGGGTTGGCGTTCCCTTTTGTGATTTGTTTTGGGGAATGGAAGCCTATGATTATTACCATCACAACAGTTTTCACAAAAAATGTTATCTCCACTCACAGAACAATCAAAACATTTAAAAAATTCTTAGTGGGTAATTTCTTAAGATTATTGAATCCTAGATGACAGAATCGTTTATGCCACAGAATTTCATCAGAGGAAACGTTCATGCATTTAGCAGTTGAATTAAGGGTGCAATTAAGTTATGCAATTTTCCTACTTTACTGCCTAAGGCAATTAGTTTGTGGTCTTTATTTACAATCTTACATGAGCTTTCGTCAAAGTAAACTGAGTTTCCACTTTCTGTAATCTGAGGCACAGAAAGTAAATTGTAGGCTAAGCTAGGTACATACAAGACATTCTTAACAACACAGGTATCTACTAGACCTTTAGGCAACAACACCATAACTTCAACATCACCTACACCAACACCTTGCAAGTTTCTACCTCACCAACTTCAATGTTAATTGGACTAGATAGCTCATTCATACAGGAAAAATCATTCCTATTATTACACATGTGTGCTGTTGCACCGGAATCAATTACCCAACAATTATTGATATTTATCACAGACAATGCACTGATATAATTGGTTTTACCTGCTACAAAATTTTTCTGGTCTTCTGTGTGGTTCCCATCTTCTTTCTTCAACTTTTCTTGATAGATCCAGCACTTGGCGTGTAGGTGTCCCATTTTTCCACATTCGAAACATCTTGAGTTTTTCAATTTGGAGGTCACAAGGGATTTTTCACTGAAGTCTGAAGCACTTTAGTTTTTCAGTTTTGCTTCTTCATTCAGAAGACGCTCTGTCACAATATCCCATGACGGTAGTTTTTCATGAGCTTCCAGTGCAGTCACGAGTTTTGAGAAGTGGTCGGGAAGTGACGACAGCAAGATTATTACACGACTTTCTTCATCAACAGCGTCATCAAACACACTCAAGGACTCAAATATTTCGACAAATGCTTTGAGATGAGTTTGTAAGTCTTGGTCTTCTTTTAGTTTCATGTTGTAAAGTCTTTTGCGTAGTCTGAACTTGTTAGACCAAGTTTTCTTTTGGAATGTATCTTCAATTTTGTGCCACAGTTGCACAGGGTCAGTAGGATCACCCAATAAATACAGTTGACTCGTTTCTACACCAAGCACAATTGTTGCAAGCGCACTGTCACGTCTTTCTTCAAATTTTCTACGAGCAGTCTCGTCCGTAGCCTGTGGCATGGTTTCCGTTCCTCGAACCAAGTTCCACAACTTTTCTTTCATTAAGAGCATCTTCATTTGCAGCTTCCACGTAGGATAGTTTTTATCATTAAGAGCCGTGAGGCAGTTCTTAGCACTTTCACTCACGGAGCCTGCCATGTTTCTTTCTCTTTCACTATTTCTGTCTCACACAGTACTAACAGATCACCAACGTCTGTTCTCGCTGTCCCGGGCTGTTTTTCGCTTCGGGACTTAGGATAACCTCACTTGATATTGCTTCATCGGAAGGTTGTCTGGGCCCATAACCTATTGGAATTAGGTTAAGTAAAGCGAGACACTTGGAGTTTGTATATCAGTAACACACAGCAGGACACAGTTTACATCACGAAGGATAACGGTGGAGTAGGCTCCAGCCAAGCCCGAGAACCATGAGCTCAGTTCTCAACGCAGAGTACTGTCTAAACACATTCTAACACAAGAGCACTGTAACATTATCAGTATTATACACATATACATTCATGGTGCTACAATAAAGGTTTCAACAATAAAGTCATTTATATAGATGATATAAATGACTTAATTTCGTAACGATGGTTTGAGTCAATCACGCATATATATTCTGTACTTAATGTATTAATGCATTGTGAGGAACTACCTCAACACCTTTGACTTAGCAGCTGCTTCGAAGCTGAAAAGATTAATTAAGACAAAGACAAAGTTTCCAAATTTAATTATATTAGTCGCCTCTCAACGCCGAGGAAGAATCTTAATATTCGCAGGGCAATTAGAACGTAACCGAACTCAATACGGGTTAGCAGCCAACTCATAATAGTTTTAAAAAGGACAAATTCGTCCTCGAGTAATTTATTTATTTATTTAGGTTAAAACGTGCGTAATTTTTAAGGTGGTTCAAAAATTGGGTGTCAGGTAGAAATAGACTGCAGGTGCAGGAACGAGGAGTCTGGAGGAGCTCTCCGCTTCAGGGCAGACGGCGCCAGCTTAAACGGGAGTCACGGGTTATCAACTGAACTTCAACGTCCGAGCTTGTCACCAGCACTTCATTAAGGCAGAACTCGGCGGCAACTGACGCTACTAGAAGGAAGCAGGCACGGCAACAGCGCTAGAACCTGGGCCGCGACCAACGCCTCTAGTCCCCTCACAGCTGTATGCAAAAATGAAGAAATGTACACAAGAATATAATTAAATGAAGAAATATTCTTACGCAGCGCAATACAACTAATTTAGAAAGAATTTAACAGCGAACGGTTAACGTATATTACCTAGTTACGGCTACTGCTGTCGCACAAGATGGCTCAATTAGCTGATAAGGTTGCGAAGCATGAAGTGCGCAGTGCGACGCAGCGCCAGGTACCGGGTAAGAAAAGAGTTAATCTTCTTGATAAAGGTGCACAAAGATATTAAGCTTCAGTAATCGGAAAATATTAGAGACATGAAAACCAACCTGAAGAATTTATCCTCCAGTGCGCGTAGCGACTGTTAGACGAGGGCAGTAAAGACGATATAGGAGTCGCAGTACCGTTTTAATGGTAATGGAGGCAGAAGCCCAATAGTAGTTAATAGATAATTGGTAATAGCAATAGTAGGTAATAGCAAAAGTTTAATAGAGACAGCGGTTCACTGCGATAGCGTAAAGGTTGCCCCCCTTTTAGAGCAGCGAACACGCCTTCTAGAGGAAAGTTAATTGCGGTTTGAATTCCGCCTTAATCATGCAATTGTTTAATGAAAAAAGAACCTAAATTGTACACATTCACACACGCAATCAAACCATGGACTTATTGAGCATGCAGGAAGAAGGGTAGGAAGCACTAGGCCTGCGACCGTCGCCAAACTCCACGCCACGAGCCGAGCGTGCCCCCGACGTGCCGACGCAACCGATGACTCCGACCAAGACGCAGTCAGAGCCCGACACAAGCAGCCTGCTACTTGTATACCTGACACCACTTCTTTATTATGCGCTGCTGCTGCGCGACCTCACCTGCCACGCAACACCAGCAGTTTATGTTAATCGTACAGACAGCAAAGTACACTACGAACGAATCTGTGGGGAATGTTCCCCACAGCATTACAATTAATATAATGAACGTAGCGTACGTGAATGTTAAGTCTGATTACATAATCCGGTATTGGCATCAATCGACTGAAAAAAATCACAAAGTACAGTTTTATTTACCGTAGCCAATTCAGTTGTGCGAAAAAAGCTATTTCAAAATGTCAAAAACATATATATATGTATTTTAGAGGGGTAATTTTAACGACTAATCAGTTTATTGCTAATACAGCCCTGAAGTCGGACGTCTCGTGTGCGAAATGATAAGCTTAACCGCCGCATGACTCAGAAGTGAATCGCGGTAGTTTGAATTTAGTGCCTGTGTAATGTGGTGAGGATGCTGTGCCTTCATGGTTAGGACATTCATTGCTTAGCTATCAACAACAAGAGTGTAGTTTACGTGATGTTGAATTCATTTAAGTAACTGAATCAAACGTGTTACTTTTTTGGCTAATGTGAAGTTTAATGCGATCATGGATAATAATAATTTTATTCCAAAGAATCACAAAAGGAACCCATTTAAGAACGTCTTACATGAATGACATTCTGCTCGCTGATGCGGTATTTTCAAATTATTAAACTTTGAAGCTGGCTTTCGCGCGCCAAGTAAGCGAGCGCTCCAATCGGTATTTACTTAATAACGGAAGCTAACACCCTATTACAAACATAAACAGGTTGGGTCGTGAGGGGGAACCACAGTTCTTCCAGTGAAAATTATAAATGAAGGTTCTAACCCACCCATTAGGGTGACGTCCGCAATTTTGTTTACATCAGCTCCAAAATGGCAGCGACCATATCGGGTGGCTGCCATGACAGTGTTGCCATACACACATCTGAATGAATTACTTCCCGCTTCAAACGTTTGAGTTGTGGTAACTAATTTGGGTGGGTTAGAACCTTTATTTATAATTTTCAGTAAAAGAACTGTGGCTCCCCCTCACGACCCAACCTGTTTACGTTCGTAATAGGGGGTTAGCTTCCGTTATTAATGAAAATTTTCTTAGCGCGCTCGCTTCCTATGGCGCCAATTCAAAGTTGAATAATTCGAAAATAACGCATCTGCGAGCAGACTGTCATTCATGTAAAACGTTCTTAAATGGGTTCCTTTAGTGATTCTTGGGAATAAAATTCCCATTTCCTTTGATCGCATCACGCTTCACATTGACCATTATTTCTTTAATTTTCTTATTTCATTGATTGATTCAAGTTTTTTTTCAATTCTTACAAATTTTTTGATATAATAGCTCTATGTATTGTACATATGTATTCTTAATTGTTGATGATAAGTGATATTAATGTTTTTTACCTATTATTCTCTATATTTTTAATAGTACTTCTATTTTCTTTTTTATTGTCCAGACCAGCTGATTAACGGTTTATTCATTAAAATACTGTGCAAATACTTCAAAAATGAAAAAGAATTATTATACCATTCACTAAAGTGTGAAGGGAAGAGGTATTTGTGAAGCGTAGGACAATCATCGATTTTCCAATTTACGCTGCCGAAACATTGTTAATTAGATCGAAATACACAATTTTTCTTCCATGCACTTTCGGGGGCAAATGAATATTTAACGAGTTATAGCGGTAGGTTTAGTTTCGTTTTTGATAAATGCGCTCGAATTAACAGGTACTTATCGATTTTCGAATTTTTGTTGCTTGAATCATGGCAATAACATCGAAATAAAGTACTTTTATTCAATACACTTTTTGCGGCAAATGAGTATTTTACGAGTTAGATCGGTAGGTTTTATTTTTTGCGTGATTGAGCTGTTAAGGTACGTTTAAGTACTTTGTAATTTATTATTTGCAGGCCCCGCGGAGCCTGAACCCACTTCTAGGATCTTTTAGTTACTAACACAATAGAAATTATCACCCAAAATAACGAGTTATAGCTGTATGTTAACTTTCATCTCAGATGCCGAGAACGGGCTCGATGATTCGAGGGTGTTCGCTAACAGCATCCATTGCAGTGTTGCCAGACGCCGTGCTCGATGAATTACTTCCGCTTCAAACACTGGAGTTGCGGTAACTAATTTACCGCTATAACTTGTTGAATACTCATTTGCCCCCGAAAGTGCAATGAAAAAAATTGTTTATTTCGTTCTAATTAATTATGCTATGGCATCGAAAATAAGAAAATCAATGATTGTCCTACCCTTCACATTTACCAGGAAAGATGTACATCCAAGCTAGCAGAAACACTACTCAATGACTCACAAGATTGCCAACATTCCTCCTTTTGGAACGTTTTTACTTTGTGGTAAGGGTTGCCTTAGCTAACTTATAATCTAATCTTTCCTTTCGGCATTTTGGTAAGCATCAATGTTAGTGCCTGTTAGTGAATGACATGTATGGTACCATATTAAATTTTGAACCACACGTTATTCGTTAAGGAAGTCAGCCACAATGAGTGAGCTATGGCCCCCATGATACCCTTTCGTAATACTCATTTGCAAGTGACAAAACTTTACTTGCTTACGTTCAATAAATTATATTTGCATGAACATATTGCTCTTTACAGCACTTTTAAATGTAAAAATTAAATTCTTGCAAATTGACATTCAGAAATCTACCCAAGGGATCCCAATGAGAATCAGAAAACATTTACTGATCTACGAGGAGTTCAACTTCTGCTCTTTCTATCAGGTTACCCAGTCTAACTTTTTTTTCCAAGGCATGCATAATTTCTGCTGCCCAAGCAATTCAATTACTTGGGCGGCGAAAAACATGCATGAAGGCTGCAAAAATGTTAGACTGTGTATACATGTACGACTTCAAACAGTGATGTGGATTGGCGCAAAAGAAAAGGATGGTAACTTAAACGTTTTTAAATTTACTTATTTTATCATACCAAGTTAAGGAATACTGCTTGCATTATGTTGCTCAAATGCTGTGCTTGTTTACTTTTAATGACTAATCAGTTTTGTGAGGGATTATCTGAATTAGTTGGCCTATTTTGTCAAAGGGACCAGAATATGTAAAAATATTTAATTTCTAGAGATTTATGTTGTCTCAAATTAATGTAATGAAAAGAACCATATGGTTTTTTCACTTCAATTCTTCCCACCTCTTGAAGATGCATGTGTATAGAGACGCAGGTAGATTTCAGCTTAACTTTTCCTGTGACCATCAATAAATCATGTTTTTAAATACCTCTTCACTATGAAAAGCACAAATCTACAGTAATACTACCACCTATCGTACATTGTGCAACAAATATGAAAAGGTATTGTATGAAGTCAGATTCATCCCCTATCTCACATTTGTCAAGCGAACCGGATAGCCTGCCCGGAAAGACAGCATCTCTGAATTTACACGGGTCGTAAATGTAAGCTGGCTCTCGAGCATTGGTTTGGGAACTTGACGATCGGGACGTTCTCATACGAAACACTTCCCATATTAAATTCGATAAATTTGATGCGCTTGGGCTGCGGCGGTTACACAGTCATAAAGACGACGCAGGGCTCGTAGAGCACGACCAAGTAAATTTGTCAAGGGCCCTATAAGCTATTGGAGATATATAAAAACGACGGCCGGCTTCGGTCGCTGGGACGAAGGACAGAGCGGGAGAGCAATTGCTGAATACGTCATGGTCGGAGAAAGCTGGGCCCCCACGAGAGCTTACCCCTGCATCCCTTCTCCCCAGAAAACCTACCCCCCTTTTGCCCAACCGGACCCCCTTTTTGGAGGGAGGCGCGGGGCAAGACGGGAGCGGGCTCAGAGGAGGAAGGGCATTCTGTCGCCGGTCGTTTGAGTGAACAGTCAAGGGCTCCAGACGGGAGGGATCAGAGATTAGTAAAGTGAAGTTAAATATAAACGTCGATCGGTGCTCTGATAGTGGGGGCTTCCTTTATTGCAGTTTCACAACTTGAGATCGGGGTTCCTTGGATCGTTTGTCGAGTGTCTGTACACGCTCAGTGGATTGTGAGACGGTCGAGACAACAGCCATACATTTATAACAGTTCCCGTCGACCGGCGAGGTCACAGTCAGAGTCAGATTTATGTGGAGGTCCCTGCTTGTACGTGTCTTTGCAGTCGAGTTTAATAATCTTTCAGGCCGAGTTCGGCGATTCCAGTCGAGGGCTTTATTTAATCCGGGTTTGTTGTCGAACGTATGCAGACGTTCATTGGATTGAGTCGGGTTCGTATTCAAATGTCGTTTAAACTGTCCGTGATATGTGTTGAAAACTTGCTTCTGTTAGCGTATTGTTGGAACATGCTGGTTGTAAAGTCTTTATAGAGTAATCGCGGGTAAGGTCAAATACCGCTAAGCCTTGGTGTCCATCTAAACTCGTGAGTGCCTACAGTCGGCCAGCCTCTCCCAATCAACGATTTTTAATCTTCACGAGTCGTCCCTTACCTCTCTCTCTATTAGGGTATCTCGTCACACGGATTTGTAACACGCGCGTTGGCCCTCAGCCGCTACTACCAGAGAAAATAACGCACGATTGTTTCAATCATTAATTACATATTAGTCCCGGGATCCCCCGGGTGGTGGCAGCCGCTATCGTCATTATTTCTCAGTAAATAATTCATGATTCAGTCAAGATAATCGGAGAACTCAAATGTCGTAAATCTATTCGATAGTATAAATGACATAAATCTCGAAGGAGCGAAAGAAAAAACCCGACTCGTACAGTATAATTATTTTTCACTTATATCATATGGGCCTCATGTCAATCCCACATTTGTGTCTACTTGGGTATTGTTCGGTTGTGCTGATATTTTGCACACCATGTTTTTATGGTATTTCCTGAGTTTTTTATATTCTGCTCATTATCATTTCACGAATCAAAACTGGATTGACCATTTTCACCTCCCTATTAGGTATGTATATCTAGGTAGTATTTAGCTAATAGTAAGCTAGGCTAATATGTAAGTATCCACAAATTAACAGTTATAATGGGGATAAAAAATAATGGTGACATAAAAGTACTGGACTTATATACATATATGTACCTAGAATATTATATAAACCTGAATTGTGAGTTGCCCTGTTGAAGGCAACCGATTCAATTTTTTTTAGTTTGAACTTAATCTGAAGTTACACTGACAGTATATTTATTTTGTTTGTTATACAAACTGTATTTGCAATATTTTTTAGTTCAAATGTTATAGTTTTTATTCAAATTGCAATTGAAATCATGTATTTTTTCAAATCAGTAATGAATATATTTTCACGCATATTGAATTCAGTATGACCTTAAAATTTTGAAACAAGCCCGCTAATATTCTTGAAGCAGTCGTAATTTTTATATATATTTCAGCTGTACAAACAGTCACCTTTAATCCAGTATGTACCTCAGTTTTTATTACCTGAACTTAATGTAATTAAGAACTAAATTGGCTGCTCTTGAACATTAGCTTTCGTGCCACAATGAAGGATTTGGGCTGTCCTGAAACCCTCATTAATACCAAGATGTATCGTACTGACTATTAGTCGTGAGCAAAACCGGTTCTTCACTCTTTTATAATACAAGAACGCAGTTTCATTCAAGAACGAAATACTGTGAACTCGATTAGCTACATGTTTTCAATTTAATGTAAACTATGTAACCGCGTTCTTATTTTTACTTACAATGAACCGAATTGCTGTCGCCACAAAACGAGCGGCTACCACTTTTGCCATCATCGCTGGCGGTGATTTTTTCAGTACGTATTAATATAATTATAGCTAGTTAATTACTTTGAAATAAATCACTTATGCGCATTTTTGAGCTAAAATGATACATCTTGGGGGGACACGATTTCTTTTCAGGTGAAACAGGATCAAACCGCATGTACAGGTTGCCCGACCACTAGTACGTGCAACACAAAATTTGGACTCCTACTATACGATACCAAAGAGGTTTGTAATCATGGAATCATGAATTGTAGATAAATTTTGAATGCAGTTCAATTCATGGTCGTGTAGGTGTGTAGGTATGTACATCAGATAACATAGTTATCAGAATTATATATATTTCTCGTCTTTGAACACTTCTGAATATTGATGTGTTGTTAGACTTATAAAGGAAAAGCAAGCTTTTACAACGAGGAACCGATTTTTTATTGAACTTTGGCCACCTCTTGACGTGCCGGTATAAGGTTAAAATCCCACCAACATCCGCGGGACCCTCAATTGGAAGTCCAACACAACTGAAATAGAATGTACCGATGTTAAAGCGTATCGTTATTAAGTGGTTTTATAAGGTTATACGAGAATTTATTTAGATATTTGAAATTTCCAATACCATTTCACATCTCTACACTCAACACACCTACGAAGCGGCTGGCTTGACCTCGAACCACAACAACGGTGAGTTAATTAAACAGCTCAGCTCTGGCGACAAGATAATCGTACAGGTGTGGCGGAGAAACGAAGGCGGAGACAATAGGGCAGGGTTAAAAGCACGTAGTCTTAGGCAGACGACTTCAAGTTATTCTAAAAGAAGAAGAAGAGCTACTTTAGTTTACTAAATTTAGCCCCAGCTACCATTTGATAGGCATATATTTCATATCGTTCAAAGTATCTCATCAATTGCTTAACTGAGAGCTACCCAGTTGCACCAACCTTGAAACTTTAATGGGCACATTTCAAGAGGCACATATATAAACGGCCATAAGAGGAAAAATAGATAGGTTAAGTAAGAGAAGACCTAGTACTTTAAGGTTTTAGGTAATATTAAGGTAATAAGACGATAAATTCTCATTAAGAGGTAAGTAGAAACATTAAGTTAGGCGCTATAGGCCAATTTTAGGGTTTAAAGTTAAAGTTTTGAGGACTCCTAAATAGGAAAGTAAGTATATTCCCAAAGTAGGGCTTAAAGCGTACTAGGCCTCTCGGTAAGTGTTTAAGGAGCTCAAACATGCATCGAAAACGTAAATTAAACTTAAGGAAAATCAAAAGAGTGATCACTCCAAATAAAAAAAAGGAATTACGAAGAATCGGCCAAGATGAGTAAATGGTCTGCCCAGAAGCACTCCCGCTACTGCTCCGCACCACATACACGTAAATTTCCTAAGCTACTTAATCTTTTTCTTTACGGGAACATTTAAGAAATACGTAATTTCTAACATTGATATTAGAAATTAATTATTGAGCCAAAGTGTTGTTTAAGGAAACACCTCAATATCAAATCAATAGTAACACAGTAATTAGCTGATACTGGGTTAAAAATAAATTATTATTGGGACAATATATTCTACCAATATCAACTTGACATCAGAAAATAAGTATTGGGCCAATATTTCTCTAGGGAACACCTCAATATCAAGTCCATAGTGACACAATAATTAGCTAATATTGGGTTAGTGAAAATATCATTATCGATGCAAAATGTTTTACCAATATCAACCTGATATCAGGAATTGAGCATTAAGCCAATGTTATTGTAGGGAACACCTCATTATCAAGTCAATATTGACACAATAATTATCTGATATTGGGTTGATAATAATATTGATATTGCGCTAATATATTTTTCAAATATCAACAGAATTTTCCAAAATTAGCCAATGTTATTGTAGGGAACACCTCATTATCAAGTCAATATTGTCACAATAATTATTTGATATTGGGTTGATGACAATATTGATATTGCGCTAATATATTTTTCAAATATCAACCGAATTTTCCAAAATAAGGTATTGCCCCAACGTTCATTTTGAATATCCAGTCAATATTGAGACTGTACATAGGCTCAATATTAGGTCAATAAATTTTGCTACCTGGGACAGCTCATGGGTGAGGAGCCAACACAATATTGGCATTCAGAAAATGTATTTTATTTCTTAGCAAAAATATCTGAGCTATGCACTGTCAACGTGTATGAAGTTGATAGTATTAACTAGCTGTTCACATCTTATGAGGCGCCAGTTCAACATTTTATTCTCACTCCCAGCAAAATGTTGGCCGCAGCCATTTTTATAGTAACAAGCCACAACTTCTCACCGGCACTTTCATCTTAGTGCTGGCTACCTTAATTTACGTAATATAAGTTATCAAATTCCTAGCATCACAATGCAGCATACTAGCTGGAGGGAGCACCAGAAAATTCACTAAGGCTAGCCTGACTCGATATAGGTGGTTCGCCGTTTGCCAGAAGCATCATTGAATGCTCTAGGAACCGGCTTTTCACCACTGTCTGACACACAAAAAACACATACAAAAGAGACAAATATAGCTAATTGAAAGCACGAATATTCCAAATCAGATTTCTTACACACATGATTACACTGGGACCACAGCTTAAGGCAAAATAGTGAGAGAACGTTTCTACTTGACGGCTACAGCCAAACAAAGCCGCTAAGCTGGGCTTGCGGACTAGCGCGTATCGTCCGCGGTGATGTTGCCACAAGGTTATCAGAAAATCGCGTCTTGTAAGACGCGACACTCCCCCTCAGTTGGAGGGATCCAACTAATTACTGCCACCGGAGGGGGTGGGGGGGAGATAAGGACTAGTTCAGTGGAGGGACGCACCACACGTTGGACCTTATCGTTGTCGTTTCGTCGTGCGAGCCGCACAGTGGCTGTCCTCAGCGACCCATCATGACTGGGGAGGGTCTCTTCGATGACGCATGTCGGCCAGGTTGTTCTCCTAGCCATCTTCTCCCTCACTAAAACGATGTCTCCTTTCTTTAGCGGTGGGTTGACAGCCCTCCATTTGCTGCGCTGTTGTAGTTCGTAGATGTAGCCTCTCCTCCACTTCAGCCTAAACTGATCTGCCAAGTACTGCACCTTTTTCCATCGCAGTTCCCCGTAAGCGGGGTCGTGTCGGGCGAGCGCAGGCTTATCGTGCTGTGGCGTGCTGGTCTTCTGCGTCAGGAGCATGTTTGGGGTCACTGGCAGTGGTTCGTTGGGGTCGAAGGACGTCTCCCACAGGGGGTGGAGTTCACGATAGCTGCCGCTTCCTGCAGTAGGGTGTGTAATTCGTCGAAGGACGAAGGCGTTGACCAGCGTGCAGGAGGGCTGCTTCTAGACACCTACGGATTTGACCTATCTTGCGCTCCCATACTCCGCCGAAATGAGAGGCTTGCGGCGGGTTCATCTCCCAACGCAAGCCCAGATCCTACAGGGCCCGACTGGCCTGCTGGATGTTGACTTTTTCGGCTAGTTTCTTGGCTTCGACGAAGTTGGTGCCTCTGTCAGAGCGCAGGACTGAGCAGGGACCTCGTACCGCTATGAACCTCCTGAAGCTGTTGATAAAGGTAGGAGTGTCGAGGGATGGTAGCATCTCGATGTGAACTGCACGAGAAGCGAGGCACTTGAAAGGCAGAGCCCAGCACTTTCTAAGGGGGACGTTCCTTCTTGTGGATGACCCGTTGTTTATCATCCAGTGACCAAAAACGTCGAAACCTACGTGGGTAAAGGGCGGCGCGGTTTCGGAGCGTTCCTTCGGTAGTTCGGCCATTTGTGGGGTCAAGAAAGTGGCTCTTAGTCGCTGACAGATGACGCAGTTCCGATGGAAGCGTGGGTCACGTGCCGGCCTTGATGCTTTGTCTTCTGATGGTGGTTCATCATGACAGCGGTACTGATGGGGTGGTTAAAGGGGAGCAGCAAGGGGTGCTTGATGTTGCGATACAGTGAAAGGGGTGGGTTTAGGACCCCCCTCCCATACGCTGAGGGACTCTCAACCCCCGTACACATTTTATAGTATTATCCTTCATGCTTGCGTACACCTGTATACCAGACATGGAGAATAAAAGAATTTGAAAGATTAAAACACATATATTTTTGAGATGAACACGTGGATATGTGCACTAGGCATTCAGACAGAATGGACATGATAGAGCACAAATGCGTCAATGAAAGGCACGTACATATTTCTACCGCCATAAAACTTTACACACGACATGGTATAAAATGTGATGCTTATAGAGGATTCAAGTTACCAATACTCCATCGCTGACAACAATTTACGCATCCACAAAATTATGGTCACCGTATGCAACTCAAAGCACAGAAATTACGAGGTTGACAAATTACAATTTAACCTTGACTCGCAACCAGGAATCAAATTATAGGATGTTCAGTACTGCACACAACGTAGTCTAAGCACTCATCCGAAAAGAATCACACTTAAATCACGCGCTAGGTGAAACCAATTTTCTGTGTGTAACACTCCATTTTAAAAATCGCACTTAAGCGCCCCCATTTTTCGAATTCATCCTGCCGACAACTATACACTTTACACTCCGCTGTGATGTGCGGCTGCAGCTGACCTAATTTCATTCCATTGAAGCGGGATTCCTCTTCAATTCTGAAGCCTGTAAGCGGACTCAGTCTGATCTTCTCGTTCGGCGATACTGCGGCCAGCCTGGCGGTGCCTGCATCCGCGTTGAGAAATGCGTAACAACGGCTGCCCGCTAACTGCAGAGCTCCCAGCGCCCGACATTACTGCTGGCTTGAAGATAAACGTGGACAATTGTCTTGCTGGAGAAGGTGGAGTTGTTTGCGACTTTGGAGTAGATGTAGAAGCAAATAGAAGGCTTCCTGTAGAGTTGTTGACACTCTGTCTCTTGTCGATAATCACCGCGCAGCCGAGGTATTCTGAACGGTCTTTGTTGCAAGTTGTCGTTTCGATGCAGTTGAGGTGTTTTGAGCGGTCTTTCTTGCAAGTTATCGTATCGATGTCTGCTGGTAACTTCACGCCGATGTCCATTTCGTTGTTCTTGTGCACCCCCTCCCGGCAAGGGACGGGTGCACTTGCTCACGCACTCAGATTCTCGCTGCTTCCCTTGTCGCTCCACCAAAAAAATTCCTCGCTAGGCTTCATCTACCCTCCTTATAAGCGTTTCGCCTCCTTGCTTCGAGATTGATCTCGAAGCATCCCATCTACAGAGGCAGCATCTGCATCCTGATTGGCTGGATTCTTGTTTGTTCTGACGTTTGGGTCTACCATTGGTGTGTTCTCAGACACACCTTCTTGCGTCATTCCTTTCACGAGCGGTGATTGGCTCAGGTTCTGTGGGCCTCGGTTCATACGTCACGTCAGCCTCCTTGCCCTCCAAAGCCTCGGCTTGTGTGCTTGTGTTGTATGGACGCCTGAACCGTAGAAGTTTGGACGAAGCGCCAACCGCCTTGTGGCACCTTGATATATGAAATCCTGTTTCAAGCACTTGAGAGCGCTGCACAAAGAGCCGACCCTCGCCGACACGACACACAACACATTAAAATGTTTGTAGCCCCGCAGAATGTTTACCCTTCTTTAAAATGTTATAGCTTCACGGAATTTAGCCCAAAAATAAAATGTGATGTGATTTTGCCAAATATATATGCCTAATTTATTCTATTTCACCACACATCCCCGCGCCCTTAACAAAATTTGAGCCGACGGTTCAAATTTTCCTATGACAATATCAAAGCATTGTAAGGTTCAAAATTTTCACTCGTTAATTTCAATTATGACCGTGACATACCCCTTACGTTAAAAAAATAGAAAATATTCGCCCCCCCTTATTCAATCCCCTCGCTCTTCCCGACATCAAAATATCCCTACATATCACCTCATTATTTACGCCGATGTTGACGCATTTATAAAATGTTCATTAATACCTGACACACACCTAATCCTTGAAACGCACATTTCTTACACACATTATTATAGAACGCAAGGAGAAAAGAACACATCAAAGATAACGCATAAATCGGACACTTCAACGCATAAAATAAAACACACACGACATCTTATTATTCTCAACTTGCTCTCGGCAAATTCATCAACATAGATAAACATACAAATTAGAGATCGAAAATAGGCGACTTTTGTACAAGCAGAGACATCCTTTCAGCTTTCTCGATTGCAATCCACCTAAAAACAAAATCTCAAAATGGAGGTAATTTTCCTACCTCAAGTTTTCTTCCTCATAATTATCATTTCCTCCTGTGATTCAGAGTAGACGTATTTCTTGCAACAAAAACTTGCTGTTGCTCCTCCTGTGCGCCTAGTTACAGCTTGTGGTTGTTGTTCCTGTGACTTGCTGCTCCTCTTCGGCTTGCTCCTGATCCTGGGCTTGCCACTGATCCTGGGCTTGCTACTGATCCTGGGCTTGCTACTGATCCTGGGCTTGCTACTGATCCTGGGCTTGCTACTGATCCTGGGGAGGGCCCCCTGCTGAGAATCGAAGTTTCTGAAGCTTTTCCATTAAAAAAAATTCATCCTTGGCGTCACGTGAACTCGTGGAAAATTCCGTAGATCCTCGTTGCGTCAAATCGCGGACAAATCCTGTAGATTACTGCGTCAAAGCGCGTTGGACTCCCACGTAGGAGCTCATCAGCTCTTTCATCTTAATTGTAGATAATGAAGCATATTTATTTGCGAAAACCTTCAGGTTTTGGTTCTCAGTCTGCTCGCCGACTAGCATAACGTAAACCCCTGAGGTGCGCGTTAAATTGCTAAGGATCTCCTTCCGTAAATACGCGTTAAATTGTCTAACCTGGTCCATTTGTACTCGAGAGACAGCGCATTACATGGTCGATCAACGTAAGAATTATTCCTCGCTTTCCTTCAAAATCTGCCTTGAGTGAGGCGGACGTGAGCTACGCGAAGAATTCCTACATACATACATAAAATATTTAATTTCCGGTATCCTCAACCAACTCTAGACAAAGCCGAAATTCGTTCGACGGTGTTACTAATCAGTTGAATCACCTAAATATTTCAAAGAAAATAACACATTCTTGCTCATGACGTACGAACTAGCAGGAGAATTGCCTGGTAGGCCAAAATCCCGAATCCGTATCAATAAAGAAAAAGCACATATACATTGGGTATTGTCAAGGCGTCTAACTTTACGTTATACTCTGCCGCGAAGGCTTTTCTAACGATCAGACATTATGATAACACCGACATACAAAGAAATGCAGAAATAGACAAAATGTAGCGTTATCAACCCGTCAAACTTTACATCTTACTACGCCGAAAGGCTCTTCAGACGATCTGACATTGTGATAACACTGACACAAAAATGCAAAAAAAAAACAATAGACATGACACAAAATTTTATACGATTCTCAGCCCCAGAGACAGTGCAGCACATTTAAATGATTCCACCTTGCCACAAGATTATATTAACCTTCACACAAATATTGTACGCAGAATCGGGAGATTTACCAATTAGGCTGAAATCCCTAACGCACTTAATCTACTAAAATGTATACACAATGTGTCATCACTCTGTCAGACTTTACATCATACTTTTGCTGAGAACAGCCGTTCTGATGATTTAACATCCTGATAACACACACAAAAAAATGCACAAAAAATGACATGATCATTCACCTAAGTCTCAGACTTTGAGACATTGCACAATTGTTATTTAGCGATATCATTTTTTTCGTCGTCCTTCAATTTAAACGCATTTACTTCAATGCTACTGATACCATTTAATATACATTCTTTCCATGTCCTCACAACATCCTACATTCTTGCTATCCGTAGTACCACACTGAGTTTTAACCACATCAGCTTGAACGTACCGCCACAATTTCTTAATTGCTTGTGCTATCCATAAAGCAATAAAATTCCGACAGATGCTCTCGGCTACACGGTGTACGTCTCTTACATACATTCTCAATGAAGATTTCACTTGTACATTCCAGTCGTAATTCATTTTCAATTTATACGCTATAATCAATGCGTCTGCCGAAATTACACTCCATCTCGAAATATTGAGCATTTTCGTTGTAGAAAATGAACATATCCTAATGAAGTTGATAAATACATCATTATTATGCAAACCTACTCTCGCCATCAATTAACGATTTAATTTCAATTACTGACGAAACGGTCCACACAATTTGTTTAAAGTTACTGCTTAATCATGTTAACATTCAACATTCAAAGCATTGTCGTATGCTCCCGCTCCCTCAATCTCGCGCCCAAACCTCAGACGGTACGCTTGAGTTACTTTGTTGATCAGGCAAAGCTACCTCGTACGAACCTGTCCAAAATCCGCGCACGAACGAGAGAGAGTGCTCAGACAAATACCAGGAATCCATTATAAAAATCCAAAAATATTCTGAAGAATTCTCAGGGATGTTCAGGGATAAATTTATATGTAAACACCAGGCAAATTACCTTTATACGACAAGTAAATTTTCCTGTTTAGGGAGACAATAATCCCAGGCGTACGCAGGAAATATTCATCTCTCACACAAGGCAATACTTTACTTTGCGATAAAATACGAGGTTGAATATTGTTTGAAAACTGGCCAGTATTTCTTTGATGTCCACACAAAACTATCTCTTTCGCTATAGTCGAATCCAATGCTAGTAAGACAGACATGATTTGCACATCACACATGAGTATAACCTGAAAGTTTCCTTGGACAACCAACGACTTGAAGAAAAATACACAATCTTTGAACCAACGTACGCTTCAGATAATAAAATGTATTCATTGGCGACATGTAACTGATTAGACAAAAATTGTGTTAAAAAAATCCACGTGTTTTCTAATACTAATTATACTTAATACATTAAAGTTTCATGCCACCTATAGAAGCTGAGATTGAACACACTAAAATTTATCCGCCAGACACTCGACAAAATAAACAAAAATTACATTTTCCCAGGAATTCATATGAATAGCTGTATGACGCATGACGCAATAAAGATTTTATACCCAAGGAATTTGAGAAGAATAACAAAACAAATCAGTTTGATTCAATGGAATTCAGCAACAGATTAAAAAAAAATTTTAACTTCTCACTCTTGAACACTGCAGCTTAGCATGAGTTTTTTTTGTGAATACAGAAATTTTTGACAATTAAAGTTTACTTTACTGGTTACATGTGTAGGCGTTATTTTATCTCTAAGTAACTAAGTTTATCCAAGAATTGGCTGAGTGGCATTGTAGATGATGCAACCCATTCTCACTGAGGAAAGAGTACACTAAATTAAAACTTATTGTTCTAGGCAACATCACTTCCTCAGTTTCAATCCGACACCGGCATGAAAATTTTAATTCACTCTGCATTTGACAGCCAGGAACAAAATTCGTTGTCAAAAAAAACGTTCAAATGATTATTTGGCTGAAGATCTCGACCATTATACTTGAAATGCTCTCACTTCAAAAATGATTTATGTTCCTGAGCTTGTTAGAGCAAAACTACGTTCATACTAAACTGCAAGAAAACTCTCAAATTAAATTCAATCGAGGTGTCATAATAACATTAAACTTGCTCAGTCATTCAATATATCTGAACACCCAAAAAAAAATTTGTTTCAAATTTTCAAGTGGTGTAAGGCGATTTCACTTTAAAAATATAGGCATGCATCCGGGGTCATCGTTTTCCACATAAAACCAATGAGCATTAAAGGTAATAAATCCTGGAAACATTCAATAAGAAAACAGCCTACTGAAAATTTATGAAACACATATTCAAGACAGAGCTCTGCACGAGTACTCGCTTAGCAAATTCATCGGATTCCATTAGTTCAATTCATGCTGATTATATTCTCATCACAATGGCATTCAACTGTTATTTTCCAACTGCAGAAAGAAATGAAATGAATTGCGAGTGCAGCATCGTTGAAAATTATCACTTACTTTAAAACACTACATTTAATTTTTATCCTAAGCACCGTCGCTTAATTCATTCAACAATTGGCAACCATATTTTTCAGCCCCATTGATAGCAGGGAAATTTATTCTCAAAAACTTCGTCACCACATCTCAGAAAACTTTGTTTTTATCATCGCAAATAAATACTCGGATTTTAATGAATGAAACTGTGGATCATATTGCCAAAGCTGGTTTGAAAGGAATTGTCTGACTCTAAGTTACACAATACCTCAAGCATTTTCACCACATAATTTGAACTGGTCACAATATGAAATTTGACTTGTTCAGTCATTAGCTATTCCTGCCCACTAAGAAAAATTAAAATTTATTCAAATGTTTCAACTGATATATGGCGGTAACTGCTGAAATTTACCGTATAAAAATAGGGATCCATTGCTCTCAACATGTCGCTCAGTCAATTGTAATGGATCGATACATCCTGGAAACATTCAATTCAAATTCAGCATATGTTAATTATTATAAATTAAATGCTTAAATGTTTTCGAATCCAATATTAATCATGTTGCTGAAGCTGATTGGAGAAGCTTGACACACACGAGGCCAAAAAAAAAAAAAATCTGCAAATTATTTATAAGTGAGGTATCATTTAAAAATGAAAATTCCCACCAGATTAATTACTAAATTCTTTTATCTTTTGAGTAATGATGGCAGCACTTCAGAACGTGACTAAATTATGACTCTCGGATGCACCAAACTAAATGTTCCAAGATGACAACGCTATAAATTGACCTTTGCTGCAATATTCACTCACACAACATTACTTGAATCAACTCAGAGGCACGAGAAGAATGAGCAAAGATTCCGGAACGTATGAATTTCTCGTAGCATTTCGAAAATTAATGGCCGTGGATTACACTCAGTCAAGTACACTTCAAATTAGGCGACCAGAAATGGTCCGACTGCAGCTGCAAGAATTTCAAATTTTATTACTCCACACTCTCACGCATTTATGACTCAAAGCAGTGAAATGCCATTACACAACGAAGGGCAATTTCTCGAAAGCAAGACCAATGGCCGCCACAAGAAACTACACCGAGCAAGCGAAATACAATGCCGGACAAATCCTTGCAAACGACTGGACCATTAATTGAATTCTTTCTTGAGGGACCGTTATAAAACTTGTATAAAGATTTTAAGCAACTGAAAATGATTAAAGAAAATTCTCTATGCCAATATACAGATAGTACGCTTGCATAGGACAATTAATATATTTCTCCTGTTGCGATACAGTGAAAGGGGTGGGTTTAGGACCCCCCTCCCATACGCTGAGGGACTCTCAACCCCCGTACACATTTTATAGTATTATCCTTCATGCTTGCGTACACCTGTATACCAGACATGGAGAATAAAAGAATTTGAAAGATTAAAACACATATATTTTTGAGATGAACACGTGGATATGTGCACTAGGCATTCAGACAGAATTGACATGATAGAGCACAAATGCGTCAATGAAAGGCACGTACATATTTCTACCGCCATAAAACTTTACACACGACATGGTATAAAATGTGATGCTTACCGAGGATTCAAGTTACCAATACTCCATCGCTGACAAAAATTTACGCATCCACAAAATTATGGTCACCGTATGCAACTCAAAGCACAGAAATTACGAGGTTGACAAATTACAATTTAACCTTGACTCGCAACCAGGAATCAAATTATAGGATGCTCAGTACTGTACACAACGTAGTCTAAGCACTCATCCGAAAAGAATCACACTTAAATCAAGCGCTAGGTGAAACCACCTTTCTGTGTGTAACACTCCATTTTAAAAATCGCACTTAAGCGCCCCCATTTTTCGAATTCATCCTGCCGACAACTATACACTTTACACTCCGCTGTGATGTGCGGCTGCAGCTGACCTAATTTCATTCCATTGAAGCATGATTCCTCTTCAATTCTGAAGCCTGTAAGCGGACTCAGTCTGATCTTCTCGTTCGGCGATACTGCGGCCAGCCTGGCGGTGCCGGCGTCCGCGTTGAGAAATGCGTAACAACGGCTGCCCGCTAACTGCAGAGCTCCCAGCGCCTGACATTACTGCTGGCTTGAAGATAAACGTGGACAATTGTCTTGCTGGAGAAGGTGGAGTTGTTTGCGACTTTGGAGTAGATGTAGAAGCAAATAGAAGGCTTCCTGTAGAGTTGTTGACACTCTGTCTCTTGTCGATAATCACCGCGAAGCCGAGGTATTCTGAACGGTCTTTGTTGCAAGTTGTCGTTTCGATGCAGTTGAGGTGTTTTGAGCGGTCTTTCTTGCAAGTTATCGTATCGATGTCTGCTGGTAACTTCACGCCGATGTCCATTTCGTTGTTCTTGTGCGCCCCCTCCCGGCAAGGGACGGGTGCACTTGCTCACGCACTCAGATTCTCGCTGCTTCCCTTGTCGCTCCACCAAAAAAATTCCTCGCTAGGCTTCATCTACCCTCCTTATAAGCGTTTCGCCTCCTTGCTTCGAGATTGATCTCGAAGCATCCCATCTACAGAGGCAGCATCTGCATCCTGATTGGCTGGATTCTTGTTTGTTCTGACGTCTGGGTCTCCCATTGGTGTGTTCTCAGACACACCTTCTTGCGTCATTCCTTTCACGAGCGGTGATTGGCTCAGGTTCTGTGGGCCTCTGTTCATACGTCACGTCAGCCTCCTTGCCCTCCAAAGCCTCGGCTTGTGTGCTTGTGTTGTATGGACGCCTGAACCGTAGAAGTTTGGACGAAGCGCCAACCGCCTTGTGGCACCTTGATATATGACATCCTGTTTCAAGCACTTGAGAGCGCTGCACAAAGAGCCGACCCTCGCCGACACGACACATAACACATTACAATGTTTGTAGCCCCGCAGAATGTTTACCCTTCTTTAAAATGTTATAGCTTCACGGAATTTAGCCCAAAAATAAAATGTGATGTGATTTTGCCGAATATATATGCCTAATTTATTCTATTCCACCACATTGATATCTTCTGGGAAGTCTGAGATGGCAAGTCTACCTCCCACTCTGATCAGCCCGCTTTGGTCGACAAAGGGCGCGAGGCTGGAAAGTTTGTGTCGAGGGCCTATACTTCCCCTTGACGCATGCGATTGAAAAGATCTGAGAGGGCGGATTTCTGGGCTTCCAGGACCAGGACGTTGTGTCATGGTTCTGCTGTGACTATACTCTACGCTGTGTTTGAACGGGCGTTAAGAAGAAAAAGTCTGCCTAGCTAGCGACTGAAATTCCTTCGAAAAGACTGGCTTCCATAGAAATATCTTCTCGTCAATAAAGGCTGCATATTCTGATATTTACGATCTTCGCCTAGACATCGTCAACCGTCGTCTTCAGCTCTACCAACCGTCGCATTCAACAGTGACATCATCCCCATCGCTAGAAAGGCGCACGACCACACCCTCTATGAGCGATACGTCACGAAACATCGACAGCTTGCTGGACTGCCTAATGCTTCCATTTGCTCAACGTATATTCTTTCCCTTCATTAGAGACTTAGGATCGTATTTACTCTGTGTAAATTAACTGTCATCCAATTGTAAGTCTATTCTCTTCTAATTATATGACGACACTTGCCAATTCCGATTAAATTAACTAATGTAAAGCATTGTCTATAAAGACATGTTTGTTCTCAAGGCGGACAGCGTCTCAGGCTCCTGCGCTTGGTAGACGACGATCCGGCAGAAGCGTCCCAGCAATCGCAAAGCACAGTCACGTCTGTTTGTGTCCTCCCACCTCGCTGCCTTGGCAGGCTTGCCAAGCAGTGAGGGTTGGGTTATTCTCTGTGATTCAACGAGTCGTGTATTGACTCTTAAGCGCCATCAACGACCGAGCTAAGTATCCTAATGTTTTCGTATTCCATACATTCAAGCCACTTTGCTTCGCGTGGTAGGTTTAGATTCTGTACCCAAAAATGTATCGCGTCAGGTTTATTGATGAATTGAATGTTTAGTATTTCGCAAGATAACTGATTCCGCGGAGGCTTCACCTCATATAAAATGTACTTATCGTAATTATCAATGTATTAATGTTCAAGTAATGAGGGCTTCACCTGTTTATTTTGAGATCATGATGTGATCTCCTGTAACTGTATTTTCTGAAAGATTAGAATAGTTTTTGAGATTTGATGGTGTCACGATCATCTAGATTCATTAATATGACATGTTGTGCATCGTAAGTCAATCACTATCCTAATAGGTAATCTATTGCTATTAGAAGGACGTCATCATTTTAACAGAAATTTACGTTGTAACAGCGTCGTCACTATCCTTAACGAGGCCCTTTTCGATTTGCTATAATATTATATTTAATTGTAACTAATGACATTGAAAAGTCACTGCATATTTCGATCTTTAATGAAATTACAAAAATAGAATAATTGAGGCCTTCTGTCTCGACTATTGATCGAAAGTAAATGAAACCGAAAAGAAAATGACGATAAATAATACGATCAAAGAATTGCCTCCTAAAAATCGCACGACGAATAAATGCATGATGAAAATTACGATTACGGCTTCGATGAGAAACCACGTTCATAACATATGGTGCCAAGCGGTGGCGGATCTTTATCTTTAATCGTCTCCGAAAGAGACCGCTCAAATTTGTCACGCTTACCAATTCCCAATAAAAATTGTCACGCTTGCCAATTCCCAATCAAATTTGTCACGCTTACCAGCTATTACTAAATTATACTACATTATGATCAAACTATTTTGATAAAAATAGCATTACGATCTGCCGAACCAAATTAATAGTGTATGATTAAGAAATTCATAGAATTCTAAAATTGTACTAATGCGTTTAATAATCCATACATTATAACAGTTTCCATTTAAATCATTCCTATTTTATTATCATGTTGTACCCATTCGAACTATTTTGCTATTATTGTGTCTATTGTAGAACCATCTATATTCTCTATTGTGTTTATTTACTGTGTAATTGTTCATATGTCTAATTGTGCATTGATTCCCGTTGTGCCTTATTGATTTCTTTGAATAACCATGTTTCAGGTTAGCCGTTTGTAATTCTCTGATTGTGTTTTGCCCATCGTACTAATTATTCCCATTATGAAACCTCACATTTCATTATTATATTGTGTGTATTAATTGCCGACGTATTTGGAACTACCAAATATGCAAAAGAATTAATTACAATCGATTTACAAAAATAAATTCAAGCCTCATTCAATTAATTATCGCACAAGTTACTGTATTCGAGCAATGAATTGGAATAGGGCTCCGTGAAAATTACACCTACGAGCCAAGCCATTAAACTACAGGCGCCATTTTGTAATCGGCGAGGGAGACATGAGAACAACACTGTTCATGACGCCGACTTTGAATTCAAATCTTCAGACTGAGTTGAACGTTTAAAGCTATATCATCTTAGCTCGCCAAAGTTTAAACTATGTTTGTGAAGTTATCGACTCTAAAGTATGATTCGTAAACCTCCATAAAAATCTCCTATGGATAATTAAATTTATACCTTATTAAAAATTAAATTTCATCCTCACATGCTAAAGGAGACTCATATAAAAGTAAAATTCCATTCAAAACAACATTTTCCGCGCATCAAAAATTTTACATACACTATGTATACTTATAAATTTGATATTTACTAAATTTACTGGTGCGAATTTATGTAATGTACTGGTAATTTCATTCCACGTCCATTTCAAATTTATCGCAATGTGTAACCATATAATTTCATGTTGAGAGGATGGTGTCTGAATGAATATTCACGTCTGGAATGTGGGTATTGGGATGCTATGGAGAGTGTGACATGGACGAGGTTGTGTGCTGTGGTGTCGGACGGTCTAGTCGAGCCTTTGTTTACATTCTGAGTCGGCCTCCGAACATCTGGCTCTGCGTGGCGCTCGATCTTTCTGACCTTCCTCCCCTCTGGTACCTATATCCGAGTGCCAGCTCATCGGCGCTTCTTTCTTTCATTCTCTATGCCTAACGATCGCTACCACGACCACTCGTGCTACTCATAGTGAACTCTATCTTCATTGCACGTATCGAAGTGTTGATCTTATCTCACACTCAATTGAAATGTTTAATACTTAAATTTTAACGAAATGTTAAACGTGCACTACTTAAACATGATGATGTGATTTTTTTTATTTTTTAACATTCTATCATTTGTCATTCTTGATTGCTTGCCATATCTTATAGTCAACGAATAAACTAATTACCACCGCAAATTGAATACTTGAATGTAACTCATGCGCATATCTGGATCATTGATTTTATAAAAAAATTATCCTCTCAATGTTTATATGAATTATTGCATCGCAACAAAATGTAAATGTTATCAAAATCAAGTGAATCTGATTCTAATTCAAAGATCATACCGCTCTGTCATTATCTAATTTCCAACGCTAATGTGTTATTAGAAATTTATGTAGTCTCTCTTTCTGCGATTCATAATTGTCACGTAATATCACGTCTAGTTTAAGATTGGAATTAAAATTAGGCTTATGTCCTCTTTGTGAACGCGAAGTAAAGTGGGGTGAATGAGGTGAACGCGATATGGATGCGAATGCGTATGACTGCAACAAGGGAGTGGAAATCTCGGACTGATAAGGTCATTGAATAACCAAAACTGAACTTTCAGTCATGGCGTCAAGGGCAAGTCGTGCGCAGGCCGACAACGGGCATCACAAGGACGCGCTTGCCTTGTGTGGTGCACAACCACGTCGCACGGAGCACCGGCCCAACCACAACCGCACCGCGCAACCCAGAGGGTAGACGGCAACGCCTGCGCGCACCGGGGACGTGAGCGAGTGGATGGACATACGCACGCACAGCGCGGCACCTGAGGCAGCGGCATGACGTCACAGCTCGGGCGTCGGCGCTTGAGGGATACGCTCCTACTCCAATACACCCCTATACGCACGCACGCACATACGCTTCGCGTACGAGCCTCAGCTAGTCAGCACGCGACACGACGCAATCTCACAACTCCCACAGCAGGTAACATCGATGACGGAAGGCGTGACGGCAAGTGAAGGGAGCGACGTTATGCTGTATTTACCAGCGAGACGACAAATGGGACAGCAGCGCTCCGAAAAGATGACGACATCCCGCATAAGAGGAATACGTCCACCTTACATCTCAGGCCCCGCGGAGTTATTTAACTCGAAAATTTCTGCAAGAGGAATCAAGTAATGGAAGCCCCTTGGACCCTAGACGGCCAAGGTATTTAAGGGATTTTGATCCCTGAAGTTCTTTAGCTTCACGACTGTTGTATACGGCGGTCATGACGACAAGAGGGGACGTCAAAATCCGTTGCTAGGTGAATAGATCCTGCACAAGGATTACTACACGGTTGTTTTCACAAGACTTCCCCGTATCAGAGCACTTATTTGGAGCAAATCTTGTCGTCAAGCTTCACATCTGTTTCCTCGGAACTACGCGTTATTTCAACGCATAGTCGCACGCGTTGAGGTCGAGTGAAGGAGAAGAAAAAGCAGGAGCTTTTAAACAAAAAACGCGACGGAGGGATATTTGTCATGGTTCTGCTGTGACTATACTCTACGCTGTGTTTGAACGGGCGTTAAGAAGAAAAAGTCTGCCTAGCTAGCGACTGAAATTCCTTCGAAAAGACTGGCTTCCATAGAAATATCTTCTCGTCAATAAAGGCTGCATATTCTGATATTTACGATCTTCGCCTAGACATCGTCAACCGTCGTCTTCAGCTCTACCAACCGTCGCATTCAACAGTGACATCATCCCCATCGCTAGAAAGGCGCACGACCACACCCTCTATGAGCGATACGTCACGAAACATCGACAGCTTGCTGGACTGCCTAATGCTTCCATTTGCTCAACGTATATTCTTTCCCTTCATTAGAGACTTAGGATCGTATTTACTCTGTGTAAATTAACTGTCATCCAATTGTAAGTCTATTCTCTTCTAATTATATGACGACACTTGCCAATTCCGATTAAATTAACTAATGTAAAGCATTGTCTATAAAGACATGTTTGTTCTCAAGGCGGACAGCGTCTCAGGCTCCTGCGCTTGGTAGACGACGATCCGGCAGAAGCGTCCCAGCAATCGCAAAGCACAGTCACGTCTGTTTGTGTCCTCCCACCTCGCTGCCTTGGCAGGCTTGCCAAGCAGTGAGGGTTGGGTTATTCTCTGTGATTCAATGAGTCGTGTATTGACTCTTAAGCGCCATCAACGACCGAGCTAAGTATCCTAATGTTTTCGTATTCCATACATTCAAGCCACTTTGCTTCGCGTGGTAGGTTTAGATTCTGTACCCAAAAATGTATCGCGTCAGGTTTATTGATGAATTGAATGTTTAGTATTTCGCAAGATAACTGATTCCGCGGAGGCTTCACCTCATATAAAATGTACTTATCGTAATTATCAATGTATTAATGTTCAAGTAATGAGGGCTTCACCTGTTTATTTTGAGATCATGATGTGATCTCCTGTAACTGTATTTTCTGATAGATTAGAATAGTTTTTGAGATTTGATGGTGTCACGATCATCTAGATTCATTAATATGACATGTTGTGCATCGTAAGTCAATCACTATCCTAATATGTAATCTATTGCTATTAGAAGGACGTCATCATTTTAACAGAAATTTACGTTGTAACAGCGTCGTCACTATCCTTAACGAGGCCCTATTCGATTTGCTATAATATTATATTTAATTGTAACTAATGACATTGAAAAGTCACTGCATATTTCGATCTTTAATGAAATTACAAAAATAGAATAATTGAGGCCTTCTGTCTCGACTATTGATCGAAAGTAAATGAAACCGAAAAGAAAATGACGATAAATAATACGATCAAAGAATTGCCTCCTAAAAATCGCACGACGAATAAATGCATGATGAAAATTACGATTACGGCTTCGATGAGAAACCACGTTCATAACAGTTGTGGGCCAAGGCTTGAGGGTCGGCAAACGCGATGTGGCTGTTCTGGTTGGCTCTTCAAAGAAGGACTTTGTTGAGCAGCTTTTGCGACAGAGCTACTACCCTGGCGGCGATCCACAGAATGGCTGACCATGAACTGAATTTTGAGAAGAGCTTGGCACGAATATTCCAAATCAGATTTCTTACACACACGATGACACTGGGACCACAGCTTAAGGCAAAATAGTGAGAGAACATTTCTACTTGACGGCTACAGCCAAACAAAGTTCAGCGACGTCCCCCGTCGATCGAAGAATTTGTGCGTCGGCCCTTTTTTCAACCTTGGGGAGTTTCTTGGGGTCCGTTGGGTAAGCCGAGGTGGAGGAAGGGGAGACGACGTCGCTGGTTAAAAATGCCGGACCCTTGAGCCCTTCTGTCTGCATTAGTGTCGAAGGGTCTGTCGGTCTCGAAGCTAGGTCGGCGGGATTCGATGTGGCGTCGACGTAGCTCCATTGAGACGGGCCGCTACTCTGACGGATGATGTCCACCCTTCTCTGAACGTACCGACTGAATCTCGCCGAGTCGTTTCTGATGTAACCCAGCACAACCTTGCTGTCTGAATAGAAGTACACCCGAGCGAGTTTTCTTTTCAGCTCCTGTATGGTTTGCAGGCTTGACAACACTGCTCCCACTGCCACGCACAGCTCTAGCCTAGGGATCGAAGTGGCAGCTCTTGGAACCACTCGGCTTTCTCCGTGCACAAACGCGACGTGACCTTGGCCGTTGTTGGTGATCGTACACATGTACGTCACGTTTCCGATTGCCTCCTGTGAGGCGTCTGAGAAGATGTGCAGGGTTTGAGTGTCGTCCCCTTCCGATTCCCGCGGAAGGAAGCACCTTGGAATCGAGAGTTCGTGCAGACATTGGAGGCTCTGGAGCCAGCGCATCCACGACTGAACTGTGCAGCTTAGAATGGGCTCGTCCCAATCCAACGTCTTCACACCAGATGCTCTATCGGTTTCGGAGAGCAGGTTACGGAGGATGAGTCGTCCGCCGAGTGTCACTGGGCTGGCGAAGCTGATAGGATCGTAGATCGAATTGATTGCAGATAGCAGTCCTCGCTTGGTGTGGGGGTGGTCTGGTATGTTCACTTTCAGCACAAAGCAGTCGCCGGCAATGTTCCACGACACGCCGAGGGTGCTATGGTTGGGGGCTGTAATCAGGTCGATGTCATCTTCAGTCACTCTCTCGCTCGTGGGGAGGGCCTTGAGGACCTCCATGGAGTTGGACATGATATTGTGCAGTCTGATGTGGTACCGCGAAAGAAGATATTTAGCTGTTCGCAAGATCCCGATGGCTTTGATAGGGTTTGGAGCGGTTCCAAGTCCGTCGTCGCAGTAGAAGTGCGACGTTACATAATCTTGCGTTGCCTCGAGGTGTTCTATATTTCGGACTGCATTTCGCTGGGGGTTCCCTTGGCAGTGTGGTGAAGGCACATCGGGGCTACGGCGGGGCTGCTGGTGTTACCAAATACGTGCACATGCGCTCGATGTGACACTAGGGGGTTCTGAGGGTCGTTGTCGGCCCACTAGTAGAATCTCATTAGTTTCCTGTGAGCCGGTGGTACGTGAAAGGCGTGGAACATGCTCTCAACGTCGGCTACGAAGGCGATCTTGTGCTCCCAAAATCTCGTTAGCACATCTCACAGACGGCTGTTGTAGTCTGGTCCTGACAGTAGGCACGTATTGAGGCTGCTCCCTTGATACATGGCAGCGCTGTCGAAAACGAGCCTCACTTTGGATTTCTTCGCTTGAACCACTGGGAAGATGGGAATGTACCAGGTGAGGCCGCCCTGTTGGTTCTTTTCGCCCACAGGTATCTGCTCGACATGTCGCATGTCAAGATTTTTCTTCATCGCGTCCAGACACTGCTGTAACTTCGTCGGCTCTTTCTTTAGCCTCTTCAGCGTGTTCTCTTGACGACGGAACACAGCCGTTTTGTTGTCGGGCAGCGCCGCGTCAAGCGATCTCAGCGGCAGTGGCGCTTCAATGTGTCCCTCGCTATTTACTTTTATTTTCTCCATCGCTTTCTAGAACTTGTGGTCGTCGTGAGACAGACCAGGCATCTCGTCGTCGGGCTATTGGCCGAATATGTCCTTTTCGGGGGATGGCCCGAAGCATATCTTGGCGCTGAGTTTTTCGTGAGTGCTTTCGGCTGCAATCTTTAGGATTGTGCATCTTTGTCCGACTGAGGGGCTGGCGATGTCATTCACTTTGCCGACTACAGCCCAAGCCAAGGCAGTGTGATGGACAAATGGAGCGCTTTGACGATGTTGGTTATGCGTGGCTGTACAGTAAGTCCTCGCTGTCTGTCCCGAGAAGCACCGCGACTCCTGCTCTGATGTCCAGAGGGAGAAAACGAGGAGCGAAATGAGCCATCTCCGGAGTCCTTTCCACTCGCTCTCTGGTCGCGACTTTCTTCTTGGTGTCGGGAATGATATCGCACTCGAATATTAGCGGGAGTTCGAAGACTTTGCTTTCGGAAACCCCTTTGATCTTCAATCCGGAAACACATCTACCCTGTCGAACGACATTTATTGGACAGGGTCTCTAGTGTGTAGTACGATTTGGGACCTGTCACCCGAAGTGTGTCTAACAACTTGGAAGAACAGAATGAATTCGTGCTCTGCTCGTCGAGTATGACGTAGACGCGACATCACTGACCCGACCTCTCGTCGAAAACGTCGGTTAGTACGGTTTTGCTGCACGCTCTTCCTCCGGTCGTAGCCTAGCGAGAATTCAGCGCTCTGGCTTTCGGATTCTCTCCGCCTTCACTCTGGGTTTGTTTGTCACTCGGGTCCTGCTTGAAGCGTGCCCTGCTGGCGGCCATTTTGGAATTTCCGGCCTATGCCCGGTCGAGGTGGGCCGTCGTGCTGTGATTTTCGGCTCCACAATCATCGCACTTCACTACTTCTTTGCAATGTTTGGCCCAGTGAGTGCCTAGGCAGCGGTAGCATAACTTGTGCTCGCGTATGAAGTCCTTCTTCTTCTGAGGTTCCATCTTTCTCACCGCTTGGCACGAGCTTGTCTCGTGCTGTGCGCTCTGGTGGAGGACACAACTGCTGGGTTGATTCTCAGAGGATGCGAAGAGGACTCGCAGGGCCCTTCGCTTAGGGCGAGCGGGGGCCGCAGTGTCGTGTCGAGCGCTCATCCAGTTGAGGTTCGAGGCTCCGAAGCTATCGCACTGCGTGTCTGCCAGTGTCCTGATGGATTCGCAGAACCTCGCAAAATCTGGTAGTGGCCCGGATAGTTTCCTGTGCCTAGTTCTCTCGTTTCTCCAGGTATCCAGTACAAAGTAGGGCAGTCTCTCTACGATGGGGATAGCCCCATGTCGGTGTTCATGAAGGATAGGGCGGGAGTATACCTCATGGTATGCTGGATCGCTAAACAGACGTCGCTGAATTTCTGCAGCGTGGGACCGACCGTGCGGTCGCCCTTTGACCCCTTGATGTCTGACGCGTGTGCGAGGCGTTCGGCTGTTAGCTACCATGTCGCTTGCGCCGAAACGAGTCTTCAATTAGTCGATAATTAGCGTGAGCAGGGCCGCCGGGTCCAGGTAAGTTGCCGACATTATGACGTCGATGAGGCTTCTTGGTTCGCCACAAGTGTGACTCGTGAGGATCCCAATGGCGTCGATAGGCTCCACGGCGAGCCTTTCCATCCTTCTCCTGAGGGCATCGAACCATCGATCGAACAGATGGGCCTCTCCCGCGTAAGGCTGGCTGGGCGTTCTTTTTAAGTCTTCGATCATCAAGAGCCTCATAGCTCCGTCGATCACTGGTGGCCTTGTTTCGAAGGCCACGGCGGGTGAGCTGGTGGAAACATTGGGCTGGAATGATGGTGCGGAGGGGTTCATCGGGGGCACGCGAGTAGTGTCGCTGGGTGGAACGTTCGTTACCGCCGTCGTGCCCCCTGCGGGCTCCATGACGCGGTGTTGGAACGCCTGGTCGACCCAGGTTCCAGTGCATGCATCCTTGTGCTCGGTGTCCTCCTCGTCGAAGAGCTGATCGTTTTCCGTACGGTTCCCATTCCTCAATTTTGACTTCTCAATGGTGGTTTGTGCCAATACCACTGATGGGTCTTCCGTGAGGTCAATAAGCATTTTCTTATTGCCTTGGCCAGGGGACCCAGGGCGCTCAGACTCCCTATCCTCGTGATGGGAGCTAGCGCTTGGAAGGCTCTGGCTGCGATGGCTGGAGCTAGCCTGGTCGTTGCCCTGATGTTTGGAACCGTGTTTGCTCCGGCTCTCAGCCGAGAGTGATTTTGAGGACCTGTCTCTCTGATTTGCAGCGTCTTGCTGCTGGTTTCTTTGCGAGATCTTCTTGGACTTCCAGCTCCTGTGCTCTGAAGGTTTCTTCGCCGCACTCCGTAATGAACTTCCTAAGAGTTCCTCGTTCCTGTGATCCATTGAACTTGCCAACGCTCTTCTGCGGGCTCTGGCGAGTGTCAGTGAGTCCCGAATGCCTGTCGCTTCTGCAGTGGCCCCTGAGTTCTCGAGAACGGTGACCAACTGGCACCCGAGTCTTGATTTCTTTCACTAGCTTGGCTTGGCTCGAATTCCAGCGTATACCTGTTCGACTTCACTGGAAGTTCTGAGCTCTCGTGGTGCTGCACCATTCAGGAGATCGTTCAGCGCTGCCCAAGGCTGCATTGAACTTGTCTTCCAGATGGGGAAGCCTGGGTGTGGTTGTGCTCTTTTGCGAGTTCATCTTCGACTCTTGAGGGCTCACTACAAGCTTCTGAGATTCCGCTGTGGGATTTATTCTTCGTGGAACAACTCCCGGTATCCTTTTTACAATCTTGACTCAGCCGCGGCTCGGCTATCTTCGCTTGTGAGTCAGAGTAACGGGCGGGAACGGAACAAAAAGGGTAGAAGTACTCTTTCCTTATTTCGGAATCCGTGGCGCCGTAAACTGCGCAACAATGACACTTTTTAGTTTCTAAAAATAATGAAATGACCGCAAAACAGGGAGATTTTTTAGGTTCAAAAAATTATAAATGAAATTAACGAAATAACTGAGAAAGAAATGAAATAAGTGAGATAGTAACAGAAATAAATGAAATAATTGAACAAGGTACTAAGAGCGCCTAGATATTACCAGGACTAAGTGAGATCTTTTACTGACAATGATCTAGTACGCCGGTATCGAGAGTCTGGAGAGATTGCCAGTACTCTGGCTCAACAGTTTGGCAAATTCTACTAGTTTTAGAGAACAACATTATACATGGTACTTCCACATTCAGAACATCTCATGGCGACTCAATATATGGAAGTGGATCAACAATGTCGAGATTAAATGCATAACAATGAGGCAAGTGTTGGAATATCTAAGGCAGAAGAAGGATTGACTCTCTAAATAAGAAACACAATTTTATACTTTGTTTTGAGTACACAGTAATTGTAAAAAAACACATTTTGTAAATATACACATTTCGTAAACATACACAAGGGATCAAAAGAGAACAGTCTACTCCCGCATACTGTGTTTATCGCGAGTTCACATAAATGAAGTTCACATAAATGAAGTGCTGCTGTGGGCACGGGTTTACAAACCTCAGGAAGACAACCTGACAACGCCTTATTTATTAATACTCACAAGGAATGGGGGACGGCATTCTCACGCCTCCATATAAGTCTTCTATTTTCAACCTACATAAATGAAGGGACTATCCTATTATTTTTCTTTACTCTACCTGCGGTAAAAGGAATCGAGCGGATTAGGTCTCTGATGCAGAGGCAACGCTACAACAGAAACATAAAACCAGCATTTACACTAAATTTTACAGGCAAGCACGACGGCTTATTCAGCCGTAGAACAGTCATGGCTCAAATTAATATATATGAATACAGCAGATCAGCCATAACTATTCAATGTCAAAATGACTATCTCATTGATCGGCCTAACGCTGGAAGGGGTTGAAATGAGTCAGGGCAAGTTCCTACACATTTTGGAATAACGTTGAGTGAATTCCCTAGAAGTTGTTGAACTCCTTTGGGCTGGAATGTAGCTGTACTCAAATTTGATATAGTATTAACTAGAAAAATAGTCTGACTATCATTCGTGTCAACAAATTTTAAATTACTTAATTTAAAATACAGGTGAACCGTCCCCAGGGCAACAAGTACGTGCTTTCTGATATCACCCTGAGTATACAAGATCACATGGGCAAGTGGTCGCATAAATTTCTGGATATATTCTCAGTCTGCTTTAAATGCGCTTTAGCTCTAGGCTTCCACCCTACTGACTGGCGCAACTTGCTCAGCACAGCTCATGGGTGAGGAACCAACACAATATTGACATTCAAAAAATATATTTTATTTTTTAGCAAAAAATCTGAGCTATGCACTGTCAACGTGTATGAAGTTGATAGTACTACCTAGCTGTTCACATCTTATGAGGCGCCAGTTCAACAATTTATTCTCACTCCCAGCAAAATGTTGGCCGACGCCACAAGCTACAACTTCTCACAGGCACTTTAACCTTAGTGCAGGCTACCTTAATTTACATAATATAAGTTATCAAATTCCTAGCATCACAATGCAGCATACTAGCTGGAGGGAGCGTTAGAAAATTCACTAAGGCTAGCCTGACTCGATATAGGTGGTTTACCGGTTGCCAGAAGCATCATTGAATGCTCTAGGAACCGGCTGTTCACCACTGTCTGACACACAAAAACACATACAAAAGAGACAAATATAGCTAATTGAGAGCACGAATATTCCAAATCAGATTTCTTACACACACGATCACACTGCGACCACAGCTTAAGTCAAAATAGTGGAGAACGTTTCAACTTGACGGCTACAGCCAAACAAAGCCGCTATGCTGGGCTTGCTTACTAGCGCGTACCGTCCGCGGTGATGTTGCCACAAGGTTATCGAAGATTCGCGTCTTGTAAGACGCGACACCATCATAAATGACTATCAAGTATTGAGAAAAGGTTGGTCACAAAGTAATTTATATAGAACATCGCGCAACAAAGCACGCACATCTTATAGAAAAAAAAGGATTGATTAATAACAATTAGGAGAGTTAATATATTGGGTTCCGTTATGGGAAATATTGATTCAATTTATAAAGATAAATGTCAGAACGACATTTGAATGAGGAAATTAAACCACTAAAACTAAGGGCAACAAGATTATGAACTTCTCAGAGCCGGACTTCAGGTAGGCAGGCGGGCGTTGGACTTGCGGTCTGCGACTGTGCTGTCCTAGGAAGCAAGCCGTGCTCTGTGGAGTTAGTTGCGGTTAGTTATGATACAGAGTAAATATTAGGTTGAATACAGTTATCGTTATAGTTTTTAAGTTATAAGGTAAGTTATAAGTTATAAGAATGCATGGGGAAACGTAGTCCTAAGTACCCAGCTCACGACATGGCAAGTATTTGGTCCTAAACTCATTGTTTACGAACCTCCACAAGTACTCATGAGCTTCAGGAGGCCGGGAAGCGCAGTCAGGCGAGTGGACGGTGAGTTATGCAGGTCAGCAGCAAGGAAGGCGCCTCAGCCTCTCATCTTCTGTCCGCTCGGTCCTCGGAAGAAGGGACGGAGAGCGTAGCGAAGCTGACGAAAAACCACCGGCGCCCCTGGGCTGGTTGCAGGCAGGTTCCGAACGGTGTTCGAGACAAAGGCTGAGTAGGCTCAAGTTTGTATAAGTAATGAAGTTGATGGATGATGTTTGCTTAGTGGAGGTTGGAGGCGATCTGAATTGGCATCCAGAAAATTTACGAGGTAAGTGCGGCTTGGCTCAAATGGTGTATTCATTAGGTTATATTCAGGACAGTAAACAAAAGTTCGAGAACCAAAGACAAGCCTGGAGCTGGGTTATAGAAATTTTTACGTTTTAAGTTATTGAATTTGCTAAATTATCAGAGACTAAATTTCATTTAAAGGTTTGAAGGGCTATTTATGGTTTATTATTAATTACTTATAGTCTTAAAATTAGGTTCATGAACAAGAAAAGCTTGAAGTTAACGAACGTGAAAACTAATACAGGAACTCCTGTAAATTTATTGTACACATCTAGAAATGCGTAAACAAACTTACACTCAAAAATGAGATTCATGGCTTACTCAGCATACGGACAAGGATTTTTTCACGAGCGATTTATTTCATTTGTCTGTTTATATTTTTAATTTTTTCTATTCACAGAAATGCCTTCTGGGGTCGTGATAGGTCTATTTTTAAATCATTAAGCAAGCGCAATAAATATATATAATTCAGGAATTTGGTTGTGTTAACTGACCGCAGAGTTTTAGGTAAAATGTAATGTGTCTTGAGGTTTTGACTTTACGCAAAAAATAGAAACAGAAACATATATACCTGTATACATATGTGTGTATATATATATGTGCGAACATGTACATGTGCACAGAGATACATAGACATACACATATGCGTGCGCACACATACACATACATGCACGCACACACACACATATTCATATATTTATGTATTGAAAATGAATATAAGAAAAATACTAATAAACATAAAAAACAATCTTGCTCTTGCTACATCTAAAATGACAGTCAAGCTCTTTGTAATCGTAAGAAAGAACCTGTGGAAAAATAAGGAAGAGAAAAAAAGAAAGAAAAGAAAAACAGTTCATTTCCAATAGAGTTAAAACATGAAATGTTTAACATTGGTTTTTAAATATTTTAACATTAACATCTTAGTTGATAACTACACATCGGCAACGTAATACCCTTGTAAAGTGTCGAAACAAAAAGTGATTGACAGAAAAGCACAACAAAAATGAGTTCCTTTCGTTTCGTAATCTGATTTCCACAGTGCATTTAAATAAAACTAACTTAGAAAACATAAGCCTCGCAACGCTTAGTTGAAAAACACTCTCGTTAGTGCGCACGTGTATTGAAATAAAAGCGAAAAACCCATTCAAATACCTTAACATAGAGATTCATAATTGCTATTCATACATGGTTATCGTAATACCCATGATAATTGTCGAAACATGATTCGGAGAAAAACGCGAAAAATGCGTTCCTATTCGTTGCGGTAGTATTTTTTTCGGTAATGCATTTAAATATAAGTGACTAAGAAAACATAATTCATGTGACGCATTGCTGAAAACCCTATTGTTAGTGCGTAGGTACTCGTATTGAAATATGAGCATAAGAACGTAGGAGCTAGTGTTACGAGCGTTGGGGATTGATTTTAGAAGTAAAATGAGCAGATTTGATTTATTTTACGTCTAGAACTATGAGGTCGACAGTCGGGATTTGAGACAATTTTCCACATTGACGCATCATCTAGTATGTTAAGTGGTCAGCTCGAAAAGAATATAATATTCACTCTAACAAAACAGAAAATTGTTATGATATTTCTTACGCCAATAGTACTGGCGAAAAGAGTTCATCGGAGTCAAAGACATGAAAAGGATTGTTGTAAAATGTTAGCCGTAACATTTTCAACGTAGATAGAACCGTAAAAAACGTTAACTACCCAAAATAGTGTTGTCATAATGTACTCACTAGAGTAAGAAAGTAAGAAGAGTTACCACACAAAACTAACAAAAGCAATTTAAGACCGGAATAAGATGATTAAAAAATGAAGTTTTTTAAAGTAATGACATTCGTCGAATCCGTGGCCTTTTTAATAAGAACGAAAAAAGAGAAAAAAGTTGCTAAAATACCCTCACATCAACACTCTTTCTTTCTTTGCGGTAATTAATTTAGTTTTGAAAATGCAAATAAACATAAGTAATTAAGAAAACCAATCCCTTTAACGTAGTTGAAAACACTCTTGTTAGGGTGTGCGTATATTGGATCATGAGTCCATAACATTTGCAGCATAGCTTGAACAATACGAAAAGTTAGCCACCGAAAATGATTTCGTCTTAATGCACTCACGAGCGTAGGAAAGTAAAAATTGCCAATGAATTACGTCGCACGTTCAAATGTTTTAATATGGTGCGAAAAATGCTTTCAAATATAAAATTTAGACTATGACTTGATATCTACACATGGGGACCGCAATACTTATACCGGTTAATTTTTGAAACAAATTGTTGGGAGAAAAGGCCGTAAAAAATGCATTCCTTTCGTTGCGTTGGTCTGATTTTAACTATGCATTTTATTACAAGTGGTCAAGAAAACATTGTTCATGTGATGCATTGTTAAAAACACTCTAGTTAATGTACTCCCATATTGAAATTTGAGCTTACGAACATAGGAACTAGTGAAATGAGGGATTAAGGTTGAAAGTAAAACGGGTAGACCCAAATGTATTTGCGTCTTAGACTGCAAGGTTGACATTAGAGGTAATTTGACATTGTTTCGTGTCAACTAGTAAGCTAAATAACTGGCTCGGATAAAATGAAATATTGTACAATAACACATAAATTAAATTTCATATGCTACTAGCATTGGCACAAAAAAGTTCACCGGATACAAATAGATAAGAAGGATCGTTATATAATGCTAACCAAAACATTTGCAATATTGCTGGGACGAAACGAGAAAGTCAAAACAACCTAGAATAGTGTGGCAAAAGTATACTCAAAGAGTGTAAGGGACGACACATTGTCACACAAAATTAACAAAAACATTTAAGTAGGGGAATATGTTTTTCATATATATATAGACATATATACATAAATATATATATACCTACATATATATATCCATACACATATATAAACGGATGCATGCATACGAGCGCCACATGTGCGTACATACATGTACTTAATATTCGCGTACAAGCAATCATGTTACATATGCATATTACAAACATGTGTTGATTGTTGTATAATGTAACGAAAGATAAGATAATTAGCAATAAAAATTCCTGACTTCGTTCCCAGTACGTACTGCAGTTCACACTTATTGTGTAGACGCAAGATAGAGAGCTATTTTCGTTTTAAATTCTTTTAGTGTTTGAGAGGTTTTGATGCTCTGGGGGATTTTGTTCCACAGTAAGGCGCCTGATACTGACAGAGCTTTCTGCCCAATGTTAGATGAACGGTATTTGATTAAGACATCAGGTCTCCTATTCGGCTTTAGGTTGGTGACGGTATGGGAATGGAATTTCACTATTTCAGCATTGCTATGAGGAAGATTTAAAGAGGAGAATACGTATTGGGCTTTGTGCACCAGAAACCTTTTCTAAATCGGAGCCCAGCCGAGCTTATTCAGGAGAGGTGTTACGTGATCATTCTTTTTGAATTTACCGTCGCATACAACCTTAGGTGCAAAATTTGTGCATTTTTGTAGATCTTTTTGAAGACATTTCGGTATATCTCCCAATACCTGGCTACAATAGTCAATACGTGATAAGGCCAAAGATTAAACGACCAATAATCAAGATTCTTCGTCAAGCCTACTTTTTATACGATTAAAAAACATTAAAGTTCCGTGAATTGCGTAGCAGGTTTTATCAACGTGGGATTTGAAGGACATGTTTCTAACGAACCAAATACCTAAATTTTTTACTTCTCTGATGGATGAATTTTATCATTCCCAACTGTAGGAGATAGATTTAGATTTCGAATATTGTTTATTGCATCTTTTGACCCAAAAATAATGAATTGTGTATGAAAATAATGAAATGAGAAAAAAGACTTCGAAAAACGTAAAAATGAAATGGTTTTTAATTTCCTTAAAGAAATTTAGGAGAACTAAAGTTACTGTCGAGGAACAACAAGTAAAAAACATATTTCATTTCCTCTCGGTATTCTCTGCAACATTATGCGGACATGGGTACATGGTATAAATTGGAGAAACAGGGTAAGCCAGGTACTATTTATGATTAGCAAATATCTACAAAATTTTGGCAAAAATGTGTAAGCCAACTTATACTCGACATGAAAATTCATAGCTTGTTTAACATACGGACAGAAAGATAATTTTAACACGATTCATATGCTCAAATTGCGCTTTATTTCACTAATTATATTTTCCATTTTTCCGATTCACAGATCTATTTTTGAATCATTTTACTAGTGCAATAAAATTAGTTAACCGGATTGTTTTCACGTAAAAATTGGAATAGAAACATGTATATCTATTTATGTAGATATACATATACCTACATACGTAAACATACATATTAATATAATACATATTGTAAATGAATATAAGAAAAAATATACATATATAAATGAGAAGATAAAAAACAACCTACCTCTTACTACATCGAAAATGACAATCGAGCTCAATGTAATCGTAAGAAGTTATTCTGAAAAAATAACTAAAAGGAAAAAAGACTTCGATAAACGTAAAAATTATTTGGTTTTTAATTTCCAAATAGATATTTTTAAGAAAACTCCGGTTACAGTCAAGGAACAACACAACAGCAAAGAAAACATCTCGGGGTTCACATCTTATCGGTATTCCCTTCACCATTATACGGACATGTGTACATGGGATAAGGTGGAATTACATTGTGGCCGGTAGGTTAAACAGTGGTACACAAAAATAATTTTAATTACGGAAATTTAGAGTTTTTCTGATTTGAAAATTCAGTGCTAGTGTGCGTTGAACGCACGGAAAAATAAAAAATAAATAAAATGCTTAATTACCCCCTCCCCCCAGCTCAGCCGAAATCGATTGAAACATCTTCGAGAATGATTTTGAAATAGTGAGACAACGTTAGCCAAAAAATAATTTATAAAAAACATAGCACCACACTCACTTCTATAAACCTGTATATTGATGTACACACAAAATGTATTTCAGAGTTTGTTTGTCATACGGACGTTAATTTCTGTATTTCTTGACTTTCGAAAAGCATTCGATTGTGTGGATCATAAAATATTACTCTCGAAACTACACTGTTATGGCAATCGAGGGATTGCCCATGAGTGGTTCAGATCATACTTAACAAATCGGAAACAATACGTTGTCATTGACGACGCAAAATCGGACCCACAGACAATTAGCCATGAAGTTCCACAAGGATCTGTTATTTGGCCTCTCCTATTTCTGATTTTTATCAATGATATTATTAAATCTACATCATTCTTCAAATTCATACTTTTTGCCGATGACAGTACGCTTTCTGCGGTCCTTCCGAACCAAAATCCCGCTATGATTGCGGAGAGTATAAATAATGAACTTCATACGGTTTCGCTTAAAGCTAATAAAATAAGCCTTAATATCGATAAAACGAAATATATTACATTTTCATACCAGAAAAATTTATTCCTCCCACGCATTAAAATTGGCGAAGGTGAAATCGAAGAAACCAACTCCTGTAAGTTTCTGGGCATCATAATAGATAAACATCTGACTTTCAAAGAGCACATCGCTTATATTAGCACTAAATTATCAAAATCCATCGGAATCCTAAATAAAGTTAAAAATTTCCTGCCTGAAGCAGCTTTACAAATGCTCTACCAAACGCTGATTTATCCATACTTGCAAGACGGAATAGAAGCATGGCACGGAACTGATAAAAATAAAACCAACAAAATTTTTCCTCTGCAAAAAAGGGCTATCAGAGCGGTAAAGAACCTAGAATATAATGCTCACACAAATGATTCATTCAAAAATTTACAAATACTTAAAGCTTTCGGATCTCTATAATGTCTCCATTTGTAATTTCATTTATAAAACATTAACAAATGATGGCGACAATTGCCTAAAACAATTATTAACTGCGCAAACTGGTCATCACGACCATTTAACCCGAAATAGAAGTACATTCATGCTTCCTCACTATTCAAAGGCCCGGTCGCAACGTAGTATCCTCTTCGTTGGAACTAAAACTTGGAACTCAATACCTGCGGAGATCCGTGAAAGTAATTCTTACAAGGTATTCAAAAGACATCTTGAGTCTCACTTCCTATCAGAATACTAGTTGTGTAAGATCACCTAGTCACATCTTACCTCCTACATGTCTGGTCCTAATAATATAACTTGCCAAGGGTAAGATGACCGATTTTCAGTCTGCTCTTAAGTCGTTTTATTGAATATATTGTTAAATATAGCCGATTTGACCTATACTGTAAAATACAACATCAAATACCGAATTAATTATCTCTTTGATCAGTCTCAGTCGAAACTAGGTTAAAGTGGATTATGTTAAACATTATTGTACAAGTTAGAATAACGTGATGGTAGGATGCCCTAGAAGTCGCTGAACTTATTCGGGCCCACAGGAAGCTATACTCTATTTTGCCATTGCACTAGACTTAGGAATCATTCTACCTCTGTATCTCCTGGGGTAAATAAATTGTTTAAATTGTTTAAAGTTAGAAACATTGTTTCTTGTATTATTATTATTGTGTATTGTAAGTGGATGCAACTTTTCTTCACATTGACTAACACGGAATTAGAATGGATGGTAACATTTTTATTGCTAATGCAGGAATGTATCTGGGTAGTAATGTACAAATATAAATTGTAATTAAACGGAATCGTACATTAGTACTCAGTGAATCGCACTTGTATTTTCTTTTAAAGATTAAATCTATTTATCGTCCAACGATAATATTTTGTACTTACATGTATTTGATTTCATATATGTGGTAAAGTGGAATTTCACGTATATAAATATCTATGAGTGTAAATAAATCCTCGAAACCAGTTTTGCTCATCACATCCAATAGATACATATTTAACACAAAAAACTCAAATTCACAAATTATTATGTCATTTTTTAACTCAACTGAGGGTTGGACTAATTTGAACTTGACTTGGATTAATTTGAACTTGACTTGAATTAAATTGAACTTGACTTAGATCAATTTGAAGTGAAAAAGGTGGAGTTGCCCGGATAGGAAAAATGTTATCAAACAAAAATCGAAAATGAAAAACATGAACATTTACAAGCTCAAAACACCTATGCTGAAATAGCGAAGCAAGCAATACTACAAACAAACCTCCCAGAGCACACCCTCACATTAACTACACAAACACATATAAAACTTACAGCACTCATCTTAGAAGCACATGTAGAAGTACTCAATAGAATGCAAAGATTTTGCGACCTTTAATCACAATCCCTAAAACTGAATTTCAACATTGATACCACCTTTCCAGATCGTGACCCAGCTGCAATTTTTAAATTTTTACTATAAATCAGAAAAACACCACAGGAGATAGAAACAGCACATGAAAAAACGGTAGAAGTCTCTCTAAATTGTGAGCAGGAGGAACGGAAAGAAATCACTGACACAGATGCAAGGACAAAGCGCAGGATAAGCGATGATTTGGGCAATTCAACCATAGTACTAGAGAATAAACACAACTTTCTTATAAAACCATACAGAAACATTATCAACAACTCACCAATGCCAGAAGAACCCCAATAGAATGGTACATTCAAGAACTGAACAGAAAAGAAAATGACAAAGGTATGAGAAATTTTTCCATAACTTGAATTTCTCATCGGCTCAAAATTAATTTTGTCGTTAATTATCTTACAAAATATTTGAACCCTACCTTTCCTCAAGAAATTGGTCATAACTTTCAGTAGTAGTGTGGTGCACGGTGGCGTTAAGGTTGCAAGTGCGCTCTCATTGTGACGTCATTTTGCTCGGAGGTTGGGCGGACGGTGGATGCGCAGGCTGGTGCTCTACGAGCCACGTCGACACTGCTGGTTAAGCTGGGTTTACACGGAGGGTGACTTCCCCGGGGCAACGCCCTCTCTCCCTCCCCGCCTCTTCAAAAAACCCCCAATCCCCCGGTCTAACGCCTCCCACTACTACCCCATGCGTGTCGACGCTGCTGCCCTACATGCTGGGAGCCTGGGACTGCCTGGGGAAAGACGGAGAGACAGTGCCGTGGAGGGAGTATATATGGAGGGAGCATAGCCGTCTGTGAAGAGAACCAGTTTTTGAGATTTCTCCCATGTTTGTGGTAACCAATAGCCGTCTCGCAAGTGTGACGTCAGCACGGAAGCCAGTTACCTACTAACTACGCTAGGGTGCGCACATGCTCGCTGATTGCTCTTCCAGCTGTTGAGTTTATCGTAATCATTAATTTGGGATTCTAAGACTCCGAAAGATAATAAATTGTGTTTCCTCACTCGAGGACACTTAATAATATCAAAATTACTAGCAAAGATACATTAAGAGTTAAAAACTATAAAGATTATAGGCCCTTGAATATAACAAATTAGAGAGCGACTTGCACGCGCACCTCATCCTTCGATTTGTGGAGCGGTACTAATCTTGCTTTGGCAAATGAACGAGTTGTAGAGGAGGCGAGGAGGAGCCAACTTCAGCCAAGCGTCTGTGGTTGGCTCGCGTGTGGGGCCTTGCCAATGCCCCAGTCTCCCAACTTTTGCAGCTAATTTGAACCCGATTGGAATCGGCTATGCTCCCTCTATATATCCTAGTATTATTCCTAGCTCCATGGACAGTGCGCTCCAGACAGTCTTGAGGGTAGGATGTATGTCTTAGCTGCTCTGTCGTCATGTTCACATGCGTAATCTCAATCCGAAAAGTCTCTCCTGATCAGGAAAAGTGGCTGAAGGCTAAAATTTTCACATTGATATATTTATTGAAAGCAAAGCGTCAGTCTGATTGTATTTATTACGGCTGTAAATATAATTTTTTTTTATCAAGAACTATCGCTGAAATGATCTGTAGCTGAAAGGATTTTCGATCTAATTCAAAAGTAATTACCTCTAACAATAGTAACACAAATTGTTCGCTGTCATGCTATTATTAACACAAGATGGCTCGTGATAGGACTTAGGCTGATATAATTTTTATTACTTCTTTCTATTTCCTGTTATCAGACTCTCTCGCGCATATTTCATTTATTTTGGTCTCTATATACATCTGCTGGGCAAGTTATATTTCGTTATTCCTTAGTTTGGGCATTAACAATAACGTCATAAAAGAAGCTATATCTGCGCGAAGTTTTATTGATTTGCCTCCATTCCTTATTAAACCAATTGACACATTCTTTTCTTCCAAGGCACTTGGCGTTCGTTTAAGAAGTAATTCTTGAATTCTTCACGAATACGTTGATATCTTACGCCAGCCTCCGTGAAATAGTTTACAGGTTAAAAATAGCGTCTTCTTTTTTGCACGTACCTTGAATTACATTTCGACATCCTCACTCAGTCAGTTATCTCCAGGGCTGCCGATTTTTTTTTGATTGTATAAAACCTCCATGAAAATGTGCCAAAAATTGTTAAAGTGTACCAAATCTATTTAACTACCAATAAAACGAAAATTTTAAGGTTTTACCTACTTTTCCTGTTTGGATGAAATTTTTTCCTCCTCTTCTTCCTTCATCTGCCAACTTTTTTTATTTAATTTGTTGACTAAGCTACCGTGGTGGTTCCAATTTGTGCAATCTATGTTCCCCAACGTATATTTTGATCGCATTCGTGCATTTAGTCTTGCTCTTTTAAAAGAAATCCTGTTTTTTGTTTTTATGTAATTATGGTAAAAACATTCTCTAGCTGCAGCAAAATAATGCGGTATTGACAAAAGCTGTTTCATGAACTCGGGAAGCAGCGAGTAACAAAGCTGCGTACCAGAATTTTTCAGACACAATTTCTGTCTTGAAAGGAGCATCTTGAACAAACAGTTCTCGCCACTTCATCTTTATCTTTTCATGCTGCTCTTCTTTCACGAAATTGTAGAAATGCATTGAATATGGTGTTATTGAATTACATTTATTAAGATCTTTCAATCCAAACTCTTCTAGTTTTTTGGTACATATTTTGTTGACATTTCCCAGGAGAATGCTTTCTGCAGCAGCACAAAAATAAACCTCATTTATATTAACATAGTTTGTGGGGTTGCCTACATTTATTTCGCAATTATTGTCTTTCGAAATCAATAGATCCCTTTTTATGAAGTTGCCCATAACAAAATTCTCACTTCAGAGAAATTAAAATACATTTTTGTAAGGGGAACTTGTACATTTGCTGAACGCACCAATTTCGGCAACCCTGGGCATCTCACCCTCCGTTTAAACGCAAGTGGGGAAGCTTGAGCGGGTGAGAGGGGTAGAGGGGGGGGGGGGCGTCACCCTGGGGAAGTCACCCTCCATGTAAACCCAGCTTAAACGACACACTTGTGTCTAACATTACCTGCGGCTTGCCGCACTTGAAGCTTTTTCTAAGCCTTGATTGAATGGGTTCACCTCTAATAATTGATCTAAACTCTGATTAAGTTTGGATTAGGTGTCCTATTCGAATTGAATTGATCTTATTAAAAGTCCAATGACCTTAACCTATTTTCCCTTAAATTCTTTCGGGCCTTAAAGGAAACTTTTTCCACTGAAGCCACAATTAAGTTCAAGTGTGTGCTAGCTTTGGTCTTCTCTGTGTTTGCTCTGACTTGATTTATTTACAATATCCTCTCGTCGGTCGTATGTTGAGATCGTCTAGTTTGTTATTTTTTTCAGTAAGCGGTGACCGCTCCACCGTATCGTTCTCTTCCCAATGGTCTCCATTCTGCCTTGCGGCCGCTGGTGTTTTCTTTAGTTTGGCGGCCGCTCTGCCTTAGGTACGTAAGGCTTGGTGGTGCCCCTTTACAGTTCAAAGTTTATTCTTAACTTGATATTTTCTGAGCATAATTAACAATCTGATATTCACATCAATGACCCAATTCGGTTTTATTAAGTTATCGCTAATTATTTTTTCTCTGGAATTCTTCATTCAGCGGGAACACCCCCTGTCTTCTCTTGGTCGGGATACTTTCTCACCATCTTCGACAGTGTCGAGTTCGCTTCGGCCACCCCGTCTTTAATCGTGAATTGCGTCTACTTGAAGCACTGTGGAGCGCCCCATGCGTCTTACCCTACTCCAAATTTAACCTTCCTTGTCTGCCCCGCTTTTGACTCGAGGTGAGGCATTATTAATGTAAATTTTAAATTGAGTTTATGTCCTGAAATAAAATATTGAAAGCCCTAAATAATTTGGGGCTAGTTGGCGGAATAGCCGTTTTGATGCTTCCTTTTGCCCTGTTGGGAACCTAATATACTGAATGCGGAGTGAAAATCTGCGTGAATTAAAATTTCTGTTCCTTTATCCCCTTCCTTCCGCGTGTCAGATATCCTTTAGCGCCCATCTAAGTGAAAATTCTGACATATTTTTACTGAACTTAATTTTTTCTTTCCTTTCTTTCCTTTCTTCACTTATTTCGCTGTATTTTCTAGGTAATTAAGTGTCGTGATTCTAAACTGTGTCCTCTTTCAGTTGGTGGTTCCGGTGGTTGGTGAGTTCTGTTGTCTTTGTGTTCAGGGGGTGCATCATGGATCCTACAGTGGTTCAAAAAAAGGGGTTGTGAAACGCAAAATTACCATATCAATGAAGTTGGCTGAGGAAGCTGTTGAGAGATTGGATAAAGATAAATTAACGGCCCAGTGTAAGTTGATTCGTGAAGGATTAGAGAGAGCGAAGACTTTCGACGCTGAGCTAACAACCTCAATTTTAGGTGATGAAAGCTTATTGGAAGTTGAGACCTCGGCCCAAATGGCCTACGAAAGTGAAGTAGAAAGTAGCTTGGTTCGGTTTGATCTCCTTCGTGAGAGCCTGAATAAAAATTGTGGGTCGTATTGTTCGGAATCAGTTAGACAGTTGAAGTTGCCGCTAGTTAAGCTCGGTCATTTCGGTGGTAGCAAGAGTGATGAGTTTGGGTTCCACAATTTTTTGGCTCAATTTAACAATGCCGTTGGAAACAGAGATGGGTTGTCAGCCTCTTCAAAACTGGTTTATTTGAAGAGTTGTTTAGAAGGTTATGCCCTCAAGCTAGTCTCTCACCTAATAATTAGTGATGAGAATTATGCCATTGCATTAGATTTGCTTAAGCAGGAATTTTTAGATAAAGAAGAGGTGGTGAACCACTTAACCTTGAAACTCTTGAACCAAGAATGTAAAGTGGACCAGTCATTTCTTGAGACGAGGTTGTTTCTAACTAAAATTCGAGCAGTTTTGGCTGATCTCAAGTTGTACGAATGGGACGTTGTGAATTCCGAGGCGGAATAAGGAGTTGCGTTCCTTCTCTAAAGTTAATCAATCCTTTGTAAATTTTGTTTTGGATCCGCAACCAATTTCTCCAGGTCCTGTCGGGGGCGTAACAAGCGAGGGATCAGTAGAAGCAAATTTAGATAAAATTTTTGATCTAGGGTCCATTGGAATTTCTGACCAAGACGTTTCTGTTCCTGATAATGAAATAATTGCAGACTTTCAGAGTAAAATAGTATTCGATGAAGGAAATTACCACGTGAAATTGATCTGGAACGATTGCTTAGCTGGTGTTCCCAATAACTTTACCGTCTCGAGAGCTGTGTTGAGCAGACTAATTGCCCGTTTGAAAGCTAAACAGCTCTATGAACAATATGACGCTGTGTTTCAAGAACAATAATCGAAGGGGATTCTAAAGGAAATTAAGCCTAGTAATCGAGATGCTTGTGTATTCATTCCCCATCGTGAAGTTGTTGAAACAGAAGACTCTTGTACGTTTAAAGTGAGACCAGTCTTAAATTGCAGCTTGAAAGTGAATGGTTGCCGTCCCTGAATGAAGCAGTGTACCCTGGAATTAATTTGGTGAACAGTCTATTTAAGGTTTTGCTAAACGTTCGCAGTGACCGTAATTTAGTGATGGGTGACATCCGTAAAGCGTCTATCCAAATAAAACTAGTGGATGCAGCCGATCGCAACCGTTTCTGTATATTGTGGGAACGTAATGGAAAACTGGTTGTGTACAGATATACAACTTTAGTGTTTGGTTTCATATCGAGCTGTTTTGTGCTGCATTTTGTTTTATCCAAACACTTGAAGCGGTTTGCAGATGACGAATGCAATTACGCGCTGACAAAACTAATGTATGTCGATAATCTATATTTTACCGGAAATTGCGAGCAAAAGTTAAAATCAATCTATCAGCAGGCCTGCGAGCGTATGAAGGCAGGAGGTTTTGAAATGCGTTCGTGGACCACGAATTGTGAGAATCTTCAGCAGACCTTCGTAGCGGATGGCGTATGTAACCATCATGACGGTGATTTTGAGAAGGTGCTCGGATATTTTTATGACAGGCATACCGACCAGATGCACGTTCAGGTAAAACTCCAAGATGACTGTGAAAGGGTAACGAAGCGTACAATTCTCTCTGCAGTATGCAGATGCTTTGATCCATTGGGAATGTTGACCCCCATCACTGTTAGAGGCAAGAACTTGCTGCGGGACGTGTGGAAGTCTCATGTCTCGTGGGACGAGAGCCTATCGGAGGACATAGTTGCTACTTGGCTAAAATTGCGTAAAGATTTTAATGAATTGCAAAAGATACAATTCCTTCGTCAGTGTTTTGAATCTAATGTGCCTTCTAAACTTTTGGTGTTTACTGATGCTTCAAAGTCCCACTATGGGTTCTGCATTTACGTCTGTAGTAATGGCAATTTGCCAGTCCTTCTTTTCAGTAAGAGTAAAGTAGCTCCCTTGAAATCAAAAAGCTTGCCCGTTTTGAAACTTTTAGCGGTATTTTTGGCGTTTAAGTGTTTGATTTCAATTTTGTCATTTCTGACTAATTTAAACTTGACAGACATCATAATGGCCTGCGATTCTCAAGTGGTTCTGTCTTCGGTTCTGGACAATAAAATAAAAAGCAAAAATATTTTCACCAACAATCGTGTGAAAGACATTTCAAATTTCAAAGAAGAAATTAGCACAATGACTAATTTAAAAGTGCAATTTCGTTACGCGTCCACGGAAGCGAATCCGGTGGATTTGTTGACCAGGGGCATATCCCTTCAAGAATTCTCATCTAAGCTTTCATTTTGGTTAAATGGTCCAGCGTGGTTGAAAGACCTTGATTTCTGGCAGTCTTATTCCTTGTCCAGCATCTCCCGTGTTAATCAGAAATTAATAACTTGCGTGTCAGCTGTAGTCGAAGATAGACTGCCTCCCTCAGTTTTTCCGGTAACTAATTATTCTTCTCTGCAGAAATTACTTGGCGTCACCTCACGGCTCCTCGAATTTTCGAGGAGGCTTAGGAGACTGCCGCTTGCTCGAAAAGAATGTATAAATTTGGCTAGGGCTTATTCGCTTCGTTTTGAGCAACAAGTGCACTTTCCAGAGCTCCTGTCGTACTTGCGCAAGAAAAATCCTACAAACCCTATTCCCTCCTTGATTGATAATTTGAACTTATTTTTGGATTCAGATAACATTATTAGGTCTCGAGGCAGATTGGCAAACTGTCGCTTCCTAAGTTATGATGTAGCAAATCCAGTATTGCTACCTCGCGAAAGCCACCTGACCCAGCTGGTTATTCGGGATTGTCATGAGACTTGCAAGTATTTGGGAGTTCCCTCTACTCTTAACACCCTACGAAATAAAGGTTACAGGGTCGCTAAGGGTCGATCCACGGTAAAATTAGTTCTAAGGACTGTTCAATTTGTCAAAAATTCAACTCTTTACCATTCAGATACCCGCGAGTGGGCCGTTTACCAGAGTCTCGCGTTACTTACTTGCGCCCCTTTCAGAATGTAGGCGTAGACTTTACCGGTCATTTTTTCATTAAATTAGGTCCTACTCGAATTAAAATATACCTGCTCATATTCACTTGTTTAAGCATTAGAGCCATTCATTTGGAAATTGTTCAAGACATGTCAGCGTCATCTTTCTTGCAGGCATTCGTGCGTTTCGTTAATCGATTCGGCACTCCTGATGCCATTTATAGCGATAATGCTCCAACCTTTGCCCAATCAGTAAAAATCCTCAACCAATCCCACCTGAACTCCTTGGTAAGCGAACATTTAGCGTTCAATAATATTAACCATATTAGGATCCCTCTGTATTCAGCATGGTATGGTTCAGTTTGGGAGAGGTTGATCGGAACTGTTAAGCGCTGCCTTTATAAATCTATTGGTCGCACGCGATTAGATTATTTTGCCTTCTTAACCTTAGTTTCAGATATTCAAAACGTAGTCAATTCTAGACCGTTGTGTGCTGGTAAAGGGGACGAGTTAGATTTTGTATCTCCAAATTCATTCATATCTCTCTTTTCTTCAGGTGCCCCTAACTTTGGTGCTCACTCGGGCAGTGAGGTGGCGATGCCTCTAATAATTGATCTAAGCCCTGATTAAGTTTGGATTAGGTGTCCTATTCGAATTGAATTGATCTTATTAAAAGTCCAATGACCTTAATCTATTTTCCCTTCAATTCTTTCGGGCCTTAAAGGAAACTTTTTCCACTGAAGCCACAATTAAGTTCAAGTGTGTGCTAGCTTTGGTCTTCTCTGTGTTTGCTCTGACTTGATTTATTTACAATATCCTCTCGTCGGTCGTATGTTGAGATCGTCTAGTTTGTTATTTTTTTCAGTAAGCGGTGACCGCTCCACCGTATCGTTCTCTTCCCAATGGTCTCCATTCTGCCTTGCGGTCGCTGGTGTTTTCTTTAGTTTGGCGGCCGCTCTGCCTTAGGTACGTAAGGCTTGGTGGTGCCCCTTTACTGTTCAAAGTTTATTCTTAACTTGATATTTTCTGAGCATAATTAACAATCTGATTTTCACATCAATGACCCAATTCCGTTTTATTAAGTTATCGCTAATTGTTTTTTCTTTGGAATTCTTCCTTCAGCGGGAACACCCCCTGTCTTCTCTTGGTCGGGATACTTTCTCCCCATCTTCGACAGTGTCGAGTTCGCTTCGGCCACCCCGTCTTTAATCGTGAATTGCGCCTACTTGAGGCACTGTGGAGCGCCCCATGCGTCTTACTCTTCTCCAAATTTGACCTTCCTTGTCTGCCCTGCTTTTGACTCGAGCTGAGGCATTATTAATTCAAATTTTAAATTGAGTTTATGTCCTGAAATAAAATATTGAAAGCCCTAAATAATTTGGGGCTAGTTGGCGGAATAGCCGTTTTGATGCTTCCTTTTGCCCTGTTGGGAACCTTATAAACTGAATGCGGAGTGAAAATCTGCGTGAATTAAAATTTCTGTTCCTTTATCCCCTTCCTTCTGCGTGTCAGATATCCTTTAACGCCCATCTAAGTAAAAATTCTGACAGAGGATTAAAATTTACCGTTCAGAATATCAGATCACAAACCTTAGTGGAGTACACAAGAAATAACTGGGTCAAATTTTCACGAACGAAAATAAACATCATTCCACATAGAGACTTCATTACCCTTCCGAGAAACCAATCATTAATAGCAGCCACCAAAAAAAAATTATTGCTTTCGAAATGACTCTGAGGAAAATATCAATAATTCAGAAATACGTTCAGTCTTGGAAGATGAACAGAATAACATTATCCAACATATATAACACATTAGACTCAAACATAATACTCATTAACAGTCACTCTATCATAAACAACAAACCCCTCAAGGTATTCAATTACTATAACATTTATTCAAATAAGGTGAACGAACATCACGCAGGTACCGCCATAGCAATCAAGAAAAATATTTTATACAAAATCACTATTATAAAAGTACCCGCGTCCGTCCGACCGTCCGTCTGTGTGACCCCTCTTCTAATCGATAGCTTTGATAGCAACAAGGATAAAGCAAAAGAAATACAAGAAATTATTCTATTGCATTAGTTTTCTGTGGCGATTCAATTCCCTTTCACTTGGATTATGGTATCCAGAATACGCAATCGGCATATTTTTACAAATAGATTTTTTTTTGGAGCTTTCTCTGTTTGAATTCATCATGTTGCTTTGATATTTTTATTTGATAATGCAAAAAAATGTTTTAAATTCGTTTGACCTGGCTACCACTTAGTACAAAGCCCAAGATTTTGGAAATTGAGCTACCGTTTTCAAAATTGTGATTATCTTGAAAAGCTCCGATGAGATAATAGACGACATTTCAGAATAAAATGCCGGCAAAAGAGGCCACCATGGATAGAAATGTGTCCAACCGCAAGGGAGAAGTAGCAAGACTACGACAGCAAGAAAAACGCCTAAGACGATCGGATGAACAACGCGAAATGGCAAGACAAAGCAATGCTGCTCGCCAACGAGAAGCTTGAGCTAAATTGACCCTTGAACGGCGTTTGGAAATTCTACAAAATAATGCAGAGCAGCACCGTGTAGCTAGAGAGAGCTTAAGGGGGTCAACCAGGACCCTGCCAGGCTCTTGTCGGTCCGATGAGCATTTTTTATGTTTTTGTTGAAAAGGGACCCTTAGGTAGTGGACTATTCGGCCCTGAAATTTTAAGGCACTGCGGACACTATGTAGGTCTCCCCTCCCAGGGTAAGGGTACCAAAAATCCTGAATTTTCGACCCCATATAAAAAGAAAACAAAACGGGAAATAGAAAATTTGAAACCGTAACTTTGATCAAAATGCTTTAAAGATTTTAAAACTGTCATTGGTTTTGTTTTAGCATAAAAACTCAATTAGTTATATTCATTTGAAATATCAATAAAAATGAACGAAAAAGCCAATATGTAAAATTTTTTCAAAAAACTAAGGCCTGAATCGAAAAAGTGAATAGAAAAAATTGGGTTTATCTTCAAAAGTTACATATAGTAGTCAAATTTCATAAGAATCAGACTACAAATATCAAAATTCATAATTTTTATAAAAAAGAAAAAGAAAAAAAGAAAAACGTATATTTTCCAAGTTGCCACATGAGATACATGCCAACATATTGGCTTTTAAAAGTTTCTTAATATAGGACGTCCTAAAACAAAAGTTCCATACGAGGAACACTAATTGACAAACCATCCGAGGTGTACAAATAGATAAGCCATACGAGGCATAATAATAGACAAAATATACGAGGCGTGCTAATAGACAAACCATACGTGGCGTGCTAATAGTCTAACTCTGTCAAGGGTAATTGAATGAGAAATGAAAAATATCATCTCTTGGATATTTTATATTCCAAGAGACAGCTAAAAACTCATAAATAATTCGAATACTACTAAAGAATTCTTCGAAACTTCCAAGTTCTTTGTTGAAATTATCTAAGTAGGAAAAAGACAAAAAACGCTATACCGGAGCAGATTAAAACACCATCGTAAATGACAATCAAGTATTGAGAAAAGGTTAGTCACGAAGTAATTTATAAAGAACATCGAACAACACAGCACGCACATCTAGAAATGCGTAAACAAACTTACACTCAAAAATGAAATGCATGGCTTGTTCGGCATACAAATATAGAGATAATTTTTGCACGAGCGCTTTATTTCATTTATCTGTTTATACTTTTAATTTCTTCTATTCACAGAAATGCCCTTCAGGGCCGTGATAGATCGATTTATAAATCATTAAGCAAGCGCAATCAATTTGTTTATTTCTGGAATTTAGGTCAGTGTTAAGTCCAGGGTTGCGGAGTCGGAGTCGGAGTCGGGAGTCGGAGTCGCCGGAGTCGGATGTTTTAGGGTGGAGTCGGAGTCGGAGTCGGAGTCGCTTCTCTGAAGTGTGGTGGAGTCGGAGTCGGAGTCGGAGTCGCTACTCTGAAGTGTGATGGAGTCGGAGTCGCTTTTCCGAATGTGGTGGAGTCGGAGTCGGAGTCGTTCATTCGGATGTGGAAGAGTCGTGGTTGGAGTCGCTATTTTTTGGTGTCTTCGATTCTAATTTTTGCTAAAAATTATTTATAAGTCTTTAAAACTAGAAGTAAACCAAAACAGAGTTAGAATGCTTTGCTGAAAAGTCTAAAAAATACGCAATGTTTTCGTTGATTGTTTTGTTCTAAGTTTGGAACAGCGTATTTATTCCTATCACCTAATACCGTCATGTTATCTAGTCATTGAGGGTTTGCACAGATACATATGAGAAACCTACGAGTGCGAAATATAATTTTTATACCCAGCATTAATGTATATTTTGTAGTTAAAAGCAGGAATTAGTAATTGAAAGCATCGCAAATTCATTCTGTATATTTCTGTTTTGTTCATTTTTCCTTCAATTATTACATAGGAACTGGAAAATAGTAGTAAATGTGTTGCAAGTTACTTGCAGAACATTTCAGCTGATGCAATACATTGTACTCACATAAAGAGTGGTAACTCTGTATACTCAAAATGATGCATTGATTGATAATGATCATAAACATTTCTATTCTTTTGGGTATGATTCATTGCCAATGAGTAGTCTTTGCCGAAACCTGAAGCTATGGTCTAGTGCACAAAGACTTCTAGTTTTCAAGTCATGTTATCAAAATTGATATGGCTTCCGTGTTTTTAAGTCAAGTTAACATGTATTAATAATAAAAATTTCTTCTCATTTCTCAAGTTATTCCTTGAATGTAATTTGGTTCTTTCAGAGTTATATTGTTTTTCACTATATCATCATCATGTTTAATTTTTATCTTCGTATCACTCCCCAGTTTCTAAGCTAGTATACGCTGAAATGCAGAATTTTATAATTATGTTGATACATTTTAAAAAACTGAAATAGTATTTGTTTTGTAGCATTATGTAATTAATTACTTCTTGTTAAGGAAGATTTGGAAATGTTGTAAGGTTATCTATATCGGCATTGAGACACTTAAAAAAATAAAAATACGATGTAAACGAGCTGCAATGAAAGTAATTACACACACCAGCAAAAACTTCACTTACAGTCACACACACATTGTAACTGAAAACAATGCACTATCTCAGCTGCAATGGTTTTTGCATTTATGCGATAGTACAAATTCTCTTGCTGGAAACGTTTCAAATTGCTCCAAAAAACACGAAATGAGAAGAACCTGGGCGTTTATTAAAATAACAAAGTGTCCAATACAAAGTAAAAAGTTAGACGAAAATAAGAGATAGTATCATAATACAAGCAAAGAAGCTAGAAGTGACTTTTATTCGTAAAAAAAAACTTTCCGAAAACGTCAGGCCCCTGCAATGAAGGCAGAACAACTTTTGCTTATTATAGCCGAAATGTAACAGTGTTGAGCAATAATATGACACTTTTTCTGCATTGTTACCCTGCATAGTGTTGATACAAAGAAGAAAAGGCAGTGTGCAAATCTTACCTACCTTATCTACACGTATATCATAATTTTGGGGATTTGAAGCATAGTCATTGAATTAACTACTATAATTTCACTGAATTAGTGCATACTTAGCAATAAAAAACTGTTGATGCATATCTATGCTTCTCAGTGTAGACAATGCCTACATAACCTACTCAGAAAACACTTGTCAGTAATATACAGGGTGTTTCAGATTCAGAATAAGAGGCAAAAAATTGCACACCAAGTAGAAGATATCCAAATAAAACCTTTTTCTTCTATAAAACTTTCCGAAGAAAAAGACATTGAGATATTAGCAGTTTATTGTTTTAAAGGGTGAAATTTAATGAATAAACTACTCGCAATATTTATTTTGAATTTACGTTGATCGGGCGAAATGTGCTAGTTGCAAGACCTCCTAGATCTCCTGACATGACTCCACTCGATTTCAATTTTTGGGGACACGTGAAGAGCCTTGTTTATGCTACACCCATTGGGTCTGAGGAAGATCTTGTGGCCAGAATTGCAGTGGCTGCAGGTGAGATACCTTAATGGCAGACGTGTTTCCTAATCTTCGGCAGCCGTTAAGGCTAACATTCGAAAAGTGCATAGATGTAGGTGGAACACATTTTGAACAATTTTTGTAAAGTAAATTCAGAATCAATACCGCGAGTAATTGTGTCATTAAATTTAACCTTAAAAACAATTAACACCTAATGCCTCCCAACCCCGATTTTTCGGGTGAAAATTTCATAGGACAAAAAGTGTTTATTTGGCCATTTTCTACTTGATGTGCAATTTTGTACCTCGTTTTCTGAAACACTCAGTATACATAATTGTGTACACGACTCGTCAAATGACGGGATTCGATATTGTCTGTATAGAAATCTTCCAGATGTGGACCATAAAGAAATATTTTCATCCTAATAGCACCCGCGATTAAAATATTCTAATACTTGTGCACTGGTGAAACTCGCATCACAGATACAGTAGTTAAGTATCTCTAAGAGCGTGAAAGGGAGACAGATCAACCAACAAAGACGAACAGCCAATTTTGTTTGTTCAATGAAATTTCCTGTTGAATATTTTCCGTATTTCTGATGGCGGCTTTGTGGAAGAAAAAGTTTTCTTCAGTTGGCCTCTCTTAGTTCACAGACAAGAATTTGAAACTGATGAAATAAGATCTTTTTGTTCGTTGTTTTTTGTTTTGCAGCTGCATATTTTTTTCCGTTTTTTGTGTTTAAATTTAACTTTCTATAAATAAGCATGTTTGCGCTTCTAGCAGACTGCATTAACCTTAAATCACTGTAATTAACATTACTCGAGACGCTTTGGCGTTCACTCATTAAATTATCTTTGAGCTTGCTCTGCTTGGGCAGCATGTCGTCCTTTTAATAGAAGTGGGTCTGGTACCTCTAACTTATTTCTATTGCGTAAAAAGCAGTCTCTTTCTGCGACTTGAACTCCTCGACCCGGCTTTTGCAGCCTCTTGAATAGGCACTTACTATTCAAGGTAATTAATTGTCAATTAATTGTTAACATCTTAGTGCTATATGTAATCTTACAATAAGATACGATATTCACCTAGTCGGCGACCGGACATCTTAATACTCTGTATCTCTCTACTCAGAACGCCTCTAAAATTTCCTACCGGAGTACCGTGCTGATGACCGGCCGCGTCCATTGGGTGTCTTCTATTTTTAGCGAGTATCGTTTTAAAAACTAACCTTACGTTAAAGAAGATTTCCGGTCTTCATTTTAAAGGAATTCAATAATAAAAATTTCACAGAGGACGCTCCTGTGCGTACTGTTGGAATCCTCAAGATCCGCCTAACTTGGGTACGGTTTCTCTTTTTGCGCATCTCGGGAAACGACTTGCTGTTGTTCCCTTGAAGTTCTTCTGTATTTGCAATAAATGTTCGACCAATTGCTCTTAAGTTTTAAATCCTAAAACTTCATTGTATTAACATAGGAGAGATTACGCTCACAAAATAGCTAAACCTATTTATTAATTTGTTCAAAGGAGACACTTGACCATTTATTGTATAAGAACAATCAATACTATACTGCGTGTCCCACAAAAATGTCCCGGACTTTTTAATTGATAATATCTCCGCTTAAATTAACATATTTTAATTGTCTTTTATTTACAATTTATTCAATTTTGTTTCCTTTTGAAATAATATAAGTTTTTGAAAATCAGTTGAATAAACTTCAAGATGATCGATTTACTGAAAGGGGTAGAAAAATTGTTCAAAGGGAAAGTTTTAAAAACAACACTGGTGTTCTTCTTCATTCTTCAATACCTACTGTTGAGAATAATTTCATAACGATGTATCGTACATACAACTAAGTATTTAAACCCTCTGAGAGGTTTCAAGTTTCAAGTGTTCTCAATAATAGTGTTTCAAGGACTGATAGAAAACGGTGGAATAATGGGTAAAACTCTTCGTTCAATGGTGGCTAGAAGTAATACTTGCCTTGAGAGAAATGGAGGGTATGTCGTTAGATACTAAAATTACTTTATTCATTTAAAAGTTATATAAGGTAATGATTTGTTACTCCTTAAAATTTTTGTGTGTTCAGTTTTATGGAAACTACAAAATAAGGAAGAATATCAATATTGTTTTAAAAACTTTACATTTGAACAATTAATTTTTCTACTCCTTTCAGTAAATTGGACATTATAAAGTGGTCATTCAACCGATTTTCAATAACATAAATTATTCGAAAAGGAAACATAATTTACTACATTGTGAACGATGGCAATTCAAATATATTAATTTAAAGCTGAGATATAATTAATTAAAAATCGGGGACATTTTTACAGGACACCCGATATAATAAAAAAACAGGTGTCCGTCAATGATAAGTATATGCTCTCGTGCGTAATTTCCCCTATCTCATTACAATGGGAATCTGCTTGCTTGGACAGTATCATAAATACATACATACATACATACATATACCGGGCTTATCCTCCCTATGGGAGGGTAGTCGACAGCAGGCCACAATCCCCACACTCAGTCACTAGGAGGCGAGAGAGGCAGCACTGGCCGCACCTGAACTGCCAGGATCAGCAGCAGCCCAGCACAACCCCCTCCCACAGTCAGGCCCGACAGCCACAGCTGGTTCACCCCGACCGCTTCATTGAGTGCAGCCCCTCCCCCCGCACATGACAGGTCAACCCCATCACACGCGGGCAGCTTCCAGTAACGCGTCAAAAATAAAATTACCTCCTTATACACTGCCCCCACTCACTTCTGTCCGCAGCCATCCCTCTCGCCACGTCCACAGTCAGACCCCTCTCATACAAAGCACGTCTCACCCCATCCTTCCAACTCATCCGTGGTCTACCTCGCGCTCGAAGACCACTCACTTCCGACATATATATCTTTTTCACCAGCCGCTCAACATTCATTCCTTCAACATGCCCAAACCATCCAAGCACTCTTTCATCCACTCGCCTGCTCAACTTATTGACACCAGTCTGTCCCCTAACCAACTCATTCCTGATCCTATCTCTTCTAGTTACTCCATACATGCTCCTCAAACACTTCATCTCAAACACATCAAACTTCCTCCTCTCAGCTGCTCTCAACCCCCAGGACTCTGCTCCATACAACAAAACTGACACAATCAAACTTTCATACAGTCCCCTCTTAACATTCATACTCAAACTCCTGCTTTCAAAAACTTTCCTCATTGCACCCAATGTCTCACAACCTTCACTCACTCGATGCTTCACTTCTACTTCCATACTATCCTTAGCAGTCACATCCGATCCGAGGTACCTAAAATGCTCTACCTCCTCTAAAACTTCCCCATTCAACCTCACATCCAAAGTTCCAAACACTCCACCTCTTGAACATCTCACCACCTTACTTTTATTCACATTTACCCTCAATTTCCGCCTTTCGCACACTCTACCAAACTCTGTAACCAGTCTCCAAACTCAGTATCATAAATACCATCGAAATATGAAAAATCAGGCATCTGCTCACCTATGTTTATAAGTAAAAACCATTGCGTGAAAATCGAATCAACTGTCAAGAAAATGCGGCTCATCGCATTTAAATTTCAAAGGCATTTAAATGCTTGAAAGGTATGGCAAATTTTTTAAAAACCTCTTGCGAACAATAATTTAAATTACAATTCAGATAGGTATTATGTTATACAATTTTCTTGGTTGTTGTGTGCGTTTGTGACGTTTTTAAATATGCTTAATGACCGTATCTATGATACGAGTTTTACCAGTCACAAGTATGAGAATACTGTATTTTAATCGCGGGTACTATTACAATGGATATATTTGTTTGCCATTTTTATCTTGAGATTTTTTTAAAACGATACCATTGGATCCCGTCATTTTTGACCAATCATGTACACTAGTATCTTGATTATTAACAATCTGTAGTCAATTTAAAAGTCGTTCGATAATAAAGAATATAATGAATATATGCACAGGTTTCAACCCTGCAACTGTTTACTACTAAGAATGACTGTCGTGTGTTTATTTATACGTTTTGTGTCACGCTGTTAAGAATAATTGATAGGAAAAAATTTGCACGGGCGGTCTTGGTTCCAGTTCACGGTCAATTAATACACTCATTTTCGTTGTGCAATAGCTCTATAATAAGTCACTTTCATCACAATTAGAGCGATCCATAGCCTTATATACTCAAGTTTGTATCGTGAATACCGAGTTCGGCGGGGTATTGCATATTACAATATGCTGTATTGTATATTACAATATACTGTATTGCAATGTACTGTATTGCATATTAAAATATACATACACAAGTTCGCAGTTGCTTTCAGTAATGCTGAATTTCTGTATCTTGGATACGACACGAACGGCTATAACTACTTCTCTTGCGGCTTAAAAATGCTGTGTTCTGAGTGTTTATTACTATTATAAGAAATTTAAGTTACCTTTGGAATAAGCTGAAAGCATGGAAACTCCACTCAAACGGAAATTTGTTGAAGAAAGGTATTGAATCTCGTCATTTTTGACGGTCTGTGTACACTAGTTAAGAAATAAAATATTCATCTTATAAATTATGAATAGGTGAAGTTGGAGCCACAAAATTGTGAATAGGCGGAGTCGGTGTTGGAGTCGCCAAATTCTGGAGAAATGGAGTCGGAGTCGGAGTCGGAGTCGCCAAATTCTGGAAAGGTGGAGTCGGAGTCGGAGTCGGAGTCGCCAAATTCTGAAAAGATGGAGTCGGAGTCGGAGTCGGAGTCGCCAAATTCTGAAAAGGTGGAGTCGGAGTCGGAGTCGGAGTCGCCAAATTCTGGAAAGGTGGAGTCGGAGTCGGAGTCGGAGTCGCAAATTTATTCCACCGACTCCGCAACCCTGGTGTTAACTGATCGCAGAGCTTTAGGTAAAATGTAATGTGTCTTGAGGTTTTGCCTTACGCGCAAAAAGTAGAAATAGAAACATTTATATGTACATGTGCGTATATATATGTGCGAACGTGTGCATGTGTAAAATGATGCATAGATATTCATGTTTGCGTGCGCACACATACACACTCATGCACATACTAACACACATATGAATTTTTTTTATTTTTTTATTTTTTTTTTGTAAATAAAATTCACAGTGTGAATATGAAGTTATGCATGGAGATTATCGAAATAAAAATGAAAACAGCATTCAATTACATAAATTGTCCATTATATTATATGTAGTTCAGATAGAAATTTATTTATGCCTTATTACCAACACTTTTTATTTTCAATATTCAAAAGAATAAAAGTCATTGAGTTTTCATGCTAGATCAAAACCAAAGACAGTTTTAGAATCCTTGATGCATTGCGAACAAAGTTACGGGAACAAATTTTCCATAGGAAACTTTACTTTTTATATGCAAAAATAGGTTTAAAAATGTAAATGCTATTAGTGATCAAATATCGCATATTAAAGAAACGAAAAAAGTCAAATTGAAAATTTGTTCCCGTAACTTTGTTCGCAATGCTTCAAGGACTCTATAGTAGCTAAATGCTACCTAGATATACATACCTAATAGGGAGGTGAAAATGGTTAATCCAGGTTTGATTCGTGAAATGATGAGCAGGATATAAAAAACTTAGGAAATACCATAAAAACAAGGTGTGCAAAATATCAGCACAATCGAACAATACCCACGTAGACACAGATGTGGGATTGACATGGGGCTCATATGATATAACTGAAAAATAATTATACCTTTTCATATTTGTTGCACAAAGCACGATAGATTGTAGTGTTACTGTAGATTTGTGTCTATCATAGTGCAGAAGAATATATAAACATGATTTATTGATGGTAACAGGAAAAGTTTAGCTGCAACCTGCCTTACCTCGATCTCTAGTTGTTTTGGTCGCTGTTGTTCTAATAGTTTCCTCTGACTCGGACGTGTCCGACATACGGTAGTTAATAATTTTTTACACAATATTAATACTTGTAAAACAATATTTTGCTACAGATCAATATTACACACCCTATAAATCAATGTTATACATCCTAGAAATCAATATTGCACACTCCAGAAATCAATATTACACATCCTATAAATCACTTCAATAAACACATTTTATTAAATAAAGCACTCATAAAAAAAATTTTCATCACTCACTTCTAAACGCTGTACCTATCTTGCACAAGTTCAATTTACTACTGCGGCTTCACAGCTCTTGCTACTCTGCTTGTTTTGCCTGACGCATGCTGTCTATGCACTGCGCATTGCCTTCAGCTGATGCAAAAAAATAATCTGCTTCTCACAGAGCAAGAAAAAACTACTTACAAAAAATGCTACCCTGTCTGCCTGTGCTGTCTAGCAAACGCGCTGCTGCGATAAGGCTTCCACTGGGTGAATGAAGGAAGTTGTGTAGTCGCTCGCCACTGTAGACGTACACTGGGATGAGGGGAGGAAGTGAAGTCGCTCGTCCCTGTAGACGTAGTAGTCGTTGTAGCTCACTCGTTGTATGGTGTCGATCCAAACTGTAGTTGTAGTACTACTTCTATGTCTTCTCCTGATTCAAAGATGAGTACTTTGGTGCTGAAGGGGTAGCAGGTATTTATCCACGCTGAAAATTGGACGTAGCTCTCTACCAATGCAGTGTACGGGATCTTGAAACTGATGTTGAGCACAGACGGTAGTAGTTGTCGAAGACTCGTATTGTTGTTGCTGCCAGTCATTTGCGCGTTTTAACAATTTTCTTTTCTTTTCTTGACTCTTGCTGAATTTAAAAAATCTTCGTAGTAGGGATTTCTCGTAGGTTTTCAATCTCGTAGTAATCTTCTTCTAACTTTATTATAACTTCTTCACAACGTCGTAGGTTAGACCGATACTGGCCACCATATGTGCCGCTAGAGGTGCGGCCTTGGTCGTGGTAAGGAAACTCGAAGACGTTTTCTTAGGTGTTTACTTGAGGAAGTGACGAGAACGATAGCGCCAGGACTAAATTGTCTAGTGCTTATAAAGACTCCGGTACGCATGGATGAGGGTTGCGCGTACATCTCTATACACATGCATCTTTAAAAGGTGGGAAGAATTGAAGTGAAAAAATTATATGGTTCTTTTCATTACATTAATTTAGGACAACATAAATATCAAGAAATTAAATATTTTGACATATTCTGGTCCCTTTGACAAGATAGGCCAACTAATTCAGATAATCCCTCACAAAACTGATTCGTCATTAGAAGTAAGCAAGCACAGCATTGGAACAGCATCATGCAAGCAGTATTCTTTCACTTGGTATGATAAAATAAGTAAATTTAAAAACTTTTAAGTTACCGTCCTTGTCTGTTGCGCCAATCCACATCACTGTTTGAACTCGTACATGTATACCCAGTCTTACATTTTAACAGCCTGCATGCATGTTTTTCGCCGCCCAAGTAATTGAATTGCTTGGGCAGCGAAAATTATGCATGCCCTGGCAATAAAGTTAGACTGGGTAACCTCATAGAAAGAGCAGAAGTTGAGCTCCTCGTAGATCAGTATATGTTTTCTGACTCTTATTGGGATCTCTTGGGTAGATTTCTGAATGTCAGTCCCCCCCATTTGCAAGAATTTAATTTTTACATTTAAAAGTGCTGTAAAGAGCAAGATGTTCACACAAATATAATCTATTGAACGTGAGCAAATAAAGTTTTGTCAATTGCAAATAAGTATTACGGAAGGGTATCATGGGTGCCATAGCCAACTCATTGTGGCTGACTTCCGTAATGAATAACGTGTGGTTCAAAATTTAATATGGTACCATACATGTCATTCACTAACAGGCACTAATATTGATGCTTACCAAAATACCGAAAGGAAAGATTAGATTATAAATTAGCTTAGGCAACCCTAACCACAGAGCAAAAACGTTCCAAAAGGAGGAATGTTGGCAATCTTGTGAGTCATGACATTGAGTAGTGTTTCTGCTAGCTTAGATGTACATCTTTCCTGGTAAATGTGAAGGGTAGGACAATCATCGATTTTCCAATTTTCGGTGCGTAAACATAGTTAATTAGATCAAAATGAACTATTTTTTTTCAATGCACTTTCGGGGGCAAATTGAATTTAATTAGAATTTAACAAGTTATAGCGGTAAATTAGTTACTGCAACTCCAGTGTTTGAAGCGGGAAGTAATTCTTCGAGAACGGCGTCTGGTAACACTGCAATGGACGCTGCCATCGAACGCCCTCTCGAATCATCGAGCCTGTTCCAGGCATCCAAGACGAAAATTAACATACAGCTATAACTCGTTATTTTTGGGTGATAATTTCTATTGTGTTATTAACTAAAAGATCCTAGAAGTGGGTTCAGCTCCGCAGGCTCCGCGGGGCCTGCAAATAATAAATTACAAAGTACTTGAACGAACTTTAACAGCTCAATCGCTCAAAAAATAAAACCTATCGCTCTAACTCGTAAAATACTCATTTGCAGCGAAAAGTGTATAAAAGAAAAGTACTTTATTTCGATGTTATTGCAATGATTCAAGCAATAAAAATTCGAAAATCGATAAGTAGCTGTTTATTCGAGCGCATTTGTCATCAAAGACGAAACTAAACCTACCGCTATAACTCGTTAAATACTCATTTGCCTTCGAAAGTGCACAGATGAAAAATTGTTCATTTCGATCTAATTAACAATGTTTAGGCAGCGAAAATTGGAAAATCGATGATTGTTCTACGCTTCATAAATACTTATTTCCTTCACACTTTTGTGGATGGCATAATATTTCTTTTTCATTTTTGTAGTATTTGCACAGTATTTTAAGGAATATACCGTTAATCAGCTGGTCTGGACGATAAAAAAAGAAAAATAGAAGTACTTTTAAAAATATAGAGAATAATAGTTAAAAATCATTAATATCACTTATCAGCGACAACTAAGAATACATATGTACAAAATATAGAGTTATTATATCAAAAAAATTATAGGAATTGAAAAAACTTGAATCAAATAATGAAATAAGAAAATAAAAGAAATAATATTGAAGTTTTCTCAAATAATGTAATAGTCAGAACTTACATATGTGCGTTGATAATCACACTGCATCACTCAAAAAGCTATCACATTTGTAGATATTAACACCCATTGCAATATTTTAAAACTTTCAATGAAATACAATTTAAATGAGAAACCTTCCAAGCAAATACTACACATGTTTTTGTCACCCTTGTATAACTTTTGTCACGTTGAAAACAAAAATTACCAAATATTTTCCTTGTCATGATAAACGATATTTATAATTTCATTTACAAGATCAATAATTGGAAAAATAAGTTGTTAATGTGTGGGAAAGGCCAGTAATCGATTTTTCACTTTTCGGTGCTTAAACATAGTTAATTAGATGAAATAAACAAGTTTTCATGGGAGAATTAAGGCCGTTTATCTACGCGTTGTTCGATTAAATTTGAAGGGCAGGGAATGTTTTCTTTCCGAAAATATAGGTGTTGAAACCCTAATAAAGAAAAAAAGGTAACACGTTTGCTTCAGTTACTTAAATGAATTTAACACGTAAACTGCACCCTTACTGTTAATAGCTAAGCAACGAATGTCCCAACCATGAAGGCATAGCATCTACTTCACATCACAGAGCCACTAAATTCAAACTACCGCGATTCACTCCTGAGTCATATGCGGCGGTTGAGCTTAACATATCGCACACAAGACGTCCGACTTCAAGGCTGCATTAGCAATAAACTGATTAGTCGTTAAAATTACCCCGCTAGTATACACATGTTTGTGTTGTTGACATTTTTAAATAGCTTTTTTCACACAACTGAATTAGTTTCGGTAAATAAAACTATACTTAGTGATTTTTTTCAGTCGATTGATGTCAATACCGGATTATGTAACCAGACTTAACAACCACATACGCTACGCTCACCTAAGCAGCATATACGAGTACATGCGTGATTGAAAAATTGCACGAAAACGCTTTACTCAACGAATGATGCATGCCAAAAGGGTTATATGTTAGGAATAAGCCTACTCAAAACCATCGGTACGAAATTAAGTCATTTATATCATCTATACAGGGTGTTTTTTTTACTTTGAACAAACTTCGAACTTAGGTACAAAAACTCAAAATAAATTGATTTTCATGAAATACAAAATGTCCAAAACTCATTAGTTTTCGAGTTATGGCGTCGCAAAGCATGTTTAGAAGTGCATGTTATAACTGGGCCGCACACCAATTATTATTTAGAGTTGTTAGTTTTCGAGATTGTCGAAAAAAATTAAAGCATTTTTTCGCATTTCATTATGGGTTATCCATTCCATGTAATCAACGACAAGATTTCAAGATGCAATGTGAAACTGAAATAATGAAATATAATTTATTATGAACAATCTACATTACTGGAACGCACGTGTTGCAGTATCAGTTCGCCTTTTGTTGACACGCCGTTGCAATGTGACCATGGAAAGATTTACCAATGCTGAGAAGGCAGACATGCATTTGATTTATGGAGCTGCAGGCGGAAATGGTAGGGTCGCTCTGAGGATGTACAGAGAAAGGTTTCTTAGGCGCGAAGTGCCTGATTTCCGGTATTTTAGTTTTCTGCATACGAGATTGCGTGACACCGGCAGCTTCAACGTTAACAGAGGGAATGCTGGGCGCGGCCATCACCCACAGGAGGATAGAATTGTGGAATACTTTGAGCAACATCCACGAACCAGCACTCGTGCAGCTGCTCAACGTCTTGGCTTGCGAAACTACTACTGTGTGGAGGGCACTACATCGTCAGCAATTACATCCGTACCATTTCCAAAGAGTGCAAGGGCTCATGCCAGGGGATTTTGAACCTCATATGCTGTTTTGCCAGTGGTTAATGCAACAGGAAAGAATTAATCGCGGGTTCTCAAAAATTCTCTTCACAGATGAAGCTTATTTCTGTCGTGATAGGGTTTTCAACCGTCACAATAATCATTACTGAGCTGGAAATAACCCTCATGTTATTCAGCCTAATAGTCACCAGCACAGATTTAGTGTCAACGTGTGGGCAGGCATCATTGGCAATAATTTAATTGGTCCGTACCTATTACCTTCTCCTCTCACGGGACCTGCGTACAACATCTTCCTACGCGAAGTTTTGCCTGGACTACTTGAGGACGTGCCCTTGGAGACACGCCGGCGAATGTGGTTCCAGCATGACGGAGCGCCAGCACATTACTTTCGTGAAACACGCCTGTTCCTGAATAACCAATTTCAAAACCGATGGATTGGCAGAGGTGCTCCTGTAGCATGGCCAGCTAAACCACCTGATTTGACGCCACTGGATTTCTCCTTGTGGGGAACCATGAAGGACCTCGTGTATGCCACTCCTGTTGAATCGGAACAGGATCTGGTTGGACACATTGTGGACTCAGCTGACCGTATTACGGAAATGCCTGGCGTGTTTCAATCTGTAAGGCGCTCACTGGCTGTGAGATGTCGTAAATGTGTTGAAGTTCATGGAGGCCATTTCGAGTAACTGTTGTAATAAAACTGTATTCAAGTTTGTTCTTGCGTTAAAGTTCTTACATTAAAGTTTGTATTGATTATGTTTTTCACTTGTGTCCTGCAATGCTTACTGATTAATGGTTAGCTTACATGATAATAATTGATAATTACTCATTTAGGACAATTCATTCTTATTTGTAAAACGTGTACACGCAAATTTCATTGTGAAATTACAAAAATACTACATTAGTGGGGCCCAAAAATTTCTTTAACTATCAAAGGTAGCGCTAAAAATGGTGCGCGCGTGCAATCCTACTTGAAGTTCTAATATTCTTCAAGTAACTATAACTCGAAAACTAAAGAGTTTTGGACATTTTGTCATTCATGAAAATCGATTTATTTTGAGTTTTTGTACCTAAGTTCGAAGTTTGTTCAGAGTAAAAAAACACCCTGTATATATGACTTTACCTCATCTTAATTCAATATATAGAGATTTATTGATATGGTAACAAATGACAAACGATTTTAACATATTTTTGAAAAAACTAGACCTTCGAAACTCATTGGACGACTGAAAAAACAAGAACTGTGAACCTGTGATTACAGTAACTCTGAATATACATATTATTGTATCGTATTCACACTCTTGATATGTGTCAAATATATCTGCACTCATTAATAACTGAAATAACTATTCATTAACTTGATTGGTACATTTTATATAAATTACTCCGTATTATTGGCATACGATATCAACCCAATGTTTGGGCAATAGTAATTTATGTTTTAACAAATTTTATTAAATTGTGAGATTTTTATTATTATGAGATAGTTTCCACTTATATGAGTATCGTACAATATATAAACACTGTGAGTTTAATATTAGAAATAAAACTATTTACTACATTGTCCCAATAACAAGTTGATATCATAAATAAATATATCTTTTTTCGATATTGTCTTGTTATTAGCCTATTATTGTAATCCAAGATACCAATAACAGGTCAATAAATAATTATTAACCCAATATTTGCCTAATATTTTCTTGCTACCTGGGTTCAATGACTATGCTTCAAATCCTCAAAATTATGATACACATGTAGATAAGGTAGGCCAGATTTGCACACTGCCTTTTCTTCTCTGTATCTACACTATGCAGGGTAACAATGCAGAAAAGGTGTCATATTATTGCTCAACACTATGTTACATTTCGGTCATAATAGGCAAAAGTTGTTCTGCTTTCGTCGCAGGGGCCTGACTTTTTCGGAATGTTTTGTTTACGAATAAAAAACCCTTTTAGCTTCTTTGCGTGTAGTATGATACTATCTCTTATTCTCGTTTAACTTTTTACTTTGTATTTGATACTTTCTTATCTTAATAAACGCCCATGTTCTTCTCATTTCGTGTTTGTTTTGGAGCAATTTGAAATGTTTCCAGCAAGATAATTTGTACTATCGCATAAATGCAACAGCCATTGCAGCTGTGATAGTGTCTCACTGCAGATATCGATTACCTTACAACATTTCTAAATCTTCCTTAAGAAGAAGCAATTAATTACATAATGCTACAAAACGGATACTAATTCAGTTTTTAAAATTGTATAAATATAATTATAAAATTCTCAATTTCAGCTTATGCTCACTTGGAAACTGAAGAGTGATACGAAGAAAAAATTAAACATGATAATGATATAGGGAAATACAATATAACTCTGAAATAACCAAATAACATCCAAGGATTAACTTTAAAAATGAGCAGAAATTTTTATCATTAATACATTTTAACTTGACCTAAAGACAAGGAAGCCATATCAATTTTGATAACATAACCTGAAAACTAGAAGTCTTTATGTACCAGACCATAGCTCCAGATTTTTTCAAAGACTACTCATTGGTGATGAATCATAACCTAAAGGCTAGACATATTTATAATCACAATATAACTTTAAGTTTCTGCAAAGACTAGTCATTATCAATCAATGCATCATTAAGAGCGTACAGATTTACCACTCCATATGTGGATACAATGTATTGCATCAGCTGAAATGTTCTGAGAAGTTCTACATCAGTTACTTGCAACACATTTACTACAATTTTCTACTTCCTATGTATTAATTGAAGGGGAAATGGACGAAACAGAAATATACAAAACTAATTTGGAATGCTTTCAATTACTAATTCTTGCTTTTCAATAACAAATTATGCATGATTACTCCACTACAATTATACTTCTTTCTCGTATGTATCATATGTATATAGGTATGTAAATCCACAATGACCAGATAACAATAACGGGATTAGGTGATAGGTATAAACACGCTGTTTCAAACTTAAAATAAAATAATCAACAAATACATTGTGTATTTTTTTAGATTTTCAGTAAAGTAGTCTAACTCTGTTATGTTTACTTTCGGTTTTAAGCAATTGTAAATAATTTTAAACGTAAATTAGAATCAAAGACACCAAAAAATAGCCACTCCAACCTCGACTGACCACATCCGAATGAACGACTCCGACTCCACCACATTCGGAAAAGCGACTCCGACTCCAACTCCACCACACTTCAGAGATGCGACTCCGACTCCGAATCCGACTCCACGTCACTACAGAGAAGCGACTCCGACTCCGACTCTGACTCCACCCTAAAATATGCAACTCAGGCGACTCCGACTCCCGACTCCGACTCCGACTCCGCAACCCTTCTTTTGAGTCTACGGTTAATCGTTAAAGAAGCCAGCACGGGAACCGGAGGGAGCGAGTAGCGTGCGACCGAACCATGAACACCTGCAACGAGCAAGAACACGATAATTACCAAGCCTAATCTCGTCGAATTATAGAAAAAAGAAAAGAAAAACACTGAAAAGAACTCACGAAAGAACTCACTGAACTGAAAAGAAAAACACATTATAGAAAAAAAAGAAACACATCCCGTAAGATTTGTATTTCTAATTAAACAATTTTAACATAATGGTCATTAGTTGATAAGCATTTTATTTAAATAAACACGGATGATCACAGTAGTATCTCAATATAGGCCTCGGAGTCGGATGTCCTTATCACACTTGGTTTGGGATATCGCGGTCACCGGCGAAAGTGTCATAAACGCAACCGACGGATGACGCCGTGTTGTGCATTTACCGGAAGGGCTTTGTTTAACTTCCGGGGGCGCTCTAGTCTTAAGGCATGTGTGTCCCTTTTTGAGACCAGTACAATACTAGAAGTCCTGCTGTGTGTTTCCTTTGCTCCTGCCTGGTATTCTGCTAGGCGAATTGAAGTTAAAGCTTCCTCTTATACAAACCTAATGTCGTACTGAAAATAGCGATATTACAACCACAAAAGAAATGAATAGTTTTTTACGTGAATGCTTTACAATAATAAAGAGATGACGAGTTAGGTAACGTTACAAGTTGAGAGTGAACAGAAAACAAATTATCTGTACTTAAAATGCCAGTTGTCAGTTTCGTATACACATGAGTGCATATATACATGTAAATATATACACACATATACATGCACATACATACCTACGCACATACATTCACCTAACACGTAAACATACACAAATACATTTCTATGCATCGAGGCAATTATAAATGCTGTACAATAATCAAGTAAAATGAAGTATTACGTAGTGACACATTCACCTATTTACGTACGTATAGCTTACACAAGTACACATATACACAAGTAAGCATGTGCGCAAATATCAGCGTGAACTAATCAGCATAAACTAGCATTCCAATCGAGGGAATCGGAGAAAATATCTTTTATTATGGCGTGAATTTTATAAAATTTCCGTTCTAAAAGTATTGGCAAAAAACAGTCTACCTTAGTCAGAAACATAAAAACGATTTTTCTACAACGGTTCCCAAGTACAGAATATTTCCAGAAGTACGCGAGGCTTAAGTGCGGTTGCTATAATATACTCTAGAGCGTAAGAGATGATATGATAATTTGCACTACACTAGCATACCAAGAGCATTTTTGGACGTGAAGAAAAAAGAAACATGAATGTCCTATAAGGGTATCATACTAGGAAAAACATCACATTATCTTTGAAATATGGCGCAAAATATCTGCAATTAATAAACATACGCAGGCACCACATTTTACATGTACAAGACATTCAAGCTTTGGATTGCCTTACAATTATAAAATGAAATGATGTGTTGGGTCGTGTTAGAAGTTGAGAGTGATAAAAAAGTCTGCTATTTATAGTTTATATACCAGCTGCTAGTCCAGTGCACACAGGTGTATTGAGCACGCATGCACACCCATATAGGTACACACATATACAAGTAAATATGCTTACACATCCCAGCGTATAAGCGATCAAATCATAATACCTACGCCTACTTCAAGACTGCTGTGTGATGTTTTTAATAATAGAATATGAGCAAGAAAGAGTATTAAGCAATGGAGATACCAGGCAAAATGAGATTCGTCAATACATGTTCAGTATGTTCTGTTACTAAGAATTATCGTTGAGACGAAAGATGACGAATTATTTTGGCTTTAAATTCTCTCGGTCTTTGAGGGATTTTATTACTCACGGGAAGTTTGTTCTACAGTAAGGCGCATGATATTGACAGAACCTTCAGCTCTATGTGAGATGAACGATAGTTGACTAAGACATTTTTGTTTCTGTTCGGCTTTTGGTTGGTTACAGTGGGTGGATGGAAACGCACTTTCTCAGCACTGCTCTGAGGGAGATACAACGAGGAGAATACGTATTGGGCCCTTTGCATGAGGAGCCTTTTTTGAATATGAATCCAGCCGCGGTTATTAAGGAGAAGGGTTACGTGATCGCTTCTCTTGAAATTACCGTTGCATACCACCTTGGCTGCGAAGTTTACGCATTTTTGTAAATCCCTTTGAAGGTATTGAGGTAAGTCTCCCCATACTAGGCTGCAGTAGTCAATGCGCGATAACACAAGGGATTGAATGGCTAATAATCTGGATTTTTCGTCTAGCATACTTTTAATACGATAAAAAAAAACATTAAAGTTCCGTAGATTTTGTTACAGGTAGTCTCAACGTGAGATTTGAAGGACATATTTCTATCGAACCAGATACCTAGATTTTTACCTTTTTCTGATGCATTAATTTTATCATTTCCAACTGCGAGAGTAAGATCTAAAGTTTTTTAATGGCATCTTTGGATCCGAAAATAATGCATCGCGTTTTATTTGCATTTGATTTGGGACCATTTCGGTCGTACCATGATTTCAGGCTAGTCAGTATAGTTTCGGCTTTAATTTGCGTCTGTGTAATTTCTGATACAGAACTTGTTATTTCAATTTGAACATCATCTGCATACATTGAGATCCGTTTTTTAGAAGGTATTGGAGGGAAACATTAACGAAAATAAAAAACAGTAGCAGACCAAGAATGGAACCTTGGGGAACACCAAAATTGTTTTGAATGGATGGGAACAATTTGTCTTCTATGCGGACTGCATGAGATCGATTTGACAAGTAACTTTCAAACCATTGCGTGTCTACTCCCAAGTATTTTACGGAGAAGTCTACCGTGTTCGACCCGAGTTGTGTTGAGGCTGCGGTAGTGAGAGGAGGTGAGGTGTCGCACGCTGCTCCGACGAGGAGTTGTTGGTGCTATAATTCAAGCACTTCGAAATGTGATGGAAAACTGAGCATCCGTGAATGTGCTTTCTACATCATTGAATCGTGAAACTGGAAAAAGTCATCGAAAAAAATAGCTGTGAAAATTGTTGAATTTCATCATGCTAAACAGAATGGTGGTTTCTGTAAACTATGTTTAGACTCGAAGTGTGTGCAACAGCCCCCGGAAATGGTCACTTCCGCCTCCCTTCTGGTGAACCGCAACAACCCCCTCCCCCCTCCTTCGCATCCCCTGTCACTCCCACCGACTTGAACCGGAGCAAGCTAGCCACGGATACTTACGTGGGGGCAAAAACGACCTGATGAAATAGCAAAGTTGAATTTTGTGAACACCAACATAAAATACAGTGATAAATTTATGCAATTCTCATCTGTTATTGCGAAATTTATGTTGAGTGTCAGTGAATTTGAATTGAGTGTCTGTGGGTTTCTTTTAATCGCCTAACAGTTTATTTTTCATCCCATTTTAAAAGCGATGTCACCTATGTCTCCTATTTCTCAAACCATGGAAACCAAAATCGCAGCAAAATAGAAGTTGTACTCTGGCAAGACCGTGCCTCGTGAAAATGAACTTTCAGGGATCATGCTTTGTTAACTATTTTTCAATACTAACGATTCTTCAAAACTTCAACATAAACAACTTCTCCTCTAAATAACTTCTAATCAGTGAACAAAACCTAAAATATCTTTCACGATGTATTCATATGAAACTCGCTCTGCTACTCGTAAAGCGGCTTTATCTGGAGAAATAACATCTCTCACAACGCCGCTTGAAAACTCAAGCCAAATAAGCAGAATATACCTGAACCGTTCATAAAACGGAAACGAAAACCACCAAAAACGTCACGCGTAAAATCGCTCGTTCAAAAGCCTCAACCACTCAAAATAACAGAAGAAACCCCGACAGTAAAGCAGTGCAACGTCAACGAAAGCACCGCAACACATCTACTATCACCAGAGCGAACCGACAGAGAGTCGACAGAAGGTCGCCCGACAGAGAGTCGAGTTTCTGAGTCACCCGCCATGGACAGAAATCTCCCAAGCGCTGCTGGTAACAATGAAATCTTCACATCGGCATCGCAAGCAGTTGAAACAAGCCCTAGCAAGAGCAAGGAAGAAGCCCCTGAGCCTGGACTCCACTATCCAAGCAGTCCTTGAGAGGATACACCAGCGAAAGAATCCCCAAGTATCCCACGGGGTATGATGGGTAAAAATGTAAATTTGTCACTAGCTACCGAGAATGATGCGATGAATGAGCCTAATATTAGCCATTCTAATATTTCTAATATTTATAATTCTAGTGATCAAAATTACCTGAATATTACATCAAACAGCTTGCACTCGCTTCAAATTTCAATGTCCCATTTTATTCACCAGGTAAACAATAACCTGTCTCTCACTGCAGCCCACTTAACGAAAATATCAAAACAGCGGACGCCTCCAAGTCCACTTTCGATATCTCCAATCGCTTCAAATATTAGGCTCATTACAGAACAACTTTTCAAATTGAACTTGCATGTAAGCTCTTTCGATCTTACGCCAAAGATCCCGTTTTCGACAAGCCAATTTTCTGACTCACATAGCAAAAAACCTCTGGATACATTTCTCGTCGGAGATAAAATTCTCACGACGGTCCAAAAGACTGACATTGACCCCTCTTGTAAAATACGAACTGTAATTTCCGGTCGCATTGATGATATCCTGAACGTAATTGGCCAAATGCCTCAATTCACTAACTACATCGTTTGCTTCAGAGACTTAAGCCTCTCACAACCTAACATTGCTAAAATCAAAGAACTCATATTTTCTAAGCATACCTTAGCCCGTATTTATATCGTGAGTGTGTGTAGCGGTAAGCAATTGTATCAGGGGTTGAATTTGTGCAAAACAAACGGTATTAAATTGATTCCGTTTCGAACAAATGGTGCAATTGATCGCATAACTTGCAATGATGTTCGTACTTGGCACGGTACATGAGAAGAAACACACCATTTTCTTCAACAGATTGCTCCCAGATCGAGTCTAAAATTCACCTTACAATCTAGCTCATGTATCATAAACTCAAATGGCCTGAATGACAAAACTGAATGCTCCAACATCAGTGCAAAACAGAAAAATGAATTGAAGAATTCTACTCGATCAATAAATGCTTGCAGTGAAGTCTCCAGAAACTTGATTCATTGCTTGCCTATTGGTGATGAACGTTCCCCTCCATTGATCTCCGGCTACCGCAGAGTACCCACAAAAAACAGGTTCTCGTTATTATCTGACGCGAACTCAGAGAGCAATATACCTTCATCACAAACGAGTACAAATCATCAATTACCAACCACGTACTCGGAAGCAGTAAAATCAATACAAAGAGAAGAATTGCAGCAGAATCTCGGTCAAATTCCGATAAAAATGTATAGCTAAACCGCACACATAACCACCACCAAGAGAGTTGAAATGACAAGAGCACCCCTCATTTCTCAGTCGCTCACTCAACTAAAACTGGCCTCAGCCTGCCAATTCAAAGCCTGGAAAGCAAGAAATTCAAACAACTCTCGTCTGATAATGCTGAATGTCAGCCTAAATATGACTCAAGCCCCATGTACTCACTCGTCAGTACCACCAAGGATGAATTAAAACGATCATTGAAAGTGAAGCTGCATCCTACCATAGCCGATGGGCAGTGCTTCCTTCATGCAGTAACTCACCAGCTTAAAACATAATCGTCCTCAAAATGGAATTACAATTCCTTAAAAGCAGCAATCAAAAGAGAGAGCACTACAAATGAAAACAAATATGTCAATTTCCTTGCCAAGAAAAGCGGTGATCTACCTAGGCTCAAAAGTAAATACATTGACGAAAAACATTTTGATCATGATGCTGTTGACCTAATACCACATATCATATCAAAGATCACTGGTAGGAGAATTTTCATCTCCGTTGAGCAAGGTGATGGTATTTGGAGAACAGTAGTCGACCTCTTACCGGAAGTATCAACTAATAACCATCCGTTGATGCTTCATCGGAAAAATTATCACTACAGTACCCTTGTTGCACAAGACAAAAACAAGACTGATACCACATCATCTTCATGACAAAATACTGTTGTTCATTTGAATGGCAGTCTCTCAAATACACATGTGCTAGACTTGATACTCTGGTCAACAATGATAAAATCAACAAATCCACGAAACAGTCCATACCAAAAAATCCCTCTGATGCCACAAATAGTCGCCATAAAATAAAAAACATTAAAATTAAGCATATCAATGCTCGTAGCTTCTTTAGTAAGATGGATGACATTAGAGTAATGTTGGTCACAGAAGCCATTGACATTTTATGTGTTTCCGAGACATGGTTGGATTCGCGAACTCGGAGCTCCTTTTTCAATATTCCCGATTACGTGCTGCACCGCCAAGACGGCGTTAAAAATAGCAAAGGTAGTGGTTCTTGTATTTTCGTAAAAGAAATTTACCAGTCGTCTTTACTTTTAACAAACGAAGTGTGCGAGGGCATAGAAATGATTTGGTTGAAAGTGCAAATAAATAAATATAAATCCATTATTACCGGCAGCCTTTACCGGCACCCCTCAGCTTCTCGACCAACAACAGTAGAGTTCATTGAGAAAATTTTCAAAGAAATTTTAGCTACAAAAAAGTTATTCTTTGCTCTCGGTGATTTTAATATTGACCTAACGGATGAAAAAAATATGCTTAGCAGACTGTTGTACAAACTAAACCTTTCACAGATGATTTAAAGAACCGACTCGCGTTACTAAAGTATCTAAGACTCTCCTCGATCTAGCAATCACAAACAAACCTACGGCAATACTTAATACAGTAATATCACCCTCTGTCGCCGACCACTACTCTGTAGAATGTGAAATTAATATTGCAAAGGAAAGACAAAACTATCGTCTCATGACTTACCGCCTAAAAAGTCAATATTCGCCGGAAATATTTAATGAAAAACTCCTAAACAGGTTCACCGAATTTCAGAGTATGATGCAATCTGACGATGTGGACATTCAAGTTTCTATCTTTGACGAGAACTTCACAGCAGCTCTAAATGAATGCGCTCCTTATATCACCAAAAAACTAAGCCTAAACGCACTCTGTGGATTACCAGCGAAATTGAAGACCTAAGCAGAATAAAGAAAATTTACTGGCGAGAGTATAGAGAAAACAGGTCAAACATTACTTTATACAGGAGATACAAAGAACTTGGAAAGATTCTTCGGTAGAAAATCGCTCAAGCAAACAAACTCACTTCCACCAAGAACTATTCATGACAAAAAATAATCAAAAACGTACATTGGAAATCATTAGTGAGGTGGCTCAAAATAAAAACTTAGAGCGCAAAAGTGATTTTGAAAATCCTTTGGAAAAAGCCCCTGAGTTCAACACTTCCTTTTCAAAAGTAGTGCCCAAGTCTTTGATGAAGTGAGTAAAACCAGTCCGAGGAAATTGACAGTTGAAAATTCATGCCCTACTGCACTTTTAAAAGCTGGCGCCCTGTGGAAGCCACGCCCTATCGATTTACCAGAATTAAAAACTATTTTATACTCATTGAAAAACACAAAAGCAGTCGGACATGACGGAATCAACCTCCAATACATAAAAAACAGTTTTCCAGTCACAGCACCATTGATTCGTTTAATTATCAACACATCAATAGCTACTAATAAGTTTCCAAAACAATGGGAACACTCCATAATAAGACCATTGCATAAAACTGGTGACATAAATACAGCGTCAAATTACAGGCCTATTAGCCTCTAACCTTACCTGTCCAAAATATTAGAAAAAGTAGTAACGAATCAACTGTCATCTCACCTGGACGAGTCAAATTTACTTCATCGAAATCGATATGCCTATAGGAAGAACACAAGCACTCAAGACGCCCTGCTTAACATTACTGAAAAAATATACAACGATATCTATCAAAAAAAATGGAACACTTTTGCTGCTACTTGATCTTTCTAAAGCATTCGACAGCATCGAACATCATCAACTCCTATGAAAAATACTGAACTTAGGAGTGGATACGCAGTGGTTTAAAAGTTACCTTTCAAATCGGTCTCATGCAGTCCTCTTAGATAACAAGTTATCCCCATTCCTTCAAAATAGTTTTGGTGTCCCTCAAGGATCAATTCTGGGCCTGCTATTGTTTTCAATTTTCATTAACGATTTCCCTCCAATGCCTTCTAACACACGAATCTCCATGTATGCAGATGACATCCAAATTGCAATGACAAGCTCTGTAGCAGAAATACCACAGACGAATAAAGGAGCTGAAGCTCTATTGATCAGCCTCAAGTCATGGTATGACCAAAATGGTCTCAAGCTAAACGCGAACAAAACACAATTCATTATTTTTGGGTCAAAGCATTCAATAAACCACTTTCGAAATATTATTTTTAAAATGAAAAGGAGAACCAAGGCGTATATAAACATTTTTACTAGTAAACGTTTCGGAAAATCTGGTTTCCATCATCAGCACTGAAAATGAAGTAACAGATAAAAAATGAAATTAGATGTCTACTACAATAAGAGAACTTCTAGTAACCTCAATAAACATGAAAAATGAAAAGCGAGTATAAACAAAAAAAGGGGGAAAAAGGTACTGCTAAAAACGATAATCGCACACCTACACACACACACACACACACACACACACCTACACGGACTCTAAAAACTATAGGGATACCTAAGCTGTTGGGGCAAAGTGAAATTTTGCGGCACTTTGATCATTATTCAATTTCGGTTTAACTGTATATATGAATAGTGATTCTAAAACTCTCAGATCGTGTTCTCTGGTAGTTTTAGCAAGAGTTGACAAATTTGAGGTTTTAAATGGATGGTCGCACTTAAAACAATGGTCTCGGATTGCAGACTGAGAAGGGCAGGCGAATGGACGACCTGTACGGTGAGATATACCTGAATGTTGGCTGTGGCGAATAAACTGTTGGAGCATTGTGCTACCAACATACGATTGCATGCAACAATCACATTCATACAGATACACACAACCACTTTGCAGGCATTCATTCACACGTTCCTTCCTATGAAAAAATGAGGCTAATTTGAAATTGTTCCTATAAAATACACGAACGTCAATAGAGATGAAATACGTATGCACCAACGACATGAGTTCTTTCTTCAGTTCAGTATTCAAATAGCCGAGGTAAGGTAAGTTGACAAATACTTTTTCTTTTGCAGCCTTAGAGTTAAAGGAGGAGAAGAAAGTTTTTTATCTAAAAATGTTTTGACAATCCAATTATTCAGGTAAATTGGGTATTTTTTTTAAGAAACATTCGGCGCAAGAATTCAACCTCTTCATGAAAAATTTGATACGAACTAGAAATATTATATGCTCTGTGCAAGAGCGTATTAACACATGATTTCACATATCCCTTGTAAATACAACTAAAATAATTCGTTGCAAGGCCCGTAAATGTGGGTTTTCTGTAAACCGATGTTAGCAATGTAGAATTATTTTTTCGAATTAACACGTCTAAAAAAGGTTATTGGTTATTGTGCTCCATTTCCATTGTGAACTTGATATTACAGTGAAAATTATTAATGTAATGAAAAAACATCTCAGCCTGATCATGGGAATCAAAAAGTGCAAAGGTGTCATCCTGATATCGTCTGTAGAATTTGGGCTTGAATTCAGGCGGGCATTGCTCTAAAAAAGTTTTTTCCAGACTAGCTAAAAAAGAATTCGCAATTAAAGGCGAAAGGCTTGAGCCCATTGCCAACCCGTCAATTTGCTGATTAACCTTATCATTGAACAAGAAGTAGGAGTCTTTCACAGCGATTTCTAGAAGTCGTTTAAGTTCTACCTTATCGTAATTACGGGCCTTGCAACGAATTATTTTAGTTGTATTTACAAGGGATATGTGAAATCATGTGTTAATACGCTCTTGCACAGAGCATATAATATTTCTAGTTCGTATCAAATTTTTCATGAAGAGGTTGAATTCTTGCGCCGAATGTTTCTTAAAAACAAATACCCAATTTACCGGATTAATAGGATTGTCAAAACATTTTTAGATAAAAAACTTTCTTCTCCTCCTTTAACTCAGACGGCTAAAAAAGAAAAAGTATTTGTCAACTTACCTTACCTCGGCTATTTGAATACTGAACTGAGGAAAGAACTCATGTCGTTGGTGCATACGTATTTTATCTCTATTGACGTTCGTGTATTTTATAGGAACAATTTTAAAATAGCCTCATTTTTTCATAGGAAGGAACGTGTGAATGAATGCCTGCAAAGTGGTTGTGTGTATCTATATGAATGTGATTGTTGCATGCAATCGTATGTTGTTAGCACAATGCTCCAACAGTTTATTCGCCACAGCCAACATTCAGGTATATCTCACCGTACAGGTCGTCCATATGCCTGCCCTTCTCAGTCTGCAATCCGAGACCATTGTTTTAAGTGCGACCATCATTTAAAACCTTAAATTTTTCAACTCTTGCTAAAACTAATAGAGAACACGATCTGAGAGTTTTAGAATCACTATTCATATATACAGTTAAACCGAAATTGAATAATGATCAAAGTGCCACAAAATTACACATTGCCCCAACAGCTTAGGTATGCCCATAGTTTTTAGTGTCCGTGTAGGTGTGTGTGTGTGTGTGTGTGTGTGTGTAGGTGTGCGATTATAGTTTTTACCAGTAACTTTTTCCCCCTCTTTTTGTTCATACTCGCTTTTTATTTTTCATGTTTATTGAGGTTACTAGAAGTTCTCTTATTGTAGTAGACATCTAATTACATTTTTTATCTGTTACTTCATTTTCAGTACTGATAATGGAAATCAGATTTTCCGAAACGTTTACTAGTAAAAATGTTTGCAAGTAAAAATGTTTTTATACGCCTTGGTTCTCCTTTTCATTTTAAAAATAAGATTTCCGAAAAATCGGCCTATCAGCTCAAACATTCGAAATCTAGATCTAACTCTTACAGTTGGGAATGTTAAAATTCACCCATCAGAACAAGTAAAAAATTTAGGTATTTGGTTCGATAGAAACATGTCCTTCAAATCCCACGATGATAAAACCTGCAACGCAATTCACGGGACTTTATTGTTTTTTAATCGTATAAAAATATGCTTGACGAAGAATCTAGATTGTTGGTCGTTCATTCTTTGGTCTTATCACGTATTGACTACTGTAGCCTGGTCTGGGGAAATATATCGAAAGTTCTTCAGAAAGACCTACAAAAATGCATGAATTTTGCAGCAAAGGTTGTATGCAACGGTAAATTCAAAAAGAATGACCACGCAACACCTCTCCTGAATAAACTTGGCTGGGCTCCGATTCGGGAAAGGTTTCTGGCGCACAAAGTCCAATACATTTTCTCCTCTGTATATCTTCCTCACAGCAGTGCTGAAATAGTGGAATTCCACTCCCCTACCGTCACGAACCAAAAGCCGAACAGGAGACGTGATGTCTTAATCAAATACCGTTCATCTAACATCGGGCAGAAAGCTCTGTCAGTATCAGGCGCCTTACTGTGGAACAGACTCCCCCAGAGCTTCAAAACCCCTCAAACACTGAGAAAATTCAAAACTAAAATGGCTCTCTATCTTGCGTCAACACAATAAGTGTGAACTGCAGTACGTGCTGGAAAAGAAGTCAGGAATTTTTATTGCTAGTTATCTTCTCTCTCGATACATTATACAACAATCGGTACAGATTTTTAATGTGCACATGCAATATGACTGCTCGTACACGAGTATTAAGTACATGTACGTATGTACGCACATGTAGCGTACGTATGTGCGTATATGTGTGTATATGCGTATGGATATAGGTGTACGTATGTGCGTGTCTGTATGCTTAGGACATATTCCCCTTTAAAATGCTCATGTTGATCCTGTGTGGCGCAGTGTCGTCCCTTACACTCTTCCAGTATGCTTCGGCCACACCATTTGAGGTTGTTTTGACTTTCTCGTTTTGCCCCAGCAATGTTGATAATGTTACGGTTGGCATTGTACATCGGTCCCTCTCATCTATTTTGAATTCGGTGAATTTTTCTGTGCCAAAGCTTGTAGTATACGAAATTTAAATTTTTCCGTTATTGTAAAATCGTTCATTTCATCCATACCAGGTATTTTAGCTTACCAGTTGGTACAAAACAATGTAAAACTGCCTATAACATCAACCTAGCAGTCAAAGATGCAAATTAATTTTGGATCTACCCGTTGTACCTTCAACCTTTAATCCCTCATTTCACTAGTTCCAACGTTCGCAAGCTCAAATTTTAATATGGAAATGCACCAACTTGAGTGTTCTTAACAACGCATCACATGTACAATGTTTTCTTGACCCCTTGAAATATAATCCAGTGTTAAAATCAGACCAACACAACGGAGGGAATGCATTTATCTACGTACTTTTCTCCCAATTATTTGTTTCAAAACTTAATCGATATAAATATTACGATCCTCATGTATTTGATATTAACACAATGGAAGAAATGCATTTTCTTTGTACTGTTCTCCCAACCATTTGCTTCAAAATTACCCAATATAAATATTACAATCCTCATGTATTCGATCTCAAGTCATGGTCTCAACTTTAAGATACTCGGAAGTACTTTTCGCTCATATTGAAGCTTTTTGAACATGCGACGTAGTTCATTAGCAATTTTTTACTTTCCTGCGCTCGTGAAAATATTACGGACTCGTGATCCAATAACGCGCACCCTAGCAAAAGTATTTTCAGCTATGCGTCACAGGAATTTTGTGTTCTTAGTGACTCATATTCATTTTGAATTTCCAAACCCAAATTAATTACCGCAAAGATAGAGAGGATGTTAAATGTGAGGGTATTTTAGTACATACTTTCTCTACTTCGGTCTCATTGAAACATTTAAAAAAGGCCTCGGATTTGACGAATGCCATAACTTTAAAAATCATCATTTTAACACGTTAACTGCGATGGGTTAAACTGAAGTTCAATATTCAATTCGAATTTTAATTCAATTGTAGTAATCTACTTTGAAAATAGCAAACCTAAACTGGATCGGGCTTTTATTTAGCTCTCAATAAGTATTTATAATCAATGATTTAGTGACTACAGGTGGGTCAGCAGCACTTTGAAAACCACCTAAGGGACCACCGGTGGGTCCCTTCGCAGGGAACGCGTTAATTTTCTTATTCTGGTCTTAAATTGCTGTCGTAAGCTTTGGGTGGTAAACTCTTCTTACCTTTTTATTCTCGTGAATACACTACGACAATACTAATTTTAGATAGTTAACTTTTGTACGGAACCACCTATGTTTAAAATAATATGGCGAAAACTGAGGGTTTCACTAAACAAGTCGCCTTGAAGAGATAAGGTGCAAACATCAAACAGGAAGATCAGCCAATAATTTTATTCAAGAAACAAAACACGCTCATATTTAGCGCTTATTAAAACAATGTTAAAATAACCAAGTCAAAAGGAAGGCGATCTTAGCATCCAACACAAAGAATACAATTTTCGAGCTTAATTAAATACTAAGTTTAGACAATGGGTTTCGTTAAGTTTCTTTATTTTCATAATTCGTAGAACGTTAACAAGTTTAAATTTTACGATGAACGCAAAACAACGGTACGTCGGCGGCACACGGCGGGCCCCGTAGCACCTCGTGCCGACTGCGCCGTGAGTTAAAACCTAATAGAAGAATCATTCAGAAATAGGTCGCTTGCCAACGGCTTTTAACACTTGTAGCTTGAACACCTGCCAGCCCCTCTCCAGGTCCGTACAAAACGGACAGCCACGGACGGTCAGCGTCTAGCTGACTAGCAGACGTTACGACCCCTCTCGTCCTGCGACGAACGGACGGACAGTGACGACAGTAACGGACAGTCGTCGTCCTCGTCGTGGTGGTCTACCCGATTGGAAGACGGCTTGGCACACTTGGTCGGTCCTAGGGAGGCACCACTCGCGAAAAACTGGGCGATCGCTAGAGTAGCTGGAAAAAATATGAAGGTTTAGAAGAGATCGTAATGACGGTAATAAAATTAATGATGAATTCAATTAATGGTCGAATAAGTAATAAGCAAAGTTCAAAGATCAGACATTAGTACCTTTCAAATAGCGGCTGCTGCAACCGTAGACCCAGTTGACCAGCAGAGACAGCTCCCAAACGGATACTATGTGTGCAAAGAGAAAAAACGATAAGTATATTGAAAGTGGACGAGCCAGCAGTAAAAAGTCACCTAAATAAATGCCACTATATTCAATTATCATATTTACGTAATTATTCTATACCCACCGAAGGAAATGGTGCCCTCAGTGTGTTAACTTGCAGAACAAAGTGATAGATGACGATGCAATTAGTCAAGAGGTCAAGAAGAAGTCAAGATTTCAAGTGATTCAACGAGATCTAGTGTCCCAAGGTTGAGGACAGTCAAGTCGTCCCCCAGCAAAACCAAGTGCAAGAAACACTCTTGAGCAAGAGAGCTGGGAGAGCGAATAGAGAGACGAGCTCAAGTCAAGTAACCTAATTCACAACCAAATACCCCAATTACCAAATCTAGCCAACTTCAATAAATAATGACAATATAAACAAACAAACTCCAGCGACTCCACAATCAAAGCCACAGTGAAGGACCGTACGTTACGAGGACGAGCAACCACCAGCGCCACATACGACCGCCCTTACAGAGAGAAGGTCTGATGAAAAAGGTAGTACGAGCAGGAGACCAGAGGCCAGGAAGCGTCCGTTCTCGGCGATGGCAAGCGAACCAGATTCTAACCAGGCAAAACACCTCTGAGGAAACACGCACCGAAACAAAAAAAACAAGAATTCAATTTAAAATGTTAACCTCACGTACACCCTGTGGTGATTTTTCCCACAATATTACAACTAACAATGTAAAACAATACTTTTCATGTTTTTAACCCCGATGAACTCTTTGCGCCAGTACTATTAGCGTAAGTAAGAAATATGACAGAGTCGATCGTATGACAAAGTGGATCGCGAGGCTTTATGGCAAGTGGTAAGTTTGTATGGAGTGGGTGGGAGACTGTTGAATGCGATCAAGAGTTTCTACATTGATAGCAGAGCATGTGTGAGAGTAGGGAATGAGGTGAGTGAATGGTTCCCAGTTGTGACAGGTGTGAGACAGGGATGTGTGATGTCGCCGTGGTTGTTTAATTTGTTTATGGATGGTGTGGTGAGAGAAGTGAATGCCAGAGTGTTGGGAAAAGGTGCGCAGTTGGTGGGACGAAATGGTATGTATTGGGAAGTGTGTCAGCTGTTGTTTGCAGATGATACAGCGCTTGTGGTTGATTCAGAGGAAAAACTGAGGAGACTGGTTACAGAGTTTGGTAGAGTGTGCGAAAGGCGGAAATTGAGGGTAAATGTAAATAAAAGTAAGGTGATGAGATGTTCAAGAGGTGGAGTGTTTGGAACTTTGGATGTGAGGTTGAATGGGGAAGTTTTAGAGGAGGTAGAGCATTTTAGGTACCTCGGGTCGGATGTGACTGTTAAGGATAGTATGGAAGTAGAATTGAAGCATCGAGTGAGTGAAGGTTGTAAGACATTGGGTGCAATGAGGAAAGTTTTTGAATGCAGGAGTTTGAGTATGAATGCTAAGAGGGGACTGTATGAAAGTTTGATTGTGCCAGTTTTGTTGTATGGAGCAGAGTCCTGGGGGTTGAGAGCAGCTGAGAGGAGGAAGTTGGATGTGTTTGAGATGAAGTGTTTGAGGAGCATGTATGGAGTAACTAGAAGAGATAGGATCAGGAATGAGTGGGTTAGGGAGCAGACGGGTGTTATCAAAAAGTTGAGCAGGCGAGTGGATGAAAGAGTGCTTGGATGGTTTGGGCATGTAGAAAGAATGAATGTTGAGCGGCTGGTGAAAAAGATATATATGTCGGAAGTGAGTGGTCTTCGAGCGCGAGGTAGACCACGGATGAGTTGGATGGATGGGATGCGACGTGCTTTGTATGAGAGGGGTCTGACTGTGGACGTGGCGAGAGGGATGGCTGCGGACAGAAGTGAGTGGGGGCAGTGTATAAGGAGGTAATTTTATTTTTGACGCGTTACTGGAAGCTGCCCGCGTGTGATGGGGTTGACCTGTCATGTGCGGGGGAGGAGCTGCACTCAATGAAACGGTCGGGGTAAACCAGCTGTTGCTGTCGGGCCTGACTGTGGGAGGTGGTTGTGCTGGGCTGCTGCTGATCCTGGCAGTTCAGGTGCGGCAAGTGCTGCCTCTCTCGCCTCCTAGTGACTAAGTGTGGTGATTGTGGCATGCTGTCGGCTACCCTCCCATGGGGAGGATAAGCCCGGTATATGTATGTATGTATGTATGTAAGAAATATCACAATCATTTTGTGTTTTGTTATAGCAAATATTATCGTTGGGACACCTTACATAGGGATGAAAGACCGGATGTGGGTTTTCACCGGATGTAGGATATAAACAAATGTGAAGCATAACCAAATGAAGAGGCATGACCGGATGCGGGGCATCACCGGAAGAGGGAGTGAAGTGTTGTCGGATGGGCGAAAGGAATTTTTGGATTTTGGAGTTGATAATTTATTAGAAAAATAATAAGCTCCATTTCCATTTCCGGGCACCACAGATGAAGTACTTTTCTAACTTTTCAGCCCTACGAAATAGTTCAATTTCTTCACGTGTAAGTTGATTAAGAAATGCACCTAGCATTTTCGTACTAAAACACAGCAATTCGTTAAAATCTATATTTCTGTCTAATTATAAAACGCAACGTTTCGACGTATCAAACATCATCCTCAGGCTGTAAAAAAAAAAGAATGATTTTCAGTCACATTGGAAAGAATGCATAAACTAACACTTAAGTAATATAGACTAGATAAGTAGATCACAAAAGACGAAAGCGACTAGACAAAATAACAACCTTTTTTATCACAGAAATAGTAGTATGACTAGATACATTGTACAAAACCGATGTTCATCACACGAGAGACAAGAGCAAAATGGTCCAGCAGCCTCGTCGCACCTAGCAAGCTGAAGTTCTACGAAACAGTTTGAGAGCGAAAAAATCATTCGTGTTTTCATTAAGGGGAGGTTTAAGCTCATGAATGTGTAATGCTTCAATTATATGAATATGATCTTTTTTAATAACATTATAAAGAATTTTGGTGTTGGGGAACAGACCTTCATTGGATGGTTTGCAACTATGGTCAACACGAAAATGATTGAAAATGGAACCTTGATATTTATGAGCGGTTAATCTTTGCTTCAGGGTCATTCTGGTCATGCCAATGTAACGTTTATCAAGAGACTTACATTCTCTTCGGTTACATTTAAATTGATAAATCACACCGGCCTAGTCCAGATTGTTGACCCCAGATGCAGACAGATTATTTTTTACTAATTGGTCACTGATTTTACGGTTCTTATAATACACGCAAACTTTAATAGAAGTTTCTGGATTTATTGGTTTAACAAAAGTTTTAACAATGTTTTTAAAGACCCGTTCGTCAATTTTGTAATTATCATGCATTTCATTTTCGTAATAAATATTGATACGGTTTGCATTCGCTGAATTATTGTCACTGCTCATGATTCGGTTCAAAAATTTATCAATATTTTTATCAATCAATGTATTAGGAAAGTTGTTATTAACAAGTAAACGTTTGATTCGAAGCATTTCGGAATGAAAGTTTTCCCAATTACTGCAAACTTTACGAGCTCTATTGATCAAAGTATGTATGACGCCTTCTTTATAGATTTGAGGAGCTTCACAATCGTAATTAATAGTTTCCCCAGCATGGGAAGGTTTAACATGAACGGATCTATGGAATGTACCGTTAGAAGCTTCAACCAAAACATCCAAAAATGGGAGCTTACCGTGTAGACCCAACTCATACGTGAAATTTAAAACAGATTTTTCAACAAACAAACTCCTCAATGCTTCCAGGTGCTCAAGGTCTTGTACTTCAACAAAAATGTCGTCCACATATCTACAGTAAATGCTCGGTTTTACATCCATCGTATTCAACACCAAGTTCTCAACAAATGACATATAAAAGTTAGCAAAAGTAGGTCCTAAAGGGGAACCCATGGCAACGCCATCCACCTGTCGGAACAAACTACCATCAAAATGTTTAAATGGAGCTTCGGTTGTACATATTATGAGAAGGTCCTTCAAAATATGGCGAGGAAACAGATCAGGTGGAGCAGAGTCATCTCTATTGTATACATAGTCCAAAATAATATCTATAGTATTCAGCACGGGTACATTAGTAAACAATGATTCTACGTCTAAAGAAGCTAATATACTGGCAGGAGATTTGCTGCGCAACAGTGTCACAAATTCATCTGATGAGCGTAGCATATATTTTTGCGGTAGATATGGCGATATAATTTTATTTAAGGTCTTCGCCACTGAATAGGTTACTGCAGGAACCTGTGAAATTATTGGCCTTAAGGGAGGATTATTTTGGTCCTTATGGATTTTTGCGTTGCCATATATGTAACCACGCTAGTAATGCCCTTCCAATTTCTTTAAATTGTAAGGGTTCGGAACAGCATTAACAACGGAAATAAGCTGATTCAATCTTTTCTTTATCTTTTCGGTAGGATCCCGTTGTAACCGCTCGAACTTGGTATGATCTGCCAATATAAGGTCTAACTTTTGCTTATACACATCGGGCTTAAAAAGTACGTATTTGTTACATTTATCAGCTTTGCGAATGACTATTTCTTTATTCGAACGTAAATTGCGGATGGCTTGGCGCTGTGATTGAGTTAAACCCTTTCTACTAAACGTGCTTCTATTGCGAGTGCTCTCAGATATCAATGCGGCGTCTAAGTTAGGTTCAACTGTAACTAAACTTTCCCGACTTAATTTGAGAATATTTTGATAAGCCAACTCCAACTGCAGCTGCTTTTTAACTGGATCGAACCTACTTCTAGTGTGATAGTTCCAGCCCAAATTTAAAACATCAATTTCATGATCGTTTAATTCTATACCAGTGAAATTTAAGTACTTCTGACACTGTTCGGGCAAAATCAAATTACCGTCGTACAGCCGATTGAGTTTACGCGAAACAGCTGTCAAATTGCTCTCATGTTCCCGAGTTCTTGTGAAACGGAGTGCTTCTTCGAATTCTTCCAAAACTTCTTGCCTTGCTGATCTTCGAAAATTTTCATGTTCTTGCTGCAGTTCGTCATTTAGTTGAATTTTCAATTTTAATTTCTGATCTAACTCACGCTCTAATAACTTCTTACGAAAATCACACGTCAGTGTCGATAGTCTCGCCCCTCCGTCATAGAGGCGAACGTCCGTGTAGGTCGGGAGAAACCCTTCTCTCACGCACACTTCATTGAACAAAATGGCTGACACGCACTTGCACAATTTCTTTTCTAACTTTTCAGCCCTACGAAATAGTTCAATTTCTTCACGTGTAAGTTGATTAAGAAATGCACCTAGCATTTTCGTACTAAAACACAGCAATTCGTTGAAATCTATATTTCTGTCTAATTATAAAACGCAACGTTTCGACGTATCAAACATCATCCTCAGGCTGTAAAAAAAAACAGAATGATTTTCAGTCACATTGGAAAGAATGCATAAACTAACACTTAAGTAATATAGACTAGATAAGTAGATCACAAAAGACGAAAGCGACTAGACAAAATAACAACCTTTTTTATCACAGAAATAGTAGTATGACTAGATACATTGTACGAAACCGATGTTCATCACACGAGAGACAAGAGCAAAATGGTCGAGCAGCCTCGTCGCACCTAGTGCAAGCTGAAGTTCTACGAAACAGTTTGAGAGCGAAAAAATCATTCGTGTTTTCATTAAGGGGAGGTTTAAGCTCATGAATGTGTAATGCTACAATTATATGAATATGATCTTTTTTAATAACATTATAAAGAATTTTGGTGTTGGGGAACAGATCTTCATTGGATGGTTTGCAACTATGGTCAACACGAAAATGATTGAAAATGGACCCTTGATATTCATGAGCGGTTAATCTTTGCTTCAGGGTCATTCTGGTCATGCCAATGTAACGTTTATCAAGAGACTTACATTCTCTTCGGTTACATTTAAATTGATAAATCACACCGGCCTTGTCCAGATCGTTGACCCCAGATGCAGACAGATTATTTTTTACTAATTGGTCACTGATTTTACGGTTCTTATAATACACGCAAACTTTAATAGAAGTTTCTGGATTTATTGGTATAACAAAAGTTTTAACAATGTTTTTAAAGACCCGTTCGTCAATTTTGTAATTATCATGCATTTGATTTTCGTAATAAATATTGATACGGTTTGCATTCGCTGAATTATTGTCACTGCTCATGATTCGGTTCAAAAATTTATCAATAGTTTTATCAATCAATGTATTAGGAAAGTTGTTATTAACAAGTAAACGTTTGATTCGAAGCATTTCGGAATGAAAGTTTTCCCAATTACTGCAAACTTTACGAGCTCTATTTATCAAAGTATGTATGACGCCTTCTTTATAGATTTGAGGAGCTTCAGAATCGTAATTAATAGTTTCCCCAGCATGGGAAGGTTTAACATGAACGGACCAATGGAATGTACCGTTAGAAGCTTCAACCAAAACATCCAAAAATGGGAGCTTACCGTGTAGACCCAACTCATACGTGAAATTTAAAACAGATTTTTCAACAAACAAACTCCTCAATGCTTCCAGGTGCTCAAGGTCTTGTACTTCAACAAAAATGTCGTCCACATATCTACAGTAAATGCTCGGTTTTACATCCATCGTATTCAACACCAAGTTCTCAACAAATGACATATAAAAGTTAGCAAAAGTAGGTCCTAAAGGGGAACCCATGGCAACGCCATCCGCCTGTCGGAACAAACTACCATCAATATGTTTAAATGGAGCTTCGGTTGTACATATTATGAGAAGGTCCTTCAAAATATGGCGAGGAAACAGATCAGGTGGAGCAGAGTCATCTCTATTGTATACATAGTCCAAAATAATGTCTATAGTATTCAGCACGGGTACATTAGTAAACAATGATTCTACGTCTAAAGAAGCTAATATACCGGCAGGAGATTTGCTGCGCAACAGTGTCACAAATTCATCTGATGAGCGTAGCATATATTTTTGCGGTAGATATGGCGATATAATTTTATTTAAGGTCTTCGCCACTGAATAGGTTACTGCAGGAACCTGTGAAATTATTGGCCTTAAGGGAGGATTATTTTGGTTCTTATGGATTTTTGCGTTGCCATAAATGTAACCAGGCTGGTAATGCCCTTCCAATTTCTTTAAATTGTAAGGGTTCGGAACAGCATTAACAACGGAAATTAGCTGATTCAACCTTTTCTTTATCTTTTCGGTAGGATCCCGTTGTAAACGCTCGAACTTGGTATGATCTGCCAATATAAGGTCTAACTTTTGCTTATACACATCGGGCCTAAAAAGTACGTATTTGTTACATTTATCATCTTTGCGAATGACTATTTCTTTATTCGAACGTAAATTACGGATGGCTTGGCGCTGTGACACTGTTGCGCAGCAAATCTCCTGCCGGTATATTAGCTTCTTTAGACGTAGAATCATTGTTTACTAATGTACCCGTGCTGAATACTATAGACATTATTTTGGACTATGTATACAATAGAGATGACTCTGCTCCACCTGATCTGTTTCCTCGCCCTATTTTGAAGGACCTTCTCATAATATGTACAACCGAAGCTCCATTTAAACATATTGATGGTAGTTTGTTCCGACAGGTGGATGGCGTTGCCATGGGTTCCCCTTTAGGACCTACTTTTGCTAACTTTTATGTCATTTGTTGAGAACTTGGTGTTGAATACGATGGATGTAAAACCGAGCATTTACTGTAGATATGTGGACGACATTTTTGTTGAAGTACAAGACCTTGAGCACCTGGAAGCATTGAGGAGTTTGTTTGTTGAAAAATATGTTTTAAATTTCACGTATGAGTTGGGTCTACACGGTAAGCTCCCATTTTTGGATGTTTTGGTTGAAGCTTCTAACGGTACATTCCATAGATCCGTTCATGTTAAACCTTCCCATGCTGGGGAAACTATTAATTACGATTGTGAAGCTCCTCAAATCTACAAAGAAGGCGTCATACATACTTTGATAAGTAGAGCTCGTAAAGTTTGCAGTAATTGGGAAAACTTTCATTCCGAAATGCTTCGAATCAAACGTTTACTTGTTAATAACAACTTTCCTAATACATTGATTGATAAAACTATTGATAAATTTTTGAACCGAATCATGAGCAGTGACAATAATTCAGCGAATGCAAACCGTGTCAATATTTATTACGAAAATCAAATGCATGATAATTACAAAATTGACGAACGGGTCTTTAAAAACATTGTTAAAACTTTTGTTAAACCAATAAATCCAGAAACTTCTATTAAAGTTTGCGTGTATTATAAGAACCGTAAAATCAGTGACCAATTAGTAAAAAATAATCTGTCTGCATCTGGGGTCAACGATCTGGACAAGGCCGGTGTGATTTATCAATTTAAATGTAACCGAAGAGAATGTAAGTCGCTTGATAAACGTTACATTGGCATGACCAGAATGACCCTGAAGCAAAGATTAACCGCTCATAAATATCAAGGTTCCATTTTCAATCATTTTCGTGTTGACCATAGTTGCAAACCATCCAATGAAGATCTGTTCCCCAACACCAAAATTCTTTATAATGTTATTAAAAAAGATCATATTCATATAATTGAAGCATTACACATTCATGAGCTTAAACCTCCCCTTAATGAAAACACGAATGATTTTTTCGCCCTCAAACTGTTTCGTAGAACTTCAGCTTGCTAGGTGCGACGAGGCTGCTCGACCATTTTGCTCTTGTCTCTCGTGTGATGAACATCGGTTTTGTACAATGTATCTAGTCATACTACTATTTCTGTGATAAAAAAGGTTGTTATTTTGTCTAGTCGCTTTCGTCTTTCGTGATCTACTTATCTAGTCTATATTACCTAAGTGTTAGTTTATGCATTCTTTCCAATGTGACTGAAAATCATTCTGTTTTTTTTTTACAGCCTGAGGATGATGTTTGATACGTCGAAACGTTGCGTTTTATAATTAGACAGAAATATAGATTTTAACGAATTGCTGTGTTTTAGTACGAAAATGCTAGGTGCATTTCTTAATCAACTTACACGTGAAGAAATTGAACTATTTCGTAGGGCTGAAAAGTTAGAAAAGAAATTGTGCAAGTGCGTGTCAGCCATTTTGTTCAATGAAGTGTGCGTGAGAGAAGGGTTTCTCCCGACCTACACGGACGTTTGCCTCTATGACGGAGGGGCGAGACTATCGACACTGACGTGTGATTTTCGTAAGAAGTTATTAGAGCGTGAGTTAGATCAGAAATTAAAATTGAAAATTCAACTAAATGACGAACTGCAGCAAGAACATGAAAATTTTCGAAGATCAGCAAGGCAAGAAGTTTTGGAAGAATTCGAAGAAGCACTCCGTTTTACAAGAACTCGGGAACATGAGAGCAATTTGGCAGCTGTTTCGCGTAAACTCAATCGGCTGTACGACGGTAATTTGATTTTGCCCGAACAGTGTCAGAAGTACTTAAATTTCACTGGTATAGAATTAAACGATCATGAAATTGATGTTTTAAATTTGGGCTGGAACTATCACACTAGAAGTAGGTTCGATCCAGTTAAAAAGCAGCTGCAGTTGGAGTTGGCTTATCAAAATATTCTCAAATTAAGTCGGGAAAGTTTAGTTACAGTTGAACCTAACTTAGACGCCGCATTGATATCTGAGAGCACTCGCAATAGAAGCACGTTTAGTAGAAAGGGTTTAACTCAATCACAGCGCCAACCCATCCCTAATTTACGTTCGAATAAAGAAATAGTCATTCGCAAAGCTGATACATGTAACAAATACGTACTTTTTAAGCCCGATGTGTATAAGCAAAAGTTAGACCTTATATTGGCAGATCATACCAAGTTCGAGCGGTTACAACGGGATCCTACCGAAAAGATAAAGAAAGGATTGAATCAGCTAATTTCCGTTGTTAATGCTGTTCCGAACCCTTACAATTTAAAGAAATTGGAAGGGCATTACCAGCCTGGTTACATATATGGCAACGCAAAAATCCATAAGGACCAAAATAATCCTCCCTTAAGGCCTGTTGACACGAGGAGTGAGCGAGCGCTCCACCGGGAAAGAGAGGCTTAAACCACGCCCATTTTCTCTCGTTTCAGACTCAATGGAGCAGTAGACAACAGTCTGTCTCAGTTTGGTCTTCGTCGAGCGACTCAATGCTTCCCAGTGCAATTTCAGACGCTGAACGTGTAGGGTGTGCGTCTCTGCTCCCTGCCTACACGTTCTCTTGGAAAAGTGGCGTTTAGCTGCCAAAAAAGGACTTTTTTAAGCCAACGCTTCGCCCACATTTTCCTCATTCGTTTTTGTTTCTTCTTTATAGCCGCGACAACTGATAGAGATTGAAAACACCATTTCCTGTCGCAGAGCCACCTTCGTACGTTCTCTCCCTACCGCTGCTAGGAGCAGACTGAGGATTTTACTTGGAGCAGTCTGCACCTCTGCCATGGTCCGTGTGGACACGTTGACTCGAACAAGCATTTTACTGAGCTCGTGGTGGAGCGCTCGCCCACTCCTCGTGTCAACAGGCCTTTAAGGCCAATAATTTCACAGGTTCCTGCAGTAACCTATTCAGTGGCGAAGACCTTAAATAAAATTATATCGCCATATCTACCGCAAAAATATATGCTACGCTCATCAGATGAATTTGTGACACTGTTGCGCAGCAAATCTCCTGCCGGTATATTAGCTTCTTTAGACGTAGAATCATTGTTTACTAATGTACCCGTGCTGAATACTATAGACATTATTTTGGACTATGTATACAATAGAGATGACTCTGCTCCACCTGATCTGTTTCCTCGCCCTATTTTGAAGGACCTTCTCATAATATGTACAACCGAAGCTCCATTTAAACATATTGATGGTAGTTTGTTCCGACAGGCGGATGGCGTTGCCATGGGTTCCCCTTTAGGACCTACTTTTGCTAACTTTTATATGTCATTTGTTGAGAACTTGGTGTTGAATACGATGGATGTAAAACCGAGCATTTACTGTAGATATGTGGACGACATTTTTGTTGAAGTACAAGACCTTGAGCACCTGGAAGCATTGAGGAGTTTGTTTGTTGAAAAATCTGTTTTAAATTTCACGTATGAGTTGGGTCTACACGGTAAGCTCCCATTTTTGGATGTTTTGGTTGAAGCTTCTAACGGTACATTCCATAGATACGTTCATGTTAAACCTTTCCATACTGGGGAAACTATTAATTACGATTGTGAAGCTCCTCAAATCTATAAAGAAGGCGTCATACATACTTTGATAAATAGAGCTCGTAAAGTTTGCAGTAATTGGGAAGACTTTCATTCCGAAATGCTTCGAATCAAACGTTTACTTGTTAATAACAACTTTCCTAATACATTGATTGATAAAACTATTGATAAATTTTTGAACCGAATCATGAGCAGTGACAATAATTCAGCGAATGCAAACCGTATCAATATTTATTACGAAAATCAAATGCATGATAATTACAAAATTGACGAACGGGTCTTTAAAAACATTGTTAAAACTTTTGTTAAACCAATAAATCCAGAAACTTCTATTAAAGTTTGCGTGTATTATAAGAACAGTAAAATCAGTGACCAATTAGTAAAAAATAATCTGTCTGCATCTGGGGTCAACGATCTGGACAAGGCCGGTGTGATTTATCAATTTAAATGTAACCGAAGAGAATGTAAGTCTCTTGATAAACGTTACATTGGCATGACCAGAATGACCCTGAAGCAAAGATTAACCGCTCATAAATATCAAGGTTCCATTTTCAATCATTTTCGTGTTGACCATAGTTGCAAACCATCCAATGAAGATCTGTTCCCCAACACCAAAATTCTTTATAATGTTATTAAAAAAGATCATTTTCATATAATTGAAGCATTACACATTCATGAGCTTAAACCTCCCCTTAATGAAAACACGAATGATTTTTTCGCTCTCAAACTGTTTCGTAGAACTTCCGCTTGCTAGGTGCGACGAGGCTGCTCGACCATTTTGCTCATGTCTCTCGTGTGATGAACATCGGTTTTGTACAATGTATCTAGTCATACTACTATTTCTGTGATAAAAAAGGTTGTTATTTTGTCTAGTCGCTTTCGTCTTTTGTGATCTACTTATCTAGTCTATATTACTTAAGTGTTAGTTTATGCATTCTTTCCAATGTGACTGAAAATCATTCTGTTTTTTTTACAGCCTGAGGATGATGTTTGATACGTCGAAACGTTGCGTTTTATAATTAGACAGAAATATAGATTTTAACGAATTGCTGTGTTTTAGTACGAAAATGCTAGGTGCATTTCTTAATCAACTTACACGTGAAGAAAGATGAAGTACTACTAATTGTGGAAAACGAACCTTCATTCCGCTGCATGGAACCAACAGTTGTGATGCTCATTATAGTCGACAGGAATAAGTAAGATCAATATTAGAATGACTTAGCGAACGTAAAATAAGATAAATTTTCACTTTCTAACAAAAATTTCAGAAATTGAAACTTAGAAATTGAAACACAGAAACTGAAACTTAGTGCCGCCCTCCAAATGCAAACGATCCTTTTATACATATTATTGTCTACATTTTATTGACTTGTGCTTCTCTATGAATCCTGTGTCGACAATTATCATGTGTATTACGATAACCATGTATGAATAGCAATTAAGGATCTAAATCATATTTTTCAACACTTAACATGGGTATTACAATAACCATGTATAAATAGTAATTAAGGGTCTCTATGCTAAGGTATTTGAATGCATTTTTCGCTTTCATTTTTCAATACTTGTGCGCACTAATGAAAGTGTTTTTCAAATGAGCGTCGCGAGGATTGTGCTCTCTTAGTTCAAAATCAGATTAGGCAAGGAAAGGAACTCATTTTCGTTGTACTTTTCTATCAATCATTTTATTTCAACATTCTACACGGGTATCACGATACCAATGTGTTATAATCATTTAAGCATGTTAATATTAATATGTTTTAAAAACCAACGTATCGACATTTCATGTTTGTACTTCATTGGAAATAAGATGTTTTTATTTTTCTTTTCTTTCTTTTCTATCGAACGCTTTAGAGAGATCGAGTAGGAGCAAGCGTGTTACATTCTTCTGATCGGTGTCACTGTATATTTTTTCGGAGATATTGAGCAGAGCATCTTGAGTGCTAGTGTTTTTTCTACAGGCGTATTGATTTCGGTGGAGTAGATTTGACTCGTCCAGGTGTAATGACAGTTGATTTGGCACCACTTTCTTCAATATTTTGGACATTACAGGTTAAAGACTGATGGGCCTGTAGTTTGCTGCTGCATTTAGGTCACCACTTTTATGCAACGGTCTAATAATGGAGTGTTTCCATTGGTTTGGAAACGTGTTTGTTGCTATTGATGTATTAATTATCAGACGAATTCATGGTGCTGTGACTGGGAAACTGTCTTTGATATATTGAAGACTGATACCATCATGTCAAACTGCCGTTGTGTTTTTTTAGTGGGTATAAGATATTTTTTATCTCCGGTAAATCGACAAGACAAGGTCTCCACCTGACATCAGCCCTCGAGGATGCAATGGGGCATGAATTATCAATTGACGTTTCACCTGGAGTGGAACACACCTCACTGAAAACTTGAGCCCTTACTTTTGAAAAATATGTATTCAAATCCGTGGCTGTTGCCAAGGGATTTACAAAATTACTTGTTTGGTCTAAATTTTTATATGGGGCTACCTCACTAATGATTTCCCAAGTTCGTTTCGGGTTATTTTTAGCCGTTATCAGTTCCTGGGGGAAGTGAGTTTGTTTCGTTTCAGTGATTTTCTTTCGAAGAATTTTTTCATGTTCTTTATATCTTTTGTATAAGGTACTGTTTGATTTATTGTTTTTGTACTCTCGCAAGTTAGCTTTCTTTATGCTGCTCATCTCTTTAATTTTGTCAGTAATCCAAACAGTGCGTTTGGGCGTTTTTTTTGGTGACGTAAGGTACGCATTCGTCGAGAGCTGCTGTGAAGTTCTCGTTGAAGATGGACACTTGAATGTCAACATCGTCAGATTGCATCATATTCTGGAATTCGGTGGACCTATTGAGTAGTTTTTCTTGAAAAAGTTTCGCAGAATAGGGCCTTTTCTTGCGATATGTCATTTAGCGGTATTTTTGTCTTTCCTTTGCAATTTTAATTTCACATTCTATAGAGTGGTGATCGAAAATATAAGGTGATATTACTGTACTAAGTATTGCGGTGGGATTATTTGTGATTGCCAGATCAAGACTTTAGTGATGCAAGTCTTTGACCATTTGTGATAGGCTTAGTTTATACAACAGTTTGCTTAGCTGATTGTTCTTGTCCGTTGAGCCAACATTAAAATCTCCAAAAGCAAAGAATGATTTTTAGCCAGTTTCCCATTCAGGCTTTGAGCATTTATGTGCTTTATTTTGATTTTACTTGTATTGGGACTCTTTTTGAAGGTAGCAAAGTAACTATCTCGACAGGATCGTTCCGAGGATTTATCGATCTTGTTTACCTTACCCAGGGTGTTTGGCCCAGCATCTGCTATGTAAGAAAGTCTACTATATAACTGGGCAGCAACAGTTTGTCAAGATGAGGCAACTCCAGTTTGATTTTTGCCTTGTGAATGGGGCACTGTAGTGATCGTTTTTACGATGGAGCAGTAGTGGAGGGTTATTATTTGATAATTCGGATGAGGGATCTACTGATATTTTCAAGACACAATGATCCTGCTCATCCAGGATGAGAAGTTTTTAGCCTGTCACGTTTGAGATGATTAGTGGTATAAGGTCTACAGCAGCTTGATCAAAATGTTTGTCGTCAATGTAATCATTTATGAGGTTTTGCATGTCTCCACTGTTCTTGTCAACAAATTTAGCATATGTGCTTTGGTTTCTTTTGCTCTCCGCTTTGATTGCAGTCTTTAAGGAATTGTAGTTCCATTTTGATGCTGGTTGTTTCGTAAGTATATGAGCTACAGCATGAAGGAGGCAGTGTCCATCAGCTTTGGTGGGAATCAGCTCTATTTTTCAGGATCGTCTCAATTCATCCATTGTGGAATTCATGCGTTCACGAATGAGAGTACAGACTTTTTTCGTACTTCTCATATCATTTAAAGGTTTCTGAGAGGAGCGGGGAAATTACATTTTTCTGGCTCTGAATGGCCCGGCTGTGGTAACTTCTTGTATGGGGTTCTGCAGAGAACTGAGAAAAGCCCGTGTTATTTTTATTTTTCTGTTGATGATTGTGGATGCAGTTGGATGGTGTATTTTCCATCGATTTTCGACAACAATTTTGCAGCGATTTCTCTTTTCCTGTTGATTTCACCGCTTCTGAGTATGTGATTGGATGTTGATTTATACTCGTATCTGAGAGGGGCTTTTCATCCTCTGTATCAGCATCGGATAGTAATGAAAACCTATTTTTTGTAGGCACTATGCAGTTGTTTGTGGCAGAGGCAGGAGAGGGCTTGTTATCTGAGGGTAAACATCGGGAAGAGAGAAGAGGAGAAGGTTTGTTGTATGAAGGCAAACATCGGGAAATGCTGCTGGAGATTTCACGAGGAAAGGCTTCACATGGAAAGGCTGTCAACTTAGGGCAGTCATTCAACTCTCAATTTTGCTGTTTTGAATATTCATTAGAGTATTCAATTTCTTCATTCAGGTTATGGGAGTTTCTGACACAAGAGATAAAATGTGAAGTTAGTCTCAAAGGTGATCTTAGAGCATGTATTGAAAAAAATGATGAGTGTCTTCTCGCGTAATAGGCCAAGTGCGGACAGTGTTGTAAGCTTCATTAACAGTAACTGTTTTTGCATTTGCTCGCAGCGGAATCAGTTCAAGACCAATTTTTCTGCACAGACTCGCTGCCATGTACAATTGTTGACCACTGCAGGCACTCACCACATAAATATGAGAAAAAACATTCTATGACATGATGAAATTTTTTACCTTAGTAAGGTTATGGGACGAAAGGCTCAAACCTTTGAAACTAAATATATAGTTCCAAAAAGGAGGTGCGCGTTCAATCACATCATAGAGATAATTTAGACGTTCAGTAGTTATAGTTTGTATTTTGCATGCACTATCTATATCATCTCTGTTGATTTTTGTGAGACTATTGTCTCCAACAAGAATAGTGTCTAGAGGGGATTCCGCATTTAAATGGTTACTCGCACCTACCCCCGGCGTAAAATCATGAGAGCTGACACAATAATTTAAGGGGATCTACTACCCTGGACTCGACCTCTTCGTTCAAACTTCACTGTACACATTTCTATTGCACTGATGGGAACGAAAATTTACACGTGGATTTAAAATTTAATTGCGAACACATTTGTTTCATAAAGATTTTTTGATTTTCGCAAAAAAAAAATAATTAACTTCGCGATTATTAGAAAATATATGTAGTTACGCAAAACCCTACTCACTGTACTTCACAACGTAAAAGCGTGATTTTGGTCTTATTTGACGCAAAAGGACTCTACCAAGACCGTAACGTATGATTTTTTTTAATTTCAGGTTAGAAAAAAAATTAAGGCTACATGTGTCAAAAAATTGTATTAAAAAGACAAATTTAAAATGCTTTTTTAAATCTCAGATTACAGGATTATATTGCAACTAGGTAAATGAAAATGAATACCGATACGTAAAATTAAATTCTTAACACATTTGATTTTATGAAAAATTTCGAAATTCGCGATAGAAAAGAAGTGATTGGGCGAACATATATATATATAAATTTATATATATTTTCTGCGCAAAACCACATTACTTCTACAATTTTCAACGTAGAAGCGTGATTTTGGTCTCATTCGATGCAGTTTGACAGTGGAAACAGCGCATCAAAATAAAATTCTATTAGAATTTTAAATTAAATTTTTATTGTGAAAAAACTGAAAATTTTTTTACTTATTTTTCAAATGTTGGATATGTGTACCTATAACTTTTTTCTAGGTCGAAAATCAAAAAAATCCTACATTACGGTCTTAGTACAGTCCTTCCGCGTCGAATGAGACCAAAATCACGTTTCTAGATTGAAAATTATACAGTGAGTAGGGTTTTGCGCAAGGATTTCTATTTTTCTAATAATCGTGAAATAAATTATGTATTTTTGCAAAAATCGAAAAATTTTATAGATGCAAATATGTTTGGCATTCAATTTTACACATCTATATGCATTTTTGTTCACCAAGTTGCGACAGAAATGGGAAAAAAGACATTTGTAAACTTTGGTAGTCAAAGGGTAGTCCAGGGTAGTGGATTCCCTTAACGCAAAAGGCTATTCTGTAATCATTTGAATATTTGATACAGTGGAAAAAATCGACGCTGGGCTTGGGGGACAATTTTGAATCAAAGCTTTATTGAGAAATGCAGCTGTAAGAGACAGCGTGCTATTTATTTCGTGAATAGTTTGGGAACTGGTCATTTTTAGAGCGTGTAAGTACCCATCAAAAGCAGTAACAGGTCTGTTATTATTGTTCTCCACTGAAAATCTTACGTTATCCTCGCAGTTTACGCTCTGAGGTATTTTACTGCGAGTATCAGCTGCTGCGCATGCATTTTCAAACATAACTTCGCCGCCTGAAAAGTCTACACACAATTTATCATCAAAATTATAATTAAAATTACCCCTTTTACTTTCTGACTGGTTGCACACATCTAAAATTTCATCGCGTTCTAACGATGACATTGGTGTTGGTGTCTTCGTCGGTGGTGAATAATTTTGAGCTTTCTCAGTGAAGCAGGGCAGGGGAGATGTCGCCATGACGCAATCGTTGAGACGAGACGAATTAGCTGGCGGTGGTGCTGTGGCAGCTCCCGCCAGTGATGAGGTACCTTCTTTACTAGAGATAGTTGACTTTGTGGATGATGAATTTTCTCGGGCACAGTCCAAAATGTGGGGTTGCAAGTTGAGTGTTGCTTGTGTGCAATAACTTGAAATCGCTTCGAGCGTCTGCGTGGTTAGTGTCAAAACTTGGGAAGCTAAGGCGTACTTTGAGTTATTGCTGGCGGTGCCTGAAAAATTTCCACCCGTGTCGGATGATTCTGATTTTGCGGTCGTCACTGGTGGTGCTTTGGACATTGAGAGGCATTTGTAGATGTCTGACTTCATGAACGTCTAACAAGCCTTTGTTGTTTTGAGCGTTTGAAACCCTTGAACTGGTTGTTTCATGGGTGCGGCTTTTTGTTTCCCCCTTTCCGCTTTATTGTCGGTGCATTCGGTTTCGTACTAAAGCTTTCGTTCGAAACTGCACTGGAGGATGATTTATTTTCAGATGAGGCAACCATCCGAGTAGTTGATCGAGTTCTATATTGATACATTGTGGAATTGATATAGAAGAAGAAAAATTGAAATCTTTATTCACTGAGTTGATATTGGGTGATTAACTTTCAAAAGGAACGATAGCAATTTAAGGATAAGTGAGAGCTTGCTGCTCGTAAAGGTTAGAAAAAAAGGAGACATCGCCTTTAAGGGGATCTACTACCCTGGACTCGACCTCTTCGTTCAAACTTCACTGTACATATTTCTATTGCACTGACGGGAACGAAAATTTACACGTGGATGTAAAATTTAATTTCAAACACATTTGAATCTATAAAATTTTCTGATTTTTGCAAAAAAATGATTTATTTCGCGATTATTAGAAAAATATATATAGTTGCACAAAACCCTACTCACTCTATAATTTTCAACGTAGAAGCGTGATTTTGGTCTCATTGGACGCGGAAGGACTGTACCAAGACCGTAACGTAGATTTTTTTGAATTTCGGATTAGAAAAAAAAATGTATGGTTACATATGTCAAAAAAATGTATTAAAAAGACAAATTCAATATAGTTTTTTCAATCTCAGATTACAGGATTCTATTGCAACTAAGTAAATGAAAATGAATACCGATATGTGAAATCAAATTTTAAAAACATTTGATTATGTGAAAAATTTTGACATTCACGATAGAAAAGAAGGGATCGGGCGAACATATATATATATACATATATATATATTTTCTGCGCAAAACCACATCCCTTCTACAATTTTCAACGTAGAGGCGTGATGTTGGTCTCATTCGATGCAGTTTGACAATGGGAATATCGTAGCAAAGCAAAATTCTGTTTGAATTCTACATAAAATTTTTATTTGGAAAAAACTGAAAAAAATTGTATTAATAGTTTTCAAATGTTGGATATGTGCACCTATAGGTTTTTTCTAGGTCGAAAATCAAAAAAATCCTACGGTACGATCTTGGTACAGTCCTTTCGCGTCGAATGAGACCAAAATCACGTTTCTAGGTTAAAACTTATAGAGTGTGTAGGGTTTTGCGCAAGGATTTATATTTTTCTAATAATCGCGAAATAAATTATTAATTTTTGCGAAAATCAAAAAATTTCATGGATGCAAATGTGTTTGGCATTCAATTTTACATATCTGTAAGCATTTTTGTTCACCTAGTTGCGATAAAAATTGGATAAAAGATATTTGCAAAATTTGGTAGTCGAAGGGTAGTCCAGGGTAGTAGATCACCTTAAAATGAGATGAGAAGAAACTGCCAGGCAATGAAAAGGAACTAGACTCAGAATCACTCAGAAACATCGCCTTTTGATGGTCAAGGAAGAAGGGTATCGTAAAGCTAGCAAGGCTGGGCTGCACTCATTTGTCCACAGGTTAGGCTCAAAGAAGTGTGGAGGAGAGGGTGGGCTGGGGGAGGGGGGTGGGAGGAAGGAGTGTGGGCGCAGGCTTGGCGAAGCAGACCCCTCGTAGAGGTCTATTGCTTCAGACACGTACAGGGTTTCACATTTTACTCGCTCAGTTTCACAACGTTTCACATTTACAGTAATTTTTTTCCCTCTTCCACGTTATACGTCACTATTTCACCAAAGTTCCTCAATAAAACGAGTGTTACAGGTAAAGTAATTTGAACACAATTTTGTAAATTAAATGTCTAAATTAACCATCATTGACACTCAACATAATTTTTTTGCAATAAAGATGAGAGAAACCAGAGATGAAAAAGTTTTTCATCCTTCTCAGATTTTACGTCACTAGTTAACCAACATTGTCCATCAAAAGAAGAAGATAATAATGTAAGCCAATTTAGTGAATTAGAAATTGATTGCGTATGTTAGAAATTTTTCAACATTCATGCTTTATTGTAACAGAAAAATAGTTCACGAAAGATGGTCACTGTTATTTTCCCAAAGATTCGAATTTACCAGAGTGCACTTTCTATTTTATTGCGAATAGAGACACGAAAGAGACACGACGCTGGAGCAATCACGAACGAGCTCATATCTCAACACAATACCGCAGAGAATTAAAGCCGGAAGTACTCTGGCACAACGTACTCTGACAACAACGAAAAACCCGATCGGAGGCACCAGCACACTGAGACACTGCAGGTTCGGCGAAAAAACAGATAAAGAACGGCCAGCGGACGGGAGCCCAGACGGGAGTAAAGCTGAGCTTTCACTTGTATACTAAGGAAACACAAAATAATGGCGGTAAGTTGAACAACCAGCAAACCGATATACAGAAAATTTCAATATGATAAACAAAACCTCAAACACAAAACTCACCCAAGTATATTGCCATACTCGGTGGGCCGCAAAACCACTTTAAGAGGTAATATGAGAATTGAGTAGAAAACAGTGTAAGGTAGATGTTCGGTCAAAGGACAGAAAGTATAGTAGGGAAATGATTCAACTTGTGAAAGTCATAGCCCAGAAGAAAATATCGGTAGAAGGTTCACAGAGCAGGCGTTAGCCCACCTCTTAAGGTTAGAAACCTCATCAGCTCAATTCAAGAATAATTTAAATAATGATCATAAAGATATTTAATGGCAGCGCCTAAATTCAGGTCGCCACCCATAAATTCAAAGTTAAGTTTCAGTTTTAAGGTTCAATGCAGTAGGCTGTAGCCCACCTACAGTTAAATACAATAGGCCTTAGCCCAATTAATTCATGTTAATAGACCGAACACCTCCAAGAGTATAAAATTTAAAACCCGAATAGAAGTTAAATGAAAGAAATTACATTCACACAAACTTAAAACAGTTAAAAGGTAAAAGTAGCAGCAAGAGCGTAGGAGGTCGAGGGTCAGTGGCAGGTCACGGCACAGTTACGTCACTAACAACCATCACAAGAGAGACGCCCGTACACAAAACCAACCGGCCACACAACCGTCTGACGTGGTAGCAAGAGAAGGAGTCGAACAGCACACTAAATATCAAAAACTAGGACCATCCAAACACACTGCCCGAACCCCGATCAAATCGGGAAAAAAATCCCAACGGCCCACACTACAGGCTCAAAATAAAAAGAAATTCATCTATTCGAAGAATGAGGTAGGACTCCTTAACGATATTTTTGTTTAAAACTCTAAATTCAACCACGGGCCGTATCTCGCCATTTTTCTTTTTCATAATTATGACAGGGAAATTATAATCTGTTATAGAAGCTTCAATTATAATTTCTTGTGAGGGCATTTGCTAATTAATTTGGATAAGATCTTTCTGATATTTTTGGGGAATACGATAGGGAGGAATATTTAATACTTATGCATTAGCTTTAAGAACAATTTTGTGCTCAATAACATTTTTTCCACATATCGTCTCGCTTTCCAAAGTGATAACGTCACGCAAATTATTTAACAAATCAACCAGCAGTGGTTTAGCGCCAATATTGTCACATGTTATGCCATTTATATATAGGAAATTGGCACCGTCCGCCTCTTGGTTCATTTGGTACATTTTCATATTCGTCAACACGAGAACACCAATCTTCACTCCACTTGTCGACCTCTGACCCACGTCTTTCCTCGTTCATCGCATTAGAGATTTCTCCACGAACTGGGTTGATATCCGAGGCCCATTGAATTCTATTATACTAGCTTCTCTTAAAGGTTGACCAACTGTAGTTAGGTAGATCTCTTTTTCTACCTCTTCCTCCTTTATTGCTTCTGTATTAGTCAACACACAGTTATCATTCAGATAAATGACGTCATCTGCAGCATTTAATAATAATACGGCTACATTACATTCCCATCCTTATCTATCGTAACTAGATACTCTGCAATGTGTATTCCGTTACTCAATAGTCTTTTATTCACTATGTACCTTCCAGGCTTAGCCTTCTTTAAACAACCAGTTATCAACTGCAACGAATTACCTGGGATCTCCACAGCTGTGCTATGCAACACAAAGAGTCTTTCTCTGCCTTTTTGCTTCTTTTGATCTCGCTCTCGAGTTCTCTCAAATTGTGTGGGAGATTTCTCATTTTTTTCAACTCTCTTGGACTCAGCGACTCTGGCGCCTTGCTCTCGGACTCTATTTTTTCTCGAGCATTGCTTGTTTCTCATACTGTGAGCAACGACTTCAGATATTAAACATTCACTGTTATTTAAAATATTAATAATAACTTCCTTACTGCTCTGGGAATTATCCTTTTCCTGGAAAGGTACTTTTGCTCTTTTCAAACTGTTACACCCTTTCTTGAAATCAATAATTGCATTATTCAGCACATATCTTCCTAGAATTAAGTCGTAAGTAAACTAACCGTCTTTAATTATCAAAGCACTTGTATTTGTACCTTCCGTTTGGGTAACGTAATTGTTAGGTCGACTTCACCAGTAACATTACTCTTATAATTACTCGTTACTTTTTAAAATAATTGTCGGTTTCTTTGATTTTCTGAGACAGGATCACCACATTCTTTTCTCAGGCGAACTGGTTCGTTTACTGTATAATTCGTCATTATTGTTGTTGCTAGGGAAATCTCAGCTGATTGTACTGGTGGTACACTATCTGTCAATTCCTGTTTCCTCAACAGAGCGAATTCGTTTCGGCATTGAAATAATGGACCTACGGGCTCGTACTCTGTCGACCCAGTCCAGATATCTGGATTCTCTAATGCCACTACGTAGCGTTTTACGAAGGCGTTCGGCGCACCTTTGGGCAAGATCGAAAAGCACTTCGCACAAGCAACAGACACACCACTATCTACATTACCTATTGTAAAAAATCATCGGTTCATTTCTCAGGACTCTCTGCATATTGCACATCAGGTTGACCGCGGCTACTACCGCCCCTGTTTTTATTACTTTTGAATTTTTGATACTCTAGAAAATGGTCTCCTGAAACTTTAGTCACGAACAAAATGTCCTGCTTGTCCACACAACACGGACCAATGGTTCGGCTGAGTTTGCTCTGATCGCGTTGCCGTTAACTACAAACGGCATTTACATATCCTTCATTGTTGCACAGAATAATAATGAAGGCATCTACGGATGCTTTATTTACAATTCAAACCTGATACATATCACATTGGATTTTCAAATGCCTTATAACTAATATCAGGATGCCATGACGCTTTCCCCCGGTCAAGACCGGTACCCATTTCAGACACCTGGGTAGAATGGGGTATTGTGCTTGGAATTTTTCCCCTATACGCAACAGAGAAAATCGCCACCAGCGCCGGGACTCGAACCCGGGTTTGCCCGCACGGAGGCGGGTCCGAAAGCCACACGGCTATGACGAGCACGATGGGTGAGGGGCAGAGAGCTACAAAAGGCAGGCTCTTTTTTCCAAAATTGTTAGAAAATTGTCTGGAGTCATCTGCTCGAACTGCGTGGCACTCAAGGAAACCTATGGCTTTGTCGCCAATATATCCACTAGTTTTAGGTGGTCTAGAGTTTCTGAACCATGGTCTGAAAAATCGGCTCCCTGGATAACGGGCGGTTACGGTATTGAGAGGCACAAAGAACCTCGCTCTATTCAAGGGGTGCATGTGTGTCCATTTCTGTCTCGGTCGAAACGTCAACGAGGTAAGTTTCTCTACCATGATAAGGGTTCGCTACAATTACAGGTTTATTCTCCGGATAGTTACCGACTGTCGCAACTTAGCGAGCTTGTAGCTCTTACGAGGTACTGAGTGGTTTTTCAAAACAAAATTTTGAAAAGTTTCCGTCAAGACGTGGTGCTAGCCCTGCTATAGCAAGACTCAGTCAATCAAGTCGCATGCAAAAATTTTCAATTCGTCTAGATTCGCATTTGCGTTAACAAATGGGTGCCTCTGGAATGCAACGTCAGAGCTAGTTAATAAATGCTCGGACAATTTCCTAATTTTAGCGAAAGCAGTCACTAATTGCGCCGCAAGACTCTCATTTCTTATGAGACGCAGTTGATTTTTGTCACACGCTAGTGCATGTACAGAATTTTTGCATTTAAATGAAGATATCGTCGAAAATTTTTACTACTTCATTAAATGAAGTTGATACCTTCAAGTTGTTTGTGTGCCGAACGCACTAACAGTTCTTTCTCAGCAGCATCCGAATTTAGGTCCGGTAAAAGCGTCTTCTATGTTTTTAACTTTGATATGTGGGATCGAAATGGTTTACTCTCACATAATTTGTGGTCCTCGATTCGTTTACGGCCCCTGAAAAGCGGTAAGACGGAGTTTCAAAAAATAGTACTCGACATAGGACTTGCCGCAGCTAATTCTCAAGCGAATGCGCTGCTAACAGTTGTTGTGACACTCGGGTTACTATTCGTCACCGAGTTTGTCATAATACTCGCTCCATTGTGCCGGTTACAGAAGTTTCAGGCATATTTACAGGTCTGCTTACTCTATGGTTATGAATTTGATATCTAGGTACTGATACTCTTCCTCGGAACGTCTGCACTGGAGTTGATCGAATGAACTTGTAATCTCCGTCTGAATCACTATCAGACATTTAAAAAATATTACTCAATTCCATAACACAATTGCAATATGATCTGGCAGAAGCACTAGTTAAAACTAATACAATAATTAGTAAAACAATAAAAAATCAAGGTACTAATCAAAATCACTTCCAGAATCACTCCTATAGAATTACAAAAAAAAGCTGCAGCCACCCACTTTATAAGACAGCTCCGAAACCGTGCAATCAGCGCAAATTTGGCTTCGATAATTCGCTGCAAGTGTCTTGGAGCTACTGACTGCAGCCTGTGCTTGCTGTTCGTGTGCACTGGCGGCTGATGATAGCGAGAAAAGCTGTTCCCCACTGATGCAGACTGACTACATACCATGCAACGACATAATGCAAATACCAAATTCTATACTGTAGTCACGGACCACTGCACTGAATATTAGTTTTTGTTCATAGAATTCCTTGATCGAAGTTGCGACGGTATTGTAACAATAATTAATTGTTCCTAGGAAAATCGATTTTGCGAAGCAAATTCACAATGAAAGAAATGGAGAAGAAGTACTTTAAAAACATTTACTCAGAACGTTTCGAGCCTAAGCTCATTCTCAACAAAAAGTCTGCAAATAATATAATAAACAAGTTAGTACACCCAAAAATTACAGAAGCGCAGAATATAATCACAATAAAAACAAACAAACAAAAATATTTTTGTTTGTTTGTTTTTATTGTGATTATATTCTGCGCTTCTGTAATTTTTGGGTGTACTAACTTGTTTATTATATTATTTGCAGACTTTTTGTTGAGAATGAGCTTAGGCTCGAAACGTTCTGAGTAAATGTTTTTAAAGTACTTCTTCTCCATTTCTTTCATTAATTGTTCCTGTAGTACTTAACTTGACTAGAAGTTCAGGTTGTTGCACGATGTCGCCAAATTACTGTAGTCGGTCGTAGAGGTGAAGGTCGGTCACACTGGAAAGCGTTGTAGATGATGTACATACTGGTGTTCCATTCCTTTGGTGCTTAATAATTGAACGTGATCTTGATAATCACCTCGAGGTCGTCGCCCGCCTCAAACTGGCTAATGTCCGTTCTGAATGAAGATCCCTCGATTAGCGTGAAGAAGCACGACGTTGGGTTCTCTAGTAGTGCTGCTTATGGAATTCTCGGTACAAAGTTCAATACGTTGCGATGAAGTTCATCATTGCTCTGCAGTTATTCTTCTCAGCTGTCATAATTTACAGTAGTGCTATTACTATTTATTTCATCACCAGAATTTCTTCACAATATCTTCTGTGGGTTACGTGGACACTGGCCACAAAAATGTGTCTCCAAATGTGATCTCTCAAGAGCCTTACTTGTGGCTCTGTCCAATCTAAGCTGCGAGGATAGGTAAAGTGGGTTCCAGGTGTAATGTTTACTGGAATACAAAGACTTGTAGGATGGCAGACTGTTGCTGTACACGGCAAGCGGCCGATCTCAAATGCGCATCCAAATTCACGATAAGCGCTTTTTTGTGCTCATCGGCAAGGGAGGTAAAGGGCGGCATACTACCATCAACACTATTTCAAAGTGTACAATAATGTTTAACCTAATGCACTTAATTAACCTAGTTACGCATTAGACTGATCAATGAGTTAGTTTATTCGAGATTTGAAGATAAATTTTTACAAATAGTGTATATGGGCTAGATGCTGACAGTATATCCTAGAAACGTTTGAAACCCGATTGAAGATGAGTGACATTACCTATGTCAAATTACCCTATGAGGATTATAGTCACATAGGAGAAAATATTTGACTTGGTTATCTTACATGATTAATATGCCGATAGGAAAAGAGAATCAAGATTTATTTTGAATACTTTGTAATAATTACTTTCACGGATCTCCGCAGGGATTGAGTTCCAATCCTTAGTTTCATCGAAGAGGATATTGTGTTGTGACAGAGTTTTTGAATAATAAGGTTTAGGCATGAAGTTACTTCTATTACGGGTTAAATTGTTGTGATGACCAGTTTATGCAGTTAATAATTGTCTGATGTTTTTTGTCATCATTGATAAATATTCTATGCATGAAATTACATATGGACAGTTTGTAGAGATCCAGAAGTTTAGGTATTTTCAAACTTTTGAATGTGTGGTGGACTCAACGAGCCGTTTGCTTGTGCACCACCATTACACGAGTTTCGAGGTGCCACCTAACCACCAACCAATGGGGACGCATGCTCTGTGCGTTACCGCACTCACCAGGCCCTATATAACGGGGTGCAATAGAAGCTCGGCCAGTCTTCTCACCGCGGCTCCGATCTTCACACGCACGGATGACATACTAATTGCATTTTCATCCGTTGAAAATCATAAGAAAGACTTAAGGCGACTTTTCCGTCGTCTGAAAGGGGAAGGACTACAAGTGCACCCAGCAAAATGCATTTTCGGAGTGGCTGAACAGGACTTCCTCGAGCATTGAGTATCAGCCCGGGGGATCTCCCAGCTTCCACAGAAAATTGAAGCCATCTGCAACTTTCAAAGACTGGCGACGATCAAAAATTACGACAATTTCTGAGGATAGTTAATTACTTTATTTGATTCCTTCCAGCTGCGGCAGAAAAAATGAAATCCCTTGCTGAACTAACAAGGGTATTCACAAAAGTCAAAAAATCATCAATTGGCCCTCTGAATAAGTAAGACACAGCTTCCGAAAGAATTAAAAATGATATCTCCCATCTCACCATGTTGGCGCCCCCAGCCCCAGAAAGCAAAACGATACTAGTTACAGACGCCTCGGCCAACGCGGTGGGGGCTGTTTAACAACAGGAAATCGAAGGAGAGGAACTACCAGTGGCATTCTTTTCAAAAGAGTTGGATGACATGCCACGCAACTATAGTACGAACGACCGAGAGTTAGTCACTTCTAAGCAGGTAAGTACTTTGAGCATCTTTTGGAGGGAGGCCGTTATGAATTATTCACGACGGATCATCGACGACTCTGCTTCCCTCTCCAAACATCTACAGAGGGCAGCAACACCCGCGTAGCCAGACAGCTGTCGTATCTCTCACGGTTTTACGGTGAGATCACCCATATTAGTGGCACCACCAACACGGTAGCGGATGCACCGTCGCGTATGGCATCTGCAATTCTCCCAAAAGAACCATCAATCCTCTACGAAGAAATAATAAAGGAGCAGAATGAAGATCAAGAATGGGAAGAGCTCCTGCATCCAGCATCGAAGAGTATTTTGAAGATACCACCTATCGGAACCCAATGGTGCGACGTACCACCGGCTATAAGAGGTTGCACATCCCAAAAAATGGCCGAAAAATAATATTCACGCATTTTCATGGAGCTATTCATTCAGGCATTCATGCAACGCGAGGCCGCCTGAGACAACGAGTAGTATAGCCCGGCATCAACAAATACGTCAAAAAGTGGACACGAGAATGCATCCCGTGTCAATCGAGCAAGGTTACGGGGCACGTCAAAAGTCCGCCTAGAAAAATGTCAGTTCCAAATGAAAGATTATAGACGATACACGTAGGCATCGTCGGACAGCTGCCCGTATCGCAGAATTGGCGGGATCTGCTTACGTGCATTGATCGTTTCACAAGGTGGTGCACTGCTACGCCGTTGACGGACTGTACGGCAGAAACATCGGCGCGCGTTTTTCTGCAGGAATGGGTGTCTTCGTTTGGAATTCCGACAACGATCATTGCGGGTAAAGGTGTACAATTCGAGTCAAAGCTTAGGGAGAATCTCTTGGTAATTTTGAGCAAAAAGCGGCACCGGACTAAAGCCAACCATCTACAAGGCAACGGCTTGGTTGAAAGGCTACATCGGCGACTGAAGGACGCATTGAAAGCCACTGTAACGAACGCGAACTGGGTGGAGGTGCGGTATTCTTCCTTAGGTTACTTTACGCTTCGGGCAGACTTTGAATATCGGAGGCCTTTGAACATCAGTGCCCAAAGCGAGTGCTCGAGGTACCAACGAACCCGAAGGGGTAAGAAAACACAACAGAAATAAATGCCGTTCTATAATGAATATCGCCGACAGTGATAACACACCGGAAAAAGATTGCTATCACGTAGTAACGCACCAAGAGATGTCTTGGAGGACCGTCAGATGACGTGGAGTTGCGTCACGGATGGCGGTAGAGTGACTATTGAACGCGAAGCAGCGGTAGAAGCAGTAAAGGCTATTGCTGGTTGAGCGTCTTCGGTGAGTGTTGTGAAGATCAAAGGCGCTGTGAGAAGACTGGCCGAGCTTCTTCTGCATTTCCCTCATACTTTCTCATCTTTATTTTTTATTTTCTATTTTCTGTATTTATATTTAACAACCGTGTGATAAACAAACACTAAAATACATTTTTGTATGTACATCAGTATATATGTTTATAGATGTGAGGGTTTTGCTACGTTTTTAATAAATTAATTTTGGCTAACGTTGCCTCACTTTTTCGAAATCATTCACAAAGGTGTTTCAATCGATTATCAGCTGTACTGGGGGGAGGGGGAAATTAAGCATTTTTCAAATTTTCTTAATATTTCTGTGCGTTCAGCGCACACTAGCACTGAACTTTCAAACCAGAAATAACTCTAAATTTCAGTAATTACAATTATTACTCTGGACCACTGTTTAATCTACCTCTACTTGCCAAATTTTGTAAATATTTGCCACTCTGAAGTGATATCCGGCCACAATAGAATTCCATTTTATCCTATGTACCCAAGTCCGAATAATGTTGCTGAAACGAATATCTATAGGATGTGAAACGTGAGATTTTTTTTGTTGTTGTTCCTTGACTGTAACCTGAGCTTTCTTAAAAATTTCTATTAAGTTAAAAACCAGTTCAGTTTTACGTTTTTCGAGGTTTTTTCTTTCTTTCTTTTTGGTTATTATATTTCCAAATGATTTCTCACGATTATAGTAAGCTCGACATTCATTTTCGATGCAGTAGGAGTTAAGTTACTTTTTGTCTCTAATATTTTTTCCTATACGTTCATTTTCAATACGTATATGTATAAATATGCGTGCATGTGTGTGTGTGCATGCATATGTACGCAAGCGCATGCATGGATATATGTGTGAATACGTACGCAGGTATATGTGTATATACATAAATATATAAACACATTTATGTCTCTATTTTTTTACTAGGTAACAATACGGTTAATGAATTTTAGTGCTCTTGCGAAATGATCCAAAAATAGATCTATCACTACCTCAAAGAGCGTTTCTGGAAATAGGAAAAAATGAAAAGTAGAATTAAACAAATGAATTAAAGCGCAAATTGAGCATATGAATCGTGGAAACATTATTTTTCTGTCCGTATGTTGAACAAGCTATGAATTTTCATTTTTGAGTTTGTTTTTTCATGCGTTTCTGGCAAAAATTTTGTAGATGTTTGCTATTGAAAAACGATATCCTGCTTACACTGTATTTCCATTTTATCCCATGTACCCATGTTCGCATGATGTTGCAGAGAATACCGAGAGAATATGAAACCCGAGATTTTTTTGTTGTTGTTCCCCGACTGTAACTTGAGTTTTCTTAAAATTTCTGTTAGGAAATTAAGCCATTTCATTTTTACGTTTTCTGAAGTCTTATACCTTTTACTTAATTTTTCTTCTGATTATCTTTTATGAATACACTGAGCTTGACTGTCATTTTTATTATTATTTTTCTTAAATTCATTTTCAATACGTTTATATATGTATATGTGTGTGTAAGTGGGTGCGCGTGTGTGTGCGCACGCGTACATGTATGTCTATGTGTGTGCACAAATACATGTTCATATACAGAGTGTCCGACACTTTTGTCGCCAAACTTTAACATAAGGTAGCGATCGTCGAAATGAACACTTTTTATTCTATTAAGGTATGGTCTAAAATGCTTAGTTAAAAAGTTACAAACACGTGAGGTTACTTTTCATCCGATATTCTGAGTGCTCCTCGACATCAACGACAAAGATTAGTTTGTTTACTGTGAGTACTTCTTCGGCTGCAAATGTATCACCGGCAATGGAGGGAGTATCCAATGCTGAATTAGCGGATATGCACCTACTGTATGGTGCAGCAAATGGAAATTCTAGGGAGGCTGTTCGAATTTACGCAGAAAGGCATCCAACAGACATGTTCCATCGCGTTAAACATTCACAGCCATACACCGGAGATTACGTGAATACGGATCATTGCACAGACCACGACCTGAAGGAAGACGCCAAAGGAGAGTAGCAGATCCAGACAAGGTGGAAGATGTTAGAATATTTTCGAAACAATCATACTTCAAGCACTCGTTCTTGTGCACGTGCTTTACATTTACGCAAAACTACTGTGTGGCAAGTACTACATAAAAGTAGTCAACATCCATTTCACTTTCAGCGTGTGCAGGAATTGCACTGTGAAGATTTCTAATGTCGTGTTGTGTAAAGTATTCACACTTGCAGGAAGTTTAGAAACAAATATATAAGTTTATTCACGTTTTATTGAAAGATTTTAAAATAGCCGCAAGGCCACACACCACTAGGCTTAAAGAGCCGTACAGGCCGAACACGTTACTTTTAAGGGGCCGTACAGGCCGAACACGTTAATTTTAAGGGGCCGTACAGGCCGAACACGTTAATTTTAAGGGGCCGTACAGGCCGAACACGTTAATTTTAAGGGGCCGTACAGGCCGAACACGTTAATTTTAAGGAGCCGTACAGGCCGAACACGTTAATTTTAAGAAGCCGCACAGGCCGAACACGTTAATTTCAAAAAGCCGTACAGGCCGAACACGGTAATTTTAAAAAGCCGTACAGGCCGAACACGTTAATTTTAAAAAGCCGTACAGGCCGAACACGTTAATTTTAAAAAGCCGTACAGGCCGAACACGTTAATTTTAAAAAGCCGTACAGGCCGAACACGTTAATTTTAAAAAGCCGTACAGGCCGAACATCGAGTATTTTCAAAGGGTTTATTTAATATTTTTTATTATTTTATTAGTTTAAGTTAAAGCTTAGCGCTTGTTTAAAAAAGCTTTCGCTTTACCTAAAAAAATGGCATAAGTGACACGGGTGCTCGCTAAGCTAAAATACACCACATCAGCAACAACAGCTGCCGCTACAGGTGTGACGAAATTGGTAGGTGTAACCTATTACAATAGAGCAGTATTAACTAGCTGCTGCATCCGAACTAACAAGTCAGCGGTTGACGCCACTAAGCGAGCAGCAGGACTGCTGCAACCGCACTTTTAAGTTATGTAGTAAACGAGATTTAAGGAAGAGCATCAGGAACCGGTCGGTCTGGGCAGCTTCCTGGAAGGACAAATGAATTCTTTAAGTAAACAGAAAAAGAAATTAGAAAATGAGGTCATTAGGTAATTCAAGTTATGCACGACAATAAATTACAAGCTATTTAAGCTCCTAGAACGCACCCCACAGTAGCGCCAGCAAGCCCCAGAATCGCACTCGAGTCCTGACAAAACCCTCGAGCCAGCGTTACGGTGAAGCAACTGACGGCAGCCTCCCAGGGTAGCGGTAACTATACCAGCAGCAGCAGGACATACTAGGAGCGGAGACAAACACAAATTAACATGGGTCGCTACGACGGTAGAATAGAGACTTAATATTTCAGATCACGAATCTCAGTAATTCCAACAACCAGCGAGCTCTCACCCAAGTTAATTTCCACTCGGTGGGTCGATAAGCCACTTCCAGAGGTTGTTCAAAGTAACCAAAAAAAAAAGATGAAAATAGTGGTAGAACGGTGTTCAGGCGAAAGTACGTAATCAAGTAAGTAGTTCATAGAAGGGAGATGAAACAAGCACTAAGGCAATATAACTAAAGCTAGATGAATTCAGGAAGAAACCGTTACAGTTTCCTCCAAGTAGCAGGAATTCACCGTAAGCAAGTAGATTTACACACTTCAGAAGAAGCACTTTAAATGGTTAAGAACTCCCTCCGAAGTAGTTTACAGGCCATTGGCCTTTTAATTTAGTTAGAATTACGCCCTGAACACCAAGATAATGTCTCAAAACAAAAATAAAGAAATTCACAACACACGCACACAAACTTAAACAAGGCAAAAAATAGGAAAGTAAGTGAAGAAAAGTAATACATAACCTCGTGGCTACGTAAGAGGTAATAAATGGTACCCTCCAGGTGCTGCTCAGCCTGCCGCTGCTCCAGTCAAAGTGTCAATGCCGATCTATCTTCTAAAAAATCATCCGCCCACCATACCTTTACTCCGCTCAAGCTCCGCGGCAACAAATGACTGCAAGAAAGCGGCGTATGGCTCTGCCACCAAAGGCAATACGACGAGTATGTGGGAAGAATTTTCCACACACTCCCGGGCGGGGAGATTGATCAATTTACTTGATCATGAATACGATCTAGAAATCGAGCAGCCGCAGTCCTTCTCGGCAATGTCCTTCGCTCTGGAACAAGTGGAGCAGGATTAGGTTGAATTCTACAAACTTTATCAACACTCAATTCCAAAGGGTATAACAAAGAAATAGCGAAGACTCCAGAAGTCTTATCCGGTCTTGTCACCTCTGCAGATCGCGTTTTTCCATCTGCCCCCGTGAACAACCTGTCAACTCTACCCATCGACCACCAAGGTCTGGGTTTATTTGGGGAAGTGATTAATACTATATCACCGACTTTAATTCTATCTTCCCATACAGGCTGATAAATATTTTTGTTTGTTTCACGGAGAGAAAGTAAATATTCATCGTACCACAGTTGTTTAAATTTATCCAAGGAATCCTCCCTAAATTCTAAAGTCTTCTGCAACTCTGCCCTAGAAGGAACATTCAAGTTATCTGTAAATGATGCACCAAAAGAAAAATCAGAGTCGTTAGTTAAACCTATTTTCAAGAAGGAATTCGGAGAAATCAAAGTCTGAGACAAGTCCTCGGTATTAATATAAGTCAATGGTCTATTATTAACTGCATTTTGAACTTCGGCGAATGTAGTCAAAAAGGAAAAATATTCTACTCTACTTCTACCGATCGATTTGTAGAGGCAGCTTTTCACCACTCTAATTAGTCTTTCCCACGCACTCCCATACCACGCAGAATACAAGGGAATCCTCACGTGCTTTATGTGGTTCCGATCAAGATGGTCTGAAATCGAACTGTCAGAACTGGACGAGTTAAGCAAATCTGCAGCTTGCTTGAAAGATGATGCGTTATCACTATAAATTGAACTAGGAACACCAAACCTGGCGCAGAACCTGATGAAGGCCGACAGGAAAGAACCTGTCGACATATCTGGAACAAGTTCCAAATGAATGGCCCGTATACTCAGGCACGTAAAAATGATCAAGTACATTTTTGAAGAATCATTCATTAATTTTACGTTGAAGTGCCCCGTAAAGTCAACGCCCACATGGTTAAAAGGTCTAACCAAATTAACTTTCCCCCCAATATAGTCAGTTGGCTTTGGGTACCGGAAAGCCAGCGCATTATATTTCTTGCACAATATGCACCGTTTTAACACGGCCTTAATTAGCGGTCTAGGCTTTGGTAGCCAATAACCCATGTTACGCAAGGTGTTTAGAGTGGACGCCGCACCAAGATGCTTACATTTTCGATGGCAATGCTCTATAATCAGGTTGGACAAGTTACTATTCCTGGAAAGAAGAATTGGATTAGCGATGTCATATGAAACATTTATGCACTTACGTAGACGTCCTCTGGATCGTAGTAGACCGTTGCAATCTACAAAAAGATTAAGATCACGAACCAAGCCAGGAACCACGCCATCATTGGGGTTGGATAAAAAAGTTAATTCCCTGTTGAAATACTTGCTTTGTTCAGTTTTTAACCAGTACAAACGAGCTCTAGCCAAACGCTCCAGGTTGCTTTCAGTCTTACGCCTACAAAGATCAGCAACCTTATAAAGCTGAGCCGTAACACCGATCAACTTCTCAAAAGTACTATACTTGTCAACAGGGAAAATTGGCCCTTCCTTAATTTTACCGGCTTTATTAACACAGCCCACTACGGTTTTAGAAATGACAGGCATAGATTCCAACGCATAAACCGGCCATTGGAAGTCGGTTTTACTCAGAAATTCTGGACCATGCTTCCACAAAGTTAATTTTTTACTAAATTCTTGTACGGTTAGGCCTCTAGTTAATAAATCTGCGGGATTCAAATCTGATGGTACATACTGGAATGCACATTCAATTTTGTAGTCGTTCAATATTCCCTCTCTGAAAGATAAAATATCTTTTATCCTATTGTTGGCAAAAACATTCTTTGTTTTTACATAGCCGTTAAAAATCCATGACAGTACTATCCGGGCATGCCAAAGGTTATGGAGGTTATATTCACCTCATCTAACGACTTCAACAGGGTAATTAAACATTTAAATGCCAGAAAGACCGCGAGAAGTTCTAAGGTGGGAAAACTCTTGGCCTTCATAGGGGCAATCTTATTCTTAGAAAAGAGAAGATTAGATTGACAGGAATTTCCCTGTTGAGTTAAAGCATAAATAGCACAACCGTAATGACTCTTCGATGCGTCAGTGAACACGACTAATCGAGTACTCTCCCCAGTTGAGAAAACCTGACGCTCGAAAGAGAACTTGTGCAACTGTTCCAATTCCCTGCGTAGGGAAAGGAACTTTGATTTAACATTATCTGGCACCTCGGCATCCCAACTTAGTCCCAGTTTCCAGAGCTCCCTCATCAAAGACTTTCCCTTGACGGTAATAGGACTCACGAGACCCAAAGGGTCGAAACATTTGGCAATACAAGAAAATATAGATCTTTTCGTTACTTTAGCAGCATCATCCACGCTGTTAACCAAAACCTGAAGAGAGTCAGACTCCAGATGATAATTGTATCCCAATACTTTCTCAGTTCCCCACCTGATCACTGGAAACTCCATCCCTCTTGAACATGTCTTGCAAACCACTGCAGTTACTAGACCAAGATCTAAGATCGAAGCCTCCCGCTTCCATCCGTTCACGTGCGGTCATACAGACATTCAAGAGTTCATCGTAATCGTTGCCAGTGATGAACAAATTGTCAACATACATACAATTAGAAAGGAAATTATTACACTTGTCATTGGGATAATTCGCGAGGTGATGCTTAATTACATAGTTTAATATAAAGGGGCTTGCAATAAACCCAAAAACTATGGTAGTATAACGGTAAGCGACAAGTTTGCCTTCTTTCTCCCAAAGGATACAAAATTTATTTCTATCGTACTCTGAGCCTAGTTTAATCTGTAGAAATGCTTTCCTAATATCTGCGAGAACAAGGTATTTATCCTTTCGCAGGTTTATTAATAAGCTAAATAAATCCCCTATCAAGTCAACACCAGGGAAGGACGCCTCATTTAATGAAGGCTTGCCGTTTAATTTCAAGGAACAATTCAGCACGGGCCGTACTTTTGTAGTACAGGCGGGATCTAACCTAATTACTTCCCTATGAGGAATAAAAACTTTGGTGTCGTCTTTGCAGGATTCAATGGGAATTTCCTCAATAATTCCATCCCTCAACTGCTGTTGGAACACCGCATCATAAGCCTCATAGAAACCACTCTTGTTAAGTCTGTCCACCACCCTGCTGAGAACTGCCCTTGCAACACCAAAATTGCTAGGAACATCGGTGATCTTTTCATTCCACAGCAACCTAACATGATATTTTCCTTCAGTAAAAACTATGTCCTTTTTAAATTCGTCTACTTTTCCCTGGTCCGACTGCGCAATAGGCTCATTTTCAGAAATACCTATCGATTCAAGGCAAAATATTTTGTCAAGATGACCCTCGACACCACTATCTTTTACGATACTATAAATAGGGTCCGGTCGAGAAGGAGTGGGGTTCAACTCAAAATTAACCGTAGAATTAAATGCTGCGTGAGCAAAATTCAGCTCCGAGTACAATGCTGGAACCTGGTCTCGGGTCAGAAAGCCCTCAACATGACCGAAAGGAATTATTCCCTCATCGTACCGGAAAGCAATCCCTTTCATACAAGGGATTAGGGTTAAATTACGGAAATACTGGATTACATCAATCCCCAAGACCCCTTCTACCTCAATTGTATCCGAGACTTCAGAAAGATAACAGTCTGCCAATTGGTATCGCGAAGTTAGGTTTTTGACGGCTTTCCTTAAAGAAGCCACGTCAAAGGACAACTTAAATTTATCGTCAATTAATAACGGGATCTGCAATTTGGCAGTCCTTGATAAATTAAGAGCCAGACTAGCCTCAGTGAAGTCTCTGGTTCCTTGATCGAGAAAAGTATTTACGTTATAGGTAGAAGTTTGACGACCCACCGGGAAGCCAATCCTGTCAAGAATACTGCCGCAAACTTACGACCTCTGCGAACCAGTATCGAGCAAAAATCTAACATTAACCGATTTCTCACCCCGACTTACTGGCAAGGAAATAGTTGGTAAAAGATATAAAGACTTATTTTCAGACGAAGAATTAATACATAAATTAGTTTTGATTTCGGGAAATTTGCCCTTCGGACACAAAGCAGTTACATGGGTATTACGTTTACAGGAGCGACATTCAAAGTCAAGCTTAGCAGGACAATGATCTTTATCATGCCTAGCACTACTACACTGACTGGAAATTTTTAGTTCACTACATCTATTTACTCTACTTTGATAGGTAGGATATGCCCCACAATGTAACATGCTGTGACTCATGCTTGAGCAAAATTTGCAGGCCTTTCTATCTTGAGAAGCCAAAGCAGAGTTAGCGAATACCTGCTTGCTAGGCCCGAAGGATTTGGGTCTTATGGAAGCTCCATATTTAGGCTTCTCGCCACGAGCTTTTGATTGCTCAAAAGGTTTCGGAAAATTGTTACTTCTAATCTAAAGAAATTCAATAACGCTGACGTAATTATCGAACAATTCGTTCAAAGATGGATAATTTTTATTCAACTTGGTAACCAAAGCCTGCATAAAAGGAGCGGGTAACTTTGACAACACGATGCTACTGACAACTGTGTTCGCAACGCGCTCACCCAAAATGTCACAGTCATTTACTTTGAGGTCAGCTAGAATACTCCTGACTTCACTTAAAAATATTTTTGTCTCCTCATAAGATGGATCAAATTTACACTTCAAGCTGACAAGGTTAACGCACAAGCTATTTACTACTGCGTCTTTATTTAAGAATTCCTTAGAGAGTAAATCTAAGGCAACATCATAATTTTCATCGTTAATACTAAGGTGTTAATCTACCTATATGTGCCAAATTTTGTAAATATTCTCCACTCAAATGTGATATCCGGCCACAATGTTACTCCATTTTATCCCATGTACACATGTCTGTATAATGCTGAAGAGTTGTGTTGTTTCTTGACTGTAACCTGAGTTTTCTTAAAAATTTCTATGAAGAAACTAAAAACCAGTTCATTTTACGTTTTCCGAAGTCATCTTTTCCTTTTAGTTATTTTTTTTTCGAATAATTTCTTAGGATTACAATGAGCTCAACTGTCATTATCGGTGTAATAGATGGTAGGTTGTTTCTATCCTCTTATTTTATATATGTCTTTTTTTCTTATATTTCATTCTCAATAAGTACATATATTAATATGTGTGGGTACGTATATAGGTATATATATATCTACATAAATAGATATACATATTTCTATTTCATTTCTTTACACAAAAACCATCCGGTTAATAAATTTTATTGCACTAGCGAAATGATTCAAAAATAGATCTCCCACTTACACCAGAGGACGTCTCTGTGAATCGGATTAATGACAAATACAATTAATGAAATTAATCGTAATTTGAGCGTATGAATCGTGGTAAAATTATCTTTCTGTCCGTATGTTGTATAAGCAAATTTTGATGTTGAGTAAATGTTTGTTTGCGCATTTCAGCCAAAATTTTGTAGATATTTGTCAATCATGAGTGGTAACTGGCCTACACTGTATCTCCATTTTATGACCATGTACCCATGTCCGCATGATGTTGCAGAGAATATCGAGAAGATATGATATATGATATATATTGAAGATATATGTTTTTTTTTGTTGTTGTACCTCAGCGGTAACTTGAGTTTTCTTAAAATTTCCTTTAGGAAATTAAAAAACCATTCCATTTATAGGTTTTTCGAAGTCCTTTTCTATTCCTTATCTTTCCTCAGGTTATTTCTTACGATTCATCAGAGCTTGGACTGTCATTTTAAATATTGAAAGAGTAAGATTATTTTTCATGTCTATTAGCATTTTTCTTATATTCGTTTTCAATACGTATATATATGAATATGTGTGTTAGTGTGTGCGTGAGTATGTACGTGTGCGCACGCAAACATAAATGTTTATGTATCAGTGTAAACATGCACACGTTTCGCACACATATATGCGCACATGTACATATATCGGTTTCTATTTCTACTTTTTGCATAAAATGCAAAACCTCAAGACACATTACATTTTACCCAAAGCTCTGCGATCAGTTAACACTGCACCAAATTTCAGAAATAAACAAATTGATTGCGCTTGCTTTATGATTTATAAATCGATCTATCACGACCCCGAAGGGCATTTCTGTGAACAGAAGAAATTAAAAAGTATAAACAGACAAAGGAAATAAAGCACTCGTGCAAAAATTATCTCTATATTTGTATGCCGAACAAGCCCTGCATTTCAATTTTGAGTGTAAGTTTGTTTACGCATTCCTAGATGTGCGTGCTGTGTTGCGCGATGTTCTTTACAAATTATTTCGAGACTATATTTTTCTCAATACTTGATTGTCATTTACGGTGTTGTTTCAATCTAGTACGGTGTAGCGTTTTTTTGTATTTTTCCTACTTCGATGATCTTATAAATAATTCGAAAAATACTAAAGAATTCTTCGAAACTGCCAAGTTCTTAGTTGAAATTATCGAAGTAGGAAAAAGGCAAGAAGCGCTGTACCGGAATCTCTTGGAATATAAAATATCCAAGAGATAATATTTCTCATTTCTCATTCAACTACCCTTGACAGAGTTAAACTATTAGCACGACCCGTATGGTTTGTCTATTAGTACGTCTCGTATATTTTTTCTATTGATATGCCTCGTATGGTCTATCTATCTGTACACCTATGATAGTATTGTCTAATATTACATCTCGTATAGTTTGTCTATTATTATGCCTCGTACGGCTTATCTATTTGTACACCTCGTATGGTTTGTCAATTAGTATTCCTCGTATGGAACTTTGTTAGACTATTAGCACACCACGTGTGGTTTGTCTATTATAGTACGCCTCGTATATTATGTCTATTAATATGCCTCGTACGGTCTATCTATTTGTACACCTCTGATAGTTTATCTATTAGCACACCTCATATAGTTTGTCGATTATTATGCCTCGTATGGCTTATCTATTTTTACACCTCGGATGGTTTGTCAATTAATACTCCTCGTATGGATCTTTTGTTTTAGGACGTCTTATATTAAGGAACTTTTAAAAGCCAATATGTTGGCATATGTATCTCATGTGACAACTTGGAAATAAACGGTTTTGTTTTGTTTGTTTGTGTTCAATTAGCTTCAGGGCATAGCCTGAGAGGAAGCTCTTTAAGTAGGTTAACTTCGCCGAAGCGGACAAATTTACGCGATGGCCAACAGAGTCGTTAAATTGAGTTAGAAAGGAAAAGTTCTTCAAGTGAGCAACGCCCTCTCCGGTGAAGACACTGCACTTTAATTCTGGCAATTTAACTTCTTGCACCGGCATCTGCACAGGTTTAGTTCTCTCCTTAACTATTGCCTCAAGTTCATCGGTCATTGACTTTATTCGACATTCTACGTCAGCTGCGTAATCAAACTGGTTAGAGGCCTCAGCATCTACCGCGTCATTCTCAGCTTTGCTTGACAACATCTGAGAAATAATATCCTCGTCGTAACGTCTTACCTGACTCAAATGCCGCTCGATCTCCTCGCAGCAAGACCGAAGGCGCAGTGCGTTACTGTCAGCAACTGCCTGGGAAGCGCGCTGAAGGCCTCTGGTGATCTTCGTCCGGCATACAACGCGCCGCTGACTTATGCTAGGCTCAGTCATGGCTGAAAATTTTAACGTTACAAGGGTTAATAAACAACTGCAGCACCGCACCTGCCAACCGCAATCTGTAGGAAATTAGTAGTTAAACGCAGAGCACCCGAATTAACTTGGTATAAAAAGTGTGTAAAGTATTCACACTTGCAGGAAGTTTAGAAACAAATATATAAGTTTATTCACGTTTTATTGAAAGATTTTAAAATAGCCGCAAGGCCACACACCACTAGGTTTAAAGAGCCGTACAGGCCGAACACGTTACTTTTAAGGGGCCGTACAGGCCGAACACGTTAATTTTAAGGGGCCGTACAGGCCGAACACGTTAATTTTAAAAAGCCGTACAGGCCGAACACGTTAATTTTAAAAAGCCGTACAGGCCGAACACGTTAATTTTAAAAAGCCGTACAGGCCGAACATCGAGTATTTTCAAAGGGTTTATTTAATATTTTTTATTATTTTATTAGTTTAAGTTAAAGCTTAGCGCTTGTTTAAAAAAGCTTTCGCTTTACCTAAAAAAATGGCATAAGTGACACGGGTGCTCGCTAAGCTAAAATACACCACATCAGCAACAACAGCTGCCGCTACAGGTGTGACGAAATTGGTAGGTGTAACCTATTACAATAGAGCAGTATTAACTAGCTGCTGCATCCGAACTAACAAGTCAGCGGTTGACGCCACTAAGCGAGCAGCAGGACTGCTGCAACCGCACTTTTAAGTTATGTAGTAAACGAGATTTAAGGAAGAGCATCAGGAACCGGTCGGTCTGGGCAGCTTCCTGGAAGGACAAATGAATTCTTTAAGTAAACAGAAAAAGAAATTAGAAAATGAGGTCATTAGGTAATTCAAGTTATGCACGACAATAAATTACAAGCTATTTAAGCTCCTAGAACGCACCCCACAGTAGCGCCAGCAAGCCCCAGAATCGCACTCGAGTCCTGACAAAACCCTCGAGCCAGCGTTACGGTGAAGCAACTGACGGCAGCCTCCCAGGGTAGCGGTAACTATACCAGCAGCAGCAGGACATACTAGGAGCGGAGACAAACACAAATTAACATGGGTCGCTACGACGGTAGAATAGAGACTTAATATTTCAGATCACGAATCTCAGTAATTCCAACAACCAGCGAGCTCTCACCCAAGTTAATTTCCACTCGGTGGGTCGATAAGCCACTTCCAGAGGTTGTTCAAAGTAACCGAAAAAAAAAGATGAAAATAGTGGTAGAACGGTGTTCAGGCGGAAGTACGTAATCAAGTAAGTAGTTCATAGAAGGGAGATGAAACAAGCACTAAGGCAATATAACTAAAGCTAGATGAATTCAGGAAGAAACCGTTACAGTTTCCTCCAAGTATCAGGAATTCACCGTAAGCAAGTAGATTTACACACTTCAGAAGAAGCACTTTAAATGGTTAAGAACTCCCTCCGAAGTAGTTTACAGGCCACTGGCCTTTTAATTTAGTTAGAATTACGCCCTGAACACCAAGATAATGTCTCAAAACAAAAATAAAGAAATTCACAACACACGCACACAAACTTAAACAAGGCAAAAAATAGGAAAGTAAGTGAAGAAAAGTAATACATAACCTCGTGGCTACGTAAGAGGTAATAAATGGTACCCTCCAGGTGCTGCTCAGCCTGCCGCTGCTCCAGTCAAATTGTCAATGCCGATCTATCTTCTAAAAAATCATCCGCCCACCATACCTTTACTCCGCTCAAGCTCCGCGGCAACAAATGACTGCAAGAAAGCGGCGTATGGCTCTGCCACCAAAGGCAATACGACGAGTATGTGGGAAGAATTTTCCACAGTTGAATTTGCGAGGTGGTTTCAACAGAAAACAGATCAACAACCTCGTTTCCCATCACGAGTCTTATTCACAGACGAAGCGTCATTTACTCGAGAAGGAATACCTAATCTGCAAAACCTGCACATGTGGTCTGGCAACAATTCACATGCCACAAGACAATGTCGACATCAGGTTAGATTCGCCGTAAATGTTTGGGCAGGAATTCTTGGTGACCATCTGATTGGGCCATACATCTTACCAGAGAGACTAAATGGAGGAACATATTACATATTTTTTTAATAAAGTATTGCCAGAACTACTGGAAAATGTACCTTTAGCTGACATCAGAGGAATGTATTTTCAACATGATGGGGCTCCTGCACATTTTGCGGTTGTTGTTAGGCAATTTTTGGATGCCCGATATCCCAATCGCTGGATAGGCCGTGGCGGTCCTTTCGCGTGGCCACCAAGATCTCCTGATATTACGCCCCTAGATTACTTTTCCTGGGGGCATATGAAACGTTTAGTGTATGAAACACCGATTCAATCCGAAGAGGACCTGATGGGTAGGATTGTTGAAGCCTCGGAAAGGATCCGTGAAACTCCTGGTGCTCGCGTCCGCCAATCATTGGAGAGGCGTTTGAACGCCTTCATCGAAAGAAATGGGCGGCATTTTGAACAATTTTTGTAAACATGTAACCTAGTTTACTGTTTCGTTTGTTGTGCTCATAATAATTAATATCGAAAATGCTTTTTCCTTATCACAACATTAAAAAGTTAATGTTAATTAATAATAATAAATGTTTCACATACTTGCCTAACTTCTCATTTCGTCTCCTTGCCAGTGATGTGCCGCAGTTTACCGCCTTGGATTCGTCTCCGCAAGAGAGTGTTCGAATTATTTTTAATAGCTGTCCAACTTCAAGTCCTTGTAACTCTTTAACTAAGCATTTTAGACCATATCTTAATAGAATAAAGAGTGTTCATTTTAACGATCGCTACCTTATGTTAAAGTTTGGCAGCATAAGTGTCGGATACCCTGTATATATATACACATATGTATATATATATATATGTTATAAATTTCACTTTTTTGCATAAAAACAAAACCTCAAGAGACATCACACTTTACCTAAAGCTCTGCAACCAGTTAACGCTGAACTTTATTTCAGAAATAAATGCATTTATCGCACTTGCTTAATGATTCAAAACTAGATCGATCACTACCCCAGAGGGTGCATCTGTGAATAGATAAAAATAACAAATATAAACAGACAAATGAAATAAAGCGCAGGTGAAAAAAATTATCTCTGTGTGCGTATGCTAAACAAGCCATGAATTTCATTTTCATGTGAGTTTGTTCACTCGTTTCTAGATGTAAGTGTTGTGTTGCGTGATGTTCTTCATAAATTACTTTGTGATTAACCTTTTCTCAACATTAGATGGTAATTTATGACGGTGTTTAATCTGCTTCGGAATGGCGATTTTTGTCTTTTCTTACTTCGATTCAACAAATAATTTAGGAATTTCGAAGAATTCTCTTGTGGTATTTAAACCATTTATAAGTTGTCAGCCATATCTTCGGATTTAAACTATCCAAGAAATTATATTTTTGATTTAACTAGCCCTTGACAGGGTTAATCTGTTTCCACGCCTCGTATGGTTTGTCTATTTGTACACTTCGGATTGTGTGTCTATTATAGTACACCTTATAGACCGACCGGGGTTGAAAATTTGGCCGGGGCCGGAGTCAACAAATTTGTCATAGCCGGGGCCGGGCCGGGGCCGGGGTTATCAAATTTACCACACTGAGAAAAAATATAGGGTCATTTTGACACACTTAAGCGTGTCATACGTTTGTCGCAAAACCGGCACACAATTGTGTGTCATGGAGGCGACATGACACACTTAAGTGTGTTACATGACACACTTAGGGCCGTCATGACACACCTAGGGGAAATCTACGGAACCTAAAACATAGATTTAACTTACTCCTACCATACCTCTCTGACTCGCCCGTGGACCAAGAAAAATGGTTAAACAGGATTATTGAACTACGAGTATTTGAGGCTTATGGTGTATCAACTCATGACTTTCAAATTTAAAATTATCACTATATTTCTGCAGAACAAAATCAGTTCTTAATAAAGTGAGCGTATTAAGCAATTTTACAGACAGCATTAAAACAATGCATACGTAGTGTAGAGAAACTTCAAAGATATATTGAGTAGAACAGATTAATTGAAATCAGCAAATAAATTGAGAACAGCTTCAATAACTTCACAACAATGTTAAATGTATATTAACACGATATATGAGCTTGAATCACTGTGACGGTTACAATACCTATACATTCATTGAACGAAGAAAGCCCTGAACTCATAACGAATTGTATTCTAAATAACAAAGAACTTTCGCGCGCTAAAGATAGGCTTCAACATGACCACATCCTTCATTCATTCAAATAAAAACAGCATCAGTTCAGTTCGCCCATTTTATTCAACACTGAAATACACATTTTCTCGGTATTCATTTCTCAGAAAATTAATAGTTGAAGTCTAAACACTAAAAAAGGTGAAACAAATTCAGCACTAAATGTTTATCTACTTAGAACTGGAAGTGATAAAAATTATTCAATATTTAGGACAAATTCTGTGTACATCTGTGAGAACCTTTCCGCATGCGTAATCAAGAAATGTCCTAACAATTAAAAACATATTTTTTCAATTTTAATTTCATATTTAATATGAAACGTAAAGGTCTCACGCTATAGTAAAAAAATTCTCTATTTTGAAACGAAAAGTTCCCAAAACAAAAGTCACACGAGTAACATTCCACTTTCTCGCAATACCTTTCGAAATGTTAAATCGCATTTTACACAAGAAAGAAATAAAATATTTTTCTATCAATCACAGATCAAGTTAATGAAGAGTATTATTATATTATGGAACTCTAAGTGAAATAAAAAAATTCTGCTCTATACTCATTTCCAGGTGAACCTTGAAATATTCATACGGAAGGAAATAATTTAGTTCTGCTATTAGTTTCATAATTAATTTAAGTTCTTGTGAAATAACGCATGTCTTAAGCAAAGGTGGAAAGATTTCATTGTGAAAATTAAAATAACTTTCCAAACACTTATCTCGCACAAATGAAATCATGATTCATCTCCACACAGAATGATTATGTTTTCATTCAATAAAAACTTTGACATTTATTTATACCGGTCAAGTTTTCCACTTGTACACAAGTAACGAAATGAAAGTGAAGAATCAAATATTAAAACGTCTGTTTGAACGTTCCTGAATAAATCCAGGAGCTTTCGAAAGAACGGAAAATATTTTATTTTTCACTTTGGGTTCCGTAAAAAACAGGAGTTGTTGCAGAATTGGACAAAGTCTTACACTGCTGTAGAGAAAATATTCTTCAAGTTGTAACAGCCAAAAGAATTCTACCCGATTTCATCACTTACAAGAATTCTTATAATAAATGTGGCTAAACAGCTTAATAATAGTATTTTTTACACGACTAATAGAACATTACCTATTACTAATCGCAGTTAAAGGAAATGTACGCTATAAAATCAGATAATTCTACTCCTTTTTCACTTCAAATTAATCTAAGTCAAGTTCAATTCAATCCAAATCAAGTTCAATTTAATCCAAGTCAAGTTCAAATTAATCCAAGTCAAGTTCAATTTAATCAGAGTCAAGTTCAGTTTAATACAAGTCAAGTTCAATTTAATACAAGTCAAGTTCAAATTAATCCAAGTCAAGTTCAAATTAATCAAAGTCAAGTTCAAATTAATTCAAGTCAAGTTCGAATAAATCCGAGTCAAGTTCAATATAATCCAAGTCAAGTTCAATTTAATCCAAGTCAAGTTCAATTTAATCCAAGTCAAGTTCAAATTAATCCAAGTCAAGTTCGAATAAATCCAATTCAAGTTCGAATAAATCCACGTCAAGTTCGAATAAATCCAAGTCAAGTTCAATTTAATCCAAGTCAAGTTCAATTTAATCTAAGTCAAGTTGAATTTAATCCAAGTCAAGTTGAATTTAATCCAAGTCAAGTTCAAAGTAATCCAAGTCAAGTTCAATTTAATCAGAGTCAAGTTCAATTTAATACAAGTCAACTTCAATTTAATACAAGTTAAGTTCAATGAAACCCAGGTCAAGTTGAATTTAATCCAAGTCAAGTTCAATGTAATCCAAGTCAAGTTCAATTTAAACCAAGTCAAGTTCAAACTAATCGAAGTAAATTCGAATAAATCAAAGTCAAGTTCAAATTAATCCAAGTCAAGTTCAAATTAATCCAAGTCAAGTTCAAATTAATCCAAGTCAAGTTCAAATTAATCCAAGTCAAGTTCAAATTAATCCAAGTCAAGTTCAAATTAATCCAAGTCAAGTTCAAATTAATCCAAGTCAAGTTCAAATTAATCCAAGTCAAGTTCAATATAATCCAAGTCAAGTTCAAATTAATCCAAGTCAAGTTCGAAAAAGTCCAAGTCAAGTTCAAGTTAATCCGAGTGAAGTTAAAATTAATCCGAGTCAAGTTAAAATTAATCCGAGTCAAGTTCAAATTAATCCGAGTCAAGTTCAAATTAATCCGAGTCAAGTTCAAATTAATCCGGGTCAAGTTCAAATTAATCCGAGTCAAGTTCAAATTAATCCAAGTCAAGTTCAAATTAATCCAAGTCAAATTCAAATTAATCCAAGTCAAATTCAAATTAATCCAAGTCAAATTCAAATTAATCAAAGTCATGTTCGACGTAATCCAAGTCAAGTTCAAATTAATCCAAGTCAAGTTCAAATTAATCCAAGTCAAGGTCAAATTAATCCAAGTCAAGTTCTAATTAATTCAAGTAACAATCGAATTAATCCAACCCTCAGTTGAGTTAAAAATGATACCATCACTTGTTAATTTGAGCCTTTTTGTGTTATATACATGGGTCTATTGGATGTGATGAGCAAGACAGGTTTCGAGGTTTTATTTACACTCGAATATATTTATATACGTGAAATTTCACTTTATCACATGTATGAAATCATATACGCAAATACAAAAGATTATCATTGGACGGTATGTAGTTTAATCTTTAAAAGGAATATTGAAATGCGATTCGCTGAGTACGAATGTACGATTCCATTTGATTACAATTCAAAGGAGTACATTACTACACTGATACATTGATGCATTAGCAATGAAAATATTGCCATCCATTCTAATTCCGTGTTAGTCAATGTGGAGAAATGTAGGATCCACTTACAATACACAATAATAATACAAAAACAATATATCTAACTTAATGCTGATTTTATTTGTGTGTGTTTACAATTCGATATATGATACTTTCGAGACTTAAATAACTTTTATGATAATCATTTAATGAATATTCAAGTCTTGATAAAATTATATATTGAATTGTAAACACACACAAATAATATCAGCATTATGTTAGTATTATTGTTTCTTGTATTATTATTGTGTATTGTAAATTGGTCCTACATTTCTTCACATTGACTAACAAGGAATTAAAATGGATGGTAATATTTTCATTGCTAGTGCAGGAATGTATCTGGGTAGTAATGTAATTGTACTCAAACGGAATCGTACATTAGTACTCAGTGAATCGCATTTCTATATTCCTTTTAAAGTTTAAATCTACATATCGTCCAATGATAATCTTTTGTATTTGCGTATATGATTTCATACATGTGATAAAGTGAAATTTCATGTATATAAATATATTCGAGTGTAAATAAAACCTCGAAACCTGTCTTGCTCATCACATCCAATAGACCCATGTATATAACACAAAAAAGCTCAAATTAACAAGTGATGGTATCATTTTTTAACTCAACTGAGGGTTGGATTAATTCGATTGTTACTTGAATTAATTTGAACTTGACTTGGATTAATTTGACCTTGACTTGGATTAATTTGACCTTGACTTGGATTAATTTGAACTTGACTTGGATTAATTTGAACTGAAAAAGGTGTGGTGACCATTAATTTTTTTTTTGCAATAGTACGGATATTTCTACATAATTAGAGAATGTATGAACAAGCGAAAAGCTACATTTATCCTTTTAGTATCATATTTACTTCAAGTTCACGAAAAAGGTCTCATGCAACATAAGGAAACATTCTCTCTATTCTGAAACGGTGAAATAATTTCCTATTTCTTATTATCGCACAAATGAAATTCTCATTCACTGTAAAGTAAGCGTGTTCCTTTGGATCTACATACGAGTTTAAACGAAAAATGTTTACACCAAACTAAAATTCCACAACGCAACCTTAAGCTATGTCAAATGGCCATGACTCGGATGTGTTGACGGCCACTGGCAGCGATACCGAGATCTTTTGGTGGAGGTGAGGACTGGACGAGGTTGTCGCATCTCCTGGTCGAGTTACGGGCACCGGATCCTGCTAGCCTGTCCTGCTCAAGTAAGAATACATGCAATAAATTTTTATCAACAAATTTAACACATTTTTTATATGATGTTAGTAAAACTGTTGCTTTGCTGAGCATCTATGGTATAGGTAGACACAACTTCATAACAGTGTAATTAATCTGTAGGGTCAGATTCGTGGTCTTGCTGAAGTTCAGTTATTAATTTTCATTAATAATTTATTCGTACGCTTAATATTAAGATACTCTTAACCACAACATACGCGATCCAAAGAAAGCAAGGAGAAGAGACAAACATTTAGTAGATTAGATTAGATCAATAGTTAGTTTAAGCCTCCCTATCCGCAACAAATTCAATCCAAAGAGAGGAAGGAAGAAGGCACCATCTAGTATGGAGTTGAGGGATCGTAGAATCTATGCAGAAAAGGCACAGAAACAGTAAGATGAGAAAGAAGTTCATGAAACAAGATCAAAGTTCAAGAAGTAGTAGGTGGTGAAAAACAAGACAGCAGTGAACCGAAAAAAGATGGTCCGTAACAAAACAAAAACCTATTCTATTCCAACAAAAAAAGAAGCTTACTTAGCTAACTCTCAGCTCGGGCCCTCACATCGTCCCCCTGGGAGCGCTAATTCCCATAGATACAACAGCTGTATCCCCCTGAGGGGACAAACATTTAGTATCGACTGTTAAAAAACATTGAACTCATGCACGAAGGGATTCCCACCAAGGGTACCCTGCACATTAAAACAGCAGGTTAGTATTGCAATAGAAAAAGAAAAGGCATGAAAGTCAACGAAGAGGATATGAAAACTAAAAACCCAGGTGGTTGCGAAAGAAAGAAGTCTCAAAGGCCTATCAATAGATGAGGTAACCCATCAGTATCCTATTGCCTTTATAATGCCTCCTACAACTTGTGCTATGAATTGTTTGATCTGCTCAGAGATCAGCTGATCAACACTGAACCTTGATCAGCTGATCAACGCAACCTGGAACTAGAAAGGGAAGTTCTGCTTTATAATGAAATTTTAATTTTTTTTTCATGAATGATACAAAGGAGACTGTTTGAATAATTAAGACTTTATACTAAATAGGTAAGTTTGTTGGGGACATGAGTGCTGTGAATTTCACTATCTTCGTTAGACAGATACCTATAGATACCTTGAATTAAGAACTGGGTAGTCAATACCTAAATTTTCTGAACAAGTATTTAATCACAGTTGTACAGCTAATGACTTCGACTCCACCTTAGGGTTATATCAATTTGAATTTCACTTGGATTAATTTAACTTGGCTTGGATCAAATGGAGCTTGACTTGGATTAAACTGAACTTGACTTGAATTAATTTGAAGTAGGCTTGGATTATTCTAACTTGACTTGGATTAATTCGAATTTAACTTAGATTAATTTGAAGTGAAAAGGTGTAGTCTGAAGACGAGACCTAATTGTCACTTACTTGAGTTTTATCTTATGGAAATCGCGCAGCAGCATTTAGGATGGCAGCAATCGAAACCGTAGCAACTTCCAAGCCCGACTGCTATGTCAGCGTCCTTCAAAAGCGCAGACCTCTCCTCCTTCTGCCACAAGTCTCTCGCATGTGGCTGGAGCCAAATGTTTGGACCGTCGAAGATGATCATCGGTAATGGCTCCTGGGTGAAAAAAGAAAAATTTTAGTATGTGTGTCATTTATAATCTTGAGAAATTTGACCTGAATTCAAAAAAACTTTTATAATTTAGTTTGTTTAAATGCTTGCTTAGTCGTTTGTAAGTTTATAAGCATCCATGATATGCTTATGAGAATAACGTTCGACTACATTTTCAGTCATAACGTAGGGTTCAAATAAATTTCCTCGCATTGTAGTACGAACATGATGGGTTTAAATACTTATTTTTCTAGATCTTCATATCTCTAATATCTTCCATATGAAGACTGACTTGATGGGTAATTACTTGTTATGATTTAACACTGGGTCAATATTCGTTAAAAAATATTTATCTCCAAGACAGCAGCGAAATCCAGGATTCCTTCATTAGTGTAATAATTTAAACTATACTCTGCACGTCAACTCTACAATGAAGGAATAATTATGAAATTATAACAAATAATTTTCACTTTTTTCAAATGAAACTTTTGCCTTCATTCTTGCGTTTGCTTGTGGACTATTTTAACAACTGCCTTTAGAAGACAAATGTTTCATTTTCATTTTTTTCTTAATAATTGAGGGACAAAAACTGCTAAAATAACAATAGAATGAAGTTCTTACCTTTTTACTTGTCTTCACAGGGCGAGGTATGGACACCTCACGAGACACTTGAAGTTTTCCAGCTGCATATTTCCAGGAGATTCCCTCGCATTGCATCGATGATATTCATCTCAGTGATTCCCACGAATTCAATGCATATCTGAAAAAATTAAGGTTATGTTATTATTCAAGAAAGACAAAAAATATACTCTCGCATGATTTTTTTCCTCACCTAGAGAGTTTTCGTCGAACAATTATTATTGTGTTTTATTTTCATCATCACAATGTGAAACATCCGATAGCCAAAATTTTCATTTTGTGGACGAACGTCAATGCTCGCCCGCCTTCGTTGTGTGCGGAATTCGCGAAACATACGTGCTGAAACCCAACGTTAAAATTTACGAATTTTTACGATTAGTTAATTCCATCTACTCTGGAACATGGAAATGTAGACAGTAACTTTATATTGTCAGACGTAATTATTGGTTAGAAATTAATACTGAAGTACTTCTTCTAACATACCTATTCAAGCTATTATACCTTAAACTATGTTCATTCTTCATTTATTTGTGCAGAAAACATAAGTGCAATCCACATCTTCTTATCAAAATTAACTTCTGATTGGATCTATTTTAGTTTCAAGAATTTCCAATCATGAATTATGAATTGGTTAAGTAAACAGGCAACTCTATGTTCAGCATATTTGTTGCTTTGATTATCTATACATATATACAGTATGAACTCGGCTGTCACATTTATTGCAGTAATTCAAAACATTTATTTTGAAGATAACAAAGAATTTAATTCTACTTTTCTTCATTTTGCATAAAAAAATCCTCTGTAGCCTGAACATGTTAAAAAGAATTGTAGACTGTAACAAAGATTTAAATTTTCATTGATTATCAAGCACTTTTGAGTTGGAAGTTGTGTACAATTATTTCATTATAACAAACTTTTCTGAGGACAGTCTTCTCTTATCCTATTCTGTAGGTATATATCCTTGAGAGGGCTGCTATAAAGTCATTATTTATAGATATTTACACTAACAATATCCTGTACAAAACATCAAACTACAGAAAATTAATAGAAATACTTTCACGTGCAACCAAAATACTTGATTATGTTTGGATTCTATATTACGCTTTAGTTAAAGCCTTTCTTTCCCATACCTACTAATCAGTAAACTCTACTGAAATTGGATTAGAAGAAAAACTATTTTCAATAATTTATGTACCATTTACAAGTTAATAACCTAATAATTAATATAGGCTAATCCATTAATCAATTATAATAAGAATTTCATGCAGAGAAAATTGAAGCACTAATAATATAATGAGCAGTAGTACTTACATGAGTTTTCGTCCTTGATTGAGTGAACTCAAAACCACTGGTTGATGGAGAAGGCTCACTCCAAGCACAAGTTGAAGGAACCGAGAATAATTTTATCAAGCCATTACTGGGCCAATGATCTGTTTAGTTGAATAATATTCAAGTGAAGCTATAAATCTGGACTTGCAAGAATAGAGGGAACACTGTATGTAATTCATTTTCAAATGCTGAAAAAATATCAAAAACTTTTAAAACAAATTAGGATATATTTTTGAAAAAGAACTTACCAAATGAGTATCAAGTAAGGTCTTAGTGAAAAGCAAGCAAAAATGAAACAGTTAGGCTATCCAACAATATGACTTAAGCCAATAATAATTGTAAAAAAATTACATTCATGGTTACATCAGGTTCTTTTAGTGTGACTAATAACTTTAACCTAGTCCAAAAAATCAGGTAATATAGTTTTATACCTGCTTGTTTGGTTTTCTTCAAAGCTATTTTTTTTAAACATATGGCCATTGTTGAATGTAATATTGAACTTGAAATTTCATGAGCATGATTGGATACATGAATTTTCCAAAGCAAGATACATATACCCTGGCTGCGTTTAAATAAATTTTCATACCAATGATAATTTTCAGTAAAATAATAAAATCATATCTGATTTTATCTAATCACTATACTGTTGCTGGTTATTCATTCAATACCTTTTAAAATAATAACATGATTTTGACTGCAAAAGTTGATCCATGTCCCACACACATGAAACTGGAACACATGGTTTTATATTTCATTCCTGTTGCTTTCCATTCTAATTAATTACTTCTATCCACATTTGCATCATTAAAAGTTAATAACCAGTAATTCAAACCCATTTATTTATATGCCAACAAATTATTACACTATTTCTTCTGCAAACGATCAAGAAATTCGAACCGTCGAGGACGCGACCTTGAACTTGAACGCCAAGGTCGCATAACGACGTTCAAGATGAGTCACCAGTAATCTATCAACTTACGAGCCCGTACTTCGGCTGATGCATAAAACAATCACATCTCACGCACAAATACATATCCTCTTTAGAAATGGAATGAAATCAAAACATTAATAAGGCTTCGGAACGAATGACTTTCAGGTTATCATCATGAAGCGAATGAACTAGCCCAGGTACAAAAATAATGGCGAGCAGAAATGAAGCCGCCAAATGAAGCCGAATAGTAATTGAATGCAATTTGTTATTAAAGGTACACAAGTACATATGCCTTTCATTATACACCAAACAAATTCCTCGGATCTTGAATGAGACCACAAAGAAAGTGGACTCCACTTTCTTACGAAACTACGCTAGATGTGGGTGCTTAGCGGATTACACTTGCACCCGTGACCACTCACAATGACAGGCTGACAGACACTAATTAATCATGCAATGCATGCATGCATGGAGGCGAGGCCGCGGGATATCTGCGTGAGCTGCGGTTGCTTCTCACGAAGTTGAAAACAGCACAAATGAGCTATTTACTTCGGTACTTGATAAATAGATCAGTGATCGACGAACTGGAGATAATTTCACTCATCATGCGCTATTTCTTAATAGTTTTCATTCTAGCAAGCACTTCATTTTCTTAATATGAAAGGCCACGTCTAATTTAACAGCATAATTTTGCTGAAAGTGCTAGTTAATTTATTACACCTACAAGCTTGAGTCGTAAACAAGTGTTGCATTATAAATTTTTCATCGTGAGTTCCTTCTCGTATATCGGCATTAATATCTTGCATTTTAGTTATTAACACGTTCACCGCGTTTTTGCGGTTGTTAATGGTTGGTTTGGTTACGTTGCAAGTGGCAGAATTGGGAAATAGATTTCACTGCTTGCACACATTTTATACTTCCTGAGATATGTGAGAAATACAAATGCGTGATAACATTTCAGCTCGTAATGTAAATATTTTTCTTTTGAAAAGATCTTGATTTAGATAAACTGTCAATAATTTAAACGGGTATGGAAATAAGTGATTAACCTAGTGGTACACATAGTCCCAAAACGCAAGAAACTTGTCACTTGAAGTGAAATCTTATATCTTGGAATGAACTGAATAAATTCGTTTATGCGTGCAAAAAAACGTACGCAATTACTTAACATTTTTCCATTATTCACCTCATAAACTTCGAAAAGTGAAAGAAACTGGACATATATTTGCCTACATTTAGTTGTTATGACTTATTAATTGAATATTTTCTTGAAAATGTGAAATTTGGATCAACAAAACCCCCAAACAGATAACTGATACTTAAGTCTTCCTGGCCGTGACTTTACACTCTCGCCCGACCTGTGAGTGCGTCAAGGTTGACACACCTGGGTGTGTCAAGATTTCTCTGAGTGCACGGCCGGGGCCGGGGCCGGGGCCGGGGCCAGGGTTCAGACCGGGTCAGGACGTGTCACGACGACGTAATGCATAACGCCGGTTAGTGGCTCAATGCATGTTGCGGTTGGGTGTGTATTTATGTCAAGTCAATAAAGTTTGCAGACTTGCAGTTGCAGTGCTTGTTGAATTAATTAATACAGAAGCAATTATAGTAATTAAATGTACCGGGTGTTCCATAAAAATGTCCCCGACTTTTAATTGATTTTATCTCCGCTTCAAATTAACATATTTGAATTTTTTTCCACAATTTGGTAAATCTTGTTTCCTTTTCGAACAATTTAATAGAATTAAAAGGGCGATTTTTGAGAAATCTAATACATAAAATGTAAAAAAGAAACATTATAAAAGGGAACATTCTTTTAATGGCAGACGTTTCGGAATCTCTGATTCCATCATCAGTGCTGTAAAACAAGGAATTGAAAACGATAATGAACAAATTGCGAAAAAGCTATAAGAAATTAACATCACTATACCCACATCGAAAAATACTTATGCCTAACCATTAAAAATAAAAACACAATTTCTCTTAAACATTCGAAGCCATACGTACACATACACCTAAATTCTAGCAATCAAACCAACACACAATAACATCTACACAAAGTAACAGAACTGCATACACACACATTCCAACACACTCCAATTTACATAGTTGAGGCAATATTTAATTTCATCGCACTTTGATCATTATTTAGCGGAGGTCTATGGGTAAAAATGAACAATGATTCCTAAATTCTATGGTCAAATTCCTTTGCAGTTCTACAAAGTATGGAGAAATTTTAACTTTTGAAAGGGTGGTTTGAACTATTGCAATGATCTCTGATGGCTGACTGGGAGGGAGACGAGTATGGACGGACGATTCTATGGGAGATACCAGAGTGTTGGCTGTGAGGAATAAATTGCTGGAGTGTAGTACTTCCAACATAGGACTGCAGGCAGCAATCACATTTATACGAGTAGACACAACCATTTCTCAGGCACTCTTCCAAACGCTCTTTCCTATTGAAAAATGAGCTTATTTAAAACTATTTCTATAAAATGGTAAGACGCCAATGAAAGTAAAATGAGAGTGTATCAGAGATAAAAGATTCTTTCTCATCTCCTTGAAAAGATGGCCCCAGAAAGAGAGCTCGACGAAAACTTTCTGCTTTGGTGCGGTCAGAATTGTACACGGAGGGGAAAGTTATTTTATCTAAAAAATATTTAACCAGATTATTAATTACAGATACAGGGTATTTATTTTATACGCGTAACTGTGTGATATATTTCACTTCATCATGAAATATTTTATATGAATTTGAAATACAGTATGCTCTATGCAATAATTTAGTGACACTTGTTTCACTCTAATCCTTGTAAATGCAACTGAAGAAATTGGTACACAATCCCGTAAATGTAGGTTTTCTATAAATAGAGGTGGTGAACGTTGAATTAGTTTTCTTTACGAGAACGTCTAAAAATGGTAATTTATCATTCTGCTCAGTTTCCATTGTGAAATTTATTTCGGCGTGATATCCATTTATGTAGACAAAGAATTTTAAGGCCTCTTCCTGTGAACGAAACAAAACAAATGTATCGTCTATCTACTGCATGTACCTACACGATACATTTACAGTAGGTATTTCACACTAGGTATTTTATTCCTTTTTTCACAGCACTGATAACGGAATCAGAGATTCCGAAATGTTTGGCATTAAAAGAATGTTCTATTTTATATTGGTTCTTCTTTTCATTTTACGAATAACTTAAGTTTTTGAAAATCGTTTAATAAACACTTAACAGTGATCGATTTACTGAAAGAAGCAGAAAAACTATTGGTTCAGAGGAAAAGTTTTAAAAACAACACTGGTGATCTTCTTCATTTCTCAATACCTACTCTGAAGAAACGCGTTTTCAAAACATCACCTCCATAATTAATAACTCTTCGACAACGAATTGAAGTGTTTCAAGAACTAAAAGAAAACAGTGAAATGATCCGCAAAACTCTTTGTTTAATAGTGGCTATAAGTAATGCTTGCCTTGAGAGAAATGGTAGGTATGACGAAGGATACTAAATTATTCTTTTATTTAAACTTTATTTAAGGTATTGATTCGTTACTCTTTTAGGTTTTTGTTTGTTCGTTTTTTTTTGGAAAGTATAAAATAAGGAATAATATCAATATTGTTTTAAATGTTTTCCTTCGAAAAATTAGTTTTTCTATCCGTTTCAGTTAATCCATCAATGTAAAGTTATTATTAAACGTTTTTAAGAAACCTAAATTATTAGAAAATAAAATAAAATTTACTACATTGTGAGAAAATGAAAATGAAAATATATAAATTTGAAGCGGAAATATCAATTGAAACTCAGCGACATTTTTGTGGGACACCCGGTATAATGACTATAAGTAGTGCGTCAGCAGTATGGTATAACTTTTACATATCGGTGAAGAGTGTAGAAATTGTAGTGTGCACCATTTGTGAAGCAAATATACGACGAGGAGCTGCTGGTGCATCTCAGAAAACTTCATCAACTTAAGGGGACCGTCCGGATTTTTGAACTTTTTACGTCCGATTCATTTGAAAATTGGCCAGTATATGTCTTTTGTGAAAGTAAACCTTTTTGATTCATGTCACTTTTTCGATTTAGGCCTTATTTTTTTTACGAAAAATGTGTTTTTTGGGGCATATTTACGTACCATTCAAATCCTATGAGGGCATTGAGTTTTGATGCTAGAACAAAACCAAAGACAGTTTTAGAATCCTTGAAACATTTCTAACAAAAGTACATTAAGTTTTTTTGGAAATTCGAATTTTTTCTATTTTTTTCAAATTTCTAAACCCTTTGAAAATTTTTTGGGTTTAGAACAATATATTTTTTCGAAATATTTGAATTTGAAAGAAAAGAGAATGTACTTTTGTTAGAAATGTTCCAAGGATTCTAAAACTGTCTTTGGTTTTGTTCTAGCATCAAAACTCAATGCCCTCATAGGATTTGAATGGTAAAAACGGTAATTTTTCACTAGAGCCCAAAAACAAAGTATGTCCATTGAATTGGAATATCATGAAAATTTTAGTACATGAATGCAGTTTCCATGATTTATTTCTATGTACGAATTATGAGCAACGTTTTCCCTCTTGAATTTCAATGAAACACAAGAAATATAGTGCATAAAATTATAGAGAAATATTACAGTTCTTTTGAGTACTCAGTCATATTGAGGTCTCACCAACTATTTTCGTCCGATTCGTTTGAAAATTGGCCAGTATGTGTATTTGTTGAAAGTAAACCTTTTTTACTCGTGTCACTTTTTCGATTCAGGCCTTAGTTTTTTATTATTTTTCGAAAAATTCGTGGAGGGGTCCCCCCCCGGGGGGACCCCTTTGGACCCCTGGGGGTCCCCTTTGAACCTCCCGTGGGGGGTTTCTAGCGTCCGTAGCGCCATGAAATTTCATGGCACAATAACCCAACCCCTAAGGATCCTTTTTCAACAAGAAAAAAAATTGGGTACAAAAATGATGTTTATCGGACCCCTTTGGACCCCCCGTGGGGGGGGTTTCTAGCGTCCGTAGCGCCATAAAATTCCATGGCACAATAACCCACCCCCTAAGGATCCTTTTTCAACAAAAACACGCATTTCCATTCGGGGACCCAATTTGGCCCGGGACGGTCCCCTTAATCTTTATGTGGCCACCTAAAATCGACACAAAATGATCAATTCCTGGAAGCTGAAAAAACAAACAACGAAAAAGAATTGAAAAATAGAAACAAAACGAAGAAGAAGAAAAACTAAATGTCTATGAATTGAAAACAAACAAAGACATTTTAGGTGGCAGTAGTGACAAAACTGCCGTTTGTAACAAGTCTTCGTCCACTGGCAAACAGCTGACTTTAAAAGAAACACTCAATCTAAAAACTGGTAGCCAAATAATACTGACCAAATTCATAGAGAGAAATTGTTAATTTACTGGCTTTGTGACGCGCTCAATCCTTACGACCCTATGGAAAAGGAAACTTTTTCAATTTTGTACTGTTTTTTAATAAGAAGTTTCAAGTTCCATCAGAGAAGGTAATTACAATAAGACTAATTCCGGACTTCAGTACCCAAATTCAGTTTGCTATTTCAGAGGAAATACAAAAGTAAATTAACGAAAATAGCGTCTTATCAATAACTGATGATATTAGGACCTCTCCAAGTCGAGATTCTTTCATATCAATAACTGCGCACCGGATTATAATTACACTGGATGGTAGCATAGATACTGCTTTGAAAATTGAAAATACTACTCATTTTGAAAATTGAATTGATTAAATTCAATGGATTAAATTGAACTTACCTTGGATTAAATTTACCTTGACTTAGATTAATTTGAAGTGAAAAAGGTGTAGTAAAAAACTAAAAACCCCGGTAAAGGGCACTATTTTGCCAGGGTCGGGGCCGGGGCCTGCAAAAATTGTCGGGGCTTGCTGGGGCCGAGGCCGGGGTCAGCCAAAACGGCCGGGGTTGGCCGGGGCCGGGGCCCCGGTCGGTCTATAGTACACCTAGTAAGGTTTGTCTACTAGTTCACCTCGAATGGCTTGTTTATTAGTACGCCTCGTAAGGTTTGTCAATTAGTTGACCCCGTATAGTTTGTTTAGTTTGTTTATTAGTACACCTCGTAAGGAACGTTTTGTCTAAGGACGTCTTATATTAATAAATTTTTAAAAGCCAATATGTTGTCATGTATCGCATGTGCCAACCTTTTTGGGTATAAACGTTTTTTTTCTTTCATTTATTTTTTTTGGCCTAAGTGCCACATAACCGCAAACTAATGGGGAAGCATGCCCAGCGCGTCACCACACTCACCAAACTTCATATAAGGAAGTGCAGAAGAAGCTCAGCCAGCCTTCTCACAGCGGCTCCGATCTTCACAACACTCTCCAAAGACGCTCCGCCAGCAATATATAGTCTCTACTGCCTCTACCTCTGCTTCGCACTCAATAGTCAGTCTACCGCCATCCGTGCTGCAATTCCACGTCATCTGACGGTCCTCCAAGATCTCCCTTGGAGCGTTACTACGTGGCAGCAATCTTTTATTGGTGTGTCAACAGTGTCGGCGATATTCATTATAGAACGGCATTCATTTCATTTGTGTTTTCTTATCTTTTGAGGTTCGTGGTACATCAGGCTCTCGCTTCAGGCAGTAATATTTAAAGTCCTTAGATATTCATAGTCTGCCCGGAGCGTCAAGTAGCCTGAAGAAGAATACCACAGTTCTATAATTGTTCAAGAAAATTTTTCACCACTTTTAAAAATAAATGTTATTCCATCAACTTTGAGGGAGTTCGGGAAAGTGTCTAGGAATAGAGACTGGGTAATAATAGTGGATATGAACGGGGCTGTAACATCAGCTATAACTTCAAGTACTATAGTCGAAACGTTTATAATTCACTCGATTTATTTTTCAGGTTGATTTTATACGCAATTTCATCGGAAGAGTTGGCAGGCGTAAAGAAAAAATAGTTGTGTTCACGAACATGATCCATATATTCCAAGTGGTCAGTAAGTTCACTTGGAATACTATCAGCTGTATTTTTTTCTACGTTTACGAATAAATAGTTAAAAAGATTTGCAATATATTTCTTTTTGAGGTATTTTACATTATCTTGATCAATAGAGTGAATCGTTTGCTTAGCAGCATTATTCGGTTTATAGCAAGAATTGAGCAGGCGTCAGTTCTTCTAATTTCGGTTTTAGATTGGGCAAATTTGAGCGTAAAGTAGTTTCTTCCCAATGTCCTTATCTGATTTTCACAAAGTTCCTGAATCTTTTATATATTTCCCTAGATATTCGACTTTCGTAAAGGAGGGCTAGGTACGCTAGACGTTTCTTTATATTGATCACAATGTCTTAAGTAATCCAAGGCTTTTGTCAATTTTTTTGTGTGATCGTGCGAGTGATGATTGGACAACACTGATTGTATGAGGTCGTTATAATTCCAATCAAGTTTAGTATTGCTTCTTCAATATTTGTTGCCTTATTGTTTAGTTGAGAGATGTGCAACGTTGGCATTAGTTCATCTAGAAAGGTGCGCATTTCTCCCAAATTTGATTCGTATACGTTACGATATGAGTAAGTTTTAGCTTGTGGCGTGGTGCAAGTAACATAAATATTTTTCTTAAAAAAATTCTTATTTTCTTATTTTTTGCCAATATTTTATAGATATTTGCTATTGATAAGTGAAATCTGGTTACACTGTATCTCCATTTTATCCCATGTACCCATATCCGTGTGATGCTGCAGAGAATACCGAGAGGATATGAAACCCGAGATTTTTTTGTCGTTCCTCGACTGTAATATGAGTTTTTCTTAAAATTTTTGTCATAAAATTAATGAAAAATTTAATTTATACGTTTTTCGAAAGATTTTCCTCCTACTTTTTCTTCAGGTTATTTCTTACGATTACACTGAGCTTGACTGTCATTTTAGATGTACCACGGGCAAGATTGTTTTTTGTGTTAGTATTTTTCTTATTTTCATTTCCAATACGTATATATATATATATATATATATAGGAATATGAGTGTGTAGGTGGGTGCGTGTGTGTGTCGCACACCAGACATGTATGTCTGTGTGTGTGCACATATACATGTTGAAATATATACACACATATGTATATATATATATGTTTTCTATTTCTATTTTTTGAGTAAAACGAAACTTCATGACACATTACATTTTACCTAAAGATTTGCGCCCAGTAAACACTGAACCATATTTCATAAATAAATTTATTTATTGAACTCGTTTAATGATTCAAAAATAGATCTATCACCACCCCAGAGGGCGTTTGCGTGAATAGAAAAAAATGAAGAATATGAGCAAACAAGTGAAATAGCGCTCGTGAAGAATTACCAGCTCTCTGTACGTACGCTGACCAAGCGATGAATTTCTTTTTACGTCTAAGTTTGTTAACGCGTTTTTTTTTCTAGATGTGCGTGTTTTGTTACGTGATGTTCTTTATAAATTATTTGTGATAAACTTTTTCTCAATACTTAATAGTCATTCACAACGGTGTTTCGAGCGGCTTCGGTATAGCGTTTTTTGTCTTTTCTTACTTTCGGTTCAACAAATAATTTAGTAATTCCGAAGAATTTTCTAGTAGAGTTTTGAATTATTTATAAGTTGTCAGCCATCTCTTCGGATATAAAATATCCAAGAATTGAAATTTTTGAATTAACTAGCCCATGACAGGGTTAATCTATTTTACACGCCACGAATGGCGTGTCTATTAGTACTCCTCATAAGGTTTACCTATTTGTACGCCGCGGATAGTATGTCTATTAGTACGCCTCGTATGGTTTACCTATTTACACCTCGGATAGTTTATCTATTAGTACACCTCGTATAATTTGTCTATTAGTATACCTCGTATGGTTTATCTATTAGTAGACCACTTATGGTCTGTCTATTTGTACTCGTATAGAACGTTTGTCAGCTTGTCTAATGACGTCTTATATTAAGAAATTTTTAAAAGCCAATATGTTTGTCATGTATCTCATATGCCAACCTTTTTGGAAATAAAGGTTTTTTCTTTTTTTTTTCTGTAGAATGGCGGTATCTGGTAGCCGGTTTCTGGCAGCCGGCGGTATCACAGGTGTAGGGGTGGTGGTTGTGGTGTGTGTGATGGTGGCGGTGATGCGGCCAGATTTTGAAGCATCCTGCACAAACTAGCATTATCTTCGTATAATTACCAGACAGCAAGTAGCAATTAAATATATATGTATATAAATATTCTTCACTTTGCTTGACGACGAACTATTGTGAGACAAAACGAACAACAGTCTTTAAATGTGCGTGTTCAGTTGATATATATCATTTATATTCCCGAAAAAAAGAATGAAATACTAATGAAATTCTCACAACTTATCATGACGAAAATTACGACTGCAATATATGTTAAAAAGCCTTTTAAAAATGTAAAATATAGCCCATTTTTTGTAAACCGTAATGGAAGTTTTAAACCCATAAAAACCCTTATAAATTCGACGCCCTACGCTCAAGGAAGTCATCACGTAACCTTTTGCATTTTGAGCCTCTACCAATAGCATCTTGGAGAAGCGGCGCAGAACGACAAGCACTTCATCTTTCAACTTATTTCCTGCACGGCACAATTTGTGCATCTCCGAACTTTACCCTCGGAATTTTCTTCATTTGAGTTTCGCCGAGAGATCGTACGCCATGTTAGCTGAGTAGAAGTCAACTCTGCGCGGCCTGCGTTGGGTAGCCGCTGACCCTTGGAGCCTCCACTGCACCTGCTCCCTGTGCGCCGTAGACCAGCTAGCACAATGTCCAACCTCGCAGGATTTCTATACCGCCCACCCCTTTCCCTCCACCTCCGAGCAGTTACAAAAAGTTGTCATTCGCGCCAATAATTTAACAATGTAGCACTACTGAGGTTTATTAACCTATCTGTTCGTTATACTGTTACTATTAATCACTGCAATATAACCACTACAAGTACTTAGTAAGTAGTTACTACAGCGGAATACCAAAGTTAACCTGCATTAAATCATTATAATAAGTTATGACAACGACCGCTGGTGTTTGGTCATTCGACCCTCCATCTCGGCACTCAAAAACAGGGATTTTCAAACTTTTTTAACTTAACCGTAAACTAACTAAACTTAGCCTAACCTAACCCAACCTAACCTAACTTAACCTAACCTACTTACCTAACTTAATTTAACTTAACCTAACCTAAATTACCCTAACCTAACATTGCTGTAGTTGCTCGGAGGTGGTGCTGTAGCTGCAGGGAGAGGGGTGGGCGGTGAAGAAATCCTGCGAGATTGGACCCTGTGCGACCCGCTAGCTCAGACGTAAGTCGACCTCCTACGAACTGGCCTTCGATGTCTGACGAAGTCAACACTTTGGCTAGGTTCGGTGAGCCTGGGTTAGGGTAAACTTCCAAATCCGGCTTACGATGTGGGTTTTTCCCGAACTAAGCAATGGCATTGTTCCGGTATTGAGGCCAGGGTACGTACTCCCTGATTAAATACTTGAGTATAACCTATAGTTGTGCCAATGATGCCATATTTGTATTTCGAATCTTTATTTTGCCATAGATAAGATTTACTTCGAATGTTATAAGATTATTATATTCATATGTATGTGAGACATGAATGAAATTACCTGTGTAAAAACTTTAACTAATTGATTTGGGTGTTTCTCATTGATTTGGGGGTTTCTAATTGATTTGGGGGCTTCTAATTGATTTGGGGGTTTCTAATTGATTTGGAGGTTTCTAATTGATTTTGAGGGTTTCTAATTGATATGGGGGTTCCTAATTGATTTGGGGGTTTCTAATTGATCTGGGGGTTTGTAATTGATTTGGAGGTTCTGACTCTTTAGCGTGTGCGTGGGATTCAGCGGGTTGGTGGGCTGTGCCGTCTGCTTTGCTCAGCCCTGTTTCTTCGTTTTCAGACTGTCAAACCGGCCCGCCACCCGAGGTGCTCTACATTCGCGCCACCTGCTCCCAAGTTTTTAGTACAATTTTACCAAGAGTGTCTATTTGTGCTAATAAACCTATTTATTCGTAATCCTCTAATGAAATCATTTTATTTGCTTTTTTCTGTATCCTCTCTAAATTTATTTTTGAATAAACAGAAAGCCTATTCAGAGAAAACTATTACGGAAAAATTACTTTAAGAGAGAATTTTTCTATAATATGTAATTGTACAATTCGTAATATTTTTGTCTTATCCAAATAAATATGTAGGTTTGATAGAGAATGATCTGTAGAATGGCGGTATCTGGCAGCCATCACAGGTCCAGAGGTGGTGGTGGTGGTGGTGGTGTGTGTGATGGTGGCGGTGAGAGAGTGGGGGCAGAGGCCAGCTATTGACACGAGCGCGCCCGGGTGCACCCAAGTCAACCTCGCATATTCTCAGTGTGCGGGTTGCAGTCCGTGTATGTGTTGAGCTCGTCACCACCACTGAGAGTCACTACCATGCGCACTTCCACAGCTGCCACACGTCGCTGTATGACATAACTCTAGTACGAACATTTATTATTTTGCACCTCTGTAATTTACGTATAATGGAATGAAATACTTTGCGTTTCATTTTACACTTAAAAGTCACCGCTATTTTAAACGACACATATTGTATAATGAGTTAGACCAAATCAGCACAGTTACTGCGATACTACCGTGTGCCACAATGTATTGTTCGTATGTCACAATGTATTGTTAGCAACGTAAATCTCATTTAGTTTTTACTATAAATTGTTTAATTCGAGCAATTATCAAGTGCTGTATAATATCAATAAAATAAAAAATATCCTAGTGCTGAAGCGTTTTTTAAGTTGCCTTTTATGCATATACATATAGGCCAAATGAATTCGATTTCTTTACTTAGAAAATTTTACTAACAAATTTATGTGCTCATATCAGTGTGTTCAACCTCAACTGCTCTCTCGTTTAATATATTACTATTTTGGTCGCCAAGTGCAAAATAAAGGAACTTCTATGCTCTCATCGGTGATAAAGCTAAACGCTAACACAGCAAGTAATAAATGCTATGGATTTTATCAAAAAAATTGCACCTTTTTCGATCGCATCAGGAAATTGTGTACAGCCTCTGTACACACCCCTTCCCCTTTCATATATGACAAACAAGTATAATACATCATCAATACTGAATTCTTTTTAGTTGCGCTGGCCATAATGAGATAGTTTTGATATAAATATTAATGCTTGTGGCCACGCTAATTAATACTACAAAGTTAGTTAATTTTTTCGGTCTTTACGAAACAACCATAATATATTAGACGAGATTGTATATCATTTTCAAAACTTCCTAAATAAGGGATAAAAAGTATGTTATTAATTGAAGACAATCACATGAAGTGATATTTATTTGAGCATGTATTACACTACTTCATTATATATTCATCTTATCATTATCCATCATTTATTTATTGTTATTCATCGTAAATTTCATAATTTATCAGTATTTTAGTTATGATTGCTTTATTATTGAGCCCGCCAGTCGAAAAATACGTTTAAAAAACATATGAAATAATTTTTTTCTGAAGCATTACTGCATATTATGCGATGCATTACGGCATCTGGTAACTCATAATTAGACGATACAGCGTCTTCTGGCAGTGAGCTAAACAATGGACCAGTGCACATGACGCAACCTACACGCACACGGTTGCAGCAACGCACGTACATAAAAATGTGCGAGGATGACGTGAGTGCCCGGGTCGAAGCAGTGAGCTGTCTGGGGTCCGGAGCAAAGCGCTGCCCCGACATTCTCTCCCGTCGAAGCCGTATTGAAGCATTCAGACTCGGGTAGATTTGAACAGAAATTATTAATGCACTCAAGTGCTCGTTTACCATGGATGTGAGGACCCCAACCCCATAGCTCTGTTTGTTTCATTATAGTTTTATTAAGTTTACCTGATAACTGCATTCTTTTGGTTGCTAGAATGATTTAAGAAATTTGTTGGCAGAGGCTCTTTACTGCAGGAGTTTAGTACCGTATTGAAACAGGCTGAATATTGCTTCACACGGCAGAGCTACGATTGTAATCTCGACAATTTCAAACATTAAGTAATATCGTTAGGTTCTTGACTGTTTGATTTGGCGTTAGGATGGATACCGGTAGGTACCTCAGGCGTAAGGTCATGAAAACTTAAAAGAGAATTTCAAGCAAAGAGCTATTCTGTAATGATTCGAATATCTGACATGGTGGAAAGAATCGTCTCTGGGTTTGGAGGTGCGCTTTGTCGCAAAGTTTTATTCGGAAATGCGGCCGTAAGAGAGAGCGTATTACTGATTTTGTGAATAATTTGAAAGCTAGTAAGTTATAGAGGCTGCAAGTATCCATCAAAGATGTACAATATAACCATTATTCATTAAAAGGACGCTAACAGGGTCAGACCAATTCAGTGATATTGTCATTTGCGACCTGACCTTCTGTCATTCGCACACATAGAAGTAGACTTCCAGCTTCTCCGCTCACGAAATGGGAGTTCACGCCCAACCATCAGCATGTTAACATTCCACTTGACCTCTGTGCTCTCTTCAGTTGATGACACCTGTTTGCCCATGGCTAAGACTGTTCAGCGTCACCATGGCTGAGTAAGAGGTGGTGGCTCCTTGGGCTGGCGGCTGCAGTGGGCGCCGCGACTGCTTTTGCGTTCTGCGGAGGAAGGGTAATACGTATAGACCGACCGGGGTTGAAAATTTGGCCGGGGCCGGGGCCGGAGCCGGGGTCAACGAATTTGTCAGGCCGGGGCCGGGGTTATCAAATTTACCACGGTCGGGGCCGGGGTTCAGACCGTGTCAGGACGAGTCACGATGACGTAACCAAGTGAATCTGAACATGAACTACAAAGGATGCTTGACATTGTGAATGGATATAGTAAAGATTTTAAGATGAACTTTGGTGCTGATAAAAGTAAGGTTATGGTTGAAAATAGTGATTAGACTGATAGAGGCAGACAGTGGAAGATTGGACAAATCACCATAGATATAACTAAAGAATATAAATATCTAGGTTGCCCGATAAGTGAAGACCGATGCAGTAGAACTAAGGGTGAAAAAGTGGCAAAAACAATGCATTGGCCTGGGTGGTTAAGTAGTGTGGCCAGATACAGAGCAAACAAGTATGAATGTGTGAGAGGAATGTGGAAATACGTTGCTGTATCTAGTGTCATGAATGGCATGAGTGTGTGGTGGTTTCACCTAGCTGTGCGCGCTCACCACCCCACACGCTCAAAAGCGCCACCCCCCAGCCTCGAAGCGCTCCTACTGGCCGACCAACCAGCGCTCAGGTTCGGCGCTGGGGTGCCGGACCGAGCCTCTACAAGCCGCGCGCTCCCAGCAGCCAGGCTACATCTGAATACACCCACGTACGTTTAGCACAGCACAGACGGCAACAACCCGCCACCGCGAGTCCGCTAACCAGAAGGCTAGCTCGCTTCAGTGAGGCCGCCGCCAGCAATATATAATGAGCTGTGCGGTGAGCACGTTCAGCTCACTCAGTGCACTCGCGGGAACCCTGATATTCACACAAGTCTTCTTCCTGCGAGCCTCGTCACTGCAACGGCTCACACAAGTTTCCAACGAGCCTCCTCACAGCAGCGGCTCACACAAGACTTCTCCCTGCGACTCTCCGCGCAGCGACTCCAACATTCACTAGTCTCGGCTGCTCAGCAAGCAGTAGCCTCACGGCCTCCATCGCCACCTTGACGGGCATTCGCTACACCACGGCACGCACGACGCGACTTACCGACAACCGTCAGTCCTCCAAGTCGTCCTTGGGTATTATACTACCTGCCTGTAATTATTTACCTCATGTGCTACACTGTCGGCGATCTTCACAATAATACGGCCTTTATTCAAGTTGTGTTTTCCTTACCCTGCCGGGTTCGTTTGTACCTCAGGCACTCGCTTCGGGCATAGACACCACAAAGTCTAAAGATATTCACAGTCTGCCCGGAGTGTAAAGCAGCCTGAGGGAGAACAAACACAATAAGTGCTCTAGCCTGGAGTGGAAGTGATCTTGAGAGGCTGGATGTGATACAAAATAAGGTAGGACGTATAGCTGGGGTGCTCCGAAATGGACAGCTACAGAAGCTATTAGAGGTGATCTAGGGTGGAGCTTATTTTTAGAAAGAATGATGAAAGCTGTGTTCAATTATAAGGTGAGAATTGAGAGAATGCAGAATACCAGGTGGGTGAAGCAAATTTTTGAATTGAATCTGAGTGTAAGCTAATAGAAGAAAATATGTTAGGGGCATCCAAGAAAATTGAGAATGCAAAATATTTTTCGTGTTAGAATTGGGAGATCTGTGAATGACTGGATTTTAATGAATGTTGGAGGTGAAAGACTAGAGTGGGACTGCAGGAGGTGGAAAAAGGAGATTGAGAGATTACCAAAAGAGTATAGATTGCCTAAGTGGATTCTTATCATGAAGCAAAAGCCAACATAAATCTGGTATATGCAAAAGGAAGTACCCAGGAGTGAGATGTTCTATGATGGTAGTTTAGGAAGTCAACTCATGTTTGCTGTGAGGTGTAAGTCATTGAGCGTGAATAGGCGCACATGGAGGTGGATTGAGAAAAATAATAGTAGATTATGTCGGCAGTTTGATAGGGGAGTGGAGGAAACAATTAAGCATTTTGTGCAGGAATGTACCGAGTATGAGCAGGAGAATTCGTCTAAATTCGTGTTTGCCATAGTTGCACACCATCCTATGAAGATCTGTTCCCTAACACCAAAATTCTCTATAATGTTATTTTAAAAAATCATACTCATATAATTGACAAATTACACATTCATGAACTTATACAGTCCCTTAACGCAAACAATAATGATTTTTTTACTCCTAAACTGTTTAGCAGAAGTTCAGCTTGCGAGGTATGACGAAGCTGCCAGACCATTTTGCTCTTGTCTCTCGTGTGGTGAACATCGTGGTTTATGTACAATACTTCTAGTCCTACTACTATTTCTGTGATAAAAAATTTGATCCTTTGTCTAGTCGTTTTCGTCTTTTGTGATCTACATATCTAGTCTGTATTATTTAAGTGTTAGTTTTTGCGTTTTTCCAATGTGACTAGAAATTATTCTGTATTATTCTTTTCCAGCCTGAAGATGACGTAAGATACGTCGAAACGTTGCATTTTATGATTAGACAGATATGTAAATTTTATTCAATTACTGGGTTTTAGTACGAAAATGCTGAGAGCATTCCTGAACCAACTTACACGTGAGGAAATTGGACTATGAGCATGAGAGAGAGTTTTGAGGAGTTTCTAATGTGGTGTTCGTTTAGAATCTCCTACACAACAATTATCAGAGCAACGACTAGAAAGGGATAAAGACTAGTCGAAAACAATTATCATTTATTGTCGCCCGTGAGATTACTTAAGACAAGAGGTCAGAAAGTATCGTGGAATTCGACGATACTAATAATAGGGCGATACTCTAATAGTCGTGGTATTCTAGGTACGCTGTATAATGAAATGGTTAAAAATAAAGAGCGAACATGTTGTCAAAAATGAGGTAAAGGTAGGGAAGGTAGCTTTTGTTTTGTTGCTCCTGCAATTACCACAAAAAAAAATAGAACAAGGCTAACGCGGAAATTTATGTTATGCTCTAAAGTTATGTTTTAAAATAGCTTTAACAAGTTATGCTTTAAAAATAGCTTCTAAGCTCTCACTCACTAAAGTAACGAATGACGAACTAAAACACATCTAACTTAACGACCGGTGGTCTTCTCAAAGTTTACCGGGCCGCTACGTAACCGCCTCCATGGCGGCACGCTCAGGCCGGTTACACATCCCTCTACTTAGGGCGTAAATTCTAGTTTCATTCCCTACTTCACATGATTTTACAAAATTCATGATATTTAATAAACCTTATTTTTAGACACACCACAAAATTACGAACAGCATGAAAGGCAGTCAAATGATATTTATTAGCTACTCACGAGCCGGTTAGCTCGCTACTTTCACTTATTAACTCACATTTCCATAATTCGTTTCATCAATTAAATCACAAAAATAAACCGCCTCTTCACGAATAATACATATAAATTTTAGACACACCAAAATTATATCACTTCGAGAATAGCGAGACTCACCAGGTTGATCAAAGCACTTATTTACACTACGAGGTTTAGCGGGGCAATGGACTGCCGAGCAGCGAACAATGCTTGAAGAGCTTGAATGTTGCCATAAAGTTTCACTCAACTCGTCTCGTAAGACCGTGTAGATTTTATCTATTTTAACATTTATTTATCCTTCAAATAAAAGTCTTTTAAAAGGTACAAAGTTACTTTTAATAATAAATTCTAAATTTGTATTAATTATTCAGTAATTTTTCCGGGCACCACAGCACTACCCCGGCCAGACGCGGAGCGCCCTCAGACACTAAAATAGTGGTAGTCCGCTGAGGGTTTGAAACGAACGGCACGACCCGATCTAGTGCGAGGAGGAGGTAGCGAGGGTGCGGGAGTAACCTCAGGAAACCGCGGAGAAGGCTGAGGAGGAGGTTCAGGAGGAGTCGGAGATGAGGGTGTAGAAGAGGGTTGAGGAGAGGTAGGGGTACGACTATAGGCGGGTTTCAAACGATCAATCGAAACGTTTGAATCACCCTGAGGAATTTTAATCTTAAAAAATTTTGGGTTACGTTCTAGGACTTCGTAAGGTTACGAAGTCCTAGAACGTATGAAGTCCTAGGACCTGAATAAGGGGCTTCTAAGCTTCTCTTGACTCGGTCGACTCGCAACCAAACTTTTTTGCAATTCTGCAAGTCAACGGGCACGTAAACAGGTGGTGAATCATCGCACGAGCTTTCGGAAAGGCGCCGAGAATCGAACTTATGCATTTCGTCTACAAAGGTTTGAATAACGTCTGAAGAAAATGATCTAGGCCTAGTATCGGCAATTAAAGGTTGAGTACAAAGCGTATAGGTGCCAGTCACGGCGGTGAGGGGAAAAACAGGAAGAATTTGGAGTCGCGTGCAAGACTAGCAGGACGATAGGAAGGGAGAAATACCAATTTTCTCTACGGGCCATAATGGCAGCTTTAAGAGTTCGGTGCAATCTTTCAACAAGGCCATTGGCCTGCGGCCTGTAGCTGCACGTGCGAACATGGTGGAAACCTAGGAGGTTCGCTAATTCACTGAAAAGTTCTCCTTCAAACTGCGCACCTCTGTCGGTCACCACTTCCAACGGGACACCAAAGCGCGATATCCATCCGGATACGAAGGCAATGGCGAACGAGGAAGCAGTGGTATCAACAAGAGGAACAGCTTCGCACCATCTAGTGGCGCGATCGATGCAAGTCAATAGGTACTTGAAGGGCATAGAAGATGTAGAGGTAGGTAGAGAAGCAGGAGGAAGGGGGCCCACAATGTCAATATGGACAGTGTGGAAACGATCAGATTGCGGAGCGATAGGGCTAACAGGAGATTTAGTGTGTTAATGCACTTTTGCCTGCTGACAATTTTCACAATACCGGAAGAAACGATGGACATCTTTGTCCATATTTGGCCAGAAGAACCAGGCTTTGACGTTTTTGGCAGTATTTTTATAACCCGTGTGGGAGAGATTGTGCAAGAACGCTATGATCTGCTCGCGACAAGAGAGGGGAACATAGAGTCGAGGACAATCGGTAGAGGAATCGCACCATAGTTTAAGATCAGGGGCAATATCGAAGGGTGTCAGCCTTTCTTTCAAAACACTCGTTTCGGGGTCGTCAGCTTGGGCTATAGCCAGCTTTTTGAGATCGAATACGTCCACTGATGTCGCGCAAACCGGACGCGACAAGCAGTCTGCTACTACGTTCAGATTGCCTTTAATATACTCTATTGATGTCACGTATTCCGACAGGAAAGACAACTGTCTTTGCTGCCTATCTGATTTAGCAAGAGTTTTGGAGTAAGAAGCTGACACGTGTGGCTTGTGGTCAGTGAACAATGTCACTGAGTGGCCGTCAACGAGTGATTTGAAATGCAGCACCGCCAGGAATGCGGCAAGTAGTTCACGATCGTACGTCGAGTACGTCTTTTGTACATCGGAAAGTTTCTTAGAAAAGAAAGCGACAGGAGCAGGTTGGGAGTCAATCGGTTGGTACAGTGCTGCTCCAACAGCGAAATTAGAACTATCGGAAACAAGATGATATTCAGACGCATCAGGGGAAGGAAAATGGAGAGTTGGACAGTCGGCGAGAGCCTGTTTTAGGTCACTAAAAGATTGCTCTGCTGCCTCAGTCCAAGGCAATTGTTTAGCTGCCGGATAGTTACGCAAGAGTTTGGTTAGACCGAGAGCTTTGGTGGCGAAAGAAGGAATCATCGGGTGAAAAAAATTAAGCAAGCCCATAAAACGTCGTAAGTCTCGAGAACATTTAAGACGGGCGCAGTCGGCAATGGCAGCTACTCTGTCAGCAGGAGGCCGTATGCCGTCCGCGCTCACCTCATAGCCAAGGAAGGTCAGTTTAGATTGGAAGAAACTGCACTTGTCAATCGACAACCGCAATTTATGTTGAGCAAGAAGGGAAAGAACGGTGGACACATCATTCAAGTGCTCTTCCTCGGTTTCGGAGGCAATGAGTATATCGTCCAAATAGACGATGACATTTTTTACGCTGATAAAGAGTGCATCTATGTACCTCTGGAACGTCAGTCCGGCATTCTTTAGTCCAAAAGGCATGTACAAAAATTCAAACAACCCGAATGGAGTAGTGACAGCGGTTTTAGGAATAGATTCGGGAGCAACAGAAATTTGAAGATGGGCGCGCTCTAGGTCGAGCTTAGAAAAGATCTTTTTTGAGTGCAAGGACATGGTGAGAGAACGAAATTGAGAAATAGGGTATCTTTCACCTACATTGAGAGAGTTAAGTACACGGTAATCTCCGCAAGGTCTCCATTTACCAGGTTCCTTCTTTGGAACGAGGTGCAACGGCGATGCCCAAGGGGAATTGGACTTTCTAATGATGCCTGCATTTAGCAGGAATTCGAACTCTTTTTTAGCTGCCTCAAGTTTAGAACCCGTCATAGGGCGTGGCTTGAAATGAACGGGGGAAGAACCAGTGTCAATCGAGTGCTGCACGGGGCAGTCGATTGATGCATTGTTCGAACGGAGTCGTAAGGGGGCGGTCAAAATCGGAAGGTCAGCCAAGATTTTTTTAAGGAATCCTTAAATCCCTCGGTTAAGGAATCCTTTGAAAAATGAAGAGGGATTTTCCTACCCGTCAAGGTATATATTAGATTTCTGTTCTGGCAGTCAACGAGTATCGAGTGCGCAGCCAAGAAATCAATTCCAAGAATCGGCTGAACCACATCTGCAATCACAAACGTCCACTGCAAAGATCTTACCAGCCCTTTAATGTCCAATACCAGGTCGGCCTCGCCTTTGCAACTGATACGCTCTTCTGACGCTGTACAGAGTGTTACTGCTGTGGGGCGTAGGTATCCTAATTCAAGGAATGGTGGTAAAATGCTTATCCCCGCCCCTGTGTCAACCAAGAGGTTAAAATCACTGCGACCTATACGTGCGCTTACTGAAAGCGGTCGTCCGACGGTCACAGCTTGTACAGACGACCGATCTAGTTTTTCGACCTACCGAACGGGCTAGCAAGTCGGGCGGGGGAGGAAGCTCTACTTGAGGGTCGAGAGACCGGCAAACCGGGTTTGTAATTAGAGCACCAGCGCCGGCATGATCTAGCTTCATTCCCGTAGTAAGGTGTGCTCTACAGGCTTTAGGGCGCTGGTTTGAACGGAAAGCTCGAACACCTATTGGTATGCTAGGGCTGTTGTCCTGACCGGCTCTCACCTCGTGCGCGTTCCGGGGGTAACTTCGGTAATTCGTGTGCTCTCCCGTATAAGGTGCAATTTCCCTAAAAGATGGGTCTACCGCAGCTACCTGAGTTCTCGGAAGGTATTCCAGGTACGTTTCTGCGATGGACGCCATAGTGTCCAGGTCATGTTCCTGGCGCGCGGCTATCCAAGGGCGTATGGCCTCTGGCAAACTTGTTACGAATTTTAGTCTTAAGAAGTCCTCCGACAGGCCTAAGTTGCTTTCGGCGGCTAAGGGGAGCAATTTAGATAAGAACTCCCTAGGTCTGTCTTGGCAATACAACCCTTTCTATGAAAGGAGCTCATCAAAGAGTTCCTTTTGGGATCTGGAGTACCGCGCGCGCACAAACTCTTTGAGTCCTTCATAGTCTGCTGCCTCTATGAGCGTTTGTGGTATATGACGCGCTATGCGGCTACTCAATGCACCTAATGCGTGATGAAATTTTAGAGCTGAGCGACGCACCCCGGCGACAATAAATTGGCTTTCTAGCACGTTAAAAAACATTTGAGGGTAGGACTCATCGAATTCAGGGGGACGTACTAAGGCCGCATTCGTCGGTACAAGTGTATGATAATAGTCTACTACCTCATGACCGTTACTGTTTGATGGTGAGGACTTCATTTCTTTGCTCAGAATGAATGTAGGAAAAGGAAAAATATAAATATAGCAAAAGAATTTGGAAAAAAATGCGATGCGAAAATATAGGAAACGTCGAAAATAGGAGAGATACGTTCGCGGAAAAAAAGTGAAATATAATAGTTATAGCGATAGAAGTTGGAGGAAAATGTAGTGCGAAGAATGGAGAAAACTACGAAATAGGGGAAACTCGATGGAAAAATAAAAAGGAAAAATATAGAAAATAGCTCACTGGCGAATATGGTGCACCCGGAATGTTAACTTCAATGTGAAAAAAATTAATAATAATGGCAACACAATAAAAATGGTAAAAACAAATATGTGCTTGATCACTGGTGAATTCGCTACTCACGATAGTTTTGCAGTCTTCGGCTTTTGTACGCCACTGAGGTCTTCCTTTCTTGGTGCTTGGTGTCGGCGTCCAGAGTGGCGGCTTCAGCGGCTAAAGTTTGCTACCTCCCGTGAACACCTTTATTGAATGCTCTCTTTGTTTACTAGGGATAATACGTATAAAAATATAATGGAGGGTGTATATCACGATGGGTCACCACTGAGGAGTTTCTAATGTGGTGTTCGTTTAGAATCTCCTACACAACTATTATCCGAGCAACGATTAGAAAGGGATAAAGACTAGTCGAAAACAATTATCATTTATTGTCGCCCGTGAGATAACTTAAGACAAGAGGTAAGAGAGTATCGTGGAATTCGACGATACTAATAATAGGGCAATACTCTAATAGTCGTGGTATTCTAGGTACGCTGTATAATGAAATGGTTAAAAATAAAGAGCAAACATGTAGTCAAAAATGAGGAAAGGTAGGGGAGGTAGCTTTTGTTTTGTTGCGCCTGAAATTAAACAAAAAAAAATAGAACAAGGTTAACACGGCAATTTATGCTATGCTCTAAAGTTATATTTTAAAATAGCTTTAACAGGTTATGCTTTAAAAATAGCTTCTAAGCTCTCACTCACTAAAGTAACGAATGACGAACTAAAACACATCTAACTTAACGACCGGTGGTCTTCTCAAAGTTTACCGGGCCGCTACGTAACCGCCTCCATGGCGGCACGCTCAGGCCGGTAACACATCACTCTACTTAGGGCGTAAATTCTAGTTTCATTCCCTACTTCACATGATTTTACAAAATTCATGATATTTAATAAACCTTATTTTTAGACACACCACAAAATTACGAACAGCATGAAAGGCAGTCAAATGATATTTATTAGCTACTCACGAGCCGGTTAGCTCGCTACTTTCACTTATTAATTCACATTTCCAAAATTCGTGTCATCAATTACATCACAAAAATAAACCGCCTGTTCACGAATAATACATCTTAATTTTATACACACCAAAATTATATCACTTCGAGAATAGCGAGACTCACCAGGTTGATCAAGGCACTTGTTTACACTAGGAGTAGGAGGTTTAGCGGGGCAATGGACTGCCGAGCAGCGAACAATGCTTGAAGAGCTTGAATGTTGCCATAAAGTTTCACTCAACTCGTCTCGTAAGACGGTGTAGATTTTTTCTATTTTAATATTTATTTATCTTTCAAATAAAAGACTTTTAAAAGGTACAAAATTACTTTTAATATTAAATTCTAAATTTGTTTTAATTATTCAGTTATTTTTCCGGGCACCACAGTTTCATGAATGTAGTGTTTGAGCAGTATGGAAAGAATGGTATGCCAGATGTGCTGAAGATGATTGTGGTATAAGCTGTCATGTTATACTGTATCAGGAGTATAATTTGAGCATCATTGAAGCTATGAAAAATTTTCTTTCTCGTGCCTGGAGTAAGAGACTGGAATGAGCCAGTCATGTAGATTGGGCTTTAATGACCCACCATGGCCGGGGATGGTGTTTTGACGCACTGGTTATCCCAGTGACAAGGATGGCAGCTTGTGACAAGGATCGGTGGATCCTGAGTGGTTTATTGGACAAGTCTGGTACACAAGCGTTGAACTCCTTTGTGTGAATATTGTGAGTATTACAAATTTGATTTAGGCCATTACAAAGGCCCCGACGCTGTGGGCCCTCAATTTCAAGTTCAAGCATTACGTTGGTTAGTGACTCGATGCATGTGGAATTACGGTTTCGGTTGGTGTGTATTTATGCCAAGTCACTAAAGTTTTGTAGACTTGCAGTTGCAGTGCTTGTTGAATTAACTAATACAGAGACAATTATAGTAATTAAACATACCAGGTGTCACACAAAAGTTTCCCCGACTATTTAATTGATTCTATCTCCGCCTTTAATTAACATAGATGAATTGTCTTTTTTCATAATGTAGTATATTTTGTTTCCTTTTCGAATAATTAAAGTTTTTGAAAATCGTTTAATAACCACTTTACATTGATCGATTCACTGAATGAGGCAGAAAAACTAATTGTTCAAAAGAAAAATTTTGAAAGCAACACTGGTGTTCTTCGTCATTTCTCAATACCTACTGTAAAGGAACGCGTTTTCAAAACATCACCTCCATCATTAATGATTCTTCATCAACAAACTGAAGTAGTGTTTATAGAACTAAAAAAAAACGATGAAATAATCCGCAAAACTCTTCGTTTAATGGTGGCTAGAAGTACTACTTGCCTTGAGAGAAATGGAGGGTATGTCGAATGATACTAAATTACTTTATTCATTTAAACTTTATTTCGTGTAATGAATTGTTACTCCATTAAATTTTTGTTTGTTCAGTTTTTTGGAAAGTCCAAAATAGGGCTGAATTGTCCCGCCGCCCGACTTTGCGGCGCAACTTCCAGAATTAACTGGCACAGAAGACATAGTCTTACCCAACACCCATAGTGGGGTCAGGGAACGCTGCAAGTTAAACAATTTATGTCAAATGGAACATGAAAATAGGAGGCTCACCTGAAGATCTTCGAAGATAATATTCAGGCGAATACTTCTCTACCTAAGCCGGCTGTCTAGGACTGTAAGCCCCGGAAGCAGGGGCCGGAAGAGGTCAGAGCACGCATAGCACACGCACTCGCGACCAAGTCGTATCGTAATCTGAGGTGGCAGCCAGCTGCGGCCACCTCCTCGTTTCGCTCGGATCCGTTGCTAAGGCTTCGGATTCGCTCAAGGAAATAAGACGAACAATTTATTTATGTTCACCGATGTTAGTCGCCAAGTAGGTGAAGCACTCCCACAATTGCCCCGCTTTGTCATAAATTGTTAGCGTAATTTACTTTTTAGGCTTGTTTAGATTTGGATAAAGCCCTTGTCCTTAATTATGCAAGGTTTTGGATGACTTGCAAAGGACTTCAGCAATGAGCAATGACTGGATTTGCGACACAATCCCGGCAAAGGAAAAAAACTGAGTTTTCTAAAGACACTTCCGTTACACAGAAACATTAACATATTAAAGTTTCCTTCCAGCGGAAGCATGGAAAGGACATTCATACTATTTATGCGCATTTAAATTTAAATATCAAACAATTAGTAAAGGAAACTATAAGTGACCTTTCTTCATCAAATATGCCAGCTTGCTACGTTGCTGGCGCGCTGCCTGCCTTTTAGGCCGGGCAGCAGACGCAACTTCGGGTTCCTCGGACTGGTCCGAGGAGTCCGATTCAGAAGAAGAATGCTGACCTCTAGGGCGCTCAAGAGAAATAGAACTACCCTCACGAGAAAAGGAACTCTCGGGAGGCTCGAGACGAGGATGCAACTCCTCACTCGAACTCCCTTCTGCGCTTTCCCACCCCTCCTCTGAAGCAGTAGCAGAAGTAGCCAACTCCAGCGGGTATAGAAGAGAAATTTTTACAGCAGTTTCAGAGTTATCAGCTTTAACTATTCTAACAACGCGGACCTTGCCATCGCGTCCAGGAAGCAGCGCGATGATGCGAACTAAGGTCCAAAACGGTCGAGATCTTATAGGATGCTTAAGCAGGACAACCTGACCTAAAGATAAAAACTTATTATTGAGAGGTAGAGATCTAAGCGGATAAGGACTGCGCAAAGAAATTAAATATTGCGTATACCAGAGCTCCCGGAACTTGGCCACCATTACGTCGCGCCTCTCCAGGGGAAAGAGCAAATGCTCCCGACGCTCATCGTCTTCGGTTTCCAAGTCCGGAATCTCATCAGACAGAAAGAATTAGAAGTAGGGTACAGTTGAAGGAATTGGACAGGCATAATAGGCAAGATAGTGTCCCCCGTCTCGGTGTAAGAAAGAGGACGCCGATTGAGATTAAGGGTAATATCAGAAATGGCAGTAAGGAAGGAAGAGTAAGGATAGGTGCTACGACCAAAAAGTTTGTACAAGCAATCCTTAATGGATTTGAACAAACGCTCCCAGATCGCTCCAAATTATGGACTATTGATCGGGATAGTTTTAAATTTGACGTTAAAAGTGCGAAAACGATCTTCATACAAAGAAGAAGTTAAAACTTCCGACAGAAGATCAGGAGCCGCTAAGAAAGTTCTAGCGTTATCGGAATACACAGTATTAGGGACGCCCTTTTCGTTTGTGAAACGAATGAAGGCGAAACAAAATTCCTACAACGTCATGGAAGGAAGAAGTTCGATATGAATAGCTCTGGTTTGGAAACATGTGAACAATAATAGATATACCTTCTGTTTATGACCAAAAGGATCTAACACCCAGAAATGGGCAGAAAAGTCCATTCCTGTTGTGGCGAAAGGCCTTACAAAGTTCACACGAGTGTCTGGTAAGGCTGGAGGAACAGGATAGGAGAAAGCTTTGGCGTTTACCCTTTTGCAAACTATGCACTTGGATAACACGCTACGAACAACGCGCTTACAGCGCGGTATCAAATAACCGTCCAGTTTGAGCTTCTGCACGGTGGTGTCAAGACCTTGATGATTTAGAATTTTATGAGTATGTAAAATTAACAGATAGGTCGAATGAGAAGAGCTAGACAACAGAATAGGATTTCTAGTGTTATAATTCAATTCTTCAGCGGCAACAATACGGCTGCTAGATCTAACTAAACCGTGAGAGTCAAGAAACAGGTTAAAGGATCTAACTAGCAGAGGCGGACGAGGACTCTTGTTTGTTGAGGCCTCGATCTCGTTTGCGAAATGCTCTTTTTGCATTGAGGAAATAAGATATAGAAATGCTCGCAGTTTAGCCTCGCCCTGATCTGCTCGCCTAAAGATAGCTACAGCTCTAAATACTTTCTCCATCGTACCCAATAGTTTGGGATAGGTGGAAAATCGCCCAAGCTCCACAAACGAAGCTTCACGTGGGGGAGCAACATTAACTGCGATACATGCATCAGAAACGAATAGGTGAGGAATGCAACCCAAGTGTCCCTTGGGCCATTTGTCTCTACTTTCTCTGATCCAAGAAGGACCTTCTAACCATAATATTTTACTTTCTAAAAACTTAGTTACTTTGACACCACGTGTCAGCATGTCTGCCACGTTAAACATAGTGGGAACATACTCATAGCTGAAGGAAGCCAAAGTTTTACATTCTAATGTCTTACGCATGCCTTCTACGTCTCTTAGTCTATTGCTTACAAATACATTTTTTCGTGGAGGTTTGCCGCTCAACAACCAAGCTAGGGTGACTTGGGAGTCCGTTAACATAATTACGTTAGAGACTTTATAAGGAAAATTAACATCACACATCAGAGATACAAGACATTGATAGGCAAGAAATACGGTCAAAAGTTCAAGAGAAGGGAGAGTTCTTTGGCAAGGAAGCGAAACCTTAACTTTAGAGAACAGAAGCGTACTGCGTTCCTCTTGGACGCCGTAAATACAGGTGCCAAAGGCGCTAGCACTAGCATCGCAAAACACAACAAGTTTAACACGTTAGTTGCGATGGGTTAAACTGAAGTCCAATATTCAACTGAAATTCAAAGTCAAAAGTGATAAGCAAATTTGTGAATATCAAACATTAACTGGGCCTGTTAAATACCATTAATTTAGAATGGTAGTTAAAATTTTTCAAAACGACCCATCGATGGGTCGTTTCGCAGCAGGATGAACCTAACTACGACCCACCGGTGGGTCATACCGCAATGAATGTGTTAACATTTTTAGTTTCGTCCAAATTCATTTTAGGGAACTCGAAATTACTCAACTCAGAAAACTCCTGAAAATAATCACGCCAGTCCTTACATAAATCGTCTGGAACATTTTAATCCCATCCTAGCCTCAAAGGCGTCAACTTTCGTAAAATGAGCTTACCTCGTACCGAAAATGGTTGCAAAATCCCTGATGGGTCATACAGTGACGCAACTTCAGACAATATGCTCCTGCGCGTTCTACAGGAAGAATCCAAACTTTTCACGGACAGAGAAAGAAGATCAGAAGAAGAATTATAGTTATACCCCAGCACTCTGGAGTGCACTTCGGCACTGCAAAGAGCAGGGTCAATTTGCGAAAGAAGTTCAGAATTATTGGATTGCCATTTGCGCAACGGAAACCCACTCTCCTCAAAGGCTCGGTTAGCGCGATGAAAAGTGCTGGGCGCAAGCTCAGGACTATTAGTCGTAAAGACTAGGTTATCGACGTACAGCTTATTTGCCATAACGTCTCTAATTACTAAATCAGTTAAAGTGTTAGCATGCAGCTTAAGGAGATAATTAAGAATATAAGGAGATGCAACAAACCCGAACAACAGCGTCGTGTATCGAAAGTACAGAAATTTGCCATCCATGAAAAGGATAAAGCTAAACTGATTTCGGTCAAATTCACAGGCTAATTTTACCTGAAGGAAAGCCTTAAAAATGTCAGAAAGTATCACTATGGAGTTAGTCCGAAAATACACCAAGAGACCCAATTAATTGTTCATGAGATTAGGACCTACATACGAGGATTCATTCAGACTAGGCAACTTTCCGACCTTCAAAGAGCAGTTAAAAACAGGGCGTATTTTAGAGGTTTCGACATGTTCACGCACGACAGGCCGGTGCGGGATCCATTTATGCACCCGCACATCCAAGTTTTTGATAGGCAAAGGTTCAATTATTCCTAACTCGAGTTGCTCAAGGAAAACATCATTATATTCCTTCTCAATCCCCCTACGAGCGTTATCAGCTGCAACTTTGCGTGCAAGATACCTTGCTAGCCCGAAACTATGGGGGACTTTAGCTAACAAATTACGATTCCAGGGTAACTGGACCGAATACCTACCTTCCGCATAAATGACACTCCTTTTGAAATCCTCCAATTCTTTGTCATACTCCTCCTCTTTAGAGGGCACCCCTATGAGCTCCAAGTCCAATAGTTTATCAAGACCTGCTTGCACATCACATTGCTCGGTAACGTCCAACACGGAAGAACACACTTTAGGAGTCTCAAAAAAGGCCCTTAGAGTACTACGGTAACGATTTTGATTTAATTTATATTTAGACATTTTTCTTTTAGGTTTCGGTTTACTTGCAATAGCAGAAGATGAAGAAATTTTACTCGAATTTGTATTAACACCCTTGGCAACAGAAGTTGACGAGCAACTGTCTAGCGTCTCAGCTTCAGAGGCAACGACATGAGACAAAGAGGACTTATAACATTTTAATTCCCCGAAAGGTAGGAACCCATTAGAAACGCGCATGACCTTATAGTCGGCAACGTGTTGCAACTCAAGAACTTTGAACGCTTGAAGAGCATCGACACCTAAAATGCCGTTGACTTGGATACTATCCTCAATTATTTCCGGAAAGGAAGTTGGCAACGGGAGCTTAGTTTTGAACAGAGCAAGTTTAGCTTGCAAACCTTTCATCCCCATCTGCAGGTTCAAGTTCTGCATGGCGAAGACATCAAGCTCATACTTCTCACTGTCTGGAAGCACGAGTTCAATGCTAATTTGCTTACCCCTTAACGGGACAGGAGCTCCTACAGTGTTAACAGTAAGTTCCTGCAAGTCAACTATAGAACAGTCAGGAATTACAGTAGCTAAGTCGATGAGCGACTTTTGGCTACCAGTATCTACTAAAAAATTAATTCTCCTAACTACCCCACCATACTTAGTAGAAAGAGCTACAAGAGGGCACATTCGGAGACTTGCCTTTAACCGTCACGAGGAGGCGGCAGCAAGGGCAGAGAATCCTACAAATTTAGGACATAACGGGCTAACATGATTGTTAGCTTTGCACAAAGAGCAAGTAAATGGAAGACCCCTAACTTTTGCAGGGCACTCGGAGTTTAAATGTTTGCTACTCAGACAAATGGTACACAATTGTAACTCACCAACTCGTTTCACGCGCTTTACGTGAGTGTCAAACTTCCTACAAGAAAAGGACGAGTGGACAGCCTGATTACAGAAACGCCACACCTTAACACTGGGCAACTTACTGAGCACAGGAGAAGGTCTATTTTTATCCCTAACGTCTGCTCGGGTTATTCCCCCCACCCTCTCATTTCGGAAGGGAAGAGATGGTTTAGGTTTGGTTTTTGTCTCGAGAAGAGAAAGCACCTGATGTGCATTCTCAAACATTTCTAAGGAAAAGAAATTCGCTTTAAAATAGCGAAGGAGTTCCGACAGAAAGAAGTCAGGAAGTTTGGTTTTAATAACGGCAGAAAACAGTAGGTTTCCAGACTTCTCGCTACAGAAGTCTAAACCCAGCTTTGATGGCTCGAGAAGACGAAACTTAACCTTAGAGAGAAAAGAACCTATCTCGGCTAAACTTTGAACACCTGGACAACTGATTAACTCATCAAGAGCCATAGAAATTAACTTGTCAGCATTTAGAAAATCTTGCTTGAGTAAAGCCCAAGCAGATCGGAAACTAGACTCTTCATTAGGAAGACCCTCAACAAGACTGAGAGCCCTCCCCTGAAGCTGATTCTTCAAAAAGATAAATTTTTGCCCCTCACTCATATTAGGATAAGCTTGAAGGGCATTAAGAAAAGACTCTTGAAAGTGAAGGAAAGCAAAAGGACAGACCTCGTTGTCGCTAAACTTCTTCAACGTCAACTGAGGGGCTCTAAAGATATTCAAAGGAACATCAGAAGTTGAAACCTTATTAGACACAGAAATAGGAACGGTATCACTTAAGTTAGACCCCAGGGAAGTTGAAATGAAATTTTTAAGTTCAGCTAAAAGCTCTATCACCTGCACCCCATACTCGGCTCGCCTAGTCAGCTCCCCATCAGACACTTCATCAACATCAGAAGGAATTGCAGAAGACAGTAGTCTATAGGCCTGTAGAGGGCCACTCAACTGAGGAACGGCTTCCACAAGGAAGGCTAGCTCACAGCCAGGAGAAAGAACTTTTTTACGAATAGCAGTTATACTACATTTTAAGCCCCGCATTTTTATGCTCAGGGCTGTAGAATTACAATTTTCACTCATCATGATAATCAAAAATGCAATTGTTAGGCTTATCAGGAAAACTGCTATCTAATCAAATACAGGTCAACACTTATCAAGTGGACAGATTACATCCTTTTAGAAACATGGAAAAATACTAATGACACAGAAAAATATAAAAAATTTCAAACACCCCACCCGGCACTTTAAAATTCACGACATTTTTTAACGTTTACACGCTTACACTTACACAAAATTCTAAATTTTTCCTTAAATATTTTAAGCTTACACTTACACAAATTTTATATGAGTGAACCTAAAAAGGGGTTTAGACAAGGTAAAAAAAAAGGCTAGAACCTATAAACGTAAGGTTCTTAAGCAACACAACACAATACCTTGCCTAAAAATACAATACAGGTATCACTCAACTTAAACTAATGAGATCTTAAACTAATGAGATTCGATACCGACCCCGGCAATCCGGACAGCACAGCGGCGGCCTAAGTACACAATTTTATGAAATTTTTTTTTGTTGTTGTTATAATGAAGAAAGTTATTAAAAAGGAAACGAAAATATTCAAGAAGAGAGAAAAAAATAGATACCAGGATTTTATCCTGTCGAACTCCAGCCAAGCTCTACCGTCAAAAGGACGGCACTAAAAAAAGCCGGCTGAATTGCCGTTTAGTCAAAAGTGCTTTCAGCAGCTTTAACTTAAGAACCTTTAAGTTCTTTAAGAAAATTACATTTTTAAATAAAGAAGAGATATTACCTTCGTATAAAAGAAGTAATTATTTTCGAATAAAGGAAAATTATCTTCGAAAAAGAACTATGTCCCGCCGCCCGACTTTGCGGCGCAACTTCCAGAATTAACTGGCTCAGAAGACATAGTCTTACCCAGCACCCATAGTGGGGTCAGGTAACGCTGCAAGTTAAACAATTTATGACAAATGGAACATAAAAATAGGAGGCTCACCTGAAGATCTTCGAAGATAATATTCAGGCGAATACTTCTCCACTTAATTAAGCCGGCTGTTTAGGACTGTAAGCCCCGAAAGCAGGGGCCGGAAGAGGTCAGAGCACGCATAGCACACGCGCTCGCGACCAAGTCGTATCGTAATCTGAGGTGGCAGCCAGCTGCGGCCACCTCCTCATCTCGCTCGGATCCGTTGCTAACCGCGTCGGATTCCCTCAAGAAAATAAGACGAACAATTTATTTATGTTCACCGATGTTAGTCGCCAAGAAGGTGAAGCACTCCCACCATTGCCCCGCTTTGTCATAAATTGTTAGCGTAATTTACTTTTTAGGCTTGTTTAGATTTAGATAAAGCCCTTGTCATTTATTATGCAAGGTATTGGATGACTTGCAAAGGACTTCAGCAATGAACAATGGCTGGATTTGCGACAGAATGTCAATATTGTTTTAAAAACTTTTCCTATGAACAATTAGTTTGTCTACCTCTTCCAGTAAATTGATCAATGTAAAGTGGTAATCCATGTAAAGTGGCATTTTCAAAAACATTAATTATTCGAAAAGAAAACAAAATTTACTACATCGTTGAAAAAAGATATTTGAAATATGTTAATTCAAAGCGGAAATATAATCTATTTAAAATTCACGGACATTTTTGTGGGACACCCGGTATAATGACTAAAAGAAGTGCGTCAGCAGCATGGGATTACTTTAATATATCGGTGAAGAGTGTTGAAATTACCGTGTGCATCATTTGTGAAGCAAATATACGACGAGAAGCTGAAGAAAAACTAAACAAAGAAAAAGAATCGAGGAATAGAAACAAAACGAACAAGAAGAAAAACTAAATGTCTATGTATTGAAAACAAACAAAGAGAGTTTAGGTTGCAGCAGTGACAAAACTGCCGATTGTAGCAAGTCGTCTTCGTCTACTGGCAAACAGCTGACTTTAAAAGAAACATTTACTCAATCCAAAAAAGGGTGTCAAATAATTCTGACCAAATACATGGGGAGAAATTGTTAATTTACTGGCTTTGTGATGCGCTCAATCCTTACGACCCTGTGGAAAATGAAACTCTTTTGATTTGTAAGGTTTTTGAAAAAGAAGTTTCAAGTACCATCAGAGAAGGTAATTAGAACAAGACTAATTCCGAACTTCAGTATTCAAATTCAGTTCGCCATTTCAGAGGAAATACAAAAGCTAGTTAACGAAAATAGCGCATTATCAATAACTACTGATGTTTGGCCCTCTCCAAGCAGATATTCTTTAATGTCAATAACTGCGAACTGGATTACAATTACATTGGATGGTAGCTAGGGTGTCCCAAGCGTATGTAGGTAGAAATTCAAAGAAATGATATCAAATCCAGCACATGCTGCTCTGGTTCCTCGCCAAATGAAAATGATTCCACCAAATTTTCAATTCCATTGGGCAATATTTAATGGTCGCGCAAAACAAACGTTTTTTTATAGCTCCTGTGAGATTCGACCTGAATTTCCATCAAGTAATAAAATTCTGGCTTTTTTCTATTGCATATAGACCGACAAATGATGGCTGTAGAAATTTTATATTTATTAAAAGTATTATAAAATACCATTGAAAGTAAATAAATATAAACTCCATCCCATTTCCCTTTCCAATATATTGATAATATAATCATCATAAGGCAAGATGTTTTACCTTATCAACAATTACGTCTCAGTACAAGTAAATTTTCATCAGTAATGTATTCGATCACGCTGATGTATTCGATGAAATCGACCCATTAATCATTTGAACAGACTATATCCAAACCTAAACGACTCGGAAAACTGCATGTATCCTAATATGTAAAAATTCAACGAAACTATACGAATAACTCGCAATGATTTTTCGCTCCTGTGTTGGAACTGTAGGTCACTCTATCCAAAATTGGAAGACATACAATGTACTATTACTGAACTTAAGTATAACCTAGACGTGATTAGCTTCACTAAAAGCTGGCTAGATGACTCAACTAAAAACATCAGAATGGAAAATTATCATAGTTACCATTCGCTACGCAATAACAAGCGAGGCGGAGGCGGAGGATCATTTAGAGTCACTATTTGTAGAACTGACTAGAGATATAAGGTGGGCCAAAAGAAGTCACCCCATTGTAATATGCCTTTTTTGTGCAGATTGCGGCCAATGTGAAATCTGTTTTGACATTTGTGAAGTTGACAGATGTAAATATCGGACAGATGTAAAAATCGGTTGTGGCTCGCGCACACAGTGCGCGAGCCACAACCGATATTCTGAAGGCGGCGTTCCCAGGTCGCCTGATTTCTCGTTTTGGCGATTTGGACTGGCCCGCAAGATCGCCCGATTTGACCGTTCCAGACATTTTTCTGTAGGGCTTTTTGAAGTCCCGAGTGTATGTGAACTAGCCCGAGACCCTGTAAGCACTTAAGGACAACATTTGACACGAGTGCGAGAATCTGTCGGCCGAAGTTCTCGCCGAAGTGATGAAAAATGCCATAAAACGAGCCCGTATAGCAATCAATTGTGGCGGCGTCCATTTGGCCGATATCATCTTCTCAACTTAAACAATGTAATTGTAAAAGTTCAAATAAACATAGTAAAAAACAGAATCGAGGTTTCTTATTTCTAAAAAAAAATAGAGCCAAACAACATCGGATGACTTCATCTGGCCTAACCTGTAGTAAACGAATTGTGCTAGGAACGGTGTACAGACCTCCTGTGTTGTCCTGTCCTGTATCCTTCCTGAATAAACTCAATGGTATTATTTCTCAGTTCAGCAGGTCCTTATACAATGACATAATAATATGCGGGGAAATCAATTATGATCTACTGAAACATGAAAGCTGTGAACCAATCTCGAATTTCCTAAATGCCTTTCAGTCTAAATCTTTCCTTCCAATCATCACAAAGCCTACACAGATATTCTCAGAATTCGCTACGCTGCTTGACAATATCTTCATGACAGACCCAACTGTTTTTCTTGCTGAAATAATTACTTTTGACTTATCAGATCACTTCCCAGTTTTTCTTAGTAAGAAAAATATCTATGTTGCTTGCACCAAGCCACGGGCTGAAACTTACTCATATCGTAAAGTAAGCGAATCAAATTTAGAAGAATTTCGCATCGTTCTAGAAGACTCAATGCCAACATTGCACATCTCTTAACAAAACAATAATGCAGCGAGCATCGATGAAGCAGTAGTAAAGTTGACTGAAACTATAATGACCACATTCAATCAGTGTTGTCCAATATTATTGTAACTCGCACAGTTACACCGAAAAATAAACAAAAGACCTGGATCGCTGAAGACATCGTGATAAAAATAAGTAAACATCATCCGTACCTAGCCCTCCTTTGCGAAGGGCGAATATCTAGAGAAATATATAACAGATTAAGAAACTATGTGACAAACTAGATAATGACATTAAAAAAGATCTACTTTATACGCTCAAGTTTATTCAATTTAAAGCTGACGTTGAAAAGACTTGGCGCCTCCTTAACTCATGCTATAAACTGAATAACGGCGATAAAAAGGAAATTGAATATGTTGTTCAAGATAATGTAAAATACCATGAAAAAAAGAGATTGCTAATCTTTTAACCAATTTCTTCGATAAACAACCTGAAAAATAAATCGAATGGGCTACAAACGTTTACGACTAAAGTACTTAAACCTATTGCCGATATTGTAGCCCCGCTCGTATCCAATGTTATTAACCAGTCTCTTTTCCAAGGCACTTTCCCGAACTCCCTCAAAGTTGCTAGACTCACCCCTATCTTTTAAAGTGTTGAAAAACCCTGAGTGAATAATTATCGGCCTATCTCCGTGCTACCAATTATTAGCAAGGTATTCGAGAAAATTGTGTATAAAAAAGTGTACTCTTATTTTGAACAAAAATCACTTCTCTATGATAAACAAATTGGTTTTCGCTCTGAAAAAATCAACAACACAGCCTATAATGAATTACTCACAATCAGTGTTGGGCAGTTGCGGCCGCAATTGCGATCGCAACTTTTTTTGTTGCGGTTGCGCGGCTGCAATTTTTGGAAAGTTGTGAATCTGTTGCGATCGTAAAAATTTTCGTCGTGTCAGGCCGCAACTCGCTACCGCAACATCACGATGTTAATTTACTTTTAAAAATAACTTCAATAAAATTTAATTCGCGTTTCATTCCCGTTTAAAACTAAACCGTACTGTTTAGTACGGTTTAGGCAACTGTTCTTTATTATCATTAGGCGATACAGTGATACACATACACTTTGCTTGCAGTATATAAGTATATTTAATGTAACTCATCATTCCTATGTTATTAGAAATAATGTGATTTGTAAGTGAAAAATTACGTGTTATACGGCAAATCTGCATAGCTGATGTTGCGACTTGCCAATGTACTTCACAACGACGATTTTATCCTGGCATCCTCTCTGCAGCCACATTTTAAGCTAAAATGGTTAAACGAAATACAAAAAGTGGAGCTAATAACAAAAAAACAATCGCCTATCTTAATAATAGATCGGAAAATACAATTTCAGCTGAGGAGAGCAGTGCCGAGGACGTAGATGACGAAGATCTTCTTCAACGTCGTAATGATATCGGATGATAAGGAAAAAATGAAGAAAAGTTCGTTGAAAGAAGTCAATGATTGGCTGAAACAGGCAGTAATCAACAGAACTAGCCACCCTGACGTTCACTGAAGCTGCGTTTACACGGAGGGTGACTTCCCCTGGGCAACGCCCTCTCTCCCTCCCCACCTCTTCAAAAAACCCCCAATCCCCCGGTCTAACGCCTCCCACTACTACCCCATGCGTGTCGACGCTGCTGCCCCACATGCTGGGACTGCCTGTGGAACGACGGAGAGACAGCAGGGTTGCCAGATGCAGGGAAATTTCCCTGTTTTATGGAAATTTTGGGTCCCAAAGGGAAAAAAGGAAAAAACTTCAAAAAACATATGAAAACAGGGAAATTTTGCTAAAAGGCTTCATTTTCATGTTAAATTTTTTGTAGATGCTTAGCCACGTACCATTTTGTGCTCAGTTATACGGGATTTATGGTTTTTGACTCCTATTGGACGCGTTCGAACTTCGTACGTAACACGTATTGTACTCGTTCGTACTTCGTACATACTTGGATCCGTCAGAAGCGTCGCAGCGTCAGTTCAACTTCACGTGACTCAGACCACAGTGGCACAGTTGCTTAAACGTTCATAGTAAAGATTGCAGTGAGAGGTGATTGATGCGACGCGCTTCTGTAAAACTGAAATTGTTGAAGTGAATTTGCTTAGTACGTACACCATGGATGACTCAAGCAGTGGAAATGACACTCCACCATCACAAGTGAAACGCAAACGTTTAATTCATTCTCAAAAGTTCCGAGAGGAGTGGGAAACTGATCTCAGATTCAAAGGGTGGCTCAGTAAAAGTAAAAAAGGAGCAGAATATTTTCATTGTAATGTATGCGATGTTAACGGAAAAGCTGGTAAATCAGAGGTTGAAAAGCATGCAGGAGCAAAAAAACACAAGAAGAACGTAGAAATTCGGAAAACAACAAGAAGTGTTTTGGATATGCCCAGTGTCAGTGGACAATGTAAAGATACTCAAGTAAAAAAAGGTGAAATTAGACTTGCTGCTTTCCTAAACGAGCACAATCTTCCACATTCCGTTGTTGAACATTTAGTTCCTGTCGTGAAAGCGGCTTGTCCTGATTCGGAGATTGCGAAAGGCTTCAAGTGTGGTAGGACGAAGTGTACTGCAATCGTGAAGAATGATTTAGGAGGTGAAGTGAGTGACAATATTTATGAGCTCTTGAAGAATCACCATTTTTCACTGATTGCAGATGAATCTACGGATAAAGGATGTACAAAGCATTTGGCGTTGGTGGCAAGGGTTGTTACAACAGATGGTGTGAAAGATTCGTTCGTGACTCTCATCCCACTCATCAGTGCTACAGCAACGTGCTTGTACGAAAAAATCACAGAACTATTTGCTGAAAAAGGTATACCCTACAAAAGAAATATGATTGGATTTGCTGCCGACGGTGCAAGTGTTATGATGGGGGAGCACCATTCACTCTCAAAACTTTTCAAGGACGACATCCCAGATCTGTTCGTATTAAAGTGTACATGTCACTCCTTCCATTTATGTGCTTCTTATGCATGTAGTAAGCTACCAAGAAGTATTGAAGACTTAGCAAGAGATATCTATCATTATTTCCAGTCTCCAAAGCAATCAGGCTCATTGAAGGAATTCCAGGAGTTCACCAACATTAAACCACATAAAATGTTGCACCCTTCACAGACCAGGTGATTATCTTTACATGGAGTAGTAAAGCGTCTACTTGAACAATTACCAGCATTAAAGTTATTTTTTACTAATGCAGTGCTACTTGACAGATTACTTTCAGCTGAATCTATTCTTCAAAAACTAAATAATCCCATTTCATCGCTTGTATTTGGAATTTCTTGATTATGTTCTTCCTCTTTTTACTGAACTAAATTGTGAGATGCAGGCTGAGCAACCAAAGCTGTATTTGCTGCATAGTCGAATTTCATCAGTGCTCTATACTTTATTAGAGAGTTACATAAAAAGTTGTTACTTGAAATCTACTCCTTTGGCAGATGTACTTGTAAGAGACCCTGCCAACTTTCTTCCTTTACAAGAGATTTACTTAGGTGGCAGAGTTGCCATCTCGTTACAAGCCAATCATGGCATTGATCCACATGAACTTCATAATTTCAGACTGAGATGCCTTGACTTCTATATTGAAGGAGCATCACAAATCAAAAAAAGATTCAATTTGTCAGATCCACTTCTTCAAAGCCTCAATGCAATGGATCCTTCAAGTGTTACATCAAAGTCAATTCAATCGATTTCTACCTTTGCTAACTTCTTTCCAAGATTAGTCAACATGAGTGAAATCAATGAAATAGATCGGGAGTGGAGATTGCTTAGAAATACAGAAATGCAATCAGATCTGAATAATGACATGACTCAATTCTGGTTTCAAGTGGGCATGATGAAAAAAGGCGATAATACACCTATGTTTCCCCTGCTCAGTAGATTCATGAACAGCCTTTTATGCCTTCCACACTCAAGTGCTGCAGTGGAGAGGGTTTTCTCTCAAGTGAATTTAATGAAAACCAAGATGAGGAACCAGCTGAACACATCAACCTTGATTGGAATGCTGCATGCTAAAGACACCTATAAAAATGCCTCCTGTCATGATTTCAAGATAAAGCCAACGCATCTGAAACGCATGACAGCTGATACTCTTTATCAAGGCATTTCTGAAGACTAGAGGTAAGAAACACATTTTACTTTCAATTTTTTATTTTGTTACTTAAAGTTATTTATTTGATTTTGTGTCAATGAGACAGGGTATATATTTATACATGTATGTGTGAAAAGTCTACACGACAGGGAAATTTTCAGTCAAAAAGGGAAATTTTGATGACCAAAACAGGGAAATTTAGGTTAGACCATCTGGCAACACTGAGAGACAGTGCGCTCCAGACAGTCTTGAGGGTAGGATGTATGTCTTGGCTGCTCTGTCGTCATGTTCTCATGCGTAATCTCAATCCAAAAAGTCTCTCCTGATCTGGAAAAGTGGCTGAAGGCTAAAGCTTTCACACTGATAGATTTATTGAAAGCAAAGCGTCAGTCTGATTGTATTTATTACGGTTGTAAATATAATTTTTTTATCAAGAACTATCGCTGAAATGATCTGTGGCTAAAATGATTTTCGATCTAAATTCAAAAGTAATTACCTCTAACAATAGTAACACAAATTGTTCGCTGTCAAGCTATTATTAACACAAGATGGCTCGTGATAGGACTTAGACTGATATAATTTTTTTACTTATTTCTATTTCCTTTTATCAGACTATCGCGCATATTTCATTTATTTTGGTCTCTATATACATCTGCTGGGCAAGTTATATTTCGTTATTCCTTAGTTTGGGCATTAACAATAACGTCATAAAAGAAGCTATATCTGTGCGAAGTTTTATTGATTTGCCTCCATTCCTTATTCAACCAATTGACACATTCGTTTCTGCCAAGGCACTTGGCCTTCGTTTAAGAAGTAATTCTTGAATTTTCCACGAATACGTTGATATCTTATGCCGGCCTCCGTGAAATAGTTTACAGGTTAGAAATAGCATCTTCTTTTTTGCACGTACCTTGAATTACATTTCGACATCCTCACTCAGTCACTGTTATCTCCAGGGTTGCCGATTTTTTTCTGATTGAATAAAACCTCCATGAAAACGTACCAAAAATTGTTAGAGTGTACCAAATATATTAAACTAGCAATAAAACGAAAATTTTAGGGTTTTACCTACTTTTCCTGTTTGGATGAAATTTTTCCTCCTCTTCTTCCTTCATCTGCTAATTTTTTTTATTTAATTTGTTGACTAAGCTAACGTGATGGTTCCAATTTGTGCAATCTATGTTCTCTAACGTAAATTTTGATCGCATTCGTGCATTTAGTCTTGCTCATTTTAACGAAATCCTGCTTTTTGTTTTTCTGTAGTTAAGCTCAAAAAATTCTCTAGCTGCAGCAAAATAAAGCGGTATTGACAGAAGCTGTAATTTACTCGGGAAGCAGCGAGTAACAAAGCTGCGTATCAGAATTTTTCAGACACAATTTCTGTCTTGAAAGGAGCATCTTAAACAAACAGTTCTCGCCACTTCATCTTTATCTTTTCATGCTGCTCTTCTTTCACGAAATTGGAGAAATGCATTGAATATGGTGTTATTGAATTACATTTATTAAGATCTTTCAATCCAAACTCTTCTAGTTTTTTGGTACATATTTTGTTGACATTTCCCAGGAGAATGCTTTGTGCAGCAGCACCAAAATAAATCTCATTTATATTGACATAGTTTGTGGGGTTGCCTACATTTATTTTGCAATTATTGTCATTCGAAATCAATAGATCCCTTTTTATGAAGTTGCCCATAATAAAATTCTCACTCAAGAAAAATTAAAATTCATTTTTGTAAGGGGAACTTGTACATTTTCTGAACGCACCAATTTCGGCACCCTGGGCATCTCACCCTCCGTCTAAACGCAAGTGGGGAAGCTTGAGCGGGTGAGAGGGGTAGGGTAGGGGCGTCACCCTGGGGAAGACACCCTCCGTGTAAACCCAGCTTGAGCGATGTTTCAAGTGAATTTGGCGCTTCGTTCATCCCATTCAACACGCCAATGCCATCGAGCGCTGCGGTCGAACGACAGTTCTCCTTAGGCAAAGAAATTTTAAAACCACGACGTGCTCGGCTTTCAGACAAACATTTTGAAATGTTAACATTTTTGAAAGGCAACGTTGATCGTCATTACAGTGCATTGACATTGTCACATTGAGATCATGAACCAGTATTAAATCATAACAGAGGAACAACAAAAACAGAGAAAAATTATATATTACAGCAGCATATGCATGGTTTTTCTTTATGCGTCCTATAGGCTGTAAAAATCTTCTGTACTTGTCTGTTTTCTATTTTTTATGCTATATATACGGAACTCCTATGAAAATATAGCTTCCAGTTTGGTACCTTTTCAATATTATTAGTAGAAAATGGAATTCATTTTATTGTTCATGCTATGTTCACAAATGAAACGTTTCTTTCTTTCTCATTTTTTGCACCATATATACGGAACTCCTACAAAAATATAGCTACTAGCTAAGTACCTTTTTAACATTATTATTATTAGAAAATTTATTTCATTTTATTTTTCATGCTATATTTACAAATGAAACGTTTTTCTCAGTATCATGATATTTCATTCAATTCTAGTCCTCACATTTACTCGATCTCTATATTTTTTTTAGTAAAACAATGCACTATTTTGAATACCTTAATATTATATTTATTCATAGCAATATATACGCAAAATAAATTTGATATTTAATTGAAATGATATTTAATAATTGAAAAGTTGCGGTTGCGAGTTGCGGTTGCGATCACAACTTTAGTTTTTCCAAAGTTGCTGTTGCGGTTGCGTCGCAACTTTTTTTGTAGTGTTGCTGTTGCGGTTGCGCCGCAACATTTTAAAAGTTGCGGGCCCAACATTGCTCACAATAAACTAATTCTAATATAGATAAAGGAAAGCCTGTCTTCTCTGTATTCTTGACTGTTGAAAAGCATTCGATTGTGAGGACAATAACACATTACTCTTGAAACTACACTGTTATGGCGTTCGAGGGGTTGCCCATGATTGGTTCACATCATACTTAAGAAATCGGAAGCAATACGTTATTATTGACGATGCGAAATCGGAACCACAGCCATGGAGTTCCGCAAGGATCAGTTCTTGAGCCTCTCCTATTTCTAAATTTTATTAATGATATTATTAAATCTACATCATTTTTCAAATTCATACTTTTTGCCCACGATAGCGCGCTTTCTGCGGTCCTTCCAAACCAAAATCCCGTTTTGATGGCTTAAATTCATTGTGGCTTAAAGCTAATAAAATAAGCCTTGAAATCTATAAAACAAAATATATCGCATTCTCATGCAGGAAAAATATATCTCTCCGACGCATTAAAATTAGCGAAGGTGAAATAAAAGAAACTAACTCATGTAAGTTCCTGAGCATCATCTAACCTAATAATACCCGTTGTGGATTTAGTTATCTATTTATTTATATATTTGTTTGGTGTCCGCTTCTTAAGGAACATAGGTTGTCTGAGTTTGCGGTATCATCTATATACTTAATTCAGTAACTCAAAATTTGTCCGAGTCCGTTTAGAAAATTGGCTGAGTCTATATGGTCAAGTGAGGTATTAAATTGAAGCCACTGGTGTCTATATTTGCAGAAAACTATTTATTTATTTTTTTTATTTTTTTCATTTTTTTTATTTTTTTTTATTTTTTTATTTTTTATTTTTTTATTTTTTTTCTTTATTTTTGTTATTTTTATTTTTTTCATTTTTATTTTTTTTATTTTTGTTATTTTTATTTTTTTTTTTATTTTTTTTTATTTTTATTTTAGGCAAGTCGGACAACCCGATACTCGGGTTGAACCGGTAATACTAGTGGATACTGAATTCCTCAGAGTAAAGGCCTCCTCACACGCGCAAATATATCTGCAAACATATCTAAACTGGTGCTGAATTCGTGCGTTTGTACGCCCATTTCAGGTTGGCACAGACTATGAGGCAGATGAGCCATGCTTGATAATTTTGGAGCGACCGGTAGTGCAAAGTCACTGCAAACCTTGACACCACGCATGGTAGACTAAAGGAGGTAAAGTCACTTCTATGGGGACGTCAGTGCACATTCGCAAACTCGACTAGCCAATAGAAAGGCTTCATTTCACACAAGCCGGATGACGTCACAAACAATTAAACAATTTAAACAATTTATTTACCACAGGTGATACAGAGATAAAATGTTTCTTAAGTCTAGTACAATGGTCAAATTTGAGTATAGGTACCTGTGGGCCCGAATAAGTTCAGTGACTTCTAGGGCATCCTACCATCAAGGTTAGTCTTAGGAGTACAATAATGTTTAACCTAATTCACTTAAACTAGAGACGCATTAGACTGATCAATGAGATAATTAACTCGAAATTCGACACTTCATTTCACAATATAGTTCATATGGACTTGATTTAACAGTATAGTCGACAAACGATTCATGAACAGACTGAAGATCGGCGAAATTAACCACGGCGAATTACATTATTAGGACCAGTTATGTGGGTGACAAGGTTTGACTCTGTGATCTTACACGACTAGTAATCTGATAGGAAGTGAGACTCAAGATTATTTTTGAATACCTTATAAGAATTACTTTCACGGATCTCCGCAGGTATTGAGTTCCAAGTTTTAGTTCCAACGAAGAGGATACTGTGTTGTGACCGAGCCTTTGAGTAATAAGGAAGCATGAATTTACTTCTATTTCGGGTTAAATGGTCGTGATGACCAGTTTGCGCAGTTAATAGTTGTTTTAGGCTATTGTCGCCATCATTTGTTAATGTTTTGTAAATGAAATTGCAAATGGAGATTTTGTAGAGATCCGAGAGCTTAAGTATTCGTAAATTTTTGAATGAGTCATTTGTGTGAGCATTATATTCTAGATTCTTTACCGCTCTTATGGCTCTTTTTTGCAGGGTAAAAATTTTGTTGGTTTTATTTTTATCAGTTCCGTACCATGCTTCTATTCCGTATTGCAAGTATGGTGAAATGAGCGTTCGGTAGAGCATTTGTAAGGCTGTTTCAGGCAGGAAATTTTTAACTTTATTTAGGATTCCGATAGATTTTGATAATTTAAAACTAATATGAGCGATGTGCTCTTTAAAGGTTAGATGTTTGTCTATTATGATGCCCAGGAATTTACTTGAGTGGGTTTCTTCGATTTCACCTTCGCCAATTTGAATGCGTGGGAGAGATATATTTTTCTTGTATGAGAATGTAATATATTTTGTTTTATCGATATTAAGGCTTATTTTATTAGCTTTAAGCCACAATGAAACCTTATGAAGTTCATTATTTATACGCTCCGCCATCCTAGCGGGATTTTGGTCTGGAAGGACCGCAGAAAGGGTACTGTCATCGGCAAAGAGTATGAATTTGAAGAATGATGTAGATTTAATGATATCATTGATAAAAATTAGAAATAGGAGAGGCCCAAGGACAGATCCTTGTGGAACTCCATGGCTAATTGTCTGTGGGTCTGATTCTGCGTCGTCAATGACAACGTATTGTTTCCGATTTGCTAAGTATGATCTGAACCAATCATGGGCAGCCCCTCGAATGCCATAACAGTGTAGTTTCGAGAGTAATACGTTATGGTCCACACAATCGAATGCTTTTCGAAAGTCAAGAAATACGGAGAAAACAAGCTTTCCTTCATCTATATTAGAATAAAGGTATTGCAAATGATTTAATACCGCTTGTGTCGTAGATTTCTTAGAACGAAAACCGTATTGTTTGTCGTAGAGGAAAGATTTTTGTTCAAAATACGAATACACTTTTTTATACACAATTTTCTCGAATATTTTGCTAATAATTGGTAGTACAGAGATAGGTCTATAATTGTTAATGCAGTTTTTATCACCATTTTTAAAAATAGGGGTGACTCTCGCAACTTTGAAAGAGTTGGGGAAGATACCTTGAGAAAGGGATTGGTTGATAATATAAGATATGCACGGTGCTATTATATCAGCTATAGCCTTAAGAACTTTAGCCGAAAAATTTTTCAATCCACTTGATTTATTTTTCAAGTTGTTTATGCACGTAATTACATCGGAGGGATTAGTTGGCGTGAAAAAGAAAGAGTTAGGTTCACGGACATGGTCCATGTATTGCAAGTGGTCTCTGGGTTCACTGAAGACACTATCGGCTATATTTTTTCCTATGTTTACAAAAAAGTTGTTAAACACAGTTGCAATATCTTTTTTCTCGTGGTATTTTACATTTTCGTGAACGACGGACTCAATTGTTTTCGTAGTATTATTATTCGGTTTATAGCATGAATTAAGCAGGCGCCAAGTTTTTTTAATATCAGTTTTGTATTCAGTAAATTTGCGCGTGAAGTAGTCTCGTTTTGAGGTTCGTATTTGATTTGTCACATGATTCCTGAATCGGTTATACGTTACTTTAGATATTCGCCCTTCGTATAGTAAGGCTAGGTACGCTTGACGTTTCTTTATATTGATCACGATATCTTCAGTAATCCAGGGCTTATGTCTATTTTTCGGCGTAATTGTGCGGGTGATTATTGGGCAACACTGGTTATATGCGGTCGTTATAATTTCAGTTAAATTTAGTATTGCTTCATCAATGTTTATCGCATTATTGTCCCGTTCATAGATGTCTAATGATGGCATTAATTCTTCTAGAACAGTTCGCATTGTTCCCAAGTTGTATTCGTTCACACAACGAAATGAATAAGTATCAGCCTGTGGGCTGGGACAAGGATTATAGACATTTTTCTTGATGAGAAACACCGGGAAATGGTCAGATAAGTCAGAAGTTATTTTTCCGGTAAGAAAATCAGTCGGATCTAACATAAAAATATTATCGAGTAACGTAGCCGATTCAGAAGCAACACGCGTAGGTTTCGTGATGATTGGAAGGAAGGAGCTAGACCGAAAAACATTTATGAAGTTTGAGGTTTGCTCACAGCTATCATATTGTAGAAGATCGTAGTTGAAATCCCCGCAGATTATTATGTCATTATATAGAGACTTGTTGAACTGAGATATTATGCTTTGAAGCTCGTTCAGGAAAGAGACGTTACAAGCTGTTGGGGGCCTATATACTGTCCCAAGCACAATCCGTTTATCATCTTTCGTTAGTTCTATAAATGAAGTCTCAATATGTTCACGATTCATAGTTGCACTTAAAATGACTTTCGAAGATATATGTTTAGATATGTACGTACTGATGCCACCACCACGTTTGTTACTACGGAGTGAATGATGGCTATAATAGTTTTGAATTTGAATCAGGTCTTTAGATGAGTCGTCTAGCCAACTTTCGGTGAAACTGAGAACATCAAAATTGCTGTTCAGCTCAGTGATAGTACAAGATATTTCATCTATTTTCGGGTAAATGGATCTACAGTTCCAACATAATAGAGAAAAATCGTTACAGGTCTTCCTCATCGATTCTTTGAATTTTTTAATATTTAGGTATTTACAGTTTCCAGTTTCATTTAGGTTTGGGTGCAGTCTATTCAAATGATTGAGATCTGGATCAATATTGTCGAATACGTCAACATGGTCAGTCATTAGAATTAAGAGACAGTAAGTAAAATGTGACGTAAAAATAAAAATGATAAAAACTACAGGATCAAGGTAAAAATAAGGACATTCCTACTTATAATTAAATTAAAAAAAAGAGAAACTAAAAACACACAGAGATTATTAGTCTAAATTGTCTGAAACCTAGTATGATTTCATAAGGAGAGCGCAAATTCAGTCCATGAGCAGGAACATTAGGGATCATAAATGGCAAATAATGTAGTTACAAGGCTGTCGTACCAGTGGTTTCCGCATGTAACACTTATAAGATGTAGCAAGGACGAAATGGATTTAAAAACGATGTGACAGTGAAGTTATTTATGGAATTTAAAAATCTTGACTATCTAAATTGTTTCCAGATTTAGAAACATATACACGAGTCAAGTCTGAGCAGCAAGTTCGGTATGAGCATTCGATAAAAAGGAGAAAAGAAAGAAATTGAAAAACAATTTAGTAAGCAGCAAAACAAGGCTGCAAGGTCGACGTGGATGCCTTGAAGAGGTAAACGTAATTCAATCAAAAATCAAGAAGAAAACATGTGGACAGATATCAAAATAATATTAAACTCAATACGTCAGTCTAAAAAAAATACTAATCACGAATAATTTCCTCTGAGGACTTGCCGACATGTTGCAACAAGTACTTGTCTAGTTCTTCAGGTGTATTGATGGTTAGAGGTTTCTGAGTTACTTGGCCAGGTCCCTTTGGAGAGAAGACGTTGATATTGCCATCCAAACTTCTTGCGGGTCCTATTTGTTCCGGAAATTTTCGTTTGGCCAATCTCAGAGTGTACATTATACTTGCTCGCGAAGGTACTAAGTATTCATTCGCGTAGAGTTGTTCTGGTTTTGTCACACGACAGGCTGTCAGAACTTCTTGCTTCTTTTCGTATTTTCGTAGCTCAAAAGAAATGTTTCTTTTATCGACGTTCCCGGGTGGAGGTTTTTTTCCCAATCTACTCGCTGTGGTGATGTCAGAGTTACTCAGGTTGATTTTGAGTTGGTCCTTCATGAGCTGGCAAACCGTTTCTATGCAATTTTCTTCAGGACGTGATTGCGGCAGTTCCCCTGATATAACCAAAGTGCGTTTTTGTTCTCCAATTCTTCACGTTCTTCTTTCCGTTCGAGTCGCTCTAGACGAGAGACTATGTCATTCATCTTCTTATCTTGTTCTTCAATTCTTGCATTTTGATTTGATTCTTTCTTCGTTAGTGTTTCAATCATCGTTTTCAATTCACTAATTTCGCTTTGAAATTTCTTCATTACTGATTTGAAGAGATCAATTAGGATGGAAACTACTTGCTTACTCGGTTTTGGCAAGCCTCGTACATCTGGATAGTCAAGCTCCAGCATACCCTCGCTGTTGTTGTCCTTGGTTGAGCTTGTCGCCATCTTGTGAGAAGGGAGACACTCTCAAAAAGAAGCAAGGGTTGAGTGCTTGTTCTGATGGAATATTCACACTTTTTGTTCGATTTTTTGAATTTGGTTAGATAAAATTTATTCTTGGATCCTCATGGTCTGAGTGGGCACTCTTTTTTGGTTAGAAATGCATGATCATTAACCAGTTGGGCACTTTGTTTCGGAGCAAAGACACAGACGTCCTCACTGCCTCACTGCACTCACTAGGGTTACGTGACGTCAGCAGCGGCAGCGTACTACTATGCAGCGTACTCTGCCTTCCAGACGTACGATCAGAAACAGAACCGACAGCCGGTGTTGCTTCCGCACGACGGATTTTAGAAAAATAGAATTCCGTCCGCCTCTGAGCTTTTCCACCAGTACTAAACGGTTATCGATCTCCGAGTTCATCATACGGACTGCTTCTTAAATTAAATGCTCAATTGAAACAATAGGAAAATTAGTTTAATTCAGTCATACAGGGTGTTTTGATACTTTTCTATACTGATGAAGCAGATGATTGCGCGCCGTGTTCAATTGTAAAAAGGATCATATAAAATTCAACATAGAGATATCGTTTATTTGTAATAAAAAGTGCGACATAAGAATTCCGCTTATAAGTTCATGAACTAAACAGCGGGAGAATGTATTTTCAAATGTATATGCGTTTCGAGCATTCAAATTTTTCGAGTTATGCCAACACCCTAAAAAATTGCAAAATTTTCTTTCAAGCGCCATTCCTGCTTCAATATCAAAGAAACTCGAACAACACATTGAGTACTTGAACACACACCCGTTATAAACTATTGCATTTCTTAAAGTTACATAACGAACAGAGGGCGGATTAGATTTGATTAGATGTTAGTTTAAGCCTCTTCATCCGCAACACAGGCGATCCATAGATCCACAGAGAAGAAAGATTAGATTAGATGATAGTTCTAGCCTCCCAAACCGCTAAAAGAAAGGGTTTAGAAGAGAGGAAGGCACCATTTAGTATGGAGTTGAGGGAACGCGGAATCTATCCACAATGTGCGTAGAAACAGTGAGTTTAGTAAGAAGTTTATGAAATAAGATGAAATTTGAAGAAGAATGTAGTAGGTGATGAAAAACAGGACAGCAGTGAACCGTAGAAAAGATGGCCCGTAACAAAATGACAAAAAAAACTATTCTACTTCAACACTTCAACGAAATGAAGGCTTACCTAACCTTCAGCTCAAGACCTCCTACATTCGCATTTGGAGTGCTAAGAACAGAGAGCATTGATTATTGCTATGCGGGAAAGTTAGAATTACCCGCATTTATGATACATGGTAGTACGGATTATATAAAGAAACGATAAGATGAAGAAAATATAAAAGAATATGACATCGTTTAGCACCTCTCGCCGCAAAAAAAAAAGGAGTTTCACAAACAGGAAGAAAGAAGGCACCATTTGGCAGGGCATTAAGAGATCAGGGAATCTATGTACGAGGTGTGTTCTTGCAGAAGATATTTTAGATGGAAGCAGCAAGGTAGGAAGTTTATGATAAAAATTATACGTTGAATGTGAGGTTTCAAAGAAAAGGATTGCAATGAACCGAGAAATAGTCGGTTCACACTAAACAACATTATGTTAGATAATTAGTAGTACAAGCCTCTCTAACCACAACAAAGTTCTATCAAATAGATGAAGGAATCATTCAATGTCAACTTGAAAGAACGGGGGATGTATGCACAAGGTTTGTTCCCACACAAGACTCCATGCACCTAACTAATAGCAAATAAAGAGGGCAGTTCATGAAACCAGGTAATAGGTGAAGGAAAACGCCAGAAATGGTGAAAAATTGACAGCAGTGAATCGAAATAGGGTGGCCCATAATATAACAAAAACCTACGCTCTCTCAATAAAAAAGGTAATTTCCTAATTAGAACTCAAAGTCAGGAACCCCAATTAATTTGATACAGATTCGTTGGGAGCAGCGCTACACGCAGGAATACTACACTCGAGAACAGCAAGTCTGAAAATAACGGAGGAGCAGTACAAGACCGTCACTGTACATATTACTTATTAGGATATCAAAAATAAACATACAGAAAATGTGGCTGTAACACCCAGCTTAAGTGACGTACCGAGTATTTTTGTGGAGTGGGAGGGCTCCCTTTAGCATGAAGTGTATGAGTTGATAGAAGTAAATTAAAGTCCATAATTATTATTATAATTATTATTATATAAGAAAGTTTTAGCCTCCCTTTACCACGACAAAGATGCTCAAAGAGAAGAAGGATGAAGGCACCATTTAGTATGGAGTTGAGGGAACGCGGAATCTATGCACAAGGTGCATAGAAACCGTAAGCTAAGAAAAAAGTTCATGAAACAAGAAAAAGTTCAAGAAAAAAGTAGTAGGTGCTGAAAAACAGGACAGCAGAGAACCGAAAAAAGATGGTCCGTAGTAAAACAAACACCTATTCTATTTCAACAAAAAAAGCCTACCTAACCTTTAGCTTGGGCCGTCACGTAATCCCCCTGGGAGTGCTAATTCCCATAGATACAATAAGATTAAGATTATAAGTTAGTTTAAGCCTCCCTAACCGCTGCAAAAATAGAGCGTATCGAAGAGAGGAAGGATGAAGGCACCATTTAGTATGGAGATAAGAAAATGAGGAATCTATGCAGAAAGGGCATAGAAACAGTAAGATGGGAAAGAAGTTCATGAAATAAGATAAAAGTTGAAGAAGAAAGTCAGAGGTGCTGAAAAACAGGACAGTAGTGAACCGAAAAAAGTTGGTTCTTAACATAACAAGAAACATTTTTATTTCAACAAAAAGAAGGCCTACCTAACTCTCAGCTCGGGCCCTCACATTTTTCCGCTGGGAGCGCTAATTCCCATAGATACAATAGTTGTATCCCCCTGAGGGGCCCATAGATACAATAGTTGTATCCCCCTGAGAGGAATCAAAGTCCATTATTTTGTTCATTCTCTGGTGCGTTTCCCTAAAAAAGCTACGCATTCAATTTCTCTCCGAAGTTATTCCACAACATTTTTCTGTATATAAAATAATAAATATTTAAATTGTAAATAAATACAAATGACAGCAGTGAAGCGAAAGGTGGTCAGCAACGGAATCGAAAACGCATTCTATTTCAACATATGAATGGCTTAAGTAAGTCACTTGCAGGACTTTGCATGTTCTCCCTTAGAACAGCAAATTTTCAATGTAAATACTAACAAGTTCTGCAGATTAGCTTAGAGTATGACTTGGAATCAGCCTGTAAAATTGAAATATTTTACACTAAGTATGGAACATATGGTATAGTCAGACAAAGATGTTTTTTTCTTCAGTTGTTGCTGATACACGTCTGTATTCATGACAATGTAACCGGAGACATAAGTGGCAGCATCTTCCACTTTCACTGAAGCCAAAATTCCTCCAATATCGGTGGGTCCGTTGAATACCACGACAGCCTTTTGCGCCCCTTCATCCATTTCAATGATGGGTGGAATTATTTCACTTTCTTCATGTACCAGGAAGGCAAAAATAAATATTAGTGAACTTGTCACATCAACAGTTCCTGAATTAGATTTGGCTCAATAAGCATACATTTCAGTCGCATTAATGAGGGTACAGATTAAAATATGTTAGAGAAAATAAAAAGCAGAGTTAATATAATAAATTGAGGTGCAGCTGGGAGTATTTAATAAATAGGGTCAGTTATACAGAGAGAAAACACTGAATATAAAGCAGTATTAAAATGCACACATAAGGAAATGGAGACAATGACAAACTAGAGTGTAAAACAAACTTGAAAAATATCAGTCGCACTGGGAGAAAAAGGAAGGAAAAAGCCAGAGAAAAATCATTGGTGAAAAAATAAGGAGAAAAAGAGAAAATTACACTATAATGGGGTAATAGACCAGAAAGTGTGACATATATAGCTTCAGGTACAACCAAATAAGTTAAGGAGATCATCCCGAGCCCAATTGGGTCCCACCGGCTCCCCCCACTGAAAAATTTTTTTTTGTTGAAAAAGGATCCTTAGGGGATGGGTTATTGTGCCATGAAATTTTATGGCCCTACGGAGACTAGAACGGAGACTTTTCACCCCCAGGGGGGTGAAAAGGGGACCGAAAATGCTGGTTTTGAGGCCCAATTTTTTTTTGTTGAAAAAGGATCCTTAGGGGATCGGTTATTATGTCATGAAATTTTATGGCCCTACGGCCACACAACCACTAGAACCCCCCCCCCCCCAGGGGTTGAAAAGGGGACCGAAAATGACGATTTTGAGGGCGAATTTTTTACATTCAAAACGGGACTCGTCTTCGAGTTTTGATGCTAGAACAAATCCAAAGACAGTTTTAGAATCCTTGGAACATTTCTAACAAACTCAAGTTCGGCTTTTTTCAAATTCAAATATTTTCTGTTTTTTCAAAAAATTTTGAAATTTCAAAAATCAGCAACAATTTTTTTGGGTTTAGAGCTATATATTTCTTCAAAGAATTCGAATTTGAAAAAAAGCGAACTTGAGTTTGTTAGAAATGTTTCAAGGATTCTAAAACTGTTTTTGGTTTTGTTCTAGCATCAAAACTCGATGAAGAGTCTCGTTTTGAAATATCAAAAAAAATATACCGAAATACTTTTTTTTCGGCAAAAAAATAAAAACTAAAGCATAAATCGAAAAAGTGACACGAATAAAAAAAGTTTCCTATCATGAAATACATATACTGGCCAATTTTCAAACAAATTGGACTGAAAAAATTGATAAAGTCTCATCATGGTGATTACTGAAATAAAATGTATTATTTTATTTACTCATAACTACGGTATTTCTTAGATCTTTACTTGAAATTCACAAGGAAAATGATGCTCATTGTTCGTACATTGAAATAGATCATCGAAACTGCATTCATGTACAAAAAATTTTCGTTATATTCAAATTCAATAGACATAGTTCGATTTTGGGCTGTAGTGAAAAATTTTCCTTTTTACCATTCAAAACGGAACTTGTCCTCGAGTTTTGTTGCTAGAACAAATCCAAAGACAGTTTTAGAATCCTTGGAACATTTCTAACAAACTCAAGTTCGGCGTTTTTCAAATTCAAATTTTTTCTATTTTTTCAAAAAATTTTAAAATTTCAAAAATCAGCAACAATTTTTTGGGGTTTAGAGCTATATATTTCTTCAAAGAATTCGAATTTGAAAAAAGCAAACTTGAGTTTATTAGAAATGTTTCAAGGATTCTAAAACTGTTTTTGGTTTTGTTCTAGCATCAAAACTCGATGACGAGTCTCGTTTTGAAATATCAAAAAAAATATACCGAAATACTCTTTTTTCGTAAAAAAAAAGTAAAAACTAAGGCATAAATCGAAAAAGTGACACGAATAAAAAAGGTTTCCTCTCACGAAATACATATACTGGCCAATTTTCAAACAAATCGGACGGAAAAAATTGATAAAGTCTCATCATGGTGATTACTGAAATAAAATGTATTATTTTATTTACTCATAACTACGGTATTTCTTAGATTTTTACTTGAAATTCACAAGGAAAATGATGCTCATTGTTCGCACATTGAAATAGATCATCGAAACTGCATTCATGTACAAAATTTTTTCGTTATATTCAAATTCAATAGACATAGTTCGATTTTGGGCTGTAGTGAAAAATTTTCCTTTTTACCATTCAAAACGGAACTTGTCCTCGAGTTTTGACGCTAGAACAAATCCAAAGACAGTTTTAGAATCCTTGAAAAAATTCTAAAAAACTCAAGTTCGCTTTTTTTCAAATCCGAATTCTTTGAAGAAATATATAGCTCTAAACCTAAAAAAATTGTCGCTGATTTTTGAAATTTCAAAAATTTTTGAAAAAATAGAAAGAACTTGAATTTGCAAAAACCCGAACATGAGTTTGTTAAGAATGTTCCAAGGGTTCTAAAAATGTCTTTGTTTTTGTTCTAGCATCAAAACTGAAGGAGGAGTTTTGTCAGGAGGTCATCAAATCTGAAATATCAATTAAAATATACCAAAAAACACATTTTTCGTCAAAAAAAAGTAAGGCCTAAATCAAAAAAATAACACGAGTAAAACAGGTTTACTTTCACAAAAGACATATACTGGCCAATTTTCAAACGAATCGGACGAAAAAAGATCTCAAACTGGGATGATCCCCTTAATTAATACACTCAAGCTAGTTTTCACAATTTCTCTTCAACAGTTAATGTTGTGTATAATATAAGTAGATTTTTTCATGATATTTAACAATACAACTAAAATCAACTAATCTAAACTACAAAAGAAAAAGTCTAAAACACACAAGCATCAATTTTATATGACATAAAAAGGTATTTGTAAAGGAGAGGACCATAATCAATTTTCAATTTTTGCTGCTAAACATAGTTAATTAGATCAAAATGAACAATTTTTCTTCTATGCCCTTTCTGTTGCAAATGAGCATTTAATGAGTTATAGCGGTATGTTAATTTTCGTCTTTGATGGCTGGAATGCGCTCGATCATTTGAGTGCGTCAAAAGGAAGAGTCCATTGTTGTCTTCGCGTTCGAACAATTTCTTTCCCCATCAAGCACTAGAGCTGCAGTCAGTAATTTCCCGCTATAACTTGTTAAATACTCATTCGCGACGGAAAGTGCGTAGATGAAAAATAGTTTATTTAGATCTAATTAACTACGTTTAGACACCGAAAAGTGGAAAATCGATTATGGTCCTCTCCTTAACATTTACCACAAAAAATTAAATAAAGATATGTCCTCAATTTCATTTTTGCACAGAGGTTTTCTGTTTCCTACTAAGAAACAGAGAAAAGGTGACTAAGATATAAACAGAACTATAAACAAAAACAGAAAAATCTGCTTCTTTAAATTAAATATGACTTTGTTGTGTGGAGGTTCGTCCGTCTTGGACCTATTACGTTATTTTCCTTGCAAGTATTTAAGCTAATGAATTCCAAGACTTCTCATTTTTCTAATTCATCTTTTTAATAATTAAATTATAATAACGAACCCCAATACCCTCGGCAACGGGCATAAACTTAGCGTGTAAATCCTCGCTAAGCCACAATTTTGTTCGGTGCGCATGCGCCGTTCAAAACAAGCGAGCGTCGGCCAACTGAGCTCCGCGTTGGGGGCTCTGACGGCGGGACTTGCTCGCTACGCCTCGTAAAGGGAGGTCATCAGCCCGGCCTCTCCCTGCCTACTGAAGAAAGGTTCGATGGGACTAATTCTTCGAAGCCTTCGCTCCATTAACTTAAATTAAGGTGAGGGGTTCGTTAAAATTTGTTTTTGTTTCTCTGGAAATCATTTCCATATTTTCAAATCTATTTAATTGTTGCCTATCATGGCACTTCTCAGCGACCACGTCTGGTTTCCTGAGCCTTGGCAATGGATGTGGCGCTTAGCGCATCAGTAATCCCTATATTGGGTCATTGTCATTTTCGAAGAATTATTGTATAACCTTTCGTTTTTTGAAACATGTTTGCAAATAGCAAACTTTAAAAAAGTTCATAAAGAAACTTGAGAAGTTCTTGGTGGAAAAGCCGGCTAGTTAGTTGGCCGCCATCTTGAATGGAAAGCCGGCAGGTGGCTGATCGTTGTTTCTAGCCTTCATGCTAAATGTATTAGCTGCAGTCTATACCTATTGTGCTGCCAGATTAACTCAAATTCTTATTCTTATATTTTGAATTTTTTGGTTTAGCTATTTAAAAGAAAAACTTAGTTTATTTTTCTTTGCCCTCACCGATATTGGAGTGGTTTTAGGTTGGGAGGGCTTGAGTGGCTGGCCTTCCCGAGCGTAGTGAGCAGTCGTTAGGTTAAGCTACTGATGTGCGCCATATTTGGTTTCGTTGGGCTGCTCTTCTTTTTACAGGATTTACCGAACATTTAGGTGCCTGTTCGTTTTGTTGAGCTGACCCCTGGTTTGTGTGCATCTGTAGGCAAATTAAAATTAGGTATTATTAATAATTTCTATTGTGTGAAAAAAAAAATCCCTTTCTAGAATTGAGGAAATACTGTGCTGCTAATATTAAGAATTTCTATTGTGTGAAAAATAAAAAATAAAAAAATCCCTTTCTAGAATTATGGAAATACTGTGCTGCTAATATTAAGAATTTCTATTGTGTGAAAAATAATAAAAAAAAATCCCTTTTTAGTAGAATTAAGGAAATACTGTGCTGCTAATATTAAGATTTATTATTATGTGAAAAATATTATAGAAAATAAAAAAATATATTCTTTTTTTGTAAGATAAGAAAATACAGTAGTACGGTGAAAGTGTAATCTGTGATAATTTTGATCAGGTAAAATTGTCATTTTGTGTTGGTTCTTACGTCGAACTTATCATGTCGGCGCCTAGAAGTTCTAGAGAGATTGGAAATTGCTTGCGTGGTGTAAAAAAGAGTATTTCTTCTATAGTTGCTAAGGCGGGGGAAGCTGGGGTTTCTGGTACCTTTTTGCAGGAGGCCCTTGGGCAATTGAGAACTTTGTTACAGCGCTTTAGGGACCTTTCTTCCTTAACTCCTTGTGATGTTGAGACATTAGCTGAGGATGACCTAACCAGTAGGGCATTATACGAGGTCCAAGTGCTCGAACGTATAGCTGAGTTCACAGATGGAATTTCAGAGTTGAAAGCACTAGGTGCCTCTGCAGCTGGTAGTCCTCCAGATAGTTCTCTTGCTGTCGCTGCTGCTCCTATGAGTATCTTCAAGGCCCCTCAGCTGGTTGTCGGCAAATTTGCCGACAATCAAGATAACCCTTTCGCTTTTCTTCATTTTAAGGAAGCTTTTCTCAACTCTGTCGCCGCCTACCCTAATATGACTGGTTTACAGCGATTTATTTATCTGAAAGGTCAATTACACCAGCGAGCCCTTAGCCTAATTGAAGGTATGCCCAATTCTGAGACTAGTTATGAAGCCGCGTGGGGGTTGTTGGAAGAGGAGTTTCTTGATTCTGACAGGCTAGTTATGTTGGCGTTAGACGAAATTCTCCAATATCCCCAAGTTCATACTTTGGCTGAAATCAGTAAATTTTTGTCTCGGCTTAAGTTTCGTCTTTTGGAACTGAGCAAGCTTGGGGTTGATTACGTGGGCGAGAAGTCGGGAGACTTGCTCATTTCAGCTGTTCTTCGTGGTAAGTTGCCGGAGTATTTTCTTTTGGAACTGCTTCGCTATTCTAGGGCTTCCTTTCTTACTTTGAAGGTGTTAGAAAATGGTCATAAAGTTGTTTCGCTTCTTGAAAATAATCAAAAAAAACAAAAATCAGTCTGTGAAGGGTAGGGAAATTGGGCTGGAGCCTCATTCTCACGGTCGTAAAAATATTCAGTCTAATGTAACTAAAGTTTGTAAATTCTGCAGTATGCAAAATCACTCTTCTCTCATGTGTAGGCGTTTTAATACTTATGATAAACGCGTTAAGCGCATACGCGAGTTAGGTTTGTGCACTAGATGTATGAGTGGTAAGCATGGCGAGGTTGCGTGTCCGGCTAAGGATGGGCGGCTGCAATTTCGCTGTTCAAAGTGTAATTCGAGTGCGCATGTAAGTCCTTTGTGTCCTCAACTCTCAGCTATGGCTACTGGTCCCTCTTGACAATTAGGAAAGTACTTACAAATGTGTCCTGTAGTTTCTCTTGTTGCCTGCGCCGGTGGTGGCGTGGTACGCTTGAACTTTGTTCTCGATTCGGGTTCCCAAACTACTATAGTCAATCTCAGTTCTTTGAACGTATCGTGTGAAGACGAGGAACTTTGTTCGCGCGCTTTCAATACCGTTGGCAGTGGCGTACTTTTGCGAGGTAAGGAGGTAAATTTACGGTTGACCTTGCCTAATATGGAGAAGCACATTTTCAAAGTCTTTTGTTGTCCGGATCTGTTGCTGGATTGCTGGAGTTGGGGATGGGGGGACTGCAACAAAGAGTTGAACGACTTAAAAACGAGCTACCCATTTCAACTTCTTTCCCTGAAGTTAAATCTGACCGCATTCGCATTCACGGTATCTTGGGTGTGGATGTATTACAAAAATTTTCTGTGTTTGAACTCCAGACTTACGGAGGTGTCAAAGTGATGCGCGTGGCAAATGGGTTGCTGCCTTTTGGGGAGTTGAATTGTATGGTCTCGTCACTTTCGGCGAAACCAAAGTCTAACGCTGTGGAGGCGAAAAGTAGGGAACCTCGTAATAAAGTGAAAGTTGTACCTAAGAAACCAAAAGTCAAATTTGTCAAGCGTAAAATCACCTTAAACTCTAAATTACCTAAAAACGTAAATAATAAAGTGCTTGCTTCCTTTCTCGAGCCTTCTTCGGTGTGCACATCCCCTTTAGACATTTTAGATGAAAGTGCGGTTGAAAATGGACTGGAAAAATTAATGAGTTTAGAATCTATCGGTATCCCGCAACATGAACGGGAAGATGACACGGAGATGCAGGATTTTAAAAACTCGGTTGAGTGTAAAGAAGGGCGTTACTCGGTTAAGTTGCCCTGGAACCGCCAGATTTTAGCTAAAGTGCCCAGTAACTTTACTCTGGCTCGCTACCTCGCTAAGAGAGTGGCTGAGGATGGTGCAAAAAAAGGCATTGAATCTGCTTATAATGCTGTGTTCCAGGAGCAGCTCGACTTGGGTATTATTGAGCCGCTATCTCTTAAACGCATCGATCCGGCTAACCATAAATGGATACCTCATAGGCCTGTAGTGCGTGCGGAAGCCGCTTCCACCAAAATACGTCCAGTTTTCAACTGCTCTTTGAAGATTAGGGGGTACCCGAGCTTAAATGAGGCATCATATGTAGGAGCAAACCTAATCAATGATTTGTTAGGGCTACTTATTTATTTTAGATCTAACTCTATTGTACTTCTCTCAGACATAGTTAGAGCTTTCCTCCAGATACAATTAAGTGACGAGGAAGATCGAAATAGGTTTAGCTCAGTTTCCCTGTTACAGCACCATGGATTCGTCTGATAATTAATACATCAATAGTAACCAACACATTTCCAAACCAATGGAAACACTCCATTATTAGACCGTTGCACAAAAGTGGTGACTTAAATACAGCATCAAACTACAGGCCCATCAGTCTTTTGCCTGTCATGTCCAAACTATTGGAGAAAGTGGTGACAAATCAACTGTCATTTCACCTGGACGAGTCAAATTTACTCCACCAAAATCAATATGCCTATAGAAGAAATACTAGCACTCAAGACGCTCTGCTCAATATATCTGAAAAAATATACAATGACATTGATCAAAAGAATGTAACACTCTTGCTGCTACTCGATCTCTCTAAGGCGTTCGATAGCGTCCAACATGAAAGACTTTTACGTAAAATACTGAACTTGGGAATAGACACGCAATGGTTTGAAAGTTACTTGTCAAATCGATCTCATGCAGTCCGCATAGAAAACAAATTGTCCCCATTCACTCAAAACAATTTTGGTGTTCCCCAAGGATCCATTCTTGGTCCACTACTGTTTTCTATTTTCATTAATGATTTCCCTCCAATGCCTTCTGACACACGGATCTCAATGTATGCAGATGATGTTCAAATTGCAATAACAAGTTCTGTATCGGAAATACCACAGACGCAAATTAAAGCCGAAACTTTACTGACTAGCCTGAAATCATGGTACGACCGAAATGGTCTGAAATTAAATGCTAATAAAACACAATGCATTATTTTTGGATCCAAAGATGCAATTAAAAAAACTTCAGATCTTACTCTTGTAGTTGGAAATGATAAAATTAATGCATCAGAAAAAGTTAAAAATCTGGGTATCTGGTTCGATAGAAATATGTCCTTCAAATCTCACGTTGAGACTACTTGCAACAAAATCTACGGAACTTTAATGTTTTTTCATCGTATAAAAAGTATGCTAGACGAAAAATCCAGATTATTAGCCATTCAATCCCTTGTGTTATCGCGCATTGACTACTGCAGCCTAGTATGGGGAGACTTACCTCAATACCTTAAAAGGGACTTACAAAAATGCATGAATTTTGCAGCCAAGGTGGTATGCAACGGTAATTTCAAAAGAAGTGATCACGTAACCCCTCTCCTCAATAAACTCGGCTGGATCCCTATCCAAGAAAGGCTCCTCATGCAGAAGGCCCAATACGTATTCTCCTCGTTATATCTTCCTCAGAGCAATGCTGAGATAGTGCGTTTCCATCCACCCACTGTAACCAATCAAAAACCGAACAGAAACAATAATGTCTTAGTCAACTATCGTTCATCTCACTTAGGGCAGAAGGCTCTGTCCATATCAGGCGCCTTACTGTGGAACAAACTTCCCCTGAGTATTAAAGTCCCTCAAAGACCGAGAGAATTTAAAGCCAAAATAACTCGTCATCTTGTGTCTCAATAATAATCCTTAATTACAGAACATACTGAATGAGCACTGACGAATCTCATTTCCCTGGTATCTCCCTTGCTGAACAATCTCCCTCGCTCATTGTTTTATAATTCAAGACATCACACAACAGTCTTGAAGTATGCGTAGGTATTATGATTTGACCGCCTATACGTTGTCATTTGCAAACATGCTTACTTGTATATGTGTGTACGTATATAGGTGTATGTGCGCATATGGGTGTGTATATGTGGTGCACGTACAACTGTGTGCACTAGAGTAGATCAACCAGTCGAAGGTGCATTTTATGTCATTCCTCTCCGTTTCTGTGCAAGCATCAAACTAGACCGACATGGTACCTATGTGTGTGTGTGTTGATCAATTGCAGACATTCTGCACCATATTAAAAAAAATAATGTGTTTTTTTCTAATATGAAATTGTAAAGCATCCATGTAAAAAAAAATAAATTCGTTGTGTGATCATCCATTTATACTGCAGTAATATACTTATTCGGCTTATAGTTATATGCTTATAATAATGTGATACCTATGTTTGTTTATCAACTGCCGACAATTTGCGCCATATTTCAAAGATAATGTGATTTTTTTTCTAATATGAAACCTTTATAGGACATTAATGTTTTCTTTCTTATTCGCGTCCCACAATCGTTTTCATGTTTCCGACTTAAGTGGACTGTTTTGTGCCACTATTTTTAGTACGAAATATTATAAAATTCATGCTATAATAAAAGATATTTTCTCCGTTTCCCTCGATTGGAATTCTGGTTTATACGAACTAGTTTACGCTGACATTTGCGCACATGCTTACTTGTGTATATGTGTACGTGTCCACGCTATGCGTATGACACTCTGTAGAATGCGTGTGTATTGCCTCGATGCATAGAAATGCATTTGTGTTTGCTTACGAGTTTGGTGTGAGTATGTGCGTGGGTATATGTGTGCATGTGTATGTGTATATATTTACATGTATACGTGCACATATGTGTATACTAGACTGACAACTAGCATTTTACCAGAGATAATGGTCTTTTTTCTGTGCACACTCAACTTGTAACATTACCTAACTCGTCATCTCTTTAGTATTGTAAAGCATTCATGTAAAAACTATACTTTTGTTGTACGATCATCCATTTATAATGAAGGTAATAGCAAAGAAAAATTTTAAAATCATATTTATGAAACGTTTCAAGCCTCAGCTCATCATCAGTCATACCCTGTAAAAACAAAATACACCCATTGAATAAAATACGAAAAATTGACAAAAAATTGTTCTTCAAGAATTCGAAAATGGTGCCTAAATAAAACAATGACATTACCTAAAAAAGCAGATGAAACTAAATAACAGAATTTTACTTTCGAGTATCGTACACACGAGTTAAAACGGAGAAAATTTTCATAGGAGTACAACATAAAAGCCGGAACGGTCGTAAGGAAAATTAACTAGCTAAAATAAAATTCTATCAAAGGGAGAAGAAGAGGGGAATAAGGGAGAGAGAAAGAAAGAGAGGAAAAAGGAAAACAAGGAAACAGAGAAGAGGAGGTAAGAAGAGAAAAATAAATAAATATATTTCTTCCAAAGACTAGTAAAAATTGAATCGAATGTGAGTATTGCTGCACTACTAGCTTCCTATAATTTTTAAGGGGTAAGCACTTTGCATATCATTCAGGGCAGGCTTCAATTTGTGAATATACAGAGACTCCAACATGCGCAGCTCACCAGGATTTGATGCATAGTCCACAATTTTAAACTGGTCGTTACTGATAATCTGTTCACAGGGACCTATACAATGCTGCCTTATGTTAGAATGGGAAGGTGTTCCTAGTGGGCGTCCCGTACGATGACTTCTTCCGGCATGCTCTGCGACTCTCATAAATAATGCTCGGTAGGTTGATCCTACATACTGCGATGCGCAATGCGCACAACTAAATTCATAAATGAGAGAAGAACGCAAGCCCTTGGGTAGGTCATCTTTAAAACGAAAGAAAGAACCAATGGTGAATTTGTTCAATAAAATTATGCGGAAACGAGTCGTAGGAAATAATTTGCCAAGAATATTCGACAGTTCAGTTTTTAATTTTTCGGACTGGTAGCCAAAATATGGTAGTACGCAATACATAATAGAGGAAACCTGTTCAGGCTCCCTAGGGCTATAGACATTAGAAAGAAAAGTATTAATCGATTTATAAAAGGCCACGACAGGAAAACCGTTAGAACAGAAGTAAGACTTAAGGAACTCGAATTCATGGTGAAGGTTGCCATAGGTGGAACAAATCCTATAGGCTCTATTGATCAAAGTGAATAGACTGTTTGTTTTAAAAGATCTGCAACAGAAACTAAAAAAGCTGAGGCCTAAACCGGTAAAACTTTGTTTCCTAAAAACAGAGGTAAAAAATCTATTGTCCGCCCTGTAAACTTTAACGTCAAGAAAATTAAGAGAATTTCCATGCTCAAAATCAACTGTAAACTTAATACTAGGATGCTGAACATTCAAATATTGCAGAAATAATTGCACATCAGTTTCACGTTTGAACAGGACAAAGGTGTCGTCAACATAACGCTTGTACAGGATAGGTTTAAAAGAGGAAGGACAGTTTTGGAGCCACAATTTTTCATGGAAACACATAAAAATGTTTGCAAAAGTTGGACCGAGTGGAAGGCCCATACCCAAACCCTCAATTTGTTTGTAGACACTGCCATTAAACAGAAAAAAAGAATTAAACACGGCAAGTTCCAAAAGATTCTTAAAATAATTTCGACTTAAACCTATGACTAGAGAAGCTGGACTAGTGAAAAGGGAACTGAGACAGATATTGATAGTCTCCGACAACGGAACATTGGTGAATAAGTTCTCAATATCGAAAGATGCCATGCAATATTCATTCGCATTTTCTATACTTGTAATATGCTTTACAAAGTCTGATGAATTGGACAAAGAATACTCATTCGATGCTAAAGGACTTAATATTGGTACTAAAAACTTTGCTAGTTTGTACGTGGCGCAGTTGTACGCAGCAAAAATTGGACGGAATTGAAAAGATCTAAAGAAATCAGGCTTATGAATCTTCGGCAAACCATACATGATACCGGGGCCTGAGCCAGAAATGAACAGCTGTTTATAAAGATCTTCATTTAGTAGATTAAGGGACTTTAATTTGCGTAAGAAATTGTTCACTTTATCTTCAACTTTCATGGAATATTTTAGAACACAATCAGTGATGGGTAAAAATTTGCTAGTGTCTGATATGATTTCTTGCATTTTAGTTAGGTAAGTAGTTTTATCAAGAACTACAACTGCCTTGCCTTTATCAGGCCTAGTTACGATTACATTTGAGTTTGCAGCAAGTTTCCTCAGCTCAGCTAAATCACTTCGAGTAAAAATAGCAGAAAAAATTTTGAACGGTTTGAAACTGTAATAATACCGTTGTGATATGGATCGAAGCTGTTCAGTAATTTCATTTATAGACGCATGAGAGGAGTACTTACTGTGAACATGGAATAACAGCTTTTCAAATCCAAGAAAATATTTATAAAAATTTATCCGATAGACAGGCAGGCAAAAATCAAGACCAAAAGCTAGCAGGAATTTCAAACGGTTACTCAAGGGAGCACTGCTATAGTTGTGAACGACTAAATTAGGGTCGCAGGGAGTAAGGTGATTATAAATACCTAGGTTATTCAATTTACGTGAATGCGTTCTAGTAGTATCACTGATGAACACTTTCATCTTCTGCCGAACATAGCGGTAAGTTGAAACCCTGATGACACCAGGAAGTACGTCGATTAGGCTGCTCTTACATTCAGCAAGGCTGTATGTTAAGGATGAGATGCTTCTTTTCTTGCTGTTGATTTCCTTAACTAAAAGACTGGCTTGCCAAGATTTATAAAAATTGGTGTTATGTAGAGATCTTCTGTATAACTTGAAGCGCAGAAACTTGGGCATGATGTCATACACTTTACACTGGCACAGAAATTTTAGGTCCAATTTAGCTTTCTCCAACTTACGAGAGAGGCCCTCGTACTTTCTCACAACCTTGTACGCTTCTTCGCCATAGCTGCACCGAACAATATTAGGAATATCTTTTCTGCTAAGCAGTTTAATTATGAAGGTAATAGCAAAGAAAAATTTTAAAATCATATTTATGAAACGTTTCAAGCCTCAGCTCATCATCAGTCATACTCTGTAAAAACAAAATACACCCATTGAATAAAATACGAAAAATTGACAAAAAATTGTTCTTCAAGAATTCGAAAATGGTGCCTAAATAAAACAATGACATTACCTAAAAAAGCAGATGAAACTAAATAACAGAATTTTACTTTCGAGTATCGTACACACGAGTTAAAACGGAGAAAATTTTCATAGGAGTACAACATAAAAGCCGGAACGGTCGTAAGGAAAATTAACTAGCTAAAATAAAATTCTATCAAAGGGAGAAGAAGAGGGGAATAAGGGAGAGAGAAAGAAAGAGAGGAAAAAGGAAAACAAGGAAACAGAGAAGAGGAGGTAAGAAGAGAAAAATAAATAAATATATTTCTTCCAAAGACTAGTAAAAATTGAATCGAATGTGAGTATTGCTGCACTACTAGCTTCCTATAATTTTTAAGGGGTAAGCACTTTGCATATCATTCAGGGCAGGCTTCAATTTGTGAATATACAGAGACTCCAACATGCGCAGCTCACCAGGATTTGATGCATAGTCCACAATTTTAAACTGGTCGTTACTGATAATCTGTTCACAGGGACCTATACAATGCTGCCTTATGTTAGAATGGGAAGGTGTTCCTAGTGGGCGTCCCGTACGATGACTTCTTCCGGCATGCTCTGCGACTCTCATAAATAATGCTCGGTAGGTTGATCCTACATACTGCGATGCGCAATGCGCACAACTAAATTCATAAATGAGAGAAGAACGCAAGCCCTTGGGTAGGTCATCTTTAAAACGAAAGAAAGAACCAATGGTGAATTTGTTCAATAAAATTATGCGGAAACGAGTCGTAGGAAATAATTTGCCAAGAATATTCGACAGTTCAGTTTTTAATTTTTCGGACTGGTAGCCAAAATATGGTAGTACGCAATACATAATAGAGGAAACCTGTTTAGGCTCCCTAGGGCTATAGACATTAGAAAGAAAAGTATTAATCGATTTATAAAAGGCCACGACAGGAAAACCGTTAGAACAGAAGTAAGACTTAAGGAACTCGAATTCATGGTGAAGGTTGCCATAGGTGGAACAAATCCTATAGGCTCTATTGATCAAAGTGAATAGACTGTTTGTTTTAAAAGATCTGCAACAGAAACTAAAAAAGCTGAGGCCTAAACCGGTAAAACTTTGTTTCCTAAAAACAGAGGTAAAAAATCTATTGTCCGCCCTGTAAACTTTAACGTCAAGAAAATTAAGAGAATTTCCATGCTCAAAATCAACTGTAAACTTAATACTAGGATGCTGAACATTCAAATATTGCAGAAATAATTGCACATCAGTTTCACGTTTGAACAGGACAAAGGTGTCGTCAACATAACGCTTGTACAGGATAGGTTTAAAAGAGGAAGGACAGTTTTGGAGCCACAATTTTTCATGGAAACACATAAAAATGTTTGCAAAAGTTGGACCGAGTGGAAGGCCCATACCCAAACCCTCAATTTGTTTGTAGACACTGCCATTAAACAGAAAAAAAGAATTAAACACGGCAAGTTCCAAAAGATTCTTAAAATAATTTCGACTTAAACCTATGACTAGAGAAGCTGGACTAGTGAAAAGGGAACTGAGACAGATATTGATAGTCTCCGACAACGGAACATTGGTGAATAAGTTCTCAATATCGAAAGATGCCATGCAATATTCATTCGCATTTTCTATACTTGTAATATGCTTTACAAAGTCTGATGAATTGGACAAAGAATACTCATTCGATGCTAAAGGACTTAATATTGGTACTAAAAACTTTGCTAGTTTGTACGTGGCGCAGTTGTACGCAGCAAAAATTGGACGGAATTGAAAAGATCTAAAGAAATCAGGCTTATGAATCTTCGGCAAACCATACATGATACCGGGGCCTGAGCCAGAAATGAACAGCTGTTTATAAAGATCTTCATTTAGTAGATTAAGGGACTTTAATTTGCGTAAGAAATTGTTCACTTTATCTTCAACTTTCATGGAATATTTTAGAACACAATCAGTGATGGGTAAAAATTTGCTAGTGTCTGATATGATTTCTTGCATTTTAGTTAGGTAAGTAGTTTTATCAAGAACTACAACTGCCTTGCCTTTATCAGGCCTAGTTACGATTACATTTGAGTTTGCAGCAAGTTTCCTCAGCTCAGCTAAATCACTTCGAGTAAAAATAGCAGAAAAAATTTTGAACGGTTTGAAACTGTAATAATACCGTTGTGATATGGATCGAAGCTGTTCTTGGCAAATTCTTGGCAAATTATTTCCTACGACTCGTTTCCGCATAATTTTATTGAACAAATTCACCATTGGTTCTTTCTTTCGTTTTAAAGATGACCTACCCAAGGGCTTGCGTTCTTCTCTCATTTATGAATTTAGTTGTGCGCATTGCGCATCGCAGTATGTAGGATCAACCTACCGAGCATTATTTATGAGAGTCGCAGAGCATGCCGGAAGAAGTCATCGTACGGGACGCCCACTAGGAACACCTTCCCATTCTAACATAAGGCAGCATTGTATAGGTCCCTGTGAACAGATTATCAGTAACGACCAGTTTAAAATTGTGGACTATGCATCAAATCCTGGTGAGCTGCGCATGTTGGAGTCTCTGTATATTCACAAATTGAAGCCTGCCCTGAATGATATGCAAAGTGCTTACCCCTTAAAAATTATAGGAAGCTAGTAGTGCAGCAATACTCACATTCGATTCAATTTTTACTAGTCTTTGGAAGAAATATATTTATTTATTTTTCTCTTCTTACCTCCTCTTCTCTGTTTCCTTGTTTTCCTTTTTCCTCTCTTTCTTTCTCTCTCCCTTATTCCCCTCTTCTTCTCCCTTTGATAGAATTTTATTTTAGCTAGTTAATTTTCCTTACGACCGTTCCGGCTTTTATGTTGTACTCCTATGAAAATTTTCTCCGTTTTAACTCGTGTGTACGATACTCGAAAGTAAAATTCTGTTATTTAGTTTCATCTGCTTTTTTAGGTAATGTCATTGTTTTATTTAGGCACCATTTTCGAATTCTTGAAGAACAATTTTTTGTCAATTTTTCGTATTTTATTCAATGGGTGTATTTTGTTTTTACAGAGTATGACTGATGATGAGCTGAGGCTTGAAACGTTTCATAAATATGATTTTAAAATTTTTCTTTGCTATTACCTTCATAATTAAACTGCTTAGCAGAAAAGACATCCATTTATATTTATATAAAATGCTTGTTAACTAATGACCGTTATGTTAAAATTGTTGAATCAGTAATACAAAACTTATAATCTTCTTGGTCCTCATGCTTATATGTATATATGTATTTGTGTGTGTGTGTATGGATATGCACACGCATGCATACGTATATTTACATATGTGTGCATATGGATATATATTTATATATATATATTTTTTTTTTTCATGCTTCCTTAAAACGACACTTGTGAACATTGACCGAAACAAGCGATTTCATATATTATTTCCCGGCGTCAAGAATTGCGAAGTTTTATGTCATGTACATGTAAACTGTCAAAAGTGTTTTCACCTCACAATGAAAATGCATCGTCCATGAAATTGTGTTATCTCTTATAATTATCATTACATGTATTATCAAATGTAGATTAAGCTAGATTAGGAGTTCATTGCCCTCAATCATTTCTTTTCGACTAGTGACACGAGTTTTTCAATACTCGTGTGTGTGTATCATCTAAGTATATTAATTTTAAGATATTTAAAAACCAATGATTGTAATATTGTACAATCTCTATTGGAAATAAACTGTTTTCTTTCTTTCTTTCTTTCTTGTTCTCTACAGGAACGGAACCTACTCCTACTTTCGCTATACTACTATCTTATTTGGGTTTATTTCTAGTCCGTACATACTGAACTATATCCTCAAATTGCATGCCACTAAAGTCGAAAATCTTACTGTAAGAGACATTATGACCAATAAATTATACGTAGATAACTTTATATTTTCTACTAACAATGTTGCTGTAGCTGCCGCCACTTATAGGAGTGCCGTTTCTGAGTTCGAGGCATGTGGTTTTCCTCTCCGGAAGTGGGCTTCGAATTGCGATGCTCTGTTAGCGCAGATCCCATCAGATTATCAGAGCGCAGATTCAACTGTGAGCGTGCTGGGTTACGCATTTGACTCAAGGTCTGACCAATTGTCGCTTATTAAGAAACGCTTAGATTCTTCAGTTAGGACCCGTCGTAGGATTCTTTCAGAGGTTTCTTCTGTCTTTGACCCTGTTGGAGTTCTGTCGCCCTTTTCTGTACGTAGTAAGTTTATCCTTAAAAAATTAACACCCTTACGCCTTTCGTGGGATGATCCTATACCGGAGGAAATTGCAGGGGAGTGGCAATGTTACTGTGAGGAGTTTGGGGCACTAGAGGGCTTTACTTTTCCTAGGGAGACTTTGAGAAGCAGCATTCCCACCAAATTGGTGGTCTTCTGTGATGCCAGTAGCTGTGCATATGGCACGTGCATTTATGGTGTACAAGAGGACCGCAGCGCGTTGTTGTTCTCAAAGGTCAAAGTTTCTCCTAAACCTAAGCGCACTCTCCCTTCTTTAGAACTTCTTGCTGTATTTCTTGCCCTGCAGTGTGTGCACTCTTTGGTTAGTGACTCTAACTTTCCTTTTAAGTGTACCGATGTTAGTTTTCTTACGGACTCACAGGTGTGTTTGGCATGATTACTAGCCGGTCATCCTCCTCGTAAAAATGTGTTTGTGTCTAATAGGCTGAAGGAGATAGGGGCACTGAAATCCAACTTAGAAAAACGTAATACTCGTGTAACCTTCAGTTTTGTAGCTTCCTCCTTTAATCTTGCAGATGTTTTAACTAGGGGGCTTAAGGTAAGTAAATTTCTTGAGCTGAAGTTGCTCTGGCTAGAGGGACCTTCGTGGCTGCAGAAGCCCGAGGAGTTCTGGCCGAAAGGCCAGTTGGGTTGTATTCCCTCTCAGTACTTACTAGACAATTGTCTCGCCACTGTAGTTCCGGCTGTTGATTGTTTAGTTAACATCGACCGGTTTTCCTCTTATCAGCGACTGTTGGGGGTGCTTGAGAAGGTCTTCCGCACCGTAGCGCTGTGGAAGCATCGAGATCCCGGGGATTCGAAGGTCCGAGCTTACGAGTACCTAATAGTCTCTATGCAGCGCGAATCTTTTTCTGAGGAGCTGGAGGCCTTGCGGAGCAAGAATCCTCGACCGCCTCAACTGGTACGCTCCTTTAATCTATTTCTTGACGATCGTGGACTGCTTCGGTCTAGTAGTCGCATATCGGAAGCTGATGACATGGACTACCACGTCAAGTACCCTATTTTAGTATCACCTAATCATCGTCTTACGAAATTATTAATTACTCATGCTCATATTATTTCTAAGCATCTTGGCTTGGAGTCCACTATTCAAAAGCTAAAGTTGAGCGGCTATCAGATCCCACGATTTAAACGTTCTGTTAAAACTGTAATTTCCCAGTGCGTTACCTGCAAGAAGGTAAACGCACGTAGTTTCTCGTATCCTGATCCTCCAGCGTTGCCGGATAGTCGTACGTCATTTGTGCGTCCATTTGCCACAACAGGCATGGACTTTACTTCTCATTTTTGGGTTTTGGATCCATTTAATAATAGGTGTAAAATGTATGTTCTTATCTTTGTGTGTTTCCAGACACGTGCTGTCCATCTGGAATTATTACCTTCTATGACGGTTGAGGAATTCATCTTTGCTTTTATTCGTTTTACGAATGCGAAGGGGATTCCGACTACTGTCTACTCAGACAATGCGCGTACTTTTACCGCAGCGGCTGATCTTCTGTCAGAAGTTCTTACTTCTTCGCAGTACGAAAATAGGTTTCGCTCGTATAATCTTACCTTTAAAACCATTCCTATCTATAGCCCGCAGTTTGGAGCAGTTTGGGAACGGCTTATCAAAGTTATTAAACAGTGCTCCTACAAGCTTTTTGGGCGCCTGACCTACACCTATTCTTCCTTTTCTACAGCTATTTCTGATATAGCAGTTAACTTGAACAACCGACCTCTTTCTTACACGGAAGTGGATGAAAAAATAATCCCTATTATACCAAATCAATTCTTACAACTCTATCCTGTAGCGGATTCTCTCGTTTTAACCGACGTGGCGCATGAGGTGGCCGAGCGGGATGAAGAGGATTACCGAGACACCCTGGTTTCGGCTTTAGAAAATAGAGATGTGATAATAGCAAAATTTAGATCTCTCTGGTATCAGCAATATTTATTATCTTTAAGAGGCCCCTATCCTATTAAAGCCATGCCTCACCAAAACCCTTTTCTTAAAGTAGGGCAGGTGGTGCTTTTGAAGCATCCTGTCAAAACTAGGCCCTTTTGGGTTTTAGTTCGTATTACTCAACTCTTGGTTGGGCGTGATGATAAAATTCGCGTCGTAAAATTAAAAAACCTGATGGAGCAGAGACTGCGGTCAATATCTCTCTTCTTTACCCTCTGGAACTGAGTATAACCGATCCGGATCCCGGGGTGGGGAGAGAGAGCGATAGCGAGAGCTCCTATGATCTAGATCAGTTAGGTGGCTCCTCTGCAAGTCTTTCCCACCAGGGCTCTCTAGATATCGAGAGCGCAGGTGAGGAGGTGCCTCGGGTAAATAATGAATTTGAAAGTATCGGGGCCAGTACCGATGTTGACGATTCCCGTCCTTCTAGGCGGGCGGCATTGCGCCAAAGAAGAGACCTACGGAGTCTCATCGATAAAGGAGCTTTGTGAGGCTCTTGTTATGAAGCCTATGCAAATTATACATAATATATAACCTAATAATCTGTTTAAGCTGGCAACTCTATTGAGCTGCCAGCTTTTCCTGTTGCCGGGAATATGTGGAGGTTCGTCCGTCTTGGACCTATTACGTTATTTTCCTTGCAAGTATTTAAGCTAATGAATTCCAAGACTTCTCATTTTTCTAATTCATCTTTTTAATAATTAAATTATAATAACGAACCCCAATACCCTCGGCAACGGGCATAAACTTAGCGTGTAAGTCCTCGCTAAGCCACAATTTTGTTCGGTGCGCATGCGCCGTTCAAAACAAGCGAGCGTCGGCCAACTGAGCTCCGCGTTGGGGGCTCTGACGGCGGGACTTGCTCGCTACGCCTCGTAAAGGGAGGTCATCAGCCCGGCCTCTCCCTGCCTACTGAAGAAAGGTTCGATGGGACTAATTCTTCGAAGCCTTCGCTCCATTAACTTAAATTAAGGTGAGGGGTTCGTTAAAATTTGTTTTTGTTTCTCTGGAAATCATTTCCATATTTTCAAATCTATTTAATTGTTGCCTATCATGGCACTTCTCAGCGACCACGTCTGGTTTCCTGAGCCTTGGCAATGGATGTGGCGCTTAGCGCATCAGTAATCCCTATATTGGGGCATTGTCAGTTGCTTCAGATAAGATTTTTGAAGCACTCACAATAAAACTATGATCAACAGCAAGAATTTGGCACCTTATATACAGAAATTATTTAGCAGCAAATGGAACACGATGAATGGTAAGCCTAGAAGAAGTCAGGTACCTTTAAAAATGCATTTCTAAATATGCTTAGAACAGCGTCAGTTTTAAGAAGGTAATCGCCATAAAAAGTAGCACTTACAATAGAAAATCATAGACAAGATTTTGCATCTTGCTTGTAAACACTAGACATTTAGCTATAAGGTAGAAAGGTATTACAAGTTAATCTGAAAATTTCAGATAAGATTGGCTACACCATAAAAATAGGAGCTATTCTAAAGTTGCATCTAACATACAGTAAACAAGTTTTACTATGTGGCAGTCAAAACTAGCTTTCATGTCTGAGCATTGTAGGTTCTAAGCTTACTTGCTAATATCAATATAATGCATAGATCAAAATTTTTAAAATGCCATTGAAATTTTTTAATATAAACCTGGTAAAATTTGACAGCACATCCTACTTCCAGATTAATTCACACACAGAAATTCAAATACCATGAAATCTGATAGCACCCTACCACAAGATATAGGATTTTAGGTTACCTTTCTGGAATGAAAAACTCATGAACAGTATGTCATTATTCAGCATTTAATTGTAGCACATCCTATTCCTATTTACTCATTTTCTTTAAATTTTAAATTTCACGCAATTCAACAGCATTAATGAATGGAATTAGCATATCAAATTTGAACTGTACTACTGTATCTGGTGGCAAAGATTTGGTCAAGAGATGCCACTTCATCAAATGCAAAAATCAGTTATAAGCCATTATTTTTAAATTAGTTTCGAATAATATTCAAAATTCAATTTCTTACCTTCCAGTTCCAAACTCCTGTGATCATAAAACAACAGCACAACACCTCTTTCCAATGAAATGTGCGTCTTAAATGCAGAGGGGATTCTTCGGAAGTCGGTCTTTTTGAAATGGCTGCCAGCAAACATAACTTACATAAATTCGACTTGAGATTATTTAACTAAACCTTTCCACTGGGCAAAATCAACTCTTTAAAATTGAAACCAGACCTTTGAAATATCTTGGGTAGATTTTTAGAATTATTCCGACACCAAATAAAGGAACACTTTTTTAAAAAATTAACTTGAGGCGCCGACATTGCGATTCACTCGACTCGTTAACACTTCATTAGAACAGAAATGCAACATTGTCGTACGCGTAACGCTAACAGTGATGCCAGATTTCGGGTTAGCAATGTTGCCAGATGCAATTTAAGCGCTGCTATTGGTCGGATGCCTTGACGTCACTGGGGTGAGACTCGATTTCATAAAAGACTGGTTTGCAGCTACCTTGTAAGTGTCGTTTCGTCTACCATGACACCACGTCAGTGTCACGCCAGCCTTCGTGCGTAGTGCACGACTGTACTCTGCCTCTCTCCCTCCTTATGCACTTCAATGAGCAATTTGTTATCTGTATGTTCACTACTTTTTAGGAACTATTCTTTAGCCCATTTTGAGTGATCTTTTACATCTCTTTTATTTCTTTTTCATTGCAACTATAGCGAATCCCATCAATTGTACGAACTCGCCGTCTGGAGTCGCTATTCTTGTGCTTACTCTCCACCTAGCTGCTACTGGTATACTGAAGCGTGCGCCAGTCATTGTAAAAAGTTTGCAGTGTGTTGTTTGCATCGTGTGAGATTGAGACCGACAAACCAAATTCAGTTCAGATTGTCTGCCAACATATTTGTACGAATGAGGGGGCCTTAACATTAAAAAATGGCCTTTTCTCGTATAAAAATCTGTGACATTTTATCAGGATAGGTTCGGTTAGGATAGGATAGGTTAGATTAGGAGGGGCTATGATAGGTTAGGTTAGGATAGGTTAGGTAATATTGACGGAATTTTTTCTCGGGTCCATGTAGCATTCGCTACAAGGCATAAAAATCTCATATAGTATTAATTTGTATAATTCTTTGCATAAACTATCTTACGGTAATTTATTACTAAATAATTTCTAATAATAATTACTAATCTTAAAGTTTTATGTGACTCACATAAATATTATCGAAACATCACGTTTCGGCAAATTTAGGGTTTAGACAACCGGTATGGCAATATCGAGTAGCCAGCGTCGGTTGACGCCATTGCTCTGCCCGTCGTCGCGTTGATAAGTGATAGCCCTTCGCGTAAGTCGTTACCAGTGAATTTCGTGATACTTGTTTAAAGTTAGGAGTTGTGATGTGCCTTGCGTTGAAATGTAGGATTTCACTGTGTTCAAGTATTTCTCGTGTGATAATGAGTTAGGCGTAGATCCAGTTTAGAAAGGATGTGCCTTAGAATAAGTTCTGTGAGTTCGTTGTGAATAGTACAGTTTGCGCTTGAAAGTGCGCGTAAAGACTCTTTGGCTGCAGGATGTTATTTAGTGCCATTGTGACGTATTTAAATTGCTCTTGAAGTTTAAACAATTTAAACAAACAATTTATTTAAACAATTTATTTACCACAGGTGATACAGAGGTAGAATTTTTCTTAAGTCTAGTACAATGGTCAAATTTGAGTATAGCTACCTGTGGGCCCGAACAAGTTCAGCGACTTCTAGGGCATCCTACCATCACGTTATTCTAGGGTGTACAAAATGTTTCCCCTAGTTCACTTAACCTAGTTTCGCATTAGACTGATCATTGAGGTAATTAGCTCGATATTTTATGCTGTATTTTACAATATAGGTCAAATCGGCTATATTTAATAGTATGTTTGATAAAACGATTCAAGAGCAGACAGAATATTGGTTATGGTACCCAAGGCAAGTTACATTATGACATCATTAGTTACATGTAGGAGGCAAGATTTTGACACGGTGATCTTACACGTCTAGTATTCTGATAGGAAGTGAGACTCAAGATGTCTTTTGAATACTTTGTACGAATTACATTCACGGATCTCTGCAGGTATAGAGTTCCAAGTTTTGGTTCCAACGAAGAGGATACTGTGTTGCGACCGGGCCTTTGAATAATAAGGAAGCATGAATTTACTTCTATTTCGGGTTAAATGGTCGTGATGACCAGTTTGCGCAGTCAATAATTGGCTTAGGCTATTGTCACCATCATTTGTTAATGTTTTGTAAATGAAATTACAGATGGAGATTTTGTAGAGATCCGAAAGTTTAAGTATTTTTAAATTTTTGAAAGAATCATTAGTGTGAGCATTATATTCTAGGTTCTTTACCGCTCTGACAGCTCTTTTCTGTAGAGTAAAAATTATTTTGTTGGTTTTATTTTTATCAGTTCCGTGCCATGCTTCTATTCCGTATTGCAAGTATGGAAAAATGAGCGTTCGGTAGAGCATTTGTAAAGCTGTTTCAGGCAGAAAATTTTTAACTTTATATAGGATTCCGATGGATTTTGATAATTTAGAACTAATATGAGGGATGTGCTCTTTGAAGATCAGATGTTTATCTATTATGATGCCCAGAAACTTACATGAGTTGGTTTCTTCTATTTCACCTTCGCCAATTTCAATGCATGGGAGAGATACATCTTTCTTGTATGAGAATGTAATATAATTTGTTTTATCAATATTAAGGCTCATTTTATTAGCTTTGAGCCACGATTAAACCTTGTGAAGTTCAGTATTTATACTCTCCACAATCATAGCAGGATTTTGATTTGGAAGGACCGCAGAAAGCGTACTGTCATCGGCAAAAAGTATGAATTTGAAGAATGATGTAGATTTTACAATATCATTGATAAAAATCAAAAACATGAGAGGCCCAAGAACAGATCCTTGTGGAACTCCATGGCTAATTGTCTGTGGGTCTGATTTTGCGTCGTCAATGACAACGTATTGCTTGTGATTTGTTAGATATGACCTGAACCAATCATGGGCAATCCCTCGAATGCCATAACGGTGTAGTTTCTAAAGTAGTATTTTATGGTCCACACAATCAAATGCTTTTCGAAAGTCAAGAAATACAGAGAAGACAGGCTTTCCTTCATCTATATTAGAATAGAGGAATTGTAAATGATTTAATATAGCCTGTGTTGTTGATTTTTTAGAGCGAAAGCCGAATTGTTTATAGTAAAGAAATGATTTTTGTTCAAAATAAGAGTACATTTTTTTATACACAATCTTTTCGAATACTTTGCTAATAATTGGTAGTACGGAGATAGGTGGATAATTGTTTACACAGGTTTTTTCACCACTCTTAAAGATAGGGGTTACTCTAGCAACTTGAGGGAGTTCGGGAAAGTGCCTAGCAAGAGAGACTGGTTCAAGAGAGATAACAGCGGGGCTACAATGTCAGCAATAACTTTAAGTACTTTAATCGGAAACGTTTGTAACCCACTCGATTTATTTTTCATGTTGTTTATGCACGTAATTACATCGGAGGAGTTTGTAGGCGTAAAGAAAAAGGAGTTGGGTTCTCGAATATGATCCATAAATTCCAGGTGATCAGTAGGTTCACTTCTAATACCATCAGCTATAGTTTTCCCTACGTTTACGAAGAAGTTGTTGAATAGATTAGCAATTTCTTTCTTCTTTAAGATAATTCTCAAGATAATTCGATAAGAAGTTTTAAGATAATTCGGTGGGGTTGAATGCTGATTATCTTTCCTTGAGAAAATTACTTTTTTTGTTGTTTTTGCTCAGGAAATACCACAAATGATTTGATAGCTAGTTCAATATAACTTAAAGAATCCTAATCTTGTTTTTCCTCCTCTCACCTGTCTAAGCCGCTAGAAAGAAATTTTTAGCCTGTGACGTTAGGAAAAGGAATCTCAGGTGCCATACAAAATTTGAGTTACTTAGTATAATGGTAGGGTGTATTTAGCTTCTCATATTGCTAGAAAACAAATCATCCAGCTCTCCTTGAATTGCAGATCCACCTCCGAAGTCTGCACAACACACACACACACCTGGCCCTTAACCTTAACCATCCACCTTAACCATCCACCTTAAAAACCTATGGTTGTGCCGTTTGTTGCTTAACTAAACCGAGACTGACATACTGGCAGTATTCACCTCAGTACCAACCGGGAAATCCCTTCTTCTAAGCTCATACACCACATACATATATACCCCAATTCGCCAGTGGAGAATCACAGATCGCTTATGAACTGATCTATTCTCGGTGTAATACCGTTGCATCCGGCCTAACCACTTACATATTAAGGAGGTCCACTTACACATTAAAGGGGTCCACTTACATATTAAGGTGGTCTACGTAACTATTAAGGGGGTCCGTTCACATCTTCTGAATTGGAACCCTTGCTTAATGTCAATGGTGGTCTGAATACATTACCAACATACAACTCACTTCCAACCTACCACTCACATCAAGCCTGCCGGTTCAGCTACTTCCCGAGCCTCGAAGATCTTCAGTCAAGACCGCGTTTTCACCAGTCTCAAGATGCCATCACTCTACGATCCTGCTGGCATCCCAAATAAATTATAGAAGCTGAGTACCACTCGTCATCATTTTCCTTCCTGAATGTGATCTCAAACAAACTCCATGCCAGAAGTGAATGCTGGGATGATTATAACGACTAAAAAACCTCATCACCCAGGCACCATCACATCCACCTAGCGGGAATCATTTCGAGATTTCAGTTTTTTCATCCGATTCGTTTAAAATTTGGCCGTTCGGTATTTGTTGAAAGTAAACCTTTTTTACTCTTGTAACTTTTCGATTTAGGCCATATTTTGAAAAAATATGAAAAATTTGTTTTTAGTACATTTTTATGGATATTTCAAAAGAATAGAAATCATTGAGTTTTCATGCTAGAACAAAACCAAAGACATTCTTAGGATCCATGGAGCATTTCTAACAAAAGTATAGTAGCAAATCATCCATTTGTAACCATTCGTTTTTTAGATTATATGCGATATTTGATCACTAACTCAAATATACACTAATTTTTGGTTTTGAGCTCGATAAAAAAAATCGTTTGTACAACTGGGAAGTTTGCTACTATAATTTTGTTAGAAATGTTCCAAAGATTCCAAAACTGTTTTTGTTTTTTACCTAGCATGAAAACTCACCGACTTCTATTCCTTTGAATGTTGAAAATTAGATGTTTTAGGTATAAGCCATCAAAAAATTTTTTTTCACGTGTAATATAATGAACAATTTACGTAATTAAATGCTGTTTTCATTTTTGTTTCGAAAATCTCAATGCATAACTTCATTTTCACACTGTTAATTTTAATTTCCAAAAAAATTATAAATAAAAATTTTCTTTTCGTATGAAAATTATGAAATTTTATATTTGTACTCTGATTCTTATAAAATTTGACTATTATATGTAACTTTTGAAAAGAAACACAATTTATTCCGTTCATTTTTTCGATTCAGGCCTTAGTTTTTTGAAAAAATCGACGTATTTTTTTTTTATTGATATTGATATTTTTAAATTTTAAATTTTTTTTATTGATATTTTTTATTGATATTTTAAATGAATAGAACTCATTGAGTTTTTATGCTAGAACAAAACCAAAGACAGCTTTAAAATCCTTGAAGCATTGTAAAAATAATAACGGTTTTAAATTTTCCATTTTCCATTTTTGTTTTTTATATGGGGTCGAAGTGGGGTAAAAAATTCAGGATTTTTGGTCCCCTTACCCCTCATCCTGGGGGAAGGGATCTAGTGTCCGTAGCGCCATAAAATATTAGAACCGAATAGTCCACCATCTAAGGGTTCTTTTCCAACAACAAAACAAAAAAAGCTCACCGGACCGACTATGGCCTGGCAGGGGCCTGAAGTGATCCCCTTAACGATGACATTGTCCGTGGAATTTCCACGGGTCCTGCTACTGCCTAGAATACCCTTGGTTTATTTGTTTGGTGTCCTCCGCTTCTCAAGAAACATAAGATTTATATTTTTTTGGTATAATGTATACTGATTTCATTTAAATATCAAAGTTTTAGCGATCAAAAACATTCATGAAAATAAGTTTTTCTTAAATATGCGCAAATTTTCAAACTTAATAAAATGGAAACGTTTCAGGAAAGAAAAGACTTGGCAGAGAACACAATAGAAGAGCTTCTTCCTTGTCCGCTCCTTCCGTCTCTCTGTGACGCTCATAGAGGTGCTTGCCACAGATCATTTACCAGATGATCCTCAATTTATTACTAAGTGAGTTTCAGCTCTGTCGACAATGACGTAGGTGCCAATTGGCCAAAGACGGAGCCAATAAGTTGCCACGTGACTCGGTTTGAATCTAAAGTCGGCTGTGAGCCTGTGACAGAGCTGTAACGAAGATTGCAGCAGAAATGGCTTCATACGTACGTTTAAAAAAGTGCTTAATGGAAAATTGTGATAATGATAACCGTCAATGCCCTGATTTGTCGTTTTTCCACTTTCCAAAAGAAAATTACTACAAGTGGATTGCAGCGTGTGGTGATGCAACGCTGAAGATGGATAAGAGAACCAAAATACCCCAGAGGGCTTATGCGTGTTCTGAGCATTTCTGTCGCTCAGACCATAAGTTCATGTTGTCTTCATTCAGGAATGCGAGAAGGTTATTGAAATCTTCAGCAGTTCCAAAAAGAGCTGTGCAAGACCAAGGTAATGTAAAACTTTTAGTTGTATCGTTTATTGTAAGTTACCGCAGTAAATCAAAGTTTCACTAATTGATGAGGCACCTAATACCCTTGATTTTGAAAAATGAATGGCTGTTTGATTGACCTATAATAGTGCTGTGTTAATCAAGAGTGTAAGTTACATGTGCTTCAAATTTTTATCGAAAACATAGTAAAAAATATTGTTTGTGGCTTTCGCTGAAATAAAAAGTGCAGTAGATAATCCAAAAATTTAATTTATGTCAAGAAAAATGAATAGTATGCTTTTCATGCAAGATTTAGTTACAAATGCTATTCTGATGGTAACGTTACAATAGATAATTAAATCCTGATTAGAATTGTCACAAATTGGCTATAATTTTGTATTGCCAGTAACTGTTTGTTTCTTATTGAAATTCAACACAATCTAAATCTATCATCAGAAGTTTTTTGAATAAGTGATGGCTAAAAACTTTGAATCATCCTATGTTTTTATCCAAGTTCTTTGAATTTGCTTGGAATTTATAAGATGTTTTAAAATAATTTATCAATGGCTGTCGTGTGAAGTAGTCAATGTGATATTTTGATTGCACTCAGTGAGCATGAATGATGTATTTCAAATAATTCATTTATTTTTAAAATTTACAGTTATTTTCTTACTGCTTATTGCCTTATTATAATTAAAAGAAATATCATGCAGTCTTCTGTACTTTAGTAGGAAAATAGTAGCACACGCACTCCGACATAACACAGCTTTAAAATAAATGATTAGGTTTTGAATAAGTCAGCTTTCCATCCTACAGCTAGTCACTTTCAAATGTGAGCTTTAATACTATGAACAGTGATCAGACAGAGTTGTTCACAAAGGTGGCCATGCAGAGTTGACCACCAAAGGTGACCATGCAAAGTGTACATAGTTTATATAGGGTGCCTCTTGGTTAATTCAAGGTCCAGAAACATGATTAATGGGTGTTTCTGAAAATAAAATTTTAGAGTAGGCTACATGGAATCTCAATTAGGTAAATGTGAAGCGTGTGCCAGTAATCGATGATTAAGTTTTCGGTGCCGAAACATAGTTAATTAGATCGAAATTAACAAGTTTTCTTCTATGCACTTTCCATCAGAAATGAGTATTTTACGAGTTAAAGCAGTATGTTAATTTTCGTCTTTGATGACGAATGCGATCGAATAAACAGCTAATAATCGATTTTTGAATTTTTGTTGCTTGAATCAAGGTAATAGCATCGAAATAAACGACTTTTCTTTCTTAAACTTTCTGCGGCAAATGAGTATTTTACGTGTTAGAGCGGTAGGTTTTATTTGTTGCGCGATTGAGCTATTAAAGTACGTTTAAGTACTTTGTAATTTATTATTTTTCGGCCCCGCGGAGCCTGAACCCACTTCTAGGATTTTTTAATAAATAACATAATATACATTATCACCCAAAAGTAACGAGTTATGGCGGTATGTTAACTTTTGTTTTAGATGGCGGGAATGCGCTCGATTATTCGAGCGCATGGGAAGGGAGAGTTCATAGTAGTGTTGCCATACGACGCGCTCGACGAATTTCTTTCCGCTTCAAACACTAGAGTTGCGGTAAGTCATTTACCGTTATTACTCGTAAAATACTCATTTCCGACGGAAAGTGCACAGAAAAAATTTGTTCGTTTTGATCTAGCTAACTATGCTTAGGCACCGAAAACTGGAAAATCAATTACTGGTAAACGATTCACATTTACTTTCAATTATTATGAACTCCAATCTCAAACTAAATTTGACTAAAATTGAATGAATAGAAATCTAGTTCAAATGAATAAAACTTGTTGGGATAAAAAGTGTTCACATTGTGATTGGAGAATTTACATAATAATAATTATAATAATAATAATAGTAATAATAATAAAAATAAATTAAAATTCCATATGGATCAGTACAACAGTTTACAAGATACAGGACTAGAAGCTGTGTAATGGGTTGATTTACTTTAATAACACATAGGTCTAAATTCATATGATTAATTTGCAGCTGAAGAGTTAAGAAGAACCTATTTCTGGCATTTCAAAGGCTGTGTTTTGAAAATGGTATGGGTACTCGTGGAGCCAACATACCCTAAGCCATACATGGTGCATGCATTCTTTGAATAATCTACAGGTATTGCAAGTTTATTTTTGAAATTTTCCAATAGCCCTTCTCTCTGTGGGTTATTGATATTAAGACCAACAAAGGCTCTGTCACTCACTGTAGAAACTTTATTCTACTTTCAGTTGACGCTTAAATTATTTGTCTATAAAATAGAGAGCATAATTCAAGTTCTACTCTCAACTTGAGTTTTCCCTAAATGTGTGTTCTTCCAAAAATGCTGAAAATTAGGAATATATACCTTTTTTCCAATTCAGTATTCAAAATTATGTTCCTGTTTATTGTTTAAGGAGACCAGAATCAATTTTCCTCATTGAAAAGTGATGGAGCTTTTGTTGCTTGGAAAAGTACAAAAAATTCTGCATACATTGGTTAAAATTTTTCTTGTTGCAAAAAATCTAAAATTTTGCTGCATGAAAATGTGTGTAGAATTTAACTTGACACATGTGAACCATATTTTGTTTCTCTTGTTACCATAGTATGATATAGCATGGCAAAATATTGAATAAATGAAATGCAGAAGTACAGTGAATGCCAGGTGATTTACAAGTAAGATGAAGAAAGTACGAATGAGGAGGAAGAATTTAAACAAGAAACAACATAAAATACAAAAAATGTTTGAATGACATACAAGTTACAGAGGATGAATGGCACAGTTCATGGAATGAGTACAGGAAAAGTACCAGAAGAAAAGGTGACCGACATAGAAAGAAAAAAAAACAAAAAAAAAAGAAAAAACATTTTATTTCTAATGAAATACAAACATGATGTGTCGATACATTGGTTTTTAAAACACCTTAAAGTTTATCATCCTAAATTGATATCGATAATAACACATTGGTAACGCAGTACCCGTGCAAAAGTTGAAAAGAAAATCATTGACAGAAAAGCACAACAAAAGTAAGTTCTTTCCCTGCCTGATCTGATTTTCACAGTGCATTCAAATATAAGTAACTAAGAGAACAAAATCCTCACGACGTTCATTTGAAAAACACTATCATTAGTGCGCACATGTTTTGAAATAAAAGCAAAAAACGCATTCAAATACCTTAGCATAGAGACCCTTAATTACTATTTACACATGGTTACCGTAATACCCTTATTAAGTGTTGAAACAAATGATTTAGATCCTTAATTGCTATTCATACTTGGTTATCGTAATACACATGATAATTTTCGACACAGGATTTAGAGAGAAGCACAAGTTAATAAAAAATAAACAATAATATGTATAAAAGGACCGTTTGCATTTGGAGTGCGGCACTGAGTTTCAGTTTCTGTGTTTCAATTTCTAAGTTTCAATTCTTGAAATTTTTGCTAGAAAGTAAAAATTTATTTTATTTTACGTTCGCTAAGTCATTCTAATATTGATCTTACTTATTCCTGTTGACTATAATGAGCATCACAACTGTTGGTTCAATGCAGGGGAATGAAGATCGTTTTTCCACAATTATTAGTACTTCATCTGTGGTGCCCGGAAGTGGAGCTTATTATGTTCTAATAAATCATCAACTCCAAAATCCAAAAATTCCTTTCAAATTTTTAAAATGAGCAGATTTGATTTATTTTGCGGCTATAGCTATGAGGTCGACAATAGGGATTTGGGACAATTTTTCGCACCGACGTATCATACAGTGGGCCAAGTGGTGAGCTCGGAAAGAATATAATATTCGCTATAACAAAACAGAAAATGGTTATAATATTTCTTACTTACGCTTATAGTACTGGCGCAAAGAGTTCATCGGAGTCAAAGACATGAAAAGTATTGTTTTACATTGCTCGCTGTAACATTTTCAACATAGGTGGAACCGTTCAGAAGTAAACTATCCGAATTAGTGTTGTCGTAATGTATTCACGAGAATAAAAAGGTAAGAAGAGTTTATCACACAAAGCTAACGACGGCAATTTGATGCCAGAATAAGAAGGTTAAAAAATGATGTTTTTTATAGTTATGACATTCTTCGAATCCGTGGCCTTTTTATGATGTTTCAATAAGAACGAAAAAAGAGAAAGTAGTTACTAAAATACCCTCAAATTTACATCCTCTCTTTCTTTGCGGTAATTAATTTGGGTTTAGAAATGCAAAATGAGTGTGAGTAACTAAGAAAACTAAATCTCTGTGACACATAATTGAAAACATTTTTGTTAGGGTGCACGTATATTGGATCATGAGTCCATAATATTTTCTGCATAGTTGGAACACTAATGCAAACATGAGCGTAGGAAGTGAAGAATTGCCAATGAACTACGTCGCATGTTCAAATGTTTCAATATGAGCGGAAAGTGCTTTCAAATATCTTAAAATTAAGACCATGGTTTGATATCTGCACATGGGGATCGTAATATTTAAACAGATAATTTTTTAAACGAATGGTTAGGAGAAAAACACGTAGAAATTGCATTCCCTTCGTTGTGTTGGTCTGATTTTAACACTGGTTTTTATTACAAGTGGTTGAGAGAACATTGTGCATGTGATGCGTTGTTAAGAACGCTTTAGTTAGTGCACTTCCATATTGAAATTTGATCTTATGAACGTTGGAACTAGTGAAATGAGGGATTAGGGTTGAAAGTAAAACCGGTCGATCCAAATTAATTTGCGTCTTAGACTGCAAGGTTGCTATTTGAGGCCATTTTACATTATTATTGTATCAACTAGTAAGCTAAATAACTGGTACAGATAAAATGAAAACTTTCACAATAAAGCAAAAATTAAATTTGATATGCTATTAGCTTTGGCACAGAAAAGTTCACCGGATTAAGACAGATGAGAAGGATCGTTGTACAATGCCAACCGTAACATTATCAACATTGCTGGGACAAAACGAGAAAGTCAGAACAACCTAAAATGGTATGGCCAAAGTATAGTAAAAGAGGGTAAGGGACGACACTTTGTCACACAAGATTTAACATGAGCATTTAAGGAAGGGAATGTGTTCTACATATATAGACACGCACACACATACATATATATATACCCATACATATACATACATACGAGCGCCAAATGTGGGTACATGCATTTACTTAATATTCGTATACAGGCAGTCGTATTGCATGCGCATATAATAAATCTGTCTTGATTGTTGTATGATGTAACGAGAGAGAAGATAATTAGCGATAAAAATTCCTAACTTCTTTTCCAGTACGTACTGCAGTTCATACTTATTGTGTTAATGCAAGATAGAGAGTCATTTTAGTTTTGAATTCTCTTAGTGTTTGAGGGGTTTTGATGCCCCGGGGGAGTCTGTTCCACAGTAAGGCAGATGATACTGACAGAGCTTTCTGCCCAATGTTAGATGAACGGTATTTGATTAAGACATCACGTCTCCTATTCGGCTTTTGGTTGATGACGGTAGGGGAATGGAATTTCACTATTTCAGCACCGCTATGAGGTAGATATAAAGAGGAGCGTTCGTATTGGGCTTTGTGCGCCAGACACCTTTCCTGAATCGGTGCCCAGTCGAGCTTATTCAGGAGAGGTGTTACGTGATCATTTGTTGTTAATTTACCGTTGCACAAAACCTTAGCTGCAAAATTCATGCATTTTTGTCGGTCATTTTGAAGAAGTTTCGATATATCTCCCCAAACAGGGCTACAGAAGTCAATACGTGATAAGGCCAAAGATTGAACGACTAACAATCTAGATTCTTCGTCGAGCATACTTTTTATACGATTAAAAAGCAATTAAGTCCCGTGAATTGTGTTACAAGTTTTATCAACGTGGGATTTAAAGGACATGTTTCTATCGAACCAAATACCTAAATTTTCTACTTTTTCTAATGGATGAATTTTATCATTCCCTACTGTAAGAGTTAGATCTAAATTTCGAATGTTGTTTATCGAATCTTTTGACCCAAAAATCATGAACTGTGTTTAACTTGCGTTTAGCCTGAGACCATTTTAGTCATACCATGACTTGAGGCTGATCAATAGAGCTTCAGCTCTAGTTTTCGTCTCTGGTATTTCTGCTACAGAGCTTGTCATTGCAATTTGGACATCATCTGGATACATGGAGATTCCAGTGTTAGAAGGCATTGGAGGGAAATCGTTAATGAAAATTGAAAACAATAGCGGGCCCAGAATGGATCCTTGAGGAACACCAAAGTTATTTTGAAGGAATGGGGACAACTTGTTATCTAAGAGAACTGCATGAGACCGATTTGCTAGGTAACTTTTGAACCACTGCGTATCAACTCCTAAATTCAGTATTTTTCGTAGGAGTCGATCGTGTTCGACGCTGTCGAATGCTTTAGAGGGATCGAGTAGCTTCAAAAGTGTTACACTTTTTTGGTCGATATCGCTGTATATTTTTTCAGTGATATTGAGCAGTGCGTCTTGAGTGCCAGTGTTCCTCCTGTAAATGGTGTGGGTCCTGTATGGTAAATGGGTTCTGTAAATGTTTTTTTTTCATCGTATAAAAAGTATGCTTGACGAAAAATCCAAATTTTTAGCCATTCAATCCCTTGTTTTATCGCGCATTGACTACTGCAGCCTAGTATGGGGAGACTTACCTCAATACCTTCAAAGGGCTTTACAAAAATGCGTAAACTTCGCATCCAAGGTGGTATGCAACGGTAATTTTAAAAGAAGCTACCACGTAACCCCTCTCCTTAATAAACTCGGCTGGATTCATATTCAAGAAAGGCTCCTCATGCAGAGGGCCCAATACGTATTCTCCTCGTTGCATCTTCTTCAGAGCAATGCTGAGATAGTGCGTTTCCATCCACCCACTGTCACCAACCAAAAGCCGAACAGAAACAATAATGTCTTAGTCAACTATCGTTCATCTCACATTGGGCAGAAGGCTCTGTCAATATCAGGTGCCTTACTGTGGAACAAACTTCCCTTGAGTATTAAAATCCCTCAAAGACCGAGAGAATTTAAAGCCAAAATAATTCATCAACCGTCTCAACGATAATTCTTAGTTACAGAACATACTGAAAACGTATTGACGAATCTTACTTTGCCTGGTATCTCCCATTGCTTAATACTCTCCCTTGCTCATTTTCTTTATAATTCAAGGCATCACACAACAGTCTTGAAGTATGCGTAGGTATTAGGATTTGATTGCCTATACGCTGTGATTTGCAAGCATGCTCACTTGTATATGTGTGTACGTATATGGGTGTGCATGTGTGCACAATACACCTGTATGCACTGGACTAGCAACTGGTATATAAACTATAAATACCATACTTTTTTTATTCTAACACTACCCAACACATCATTTCATTTTATTATTGTAAAGCAATCCAAAGCTTAAATGTCTTGTACATGTAAAATGTGGTAACTATGTATATTCATCAATTGCAGGCATTTTGCGCCATATTTCAAAGGTAATGTGATTTTTTTTTCCTAATATGACACCCTTATAGGACATTCATGTTTCTTTCTCCGTCACGTCCAAAAATGTTCTTGGTAGGCTAGTGTAGTGCAAATTATCATATCATCTCTTACGCTCTAGAGTATATTATAACAACAGCACCTTAGCCTCGATTGCTTCTGGAAATATTCTGTACTTGGGAACCGTTGTAGAAAAATCGTTTTCATGTGTCTGACTGAGGTAGACTGTTTTGTGCCTATTTTTTCAGTACGGAAATTTTATAAAATTCATGCTATAATGAATGATATTTTCTCCGATTCCCTCGATTGGAATGCTAGTTTATACTGATTAGTTTACGCTGATATTTGCGCATATGCTTCCTCATGTATATATGTACTTGTGCACGCTATGCGTACGTAGATAAGTGAGTGTGTCACTACGAAATAATTCATTTCACTTGATTATTGTACAGCATTTATAAAATATATATATATACAACTATATCTGTTGCGCGATCACCCACATTCGATAAGTAAGATGCTTATCAACCAATGATCCTTTCGATACAATATTTAATAAGACATCGTTACAATATTTCATTAAATATTGTAAGCAGCAACACATACAGAAAAAGTTGTCACGAATTTTCTTTGCCCATTATCCTATATTTCTGAACATCGCACAGCATTTTTATAGAACGTGTATATATTGTGATTGCCTCGATGCATAGAAATGTATTTGTGTACGTTTGCGTGTTAGGTGTATATATATGTGCGTAGGTATGTATATGCATGTATATGTGTATATATATGCGTAGGTATGTATATGCATGTATATGTGTATACATTTACATGTATATATGCACATATGTGTGTACTAAACTGACAACTGGCATTTTAACTAGAGATGATGTTTTTTCTGTTCACTCTCAACTTGTAACATTACCTAACTCGTCATGTCTTTATTATTGTTAAGCATTCACGTAAAAAATTATACATTAGTTGTGTGATCATCAATTTATAGATAAATAAAATGATGATTAATTAATGACCGTTATGATTAAAATTTTTTAATTAGAAATACAAACCCTGTGATTTTCGTGGTCCTCATGCTTTTATATGTGTATATACATTTTTTTCGTGCTCTCTCAAAATGGCATTTTTGAACATCGTCCGAAACAAACAACTCTAATATTATTTCCTGGCACAAAGAATTGCGAAGTTTCATATCATGCACGTGTAAATTGTAAAAAGTGTTCTAAACCCACAATGAAAATGCATCGTCTATGAAATTGTGTTGTCTCTTATAATTATCATTACATGAATCATCAAATGTAGATTAACTAGGGAGCACGTTTTAATTATCATTACATGTATTATCAAATGCAGATTAAGCTAGATTAGGAGAACATTGCCCTCAATCATTTATTTCCGACTAGTGACATGAGTATTACAATACTCATGTGTGTGTATCACCTAAGTGTATTAACTTTAAGATATTTTAAAAACCAATGATAGGAATTTTTTACTATCTCTATTGGAAATAAAATGTTTTTCTTTTTTCTTTTCTTTCTTTCTGTAGGCATATTGATTTCGATGAAGTTAATTTGACTCGTCCAGGTGAGATGACAGTTGATTCGTTACTACTTTTTCTAATATTTTGGACAGGACAGGTAAAAAGCTTATGGGCCTGTAATTTGACGCTGTATTTGTGTCACCAGTTTTATGCAACGGTCTAATTATGGAGTGTTTCCATTGGTTTGGAAACTTATTAGTTGCTATTGATGTGTTGATAATCAAACGAATCAATGGTTCTGTGACTGGAAAACTATCTTTGATGTATTAAAGGCTGATTCCATCATGTCCGACTGCTTTTGTGTTTTTCAATGAGTATAAAATGGTCTGTAACTCTGGTAGATTGACAGGGCGTGGCTTCCACAGGGCAATAGCCTTTAAAAGTGCAGTAGGGCATGAACTTTCAACTGACAATTTCCTCGGACTGGTTTTACTCACTTCATCGAAGACTTGGGCACCTACTTTTGAAAGAATGTGTTGAACTCAGTGGCTTTTTCCAAAGGATTTTCATAATTACTTTTGCGCTCTAAATTTTTATATTGAGCGCTCTAAATTTTTATATTTTCATGAATGATTCCCATGTACGTTTTGGATTATTTTTCGCCATGACAAGTTCTTTTTGAAGTGAGTTTATTTTGCTTGCGTGATTTTCTTCCGAAGAATCTTTACAAGTTCTTTATATCTCTTGTATAAAGTGCTGTTTGACCTATTTTCTTTATACACTCGTAAGTAAATTTTTCTTCATTCTGCTTAGGCCTTTAATTTCGATTGTAATCTACAGAGTGCGTTTTGGCTTAGTTTTCTTGGTGATATAAGGTGCGCATTCATTGAGAGCTGCTGTGAAGTTCCCGTTAAAGATAGAAACTTGAATGTCCACATCGTCAGATTGCATCATACTCTGAAATTCGGAGAACCTGTTTAGGGGTTTTTCATTAAATAGTTCCGGTGAATATTGACTTTTTAGGCGGTTAGTCATGAAACGATAGTTTTGTCTTTCCTTTGCAAAATAAATTTTACATTCTACATAGTGGTGATCGGCGACAGAAGGTGATAAACTGTATTAAGTATTGCCGTAGGTTTGTTTGCGATTACCAGATCGAGGAGAGTCTTAGATACTCATGTAACGCGAGTCGGTTCTTTAACCATTTGTGAAAGGTTTAGTTTGTACAACAGTCACCTAAGCTGATTTTTTTCATCTGTTCAGTCAATATTTAAATCACCGAAAGCAAAGAATGACTTTTTTGTTGGTAGAATTTCCTTGAAAATTTTTTCAATAAACTCTAGTGTTGTAGGTAGAGATGCTGATGGGTGCCGGTAAAGGCTGCCGTTAATGATGGATTTATTTGCACTTTCAACAAGACCATTTCTATGCCCTCGCACATTTCATTTGTTAAAAGTAAAGACGACAAATAAATTTCTGTCACAAAAATGCAAGATTCACTACCTTTGCTGCTCTGAACGCCGTCATGGCGGTACAGCATGTAATCGGGAATATTGAAGAAGGAGCTCTGAGTTCGCGAATCAAACCATGTCTCGGAAACACATAAAATGTCAATGTCTTCTGTGACCAACATTACTCTAATGTCATCCAACTTTCTAATGAGGCTACGAGCATTGATATGTGTAATTTTGATGTGTTCTTTTTCATGGCGATTAATTGCGGCATCTAAGTGATTTTTGGGCAGGGACTGTTACGTGGATTCATTGACCTTATCATTGTTGCCCAGAGTGTCAAGTCTAGCCTCAGGTACATTTGAGAGACTGCCATTCAACTGGACAACAGTATTTCGTCATGAAGATGATGTGATACCAGTGTTGTTTTTGTCTTGTGTAACAAGGGTACTGTAGTGATCATTTTTCCTATGAAGCATCAACGGAGGGTTATTAGTTGATAATTCTGGTGAGGAGTCGACTACTGTTCTCCAAATACCATTGCCTTGCTAAGCGAAGATGAAAATTCTTTTACCAGTGACCTTTGATATGATATGTGGTATTAGGTCCCCTGCATCACGATCAAAATGTTTTTCGTCAATGTATTTACTTATGAGCCTAGGTAGATCACCGCTTTTTTGTCGAGGAAATTGATATATTTGTTTTCATTTGTGGTGCTATCTTTTTTGATTGCTGCTTTTAAGGAATTGTAATTCCATTTTGAAGATGATCGCGTTTTAAGCTGGCGAGTTACTGCATGAAGGAGGCAGTGCCCATCGGCTATGGTAGGAAGCAGCTTCACTTTCAATGATCGTTTTAATTCATCCATGGTGGTACTGACGAGTGAGTACATGGAGCTTGCGTCATATTTAGGCTGACTTTTAGCATTATCAGACGAGAGTTGTCTGGATTCCTTGTTTTCCAGGCTTTGAATTGGCAGGCTGTGGCCAATTTTAGTTGAGTGAGCGACTGGGAAATGAGGGGTGCTCTTGTCATTTCCCCTTTCTTGGTGGTGGTTGTGTATGCGGTTGGGCTGTAAATTTTCTATCAGATTTCGACTGAGATTCTGCTGCGATTTTTCTCTTCGTATTGATTTTACTGCTTCTGAGTACGTGGTTGGTAGTTGGTGTTGTGAGGAGGGTATATCGCTCTCTGAGTGCGCGTCAGATGATAACGAAAGCCTATTTTTTGTGGGTACTGTGCGGTAGTCGGAGATCAATGGAGGAGAATTTTTATCATCAACAGGCAAGCAATGATTCAGGTTTCTAGAGACTTCACTTGAAACAGCTAGTGATCGAGTAGAATTCTTTAATTCATTTTTGCTGTTTTGCACTGATATTGGAGCATTTAGTTCTGTTATTCAAGCCGTTGGAGCTTATGATACATGAGCTAGATTGTAAAGTGAGTTTCAGACTTGATTTAAGGAAGCCGTCTGGGTAGAAATCAGGATATGTGTTGATTTTCTGTTTTTATATGAATCTTATAAAGGATTTTCTTGCGCTTACATTGGTAGTTTCCGTTTACGTCTACTCGGAATAGTGCGCCCACCAGAGGGGGGGAAAGCGATGGGGGTGGCGTGACCTTGACCCCTCCCCCCCCATTATTGGGGGTCAATTGAGCGTGTTTCTCTGCGGCAATGGCAATATAGTTCGTTCATGGGCTCCTCAAAGTGCTTTTATTATTCAAACGAAACATTCTAACGCTGAATAAATATTTTTTACGATATTTTGACAATATCAGAATTTAACTGTTCTGCCGTATCTATGATAACGTAGCAGGAGACCGTCTTGATAGAAATCGGGATATGTGTTGATTTTCCTTTTTTATATGCATCTTATAGAGGATTTTCTTTCGCTTCCATTGGTACTTTCCGTTTACGTCTCCTATGAATAGTGCACCCCCAGAGGAGGGGAAAGCGATGGGGGTGGCATGACCTTGAACCCTCCCCCCCTCATTATCGGGCGTCAATTAGGCGTGTTTCTCTGCGGCAATGGCAATATAGTTCGTTCATGGGCTCCTCAAAATGCAATCATTATTCAAACGAAACATTCTAACGCTGAATAAATATTTTTTTTTTAATTTTTGACAATTTCAGAATTTAGCTGTTCTGCCGTATCTATGATACCGCAGCTTTCATTCATTGCTCGATGACAGCTGTAGTATCATAGCTACAGTTATGGCGAGCACACCAACCCAAAGGGCTTGAAAAGAGCTATAAAACAAAGGAGTTGACTTGACAAAAAAACGTATTTTGCTCGGAAAAAAATGAAAAATTCTAAAAATTGGTTGTTTTCAAGAATCACACCTATTCTCTATGTTGTGTAGTTTTTCCCAGAGGTACAAAGCTATTACAATGCAAATTATATCAACCGAAAGGGCTTGAAAAGAGCTACAAACGCTCAAGAGTTCATTGTAGAAAACCCTGTAGTTCAAAAGATAAAAAGAAAAACAATTTTTTGTGAAAAAAACACGTTTTTCAGGAAACTTGATAATTGGTTCTCAAATGTATCTCCTTCCACAATTTTAGAGCTACGAGAATGGTTTATATACCATTCGATAGGGCTTAGCAAGGTGTATCCATAAGCAATAGTATTTTTTGATACATTTATTATTTTGAAAATTACACCACATGAAAAAAAATTGAAAAAAAAGGTCATTTTATTTTCTTTTAGTTCCCAAAATCCACAAAAAGAAGTTATCAAAATTCCCTATTGCTTATGGTTATATAGACATATGAGCAATCTAAAAACAAAGTACTGGTTCTGTAACTTCAAAATTGTAGAAAGAAAAAAAAAGTGCAGCTACAAAAATGTCGTCAAATAACAAATGATCTATGCATCATTTCACACCTACTGTGAAAATTTCAGAGAAATCCATCCATAAATAACGGACTTTTTTACCCAGACGGTGTCCTTAAGAACAATCTGTTGAAGAAAATGGTGTGTTTCTTCTCTTGTACCGGGCCAAGTACGAACATCATTGCAAGTTATGAGATCAGTTGCACCATTTGTTCGGATCGGAATCAATTTAATACCGTTTGTTTTTCACAAATTCAACGTCTGATACAATTGTTTACCGCTGCACGCATTCACTACATAAATACGAGTCAAGGCATGCTTAGACAATATAAGTTCTCTAATTTTAGCAATGTTAGGTTGCGAGAGGCTTAAATATCGGAAGCAAACGATGTAGTTAGTGAATTGAGGCATTTGGCCTATTGCGTCAAGGAGGTCATCAATACGACTGGAAATTACAGTTCGTATTTTACAAGTGGAGTCAATGTCGCTCCTTTGGACCGTCGTGAGAATTTTATCTCCGACAAGAAATGTATCCAGAGATTTTTTGCAACGTGAGTCAGAAAATTGGCTCGTAGAAAACGGGATATTTGGCGTAAAATCGAAAGAGCTTACATGCAAGTTCATTTTGAAAAGTTGTTCTGTAATGAGCCTAATATTTGAAGCGGTGGAAGATATCGAAAGTGGACTTGGAGGCGTCCGCTGTTTTGACATTTTCATTAAGTGGGCTGCGGTGAGAAACAGGTTAATGTTTACCTGATGAATTATATGAGACACTGAAATTTGAAGCTGGTGCCAGCTGCTTGATGCAATATTCAGGTAATCAAGATCGCTAGAATTATAAAAATTAGAAATAATAAAACCGCTAATATTAGGCTCATTCATCACACCATTCTCGGTAGCTAGTGACAAATTTACATTTTTACCATCGTAACACGTGAAATTCTTGGTGACTCTTTCGCTGATGCATCTTCTCGAGGATTGCTTGGATAGTGGAGTTCAGGCTCAGGGGATTCTTCCTTGCTCTTGCTAGGGCTTGTTTCAACTGCGTGCGATGCTGGTGTTAAGACTTGATTGTTTCCAGCAGCGCTTGGGAGATTTTTGTCCGTGACAGGTGACCCCGAAACTCGACTCTCTGTCGGGCGCGACTTTCTGTCGACTCAATGTCGGTCAGCTCTGGTGGTGCTGGATGGGTGGCGGTGCTCTCGTTGACGTCGCACTGCTTTACCGTCGGGGTTTTTTCTGTCATTTTGAGCGGTTGAGGCTTTTGAACGAGCGATTTTATGCGTGACGTTTTCGGTGGTTTTCGTTTTCGTTTTATGAACGGTTCAGATATAGTCTGCTTAGTTGGCTTTGAGTTTTCAGGCGGCGTTGTGAGGGATGTTATTTCTCCAGATAAAGCCGCTTTCCGAGTAGCAGAGCGAGTTTCATATGAATACATCGTGAAATTGTATCGGATGTATGGATAGAGGGGTAGATATTTCAGGTTTTGTTCGCTGAGTAGAAATTATTGAGTGGGTAATCTTCGTCATGGGAGGTGGTAAGAGGGTCACTTGAATATGAGTGATCAGTGATCTAACCATTTAAATTCAGCAATACTCAGAAACATCACTTTTCGATGGTCGAGGGAGATGAAGATGATTGGCGTCTCATGCTTGTAACAAATAACATGGTGATGGTCGAGGAAAATGAAGATGAATGACGTCTTTAGCTCTCATGCTTGTGAAAAATAACACTGCAATTTTTCCGTGTGAAGATTGTCACGTAGAGATATTCACAAGACGTCATATTGCTGAAAATTCGCTTCACATTGTGGAATTATGTTCTTCGCAGTGAACACAGATTTAAGTTAACGACTATTATAGCATGGCAATTTTTCAAAACTGCTCCGATCAATCGATGTAATTTATTTGTAAAGTTTTTTCAATGAATGTAGGAGTTTCTTCGTCAGAAAAAAAAAAGAATTTTTTTCTTCTTCTTAACCCTTTCTTTCAATTCGCGTCACTAATTAACCAAATTTGTTCATCAAGAGAATAATCACAGCCGATATGGTGCATCATAAGTCGATAGTATGCGTTAGAATATTAAATGCCCAGGTTGTATTAGCAGTAAAATCGTTTACAAAATATGATCACCTGAATTCATTTTCACGAGATACGAGCCTGCCAGAGTACAATTTCTTTTCTGTTGCGATTTTGGTATCCGTGGTTTGAAAAATAGGAAACATAGGTGACATCGCCTTCAAAATGGGATAAAAATTAACTGTCAGGCGATGAAAAGAAACTTAAAGACACTCAACTCAAATTTTCACTGACATTCTATATAAATTTTGTAATAACAGATGAGAATTGCATAAAATTTGTCACTGTATTTCATGTTGGTGTTCAAAAAATTCACTATTGCTACTGCATCAGGTTTTTTGTTTCCACGTTAGTATTCTTGGTAAGCTTGTTCAAGTTCAAGTTAGTGGGGGTGAGAAGGGGATCTAGAAAAGGGAGGAGAAAAGGGAGTTCACCGCGCTGGGAGGCGGAAGTGGGGGCTGTTGCACACACTTCGAGTCTAAACAGAGTTTACAGAAAGCACCATTATGTTTTGCACGATCACAACTGAATGATCACAACTGATTGTATTTGATGATTTTTTTCCAGTTTCACGATTCAACGATGTATAAAGCACATTCACGGATGCTCAGTTTGAGTTTGGGGTGTTGGAAAAGTTTAGTTCCATCACCTTTTGAAATGTTTGAAATTTTGAAATTATAGCAACAACAACACCTCGTTTTAACGTCTTTCACAGTTTCGTATAATCATACACAAAATTTTTCAAAGAATTAAATCCGAAAATCAACAGTTCGGAAATAACGTTCTCACGGAGCGGCGCGCGACACCCCACCTCCTGTCACCACCGCGGCCAGCGGCCAACCCAAAAGTGTTTGGATCGTACAAGTGGATGCTTAGCATGGTGCAAAAGTCTACATTAACCTGTATGTTGAAAAGAATGTGACTGAGTATGAAATGTTCTATCATGGTAGTTTTGTAAGCCAACTCTTGTTATCTGCATGCTGTAATCATTTAATGGGAATAGACATAGTAGATTAGGTCAGCAGTGTGATAGGGGAGTTAAAAATATCATTGAACACTCAGTCCCTGGATTGCACGTAGTAAGTATGAGAAGGAGAGGGAGACCTTGAATGTGATTGAGCGGTATGGAGAGAATGTGTGATTTGGCAGATGTGTGCAAGATGATTGTGGTATGATTTGTCTGGCTGGACTGGATCAGGATTGTAATTTAATTATTGTAGATGCTCTCAAAAATTTTTTTATACAAGCCTGGAGTTTGAAACACTGACTAGATTGAGATAGTCATGTAAAGTGGGTTGTGGTGGCCTGCCATACCTGAGGGTTCCATATCCCCAAATGACATATCTCCATTGTCAGACATTTTTACTACTGAATAAAATGCGGCCAGTCTAGTAACCTGGGGTAATGTGGGACACCATGTCGGGACAGTTGGGAGCACCTTATGAAATGAGTCTAATGTATATTTGAGTTGAGAACAGGACCTGAATGACTTCTGTTTGCGGGGATTATTATTGAATTGTACGTAGCTCTATGAGTTTCTTACTCATTCCCTTTCACTTGCTCTTTGAAATGAAGTTATGGTGGTGGAGCCATACACTGACTTATTTTCTACTAAAGTATTACTAGTCAATGCCATGACATTGAAGTTCAGGAAAAATCAAGTTTGTGACAAGTATCACTCCTTGTGCAGTGTGCATCAATGTTATTTGAGATGCCGTATCACTGTTCCTAATTTATTCCCTTATTTCTCCATCATCTGCTGGTACTGTACCTCTTACTCTTCGTCCTACTAGCCCTAGTACTCCTGGGGCATACTCGTATATGCCTGCCACACCGCTTGTTGCGATGCCTGGGGCTGCAACGCCTGCCACTCCTAACAAAAGTAGGTTTACAATTTAAATGATGGTTCCCCAATTCCATTGACGAATGCTGTAATGAATGAAAAGAACGCTCAAATTGAGTTTTATGTAGTTAAATTTTGAAAAAGTCATGATCACTTGAAGAAATATTCATCCCACATGATAATTGAGACGCTTAAGCTCAATTTACACTTATTTAAATAGTGAATGGCTGTCACTTATGAACCTTAGTTTAGACAAAGAAAGAGTAGTACATTTCTAAACACTACTACTTTTGAGAATGGTATTCACACATGTTTTAAAGTGTGTAGCATTTATCCACGAAATGAATGCTGCAAAATTATTATTACACTCAAAGGAACATTCAAAGCAATTTTTTGTAGGGAAACCAACTTCAGCATTGAATTGGAAATTATTTCATACATAATACAAGGGTTAAAATGTTACTAATAATCTTTTTCCATTTTTCATTTAGTGTTAAATTACGAAAAATAATTGAAATGTTAAAAAATGAAGTTACCAACACTAAAGTTACTTGATATGACCTCAATTGCAATCCTGAGTTAACTCAGAAGATTCATGAATTAGAAATACCTAGTGCAGTGTTTGTGCTGATATGTTAGTCTTGTTTGGCAAAAATAGGTTTTGTTAATTAGATGAGCTCTTCCAGTTTTTAATGAGCCTCCTCTGTACCCCATTGTTTAATTCTTTACGTACCTTTACAGTGCAGCAGAACTTTAACTTGGCAATAGGCCTTGCCTATTTTGCATGAAGGATGTCTTACATATGATGATTTGCTAATGAGTGGGATAAAACTTTTGTATCCATTGGAAGTAGTATTCCATGAGAGAGAATGTGAGGGCCTGAGCTGATAGTGAGTTAGGGTTTCTTTTTTGTTTGTACTGTTAGGAAATCACACACTTAAAGGTTTTCAAAGTTTTAATTTGGTAACGCAACAAACAACAAGAAACTTAGAAGTTTAACAAAGGTTGATAAAATAGGGAATAAATATATACCGGGACAGCACGTACCTGCACTGGGCCAAGCATTGCTGTCGTTGTGCTTCGGTCATCTTTTAGGGTGACCGATAGCGCAGTCGATAGCGTGCCGGCGCGGTAATTTATAGTACTAAGTTCGAGTCTCGGAGCTCCTTGTGTACAGGTTGAGGCAAGAACGGAATTGTATTCCGTTAAGAAATCGGTTGGGAGTTCAGCTGAGGCACACATGGAACAGCGCAGCCTAAAAAAAGTAGGAAAAATTAGGTGAGAGTCTATCAACGGAAGCGGCTAAGGTGATAAATGCAATAAACAAAGCAAACAAGTGGCCAGGAATTATCAAATATTTTAAGCTTCAAAATCATTGACAAAGTAAATAATTGAAAGGAACGTATTTAAGTATTTGAATAGTACCTCCGGAAGGGTAGGAACATCTGACAAAAATTAGGAGTTAGATGGGCGCACAACAAGAATTTAGCGAGGCCGAAAAGACTGCTGTCGGGTTGGAAGCAGACCGGACCCGGCTGTAGTTGCGGTATACTGCGCAAAAAGAAAACTGTACACTTGTGAAATACACAAAAGTAGCAAGTTTCTTGCATTTGTTTCAATAAAAGTTCAACGTAGAGCACAAATTTAAATTGAAAAACGAGCCAAGTCCTAATAACCCTCACCTAAGGAATTACTTCCCGAATGAAGCCATAGGAGCTTCTTTTAGAAAGAGAGGGTAGGTACGAGAAGGAAAAATAACGAAAAGACTATAGTAGTAGAATGCCATTCGGAACAAGTATCAACAAGATTTAAACGTTTTAAGGATGGCCCAACGGGCTCTTAACACACTTGGGTAGCTTGACAGCTAAGTAAGTACGGCTCGACAGAACCGGTAAGTAAGTACGGCTCGACAGAACCGGTAAGTTCGGCTCGATAGAACCGGTAAGTTCGGCTCGAAAGAACCGGTAAGTAAGTTCGGCTCGACAGCCGAGTAAACAGTAACAGTTGAGGCGGCTCGAAAGCCTAGTAAATAGTAATACCGCTCTGAATGGCTAGTTAAATAAAATAAACATGAAACCAGGGTTGCGGAGTCGGTGGAATAAATTTGCGACTCCGACTCCGACTCCGACTCCTCCTTTCCAGAATTTGGCGACTCCGACTCCGACTCCGACTCCACCTTTTCAGAATTTGGCGACTCCGACTCCGACTCCGACTCCACCTTTTCAGAATTTGGCGACTCCGACTCCGACTCCGACTCCACCTTTTCAGAATTTGGCGACTCCGACTCCGACTCCATTTCTCCAGAATTTGGCGACTCCAACACCGACTCCGCCTATTCAAATTTTGTGACTCCAACTTCACCTATTCATAATTTATAAGATGAATATTTTATTTCTTAACTAGTGTACGCAGACCGTAAAAAATGACAAGATTCAATACCTTTCTTCAACAAATTTTCGTTTGAGTGGAGTTTCCATGCTTTCCGCTTATTCCAAAGGTAACTTAATTTTCTTATAAGAGTAATAAACACTCAGAACACAGCATTTTTGAGCCGCAAGAGAAGTAGTTATAGCCATTCGTGCCGTATCTAAGATACAGAAATTCAGCATTACTGAAAGCAACTGCGAACTTGTGTATGTATATTGTAATATGCAATACAGTACATTGCAATACAGTATATTGTAATATACAATACAGCATATTTCAATATGCAATACCCCGCCGAACTTGGTATTCACGATACAAACTTGAGTATATAAGGCTCTGGATTGCTCTAATTGTGATGAAAGTGACTTATTACAGAGCTATTGCACAACGAAAATGAGTGTATTAATTGACCGTGAACTGGAACCAAGACCGCCAGTGCTATTTTTTTCCTATCAATTATTCTTAACAGCGTGACACAAAACGTATAAATAAACACACGACACTCATTCTTAGTAGTAAACAGTTGCAGGTGTTGAAACCTGTGCATATGTTCATTATATTCATTATTAGCAAACGACTTTTAAATTGACTACAGATTGTTAATAATCAAGATACTAGTGTACATGATCGGTCAAAAATGACGGGATCCAATGGTATCGTTTTAAAAAAATCTCAAGATAAAAATGGCAAACACATATATCCATTGAAATAGTACCCGCGGTTAAAATACAGTATTCTCGTACTTGTGCACTGGTAAAACTCGTATCACAGATACGGTCATTAAGCATCTTTAAAAACGTCACAAACGTACACAACAACCAAGCAAATTGTATAACATAATACCTACCTGAATTGTAATTCAAATTATTGTAAAAAATTTGCCATACCTTTTAAGCATTTAAATGCCTTTGAAATTTAAATGCGATGAGTCGCATTTTCTTGACAGTTGATTCGATTTTCACGCAATGTTTTTTACTTATAAACATAAGTGAGCAGATGCCAGGTTTTTCATATTTCGATGGTATTTATGATACTGTCCAAGCAAGCAGATTCCCATTGTAATGAGATAGGGGAAATTACACACGAGAACATATACTTATCATTGACGGACACCTGGCTTTATTTTATACTGGGTGTCCTATAAAAATGTCCCCGATTTTTAATTAATTATATCTTAGCTTTAAATTAACATATTTTAATTGCCTTTTTTCACAATGTTGTAAATTTTGTTTCCTTTTCGAATAATTTAAATTTTTGAAAACCGGTTGAATAACCACTGTACAATGTCCAATTTACTGAAACGAGCAGAAAAATTAATTGTTAAGAGGAAAAGTTTTTAAAACAATATTGATATTCTTCCTTATTTTGTAGTTTCCATAAAACTGAACACACAAAAATTTTAAGGAGTAACAAATCATTACCTTATATAACGTTTAAATGAATGAGGTAATTTCAGTATCCAACGACATACCCTCCATTTCTCTCAAGGCAAGTATTACTTCTAGCCACCATTGAACGAAGAGTTTTACCCAATATTCCACCGTTTTTTATCAGTCCTTGAAACACTATTATTGAGAACACTTGAAACTTGAAACCTCTCAGAGGGTTTAAATACTTAGTTGTATGTACGATACATCGTTATGAAATTATTCTTAACAGTAGGTATTGAGGAATGTGTTGAAACCTTTCATGTAGCACCTTGAATGTATATGTGTATAATACTGATAATGTTACAGTGCTCTTGCGTAAGAATGTATTTAGACAGCACTATGCGTTGAGAACTGAGCTCATGGTTCTTGTGGATCTCTGCTCGTGGTTCTCGGGCTTGGCTGGAGCCTACTCCACCGCTACCCTTCGTAATGTAAACGTGTGTCCTGCTGTGTGTACTGATTATACAAACTCCAAGAGTCTCGTCTTCTTAACCTACGTCCATTAGGTTATGGGCCCAGTAAACCTTCCGATGAAGCAATATCAAGTGAGGTTATCTTAAGTCCCGAAGCGAAAAACAGCCCGGGACAGCGAGAACAGAAGTTGGTGATTTGTTAGTGCTGTGTGAGACAGAAACGGTGAAAGAGAAAGAAACATGGCAGGCTCCGTAAGTGAAAGTGCAAAGAACTGCCTCACGGCTCTTAATGATAAAAACTATCCTACGTGGAAGCTGCAAATGAAGATGATTCTGATGAAGGAAAAACTGTGGAACTTGGTTCGAGGAACGGAAACCATGCCACAGACTACGGACGAGACTGCTCGAAGAAAATTTGAAGAAAGACGTGACAGTGCACTTGCAACAATTGTGCTTGGTGTCGAAACAAGTCAACTTTATTTGTTGGGTGATCCTACTGACCCTGTGCAACTATGGCATAAGATTGAAGATACATTCCAGAAGAAAACTTGGTCTAACAAGTTCAGACTACGCAAAAGACTCTACAACATGAAACTAAAAGAAGACCAAGACTTACAAACTCATCTCAAAGCATTTGTCGAAATATTTGAGTCCTTGAGTGTGATTGATGACGCAGTTGACGAAGAAAGTCGTGTAATAATCTTGCTGTCGTCACTTCCCGACCATTTCTCCACACTGGTGACTGCACTGGAAGCTCATGAAAAACTACCGTCATGGGATATTGTGACAGAGCGTCTTCTGAATGAAGAAGCAAAACTGAAAAACCAAAGTGCTTCAGACTTCAGTGAAAAATCCCTTGTGACCTCCAAATTGAAAAACTCACGATGCTTCGAATGCGGAAAATTGGGACACCTACGTACCAAGTGCTGGATCTATCAAGAAAAATTGAAGAAAGAAGATGGGAACCACACAGAAAACCAAAACAATTTTGTAGCAGGTAAAACAAATTATATCGGTGCATTGTCTGTGATAAATATCAATAATTGTTGGGTAATTGATTCCGGTGCAACAGCACACATGTGTAATAATAGGAATGATTTTTCTTGTATGAATGAGCTATCTAGTCCAATTAACATTGAAGTTGGTGATGGTAGAAACTTGCAAGGTGTTGGTGTAGGTGATGTTGAAGTTATGGTGTTGTTGCCTAAAGGTCGAGTAGATACCTGTGTTGTTAAGAATGTCTTGTATGTACCTGGTTTAGCTTACAATTTACTTTCCGTGCCTCAGATTACAGAAAGTGGAAACTCAGTTTACTTTGACGAAAGCTCATGTAAGATTGTAAATAAAGACGATGAATTAATTGCCTTAGGCAGTAAAGTAGGAAAATTGTATAAACTTAATTGCACCCTTAATTCAGCCGCTAAATGCATGAACGTTTCCTCTGATGAAATTCTGTGGCATAAACGATTTTGTCATCTAGGATTCAATAATCTTAAGAAATTAGGCACTAAGAATCTTGTTAGAGGTTTTGATTGTTCTGTGAGTGGAGATAACATTTTTTGTGAAAACTGTTGTGATGGTAAAAATCATAGGCTTCCGTTCCCCAAAACAAATCACAAAAGGAAACGCCAACCCTTAGAACTTATCCACAGTGATGTGTGTGGCCAGCTTAATCCCATATCACTTGGGAGTGGAAGGTATTTTGTAACCTTCATAGATGACCACTCCAGATATACTTGGGTGTACATTATCAAACATAAGAGTGATGTTTTCAAAGTGTTTCAGGAGTTCAAATCCTTGGTAGAAAATCACTATGATCACAAAATTAAAATTCTGCGCTCCGATAACGGTGGGGAATACATCTCTAATGACTTTGAACAATTCCTAAAAGGGGAAGGAATTATCCATGAAAAAACTGTGCCTAAGACACCTGAACAAAATGGAGTTGCAGAAAGAATGAATAGAACTCTTCTTGACTCTGTCAGAGCTATGCTGTCTGGTTCAAAGTTACCAAAATCATTCTGGGGTGAAGCTATATCAACTGCCGTGTATGTCAAAAATAGGAGCCCTGCTAGTGCATTGAATGATATGACCCCTTATCAGGCCCTTAATGGACACAAGCCCAACGTACAGCACCTCAAAACCTTTGGCTGCAGTGCGTACGCTCATGTCCCCAAAGATGAGAGGGAAAAACTTGATCCAAAATCTAAACCGTGTGTTCTTGTAGGATATGGAAGTGGATCCAAGGGATATCGTCTGTATGACATAAACAGTAGAAGGATATTTTTGAGTAGAGACGTTATGTTCAATGAATCTCAGCAGATGCCAATTGAGAAGGAGCCTTCAGAAGTAAATGATGGTAATTTTTCTCTTCTTCCTCAGGATCCAGAGCCAGAAGACTCTGAGGGAGGGGTGGAGCATAGACAGTCAGATGCTGGGATGGAGGGAGTGCAGCCTAGACAATCAGCCAGATATCGACGGGCTCCTGATAGGTTTGGTGAATGGGTGTATTTAATGAAAAATGAGCTTGATATACCATCTTGTGTTCAAGAAGCACTCAGTGGACCAGAAGCAAAACTATGGGAAACAGCTATGGAGAATGAGATGGAGTCTATAAATCAAAACAGAGTATGGTCCCTTGTAGAGTGTCCTAATGACAAAAAACCTATCAAATCAAAGTGGATCTTTAAAAGAAAAACCGGACCCGACGGAAGCATTTGCTCGTACAAAGCTCGCCTTGTGGCTCAGGGCTACTCACAAAAATATGGCATCGACTACGACGAGACCTTCAGTCCCGTGGTTCGATTTGAGTCTGTCAGGACAGTACTAGCTTTGGCTGCCAAATGCAACATGCAAGTCCATCACATGGACGTTGCAACAGCCTTCCTTAATGGAGAACTGATTGAAGAACTATATCTGGTTCAACCTGACGGTTTTATTGTCAAAGGCAAAGAAAATCTGGTGTGTAAACTACAAAAATCGCTCTACGGACTAAAACAAGCTCCTAAGTGTTGGAATACTACACTAGATAGCTATTTGAAGAAATTGGGTTTTGTACAATCTAAGAGTGATGCTTGTATATACACTCGTGTTCAAGATAAGAAACTGTGTATTGTGGCGGTGTATGTAGACGATCTAATAATTGCTTCTGAGTCTGGTGATGAAATAAATCAAATAAAGTTGAGCCTTTCTACCCAATACAAAATGAAGGACCTTGGTGTGCTGAGTTACTTCCTAGGTGTAAGTGTTGTACAATTTAAAAACAATGTCTTCTTGAATCAAAATGCCTACACTGAGGCTCTGTTGTCAAAATTTGGCTTTGATAATTGTAAACCTGTTGCAACTCCCGCCGATGTAAACGTAAATCCGATATGCTCCCCAAATGATGTCGAATTTGACCCTGCCACTTATCAAAGTGCTGTAGGTAGCCTTTTGTATTTGTCAACCAGAACTCGACCTGACATTGCATTCGCAGTGAATAATGTTGCTAAATACAGCTCCAAACCTCTTGAACAGCATTGGATGTGTGTTAAGAGAATATTCAGGTACCTGAGAGGCACCTCTAAACTAGGTCTCTTGTATAGCAAATGTTCTGATACTTGCATTGGTTATTCAGATGCTGACTGGGCTGGTGATAAAAATGACCGAAAGTCTACCTCTGGTTACTGTTTCACCCTCAGTAATTCGGTAATTACGTGGAGATCTAACAAACAAACTTGTGTAGCCCTCTCAACTGCAGAAGCCGAATACGTTGCTCTTGCCGGTGCGGCTCAAGAGGCTGTCTGGTTAAAGCACTTACTCAGTGATCTAAATTTTGGGACTATGGAACCAATGGTTATAAACGAAGACAACCAGTCAGCCATCTGTCTTGCCAACAATCCCAAATATCATGGGAGGAGCAAGCACATCGATATTAAGTTTCACTATGTACGGGATCTTGTAAGTAACAAAGATATAGACGTAGTGTATTGCCCTACCGACGAAATGCTCGCCGACATATTCACCAAGAACCTGCCGATAGAAAAGTTCTCTAGACTAAGAACGAAGTTAGGAATGGTCTCATCTGACACACATTCAATGTGAGAAGGAGTGTTGAAACCTTTCATGTAGCACCTTGAATGTATATGTGTATAATACTGATAATGTTACAGTGCTCTTGCGTAAGAATGTATTTAGACAGCACTATGCGTTGAGAACTGAGCTCATGGTTCTTGTGGATCTCTGCTCGTGGTTCTCGGGCTTGGCTGGAGCCTACTCCACCGCTACCCTTCGTAATGTAAACGTGTGTCCTGCTGTGTGTACTGATTATACAAACTCCAAGAGTCTCGTCTTCTTAACCTACGTCCATTAGAATGAAGAAGAACACCAGTGTTGTTTTTAAAACTTTCCCTTTGAACAATTTTTCTACCCCTTTCAGTAAATCGATCATCTTAAAGTTTATTCAACTGATTTTCAAAAACTTAAACTATTTCGAAAGGAAACAAAATTGACTAAATTGTAAATAAAAGACAATTAAAATATGTTAATTTAAAGCGGAGATATTATCAATTAAAAAGTCCGGGACATTTTTGTGGGACACCCGGTATAGTATTGATTGTTCTTATACAATAAATGGACAAGTGTCTCCTTTGAACAACTTAATAAATAGGTTTAGCTATTTCGTGAGCGTAATTTCTCCTATGTTAATACAATGGAGTTTTAGGATTTAAAACTTAAGAGCAACTGCTCGAACATTTATTTCAAATACAGAAGAACTTCAAGGGAACAACAGCAAGTCGTTTCCCGTTTCTCCTGCGCAAAAAGAGAAACCGTACCCAAGTTAGGCATATCTTGAGGATTCCAACAGTACGCTCAGCAGCGTCCTCTGTAATATTTTTATTATTAAATTCCTTTAAACTAGAGACCGAAGATCTTCTTTAACGTAAGGTTAGTTTTTAAAACGATACTCGCTAAAAATAGAAGACACCCAATGGACGCGGCCGGTCATCAGTACGGTACTCCGGTAGGAAGTTTTAGTGGCGTTCTGAGTAGATAGAAACAGAGTTTTTAGATGTCTGGTCGCCGACTAGCTGAATATCGTATCTTATTGTAAGATTGCATATAGCACTAAGGTTTTAACAATTAATTGACAATTAATTACCTTGAATAGTAAGTGCCTATTCAAGACGCTGCAAAAGCCGGGTCGAGGAGTTCAAGTCGCAGAAAGAGACTACTTTTTACGCAAGAGAAATAAGTTAGAGGTACCAGACCCACTTTTATTAAAAGGACGACATGCTGCCCAAGCAGAGCAAGCTCAAAGATAATTTAACGAGTGAACGCCAAAGCGTAACAAGTAATTTTAATTAAAGCTATTTAAGGTTAATGCAGGTCTGCTAGAAGCGCAAACATGCTCAATTATAGAAAGTTAAATTTAAACACAAAAATCGAAAAGAAAAGATGCAGCTACAAAACAAAAAACAACGAACAAAAAGATCTCATTTCATCAGTTTCAAATTTTTGTCTGTGAACTAAGAGAGGCCAACTGAAGAAAACTTTTTCTTCCACAAAGCCGCCATCAGAAATACGGAAAATATTCAACAGGAAATTTCATTGAACAAACAAAATTGGCTGTCCGTCTTTGTTGGTTGATCTGTCTCCCTTTCACGCTCTTAAAGATACTTAACTACTGTACCTGTGATGCGAGTTTCACCGGTGCACAAGTATTAGAATATTTTAATCGCAGGTGCTATTAGGATGGAAATATTTCTTTATGGTCCACATCTGGAAGATTTCTATACAGACAATATCGAATCCCGTCATTTGACGAGTCGTGTGCACAATTATGTATACTGAGTGTTTCAGAACACGAGGTACAAAATTGCACATCAAGTAGAAAATGGCCAAATAAACACTTTTTGTCCTATGAAATTCTCCCCCAAAAAATCGGCGTTGGGAGGTATTGGGTGTTTATTGTTTTTAAGGTTGAAATTTAATGGCACAATTACTCGCGATATTGATTCTGAATTTACTTTACAAAATTGTTCAAAATGTGTTCCCCGACATCTATGCACTTTTCGAATGTTGGCCTTAACGGCTGCCGAATATTAGGAAACACGTCTGGCATTTAAGGTATCTCACCTGCAGCCACTGCAATTCTGGCCACAAGATCTTCCTCAGACTCAATGTATGTAGCATAGACAAGGCTCTTCACGTGCCCCAAAAAATTGAAATCGAGTGGAGTCATGTCAGGAGATCTAGGAGGTCTTGCAACTAGCACATTTCGCCCGATCAACGTAAATTCAAAATAAATATTGCGAGTAGTTTATTCATTAAATTTCACCCTTTAAAACAATAAACTGCTAACTCAATGTCTCTTTCTTCGGAAAATTTTATAGAAGGAAAAGTTTTTATTTGGATATCTTCTAGTTGGTGTGCAATTTTTTGCCTCTTATTCTGAATCTGAAACACCCTGTATATTACTGACAAGTGTTTTCTGAGTAGGTAATGTAGGCATTGTCTACACTGAGAAGCATAGATATGTATCAACAGTTTTTATTACTAAGTATGCACTAATTCAGTGAAATTATAATAGTTAATTCAATGACTAAAAAAGTATAAACAGACAAAGGAAATAAAGCACTCGTGCAAAAATTATCTCTATATTTGTATGCCGAACAAGCCATGCATTTCAATTTTGAGTGTAAGTTTGTTTACGCATTCCTAGATGTGCGTGCTATGTTGCGCGATGTTCTTTACAAATTATTTCGAGACTATCTTTTTCTCAATACTTGATTGTCATTTACGGTGTTGTTTCAATCTAGTACGGTGTAGCGTTTTTTTTGTATTTTTCCTACTTCGATGATCTTATAAATAATTCGAAAAATACTTAAGAATTCTTCGAAACTGCCAAGTTCTTAGTTGAAATTATCGAAGTAGGAAAAAGGCAAGAAGCGCTGTACCGGAATCTCTTGGAATATAAAATATCCAAGAGATAATATTTCTCATTTCTCATTCAACTACCCTTGACAGAGTTAAACTATTAGCACGACCCGTATGGTTTGTCTATTAGTACGCCTCGTATATTTTTTCTATTAATATGCCTCGTATGGTCTATCTATCTGTACACCTATGATAGTATTGTCTAATATTACATCTCGTATAGTTTGTCTATTATTATGCCTCGTACGGCTTATCTATTTGTACACCTCGTATGGTTTGTCAATTAGTATTCCTCGTATGGAACTTTGTTAGACTATTAGCACACCACGTGTGGTTTGTCTATTATAGTACGCCTCGTATATTATGTCTATTAATATGCCTCGTATGGTCTACCTATTTGTACACCTCTGATAGTTTATCTATTAGCACACCTCATATAGGTTGTCGATTATTATGCCTCGTATGGCTTATCTATTTTTACACCTCGGATGGTTTGTCAATTAATACTCCTCGTATGGATCTTTTGTTTTAGGACGTCTTATGTTAAGGAACTTTTAAAAGCCAATATGTTGGCATATGTATCTCATGTGACAACTTGGAAATAAACGGTTTTTTTTTTGTTTGTCTGACTATGCTTCAAATCCCCAAAATTATGTATACGTGTAGATAAGGTAGGCCAGATTTGCACACTGCCTTTTCTTCTCTGTACCTACACTATGCAGGGTAACAATGCAGAAAAGGTGTCATATTATTGCTCAACTCTATGTTACATTTCGGATATATATAATAAGCAAAAGTTGTTCTGCTTTCATCGCAGGGTTCTGACGTTTTCGGAACGTTTTTTTACGAATAAAAGTCACTTCTAGCTTCTTTGCGTGTAATATGATACTATCTCTTATTTTCGTCTAACTTTTTACTTTGTATTGGACACTTTGTTATTTTAATAAACGCCCTGGTTCTTCTCATTTCGTGTTTTTTGGAGCAATTTGAAACGGTTCCAGCAAGAGAATTTGTACTATCGCATAAATGCAAAAACCATTGCAGCTGAGATAGTGCATTGTTTTCAGTTACAATGTGTGTGTGACTGTAAGTGAAGTTTTTGCTGGTGTGTGTAATTATTTTCAGTGCAGCTAGTCATTAGCAATGAATCATAACCTAAAGACTAGAAATGTTTATGATCATTATCAATCAATGCATCATATTGAGCATACAGAGTTACCACTTTTTATGTGAGTACAATGTATTGCATCAGCTGAAATGTTCTACAAGTAACTTGCAACACATTTGATACTATTTTCCAGTTCCTATGTATTAATTGAAGGAAAAATGAACAAAACAGAAATATACAGAATGAATATGCGATGCTTTCAATTACTATTCAAATTCCTGCTTTTAAATACAAAATATACATCAATGCTGGGTACAAAAATTATATTTCGCACTCGTAGGTTTCTCATATATATCTGTGCAAACCCTCAATGACTAGATAACATAACGGTATTAGGTGATAGGAATAAATACGCTGTTTCAAACTTAGAACAAAACAATCAACAAAAACATTGCGTATTTTTTAGATTTTTCAGCAAAGCATTCTAACTCTGTTTTGGTTTACTTTTAGTTTTAAAGAATTATAAATAATTTTTAGCAAAAATTAGAATCGAAGACACCAAAAAAAGAGCGACTCCAACCACGGCTCTACCACATCCGAATGAACGACTCCGACTCCGACTCCACAACATTCGGAAAAGCGACTCCGACTCCGACTCCGACTCCATCACACTTCAGAGTAGCGACTCCGACTCCGACTCCGACTCCACCACACTTCAGAGAAGCGACTCCGACTCCGACTCCGACTCCACCCTAAAACATGCGACTCCGGCGACTCCGACTCCCGACTCCGACTCCGATTCCGCAACCCTGCATGAAACACACACATTCATACAAACCAAATTAGGAGCACGGTCAAAGAAAAGAACCAAGATTACGAGAGTGTTAGCGAATGCACAGGCGTTGTGCAGCGCTTCCGAGTTTGACTTGAATCCTTCGAAGGTACACACGACGAGTAGACAGTCCAGTTAAGTGCGTCGCGTAATGGTAAATATAAAGCCTCTAATATGAATTAAAAGTCTCACCGACATCGCTTCCTCCTCTACCCCCGGTCAGCTGTAAGACTCTAAAGTTCAAACTGAAAAGGGCCTGAGAGGCGCACGCGGAAATTCTCAACAGTACTGATATGCTTTCTTTCATGCTAGATGCTTCCTTGCTTTTTTTCTGTGAAATTATAATATGAGGATGGAGCTTTAAACTGCTTTCTTTACTAATGAATGAGAATTTAATGACATGTGGTAAAGGTTCTGGAAGAATTAAATTTCTTGAAAATACCACTCATTGTGTAGTGTGCTTGAATTTCATTCAAGATGCCATATCCCTGTTCCCAATTTATTCCCTTATTTCGCCTTCAGCTGCTGGTACTGTCTCTCCTGCTCTTGGTGCTCCGAGCCATGGTACTCCTGGCACCTCAATAACTGCCACTCTTGGTGCTTCAAGGCTTGACACTCCTGGCATTTCAAGAGTTGCCACTCCTGGTGCTTCAAGGCCGGCCACTCCTGAGCCCTCAAGGCCTGCCACTCCTGGCCCCTCAAGGCCTGCCACTCCTGGCACCTCAAGGCCTGCCACTCCTGGCACCTCAAGGCCTGCCACTCCTGGCACCTCAAGGCCTGCCACTCCTGGCACCTCAAGGCCTGCCACTCCTGGCTCCTCAAGGCCTGCCACTCCTGGCACCACAAGGCCTGCCACTCCTGGCACCTCAAGGCCTGCCATTCCTGGCACCTCAAGGCCTGCCGCTCCTGGCACCTCAAGGCCTGCCACTCCTGGCACCTCAAGGCCTGCCACTCCTGGTACCTCAAGGCCTGTCACTCCTGGCACCTCAAGGCCTGCCACTCCTGGCACCTCAAGGCCTGCCACTCCTGGCACCTCAAGGCCTGCCACTCCTGGCACCACAAGGCCTGCCACTCCTGGCACCTCAAGGCCTGCCATTCCTGGCACCTCAAGGCCTGCCACTCCTGGCACCACAAGGCCTGCCACTCCTGGCACCTCAAGGCCTGCCACTCCTGGCACCTCAAGGCCTGCCACTCCTGGCACCTCAAGGCCTGCCACTCCTGGCACCACAAGGCCTGCCACTCCTGGCAACTCAAGGCCTGCCACCAGTGCTTCCACCAAACAATGCTGCTCATCTTCGTTGAGGGGAACAGCACAGGCTGGTCGTGTTGAAATAACCACTGAGTTCGTACTTCATTGAAGTGTCTTTGCATTGTAGAAATAGATTTTTGAAGTTACAAGCAAGAATTGAACAGCATTGGATGAGTGCTAGCAGCAAAAGCTCGAAAGACTGCTGAAAAGTCATCACATACTCATTATTCTAAGACACAGTAGCATTTGTACAATTATTGTGAGAACGACCTTCTCTTATTTCCATCAGTGTCAATACCATATTCACTTCCACTCATTTACCTCTCTGATCATTCCAATCCTCGATTTAATGCATCTATCAGGAAATTATGTCATTTTTTGGGGTATAATATCATTAACTCGTGATTCTCGTAGTGTATTCCCGAACTATACTTTATTCCTTCAGTGTTCTTGGTATTGAATCAATGCATACATTTAGGTTTTGCTTCTTTGCACATTGCATCCAATTACAATGCTTGATTCATTAGAGGGGTGAGCTCGCGGTACTTGCTGACTTTCTTGGGTACTGAATAAGGCTATCCTGTCTCTCTTTGGTACTCACTTTATACCGTTCGGGATGTTTTACCTCATTCATAGTTTAATATTAGAAACCTTGGGAAAAGAATACTGACCTGAACTGTTATTCCCATCCATGTAGATTAAATGTGGCATATTTTTTAATTAAATGTGTTGAGTTCGAAACCTAAACAATAAATTACTTAAAAGTTTGGTTTATATGTACAATTAAAACTTTTTCAAAGTTGGAGAAGTATATATAATTTACAATCTAATTTTCGTGAACTTATTGCAGAATTCGTGCGGCAAAAGAAGCATTTCCTTGTTGGAAGACACTGGTCCTCCGGTGGTACCTTGCAAGCGACGGTTGTTCGCCTCTCCTTCTGGAACGACGATTGCCATTGTAGATAGCAGACCAGCTCCTCAGAGAAAACTTAGGAAAAGGCTCAGGAGGAAATCAAAAGTACCTACAAGAGGTTAAACACCGATGATTTCATGAGAAGTGTGAGTGGCAGACTTGGTCCTTGTCTCAGTGCATTTGTCAAGCACAAATTAAGGGGCAAGAGATCATACACCATGTATCCCAAGTGGCTTGCTGTGAACATTCTTGTAAGCTCATCAGAGACCCACTATCAAGTGATGAGGAGCTTGATACCATTACCCTCACTTTCAACTGTACGTGCATTGATCAGACAATTCCAGGTACATCCTGGTATAAGTGCTAAAAGTGTGTCCATGTTGAAAATGACGGTAAAACCCGTCAGTGCTAGAGATCAACTATATTTCCTTCTAGTGGATGAGATGTCGCTCCGGAAAGGATTATCGTACAACCGAGAGAACGATGCCATAATTGGATTTGAGACTATCCACTGTGGCCAACGTAAGAAAATAGCCATATCCGTGTTTTGTGTTATGGCATCTGGAATTGCGAAAAAGTGGAAACACCCAATTGGCTTTTATTTTACAGCTTCGACAATGCCATCTTCCTGCATAAACGACATCTTACAGGAGTCGATTGCTGCGATGGAATATCAAGACTTCACTGGTCTGGGCATAACAAGCGACCAAGGCAGCAATTTGCAAAAAGCATTCAAAGACATGGGCTGTACACCAACTAATCCTGTTGTTGAGTTTGCCGACAGGAAATTTTTCGTTTTCAAAGATAATTTGATAAAAAATGTTCGCAACTTTCTCTACAATTGTGACTTGAAAATATTCCCTATATTGTTCAGCTTCTTGGACGCATATTCAGAAGCTCTTTGAAATTGTCCAAAACAGAAGTATTAAATGTGTTCCCCGTTTATCGCATCATCATGTCTACAATTTGAAGTTGTCACAAAAAATGAAAGTAAAACTTGCAACTCAAGTATTGTCTAATACAACATCTGCTGCTTTAGACTTTTATGTTGCAACTAATTCCATTCCATCATCATCATCAGCAACCAGCATGTTCTGCAGGAAATTCAAAGACTTATTTGATATGTTGAATTCTAAATCTCCTGCTGACCGAGTCCCTCTCGGAAAACCCCTAACTTTATGTTCTCCTTCGATAAAAACCTTACAGGATTACATCCCTTGGTTGAAGGAGTTGTGGTGTTCTCCCCCAGGCTGCAACACGCTTCGGGCAGACTTTGAGCTATCTTTTTCGTGATAGGATAGCCCGAAGCGAGTGCCTGAGGTACAACCGTATTCGGCAGGATATGGACAACACGGGGGTAACACGGTAATTATATTGGTGACTGTTAGGTACACGGGACACGGACCATTACACAGGGCCCTCGGTGACTACTATGAGCACTGTTCGTTACTCGTAAATTACGTAATGATTGGAACACAGCGCTAATACGTGATGGTTGAAATACAATACTATTCGAGAAGTACGTAATGATTGAAACACAATCCTATGTGAGAATAGTACAAATATGTGGTGATTGAAGTACAATCCTATTCGAGAATGACATAAATTGAAACACAATCCTATGCGAGAATAGCACAAATACGTGATGATTGAAGCACAATCCTATTCGGGAATGACGTAATGATTGAAACACAATCCTATGCGAGAATAGCACAAATACGTGATGATTGAAGCACAATCCTATTCGGGAATGACGTAATGATTGAAACACAATCCTATGCGAGAATAGCACAAATACGTGATGATTGAAGCACAATCCTATTCGGGAATGACGTAATGATTGAAACACAATCCTATGCGAGAATAGCACAAATACGTGATGATTGAAGCACAATCCTATTCGGGAATGACGTAATGATTGAAACACAATCCTATGCGAGAATAGCACAAATACGTGATGATTGAAGCACAATCCTATTCGGGAATGACGCAATGATTGAGACACAATCCTATGCGAGAATAGTACTAATACGTGATGATTGAAATACAATCCTATTCGAGAATTACGTAATGAATGAAACAAGCACCAATAGCTGGTAACGTCCGCGAGGACGCTACTTACGAACGCAGCGGCGAGACGTGATGATTGGTGCTACGTCGTGCGACTGTTACGAACAGGTCAGCTGGTGCTAGCGGGGCGCCGAGACGAGGCTAGTCAGCTGGGTCGGGCCCAGCCGCCACGCGGTTCACCGTGGTAGCTGGTAAGTAGCTGCGGCGAGGCTAGCCGGCCGGAGCGGGCGAGAGATGTCGTAGAGCGGCTTGGCCGACGACGCCGGCGCGGGGCGTTGCAACGTGACTTTTTTAAGGCTATGAAACACCTTGAAGCGTCAACACGCTACTAGGTTTAAGACCTTGCAACACCTTGGGGCGTCGATAGGCAGGGCCGGTCTCCGGAGCTTGGTGCAGGTACGCGAGAGACAAAGTCGATCTCGGAAGCTAGATGCAGGAACACGAGGCTGGTGCTGGAGATGTGACTTGAACGAGGACGAGGGCTTGAGTGAGCGCGAGCCTTGTTGGGGTCGCCTTATGTAGGCCTCGAGTGCAAGCCTTGAGTCCGGGCGTGAGTCCTGATTGGTCGCGAGTTTGTGGGCCTGTGGTGCTGGAGGCAGGAAGCCGTTGTAGCTTACGGGCACCTTTTCTCATAGTCGCGAGGCGGCTTCTCTCAGGTCCCGTGTTTGGTTGACTAGGCGCTTCGGGTCCGGAGGTGCTCTGGAACGGATGCGGTTGTAGTCTGGAGGCAGCTTTTCTCAGGTCTTGTGGAGGTCCGCGGCTTGCCGCTGGGATCACCACAGGTGTCCCCCTCCTGTTTTTTTTTTTTTTTTGCAAACACTTAGTACCTCACTGGTGGTCTGCTTTCTCTGCCGTATTTAGTGAATACTGCCTGTTTTGCTGTTTCAGGGATTGCTGTGCCTGTTCCAGGGAACGGAACTCCCTCGTATACTTCGTAGTTTGTTGCTCTCGGTGCCTTAGCCTGTTGTTGAGGTTTATCCTCGATGGTGGGTAGGTACGCTGCTTTGACCCTTTCCGTCGCGATGTTAGCTTTTTTGCCTTGTATGCGAGTCTAACTTGTATGCCTTGTATGCTCTCCGTGGCACAGCGGTTAAGGGATCGGACTTGTATGCTGGAAGTCGCGGGTTCGTTCCCAGCGCTGGCGCGAAGATTTTCCCCGTTGGGTATAAGGGAAAGCTCAAGCACAATACCCCACTCAACCCAGGTGTCGGAAATGGGTACCGGCTTTACGGGGGAACCGTCATGGTGTCCTATATATAGGCTTAGTTATAAGACATTTGAAAAACCAATGCTAAGATCATATGTATCAGGCTTGATTGGAAATAAAGCATCCCAAAGATGCCGATGTTAACCTAACCTTAACCTTGTATATCTACGGTGATGTAGTTTGGTGTCCTTTGGAGCACGGGAAAGGGACCTGCGTTGGGTTTCTGTAAGGGTCTTCTGTGCCCCCCGTGTTTCACGAAGACGTTGGTCGCCTTGTATAGAGCGCTCGGAACATTGGCTGTTTGGGGTCCCTGTTGTCGTTGCAGTATTGGCTGCAGGTTTGTCACTCGTTTTTTTAGGCATTGTAGAAATTCTCTGGCGGGCCGGTCTCCTTTTTCTTTCTCGGGTAGCTCTCCTGCGAGGCGCAATGTTTGCCCGTATACCATTTCGGCGGGGGAGATGTTTGCGTCCGTGTGTGGCGTGGCTCGGATGTTAAGCAGTATGAGGGGTAGTGCGTCTGCCCAGTCTGCGTCAGTGACCGTAGCTTTTAACGCCTCCTTCAATCTTCTGTGCATCCTCTCCACCAGTCCGTTGCTCTGCGGGTGGTATGCTGTCGTTCGCTGTCTCTCAGCGCCCAGCGCCGTCAGCAAGTTTTTCCATAAGTTAGACTCGAACTGGACGCCTTGGTCCGTGATGATTGTTGTTGGAGCGCCGAATGATGCTACCCAGTCTTTTAGGAATGCCCGTGCTGTTGTTTCTACCGTCCAACGGCCATTGGGGTAGCGGTGCACCATCTGGTGAAGCGGTCAATGCACGTCAGCAGGTACCGTTTGTTTTGTGACACGGGTAGTGGTCCGACGATATCGATGTGTATCGTCTGGAACCGTTCCTTGGGTACCGGCATCTTCCCGGGCGGGCATTTGGTGTGCCTTATTATTTTGCTTGTCTGGCATGGAATGCACTCGCGTGTCCACTTGCCGACGTCTTTGTTGAGTCCGGGCCAGATTACTCGCTGCCTCAAGAGGTCCCTTGTTGCTTGTATGCCGGGATGACTCGCCCCGTGGAAATGCTGAAATACGTTCTTTCTGCAGCATTCCGGGATGTATGGCCTCCGTAGGCCTGTTGACACGTCGCACCAGAGGGGTGGTTTACCGGTCTGTCTGATTATGGGGCGTAGTTTGAGCGCGTTCTTTGATGCTGGGTGCAGCAGTTCTTCTAATTCTGCGTCTCTGTTTTGTTCGGTCATTATTTTGTCGTAGTTGATCGCGGGTCCTTTAGGTATTATTGTTGACACCAGACGTGATAGCGCGTCTGCGACCGTGTTGTTGTCGCCGCTGATGTGCTTGATTTCGCAGTCGAACTGTGAGAGGTAGGAGAGCTGTCTTGCTACCCGGGGGCTGTTGCCTTCCGTGGCTTTTTGCAGGGCAAAACAGAGCGGTTTATGGTCTGTCATGATTTCGAAGCTTCGGCCTCCCAAAAAATGCTCGAAGTGTTTCACTGCGAGGAATATCGCCATTAGTTCGCGGTCGTAGGTGCTGTATTTACGTTGGGTGTCGTCTAGTTTTTTGGAGAAAAATGCTACGGGGCGCTGTTCTTGCCCGACTTTTTGTTGTAGTACGGCGCCGACTGCGGTTCCTGATGCGTCTGTGATTAAGGTGCTTTTGCCTTCTGGAGCGGGGTGCGCTAGCAAGGTGAGTTGCGAGATCTCGCGTTTTAGGCTAGTGAACGCTGCGTCTAGTTCTGTTGTCCAGTTGATAATTTTCTTTGAGTTTTTGGAGTATCCTTTTGTCAATCCGGTCAGAGCTTGCATCTTTTCTGCTGCGGCTGGGAGGAATCGGTGGTAATAGTTGACTATTCCTAGGAATTGTCGTAGCTTTTTTACTGTTGCTGGTTGGGGAAAACTGCATATTTCCTCTATTTTCTGTAGGAGTGGTGAGATTCCGCCGGCTGACACTCTGTGTCCGAGAAAGTCTAGCTCGGGCACTCCGAAAATGCACTTGGCGGGGTGCACGCGCAGTCCTTCTCCTTGTAGCCGTTGGAAGAGTTGTCGGAGGTGTTTTGGTGCTCCTCTGCGTTTGCGGACGCTATCAGTATGTCGTCGATGTATGCCGTTACGAAGTCCATGTCTCTTGTTACCGCGTCGATGTATCGTTGGAACGTTTGGGCTGCGTTCCGCAGCCCGAATGACATCACGGTGTATTCGTACAGCCCAAATGGTGTGGTGATGGCCGTTTTCTGGATGTCCTCGTTTTTGACGGGTATTTGGTGATAGGCTTTGACGAGGTCGATTTTGGAGAAGATTGTTTTGTTATGCAGTTTGTAATGGAAGTCTTGACAGTGTGGTATTGGGTAACGGTCAGGTTTGGTGCTTGCGTTCAGTCGTCTGTAGTCTCCGCAGATTCTCCATGCCCCGGGTTCGGCTGCCTTTGGTACCATGTGCATAGGTGATGCCCAGGCGCTCTTCGACGGCCTGATGATGCCATGTTCCAGCATTTCCTTGAATTCTTGTCGCGCCGCTTCCAATTTTTCCGGAGACAGTCTCCTTGGTCGTGCATATACTGGGGGTCCGGTTGTTTCGATGTGGTGTTCTACGTCGATTTTCTTTTGTGTGTGCCGGATGTGTTGGGAGGTCGGTAGTATTCCGGGGTATTCCTCGTACAATGTGTTGAATTCCGGGGCGGTTTGGTGTTCGATCCTGTGCACTCGTTGGCTTCTTGAAACGACACGTTTGCAGGGTACTTTGGTTCCGGAAGTTTGGGCGTATAGGCTTGCGTTTGCGGTGTCGACGCTTAGCTGGTGTGCGGCGAGGAAATCCATGCCAATGATCGGTTGTCCCACGTCCGCTTCTATGAAGTTCCAACTTACGGGCCATAGGGGGTTGAGCAGGATGATGCGCTCAGTCGTCCCGTAAGAAGCTATGGGGGTGTTGTTGGCGGCGAGTAAGTCGTAGGACGGGGGTTTGAGCGTGTGTTTCTTTTTAGCTGGTACTAGGCTGACGGCTGAACCGGTGTCGATGAGGTATCGTACGTTGCCGGTGTCTGTGACGTACATTAGCTCGCCTTTTTTTGTCTGTGCGGAGACTGGGGCGTTAAACATTCTCCGCGGTCGTCGTTTCCCGCGAAACTGCAAGGTTGGGTACAGTTTCTTGCTCGGTTACCGAAAGTTTGGTGGTAATAGCAGATTGCTTGGTCCTGCTTGATTCTTGTATTGCTTCTGTTTCCGTACCTAGGTCCTGGGGTTTGGTTTCGCCAATCTTCTGCTTGCTTCTTGTTTTCCTGTGGGCGTAAAGCGTTTGCCAGCATTTTCTTGAGTTCTGCTATTTCCTGTAGGGCTTTGTCAAATTCCGCTCTTGAGACGGTAAGAGATGGTGGTTGTTTGATGGCAGTTACGGCGATGGGTTCACTCATGGCAGTTTGGCAAGCGGTTTGCCTTGCTATGATCTGATCTGCGATTACTCTGTATTCTTCGTCCGTTTTTCCCCTGCCTAGTGCCTCGATCAGCGGTTGCGCTGTGATTGGTAGCTTTGCGAGGTGCATGGAACGGATGACGGACGGTGGTAGGGGTGCTTGCCTGCAGCTGTTCAGTCGTTTCATTTCGAGGAGCAATTCTGATGGCGTATTGTCTCCCATGGTAGTTTTGACGATGGTGTCGTAGTTTGCTTCCTCGTCGTGTCGCACGAAACGGTGCGTTAATGCGGCTTTCAATGCCTCATATTTGTCGTTTGCCGGTGGGTTCAGGAGTATTTCTTGGATCTCGGATACGATGTGTGTTGGGAGTCCTCCTAGTAACGCTCCGAACTTTGCGCCGTCGTCCAGGTTTGGTACTTGTGCGAGGAACACGTCGCAATGCAGTAACCATCCTTTCACATCTCCGCTGAATGCGGGCAACCCGATATCTTTCCCAGCCATGCCTCCTATTGCCTGCCGAATACCTCTGGGGTCAACCAGTGTGGTGTTCTCCCCCAGGCTGCAACACGCTTCGGGCAGACTTTGAGCTATCTTTTTCGTGATAGGATAGCCCGAAGCGAGTGCCTGAGGTACAACCGTATTCGGCAGGATATGGACAACACGGGGGTAACACGGTAATTATATTGGTGACTGTTAGGTACACGGGACACGGACCATTACACAGGGCCCTCGGTGACTACTATGAGCACTGTTCGTTACTCGTAAATTACGTAATGATTGGAACACAGCGCTAATACGTGATGGTTGAAATACAATACTATTCGAGAAGTACGTAATGATTGAAACACAATCCTATGTGAGAATAGTACAAATATGTGGTGATTGAAGTACAATCCTATTCGAGAATGACATAAATTGAAACACAATCCTATGCGAGAATAGCACAAATACGTGATGATTGAAGCACCATCCTATTCGGGAATGACGTAATGATTGAAACACAATCCTATGCGAGAATAGCACAAATACGTGATGATTGAAGCACAATCCTATTCGGGAATGACGTAATGATTGAAACACAATGCTATGCGAGAATAGCACAAATACGTGATGATTGAAGCACAATCCTATTCAGGAATGACGCAATGATTGAGACACAATCCTATGCGAGAATAGTACTAATACGTGATGGTTGAAATACAATCCTATTCGAGAATTACGTAATGAATGAAACAAGCACCAATAGCTGGTAACGTCCGCGAGGACGCTACTTACGAACGCAGCGGCGAGACGTGATGATTGGTGCTACGTCGTGCGACTGTTACGAACAGGTCAGCTGGTGCTAGCGGGGCGCCGAGACGAGGCTAGTCAGCTGGGTCGGGCCCAGCCGCCACGCGGTTCACCGTGGTAGCTGGTAAGTAGCTGCGGCGAGGCTAGCCGGCCGGAGCGGGCGAGAGATGTCGTAGAGCGGCTTGGCCGACGACGCCGGCGCGGGGCGTTGCAACGTGACTTTTTTAAGGCTATGAAACACCTTGAAGCGTCAACACGCTACTAGGTTTAAGACCTTGCAACACCTTGGGGCGTCGATAGGCAGGGCCGGTCTCCGGAGCTTGGTGCAGGTACGCGAGAGACAAAGTCGATCTCGGAAGCTAGATGCAGGAACACGAGGCTGGTGCTGGAGATGTGACTTGAACGAGGACGAGGGCTTGAGTGAGCGCGAGCCTTGTTGGGGTCGCCTTATGTAGGCCTCGAGTGCAAGCCTTGAGTCCGGGCGTGAGTCCTGATTGGTTGCGAGTTTGTGGGCCTGTGGTGCTGGAGGCAGGAAGCCGTTGTAGCTTACGGGCACCTTTTCTCATAGTCGCGAGGCGGCTTCTCTCAGGTCCCGTGTTTGGTTGACTAGGCGCTTCGGGTCTGGAGGTGCTCTGGAACGGATGCGGTTGTAGTCTGGAGGCAGCTTTTCTCAGGTCTTGTGGAGGTCCGCGGCTTGCCGCTGGGATCACCACAGAGTTGCAGGCGCTAAATCCAAATCGAAAATGCTCTTTCTTTGACGGGTGGATTCAATCGATAAATGCTGTGCTTATGTTGAGAGAAAACATTCACCGAAATGTTCCGCCATGCATCTGTGTCCGCAATCTTTGTCAAGATGAGTTAGAAAAATTCTTTGGAAAAATGCGCCAAAAGCAGAAATTCCCTATTCCTCAAGATTTCATCAATTCTTACTGCAAAGTGTCAACGGCATCTTATCTTACAGCGCCGATGAAGAGCAACGTTGAAGTGGGTGAAGACTACGTAGATGTGGATACGTGGAACATTGTTGAAGATGTATACAAGCAGCTTAATTATTGCTAACCTATGGCCAGCGAGACAGATTACTGTTCATCACATTCGTAGATATTTTAAAGCCGCACACTTCTATATTGGAAATTAATAAATTTGAAACGGTAGAGTTTATGAAACTCTTATCTAACAGGGTTGTAGTCTCATTTTTTAGATTCCTGAGGCGTAGCCAGAGGACGTTCTTATTTTCTTTGAAGAAATTGAGGCAGCCACAACTTTTTCGGAGCCTACGATTGCTGGAGGAATGTTCCAGTCCATGGAGGTGGATGGAGTTGTCACCTACTTCAGCGGTTACCTAGCTCATAAGGTCAATCAGTTCCACATCTAGTTGGAAGGTTCCTCTGTATCCTCTTGTGACGCTTGTTCTCAAATACTAACAAAGCAAGATCTGAACTTGCACATGTTCACTACCTTTAAAGAATATGTAGAATCGTGTGCCCAGTCTCTCACCTACTGCAGCAAGGAGTTTATTGACCTGATTATTTTGTACGAGAGTTTTTGTATTGCTTTCACAATTATCAGCATGTATTGGTATTTCGTAAACTAGTCTGTAAGTTCTTAGATATGTGTCAGCATCACTGTAATTTCTCCTGTGTTCAGGTCACCGACAAGTTGAAACAATTTTTTGCCGTGTGTAGAACGCTTCAATGCACAAGACATGTTAACAGACTTATGTCCTCCAAAAGTTGTACTCAAAAACTTGAGAAAATTGTCCATGAGTAATATTACCATCTGGAAGCAAGTTAGGTACATTTTTTGATTGGCCAAAGTATATTTTATCGTTCATGTATTCATTTAGTTCATAAGCTAGTATCGCTACAATATTTCTGAAGTGTGTCATGGTAGGAAGCTCATTTATTGTTATTAGCTCGTAATTTATACAAATGATTGCTCTTCTTGCACTGCAGTGTCAACTGTAACAGTGAGAGCACAGACACAGAGATTAGATTTAATGTCTTATATCTATATTTTGTTTCTTAGCACACGCTTGTGCACATACCGAAAGTTTCATTGGCACTAAATCTGCATGCGTCCTTCATTGCTTTCTATATTTTCAGCGTCGTCGAGGCTCGGTCGCTATCGGACGTGGGGGAAAAATGGTGCAGTAATCACTTAAAATGCAAGGAAAAAAGAATCTAATCAAGCATATAAATCACACTATCAGTGAATATACTTGCTACCCGTTAAACTGGAAAAGGAAAAATGAATAACTTTTGTCATATTTTGCTTAAATCAGTGAAATTTAAATGTTAAGCAAACAAAGCAGTGCTAGCAAGAAGTGTGAAACAGTGTGCTCGCCCCGGTCTCGAACGATAGGCCTGTCTGAAGTGTCTTTGTTCCCTCAGTCGCCCCTCTCCGACTCATATCCCCCTTCCCGTACTCCTGCCTCCCGTCTTGTGACCGTACAGAACAGGGCAAATCCTGAACTTTTCCGCTCCAAGAAACCAAAGAAATTAATTTGATTTGATAAATTTTGGAAATGTCTAACCTCTCAGTGAAGTTTTTGTTTCGCTTCCTACGCGGCTGAGATGGCAAATGTGCGAAAGAAAAAAATTATTGTTTTCGTATCTCCGTTTCTCTACCGACACCGATATCTTAAAGTGAGCTATGTATTTCGATAAGAATAACGAATGAATGTGAAGTTGAAAAGCATTTCACAATCACCTGGAAAAATAGGATAACAGTGCGACTTATCTCAAATTGAAATTCAAATATGTTTCTCACCCAAAGCGCTAGTCATCCTACAGATGATATGGTTGTGCTGATCCTACAAAATTACTGCAGCGAAAGGAAGCCTATCCGAACGAAGGAAAAGGCTGAAGATGTAACTGCAAACTGCGATACTCTCCCCTCAATAATGAATCAGACAAAAATGTAATACATGTGCTTTCCCTCAATGTCATCATATCACATTTTGCACCTGATCTCATTCTGCTGAATAATTAAAGCGTCCCTCAAACAGGAAGAAACTCTCGGTCAAATAAAAAAAAATCACGACTAATGTCGGAGACTGACCTGGTCCTACAAAATGTAAAATTGAGTACAGCAAATTTTCGAGAAACAGACATCTCGAACTCAAAGCACCACTGAGCTTAACCTACCTTCATCATGAAGACGTCATTGTTCATGGCCGACCCCCACCCACCCTGTTCCTCGCCTCCTTCCTCCAGCATTAAAAGGCAACCCCATCTTATCTCAGCTGTAAGCTTCCATACCTCGATGAACGGCTTGGATTTAGCTCACTTTTCATAAGATACTTGCAGAGCGAGGTAAAATTTAACAAATCGGTATCATCGATAAATATATAAAAGCTACTTCGTTCTCAGAATCCAGTTATAGCTTTGCAAATATAACGCACGATGCATTCTTACGAGACTCGCTTCGTAGCCCGGAAAGTGGCACTACTTGAACAAACGTTGCCCTCCACAACATCCCGAAAAAAAAAGAAAAAATGGTTCTCTCAGCGGCAAAAATACGGCCTTACCAAGAAAAATACCTGCCAGTAGGAGACCAACATCCTCACACTCACGAGATTCTAGTGCTCAAATGACAGGAGACTCGCAAGCAGCTGCCAGTAATCCCGTCAGAGGATGTGTGTCACCTTCCGAAGCAACGTCAGTGAAGACTGTGCAACCAATATCGCCCGATGAGGGAAAACATACCTGCCAAACCTCCAGCAATCATTTGAAGGTTCGAAGCAGTCAGGTCTCAGCCGCAGCACCACAACCGCCTGCTGCGCCTCATCTCTACGAGCAAAACAGCGCGTCAGCTCCCCAGCTCGGCATCACCAACAACGCTCCGAGTAGTCCGCTAGTGACGAAGACACCAACGCTATCCTCATCAGTGGTACAGGACAGAATAGTTGTTATTAATAAGGAATCCTGTCCAGACATTTCAAGTGTGGTAGACTCTTTTCATTCTCCGGATTATATGTTCGATAATGTTCGCGCACAAACTGATACTGGCAGTAAAATACCCCAGAGTGTAAGCTGTGAGAACAAAGGAAAATTTTCAGTAAAGAGGAGTTCAGAAAACACTGTAACTTCTTTTAATGGGTACTTGCACCCGCTTCAAATAACAAGCTCTCAAAAAATTCATGAAATTATTCACAACCTGTCTCTAACAGCAGCGTTTTTCAATGAATCCCTAAGACAACGTGAGCCTCCTAGCCCATCGTCGATTCTCTCTACAGTATCAAATATTCAGTTCTTAACCGAGCAACTTTTAGCTTCAAATTCACACATAAGTTCTCACGACCTTGCATCTGTGGTACCTGTCAGCCAGTATTTCGTCTGAAGTCGACTCCAACTGTCGCGAACCTTATGATACTTTGCTCTTAGGTGACAATATCCTATGCACAATCAGAAGGAAGGACATCGATCGTTCGTTTTGGATCCAAACTATTCCCTCTGGGCGCATTGATGACCTTCTCCATACTATAAATCGCATGCCTAGATTTAAAAATTATATACTAAGTTTTGATGGTCTCCGCCACTCGCCCTCAAACCTAGCTCGAATCAAAAACTAATTGTAAGGAAGTACGCACTTTCTCGTATTAATATCACCAATGCTTGCAGTGCTCAAGAATTCAACAGAGCGATGAAATTTTACTAAAACCTGGGCTTAAACTTGATTCGATTTCAAACATACCCAGAAAATAAAAATGCTGACGCACTCAACAACTTCCAATGGTCTCGCACCCAGCACGAAAACTTTTGTTTTCTTGGAGAACTCGTGATGAAATCGACATTGCGAATCACCATGCCACATTGTCATCATTTCAACAAAAGTCAAGCAATAAGTGGAATTGTTGATCACTCCAGCGAATCGAAGACTTCACGGAATGAAACAAATATTCTCACTTTAAACTTTGAAAAAGAAAATTAGCCTATGCACGTCAATGCACATGGTACACCAAACTCTTCAAAATTGAAAGTGTCGTCAAGCAGAGATTTGAGTAACTCACCTACTCAAAGCGTGGGGAACGTGAATGAACCTGAGCCTTTCCCAAACTCGATCTTAGACCACTATAATATAATACAAGTACGAACAATAAATTTTCGCTGCTTGCAACAGACACAAATAGTGACTGTGACATGCCCTCCTTTTCAATCAATCCTCGACTTTCCAGTACGTACGCAGAAACAGGGGAAAGTCATGCGATAAACGATATTCAAAACCATTCAAAATAAAATCAAATAACTGGGAAAAAAATTTTGTTCAAGCCTCCTTCCTGAAATCAAAATCCTGTGCGCAATCACTTAGAGAATCACTGCAATGAAAAACGACCCCTAGAAAAATCTCGTGCCTCTGCAAAGCCCCCAACGTACGACCAAGCCGATACTGATACCGAAAAATCAGTAGTAAACCAAATTTACACCCGCGTTGGAGACACACTGGATGACTTGAAACGATCGCTAAAAATGGAGCCTGCCTACACTTTAGGTGACGGACACTGTCTCCTCCACGCAGTAACGACACAGCTTGCATCACAACAAACCTCGCAGTGGAATTATATATCTCTGAAAATCCATCAAAACTGAGAGCTCCAGAAACAAAGATCAGTATGCAGAATTCGTTGACAAGAACAGTGGCAGTTTCGAACTACTTATCGAGAAATACATCGATCGAAAAGTCTTCGATCACGCTGTTGGAAACCTCATTCCACAAATACTTTGTAATGTGACGAGAACACCAATTCACATATTTGATGTAAAAGATGATGGGATTTGGAAAACAACAATCTCCTCTACATCAAATGCTCTGATAAACTGTCCTCCGGTGAGCATACACCGGAAACAGGACCACTATAGCGCCCTAGTAAATATGCGTGATGAAATTCATGCTGCTCCCGCCCCCATTTTTTGACTAAATAACATTGATCAATTTGAATTTTCTCCTGAAACTGAAATCACAACCAGTGAATGTGGCAATAATGACCTAGAGGCTAATACCAAATGATCTACTAGACCTCGCAAATGCAAAAACTCAAATAAAGATCGGCCTATGGAAATAAATAATATCAAAATATTGCACATAAATGCTCGCAGTCTAAATAGTAAAATGGATGACATAAGGGTAATGTTGATCACTAGTGATATCGATATTTTTTGCGTATCTGAAACATGGTTCAATCCACGAATCGAAAGTTCATATTTCAGCATTATCGGCTACACATTGTACCGTTATGACGAAGTCAAGAGTAAGAAAGGTAGCGGTTCATGCATTTTCATCAAAGATGTTTACCCAACATCCTTCTTTCCGATAAAAGAAAAATGCGAAAACATAGAAATGGTTTGGCTCAATGTACAAGTAAACAAACACAAGTCTTTCATTATCGGCAGTCTTTACAGACATCCGTCAGCATCTCTACGTCCAACATTAGATTTCATTGAAAATACACTTAAAAATTAATCTCTGCAGCCAAAAATTCTTTCCTTGTTATCGGAAATTTTAACGTAGATCTGACAAATAAAAACAATCAGCTGGGCAAGATGCTGCAAAGACTTAATCTTTCACAAATGGTTCAAGAACCAACGCGCATTACTAACACTTCCAAAACTTTTCTTGACTTAGCAATTACAAACAATCCCCTAGCAGTACTCAGCACAGAGATCTTACCATCCTTTTCTGATCACCATTCAGTAGAATGCCGAATCAATATTGCAAAATAAAAACAGAAATCTAGTTACATTACATAACCCATGAAAAACCACTATTCCCCTGAAATATTTCAAGAAAAGCTATTCGGCAGATGGACTGAATTTTAAGGCATGGAAAACACCGATGATGTCAATCTACAAGTTTCGCTTATCAATGAAAATTTCGTATCAGCCCTTAACGAATGCGCACCTTCCACTACGAAGAAAGTTAAGCCAAAAATTTCTGAATGGATAACAGACGAGATAAAACAGTTGAGCAGAGCTAAAAGAAATTGGCAGCGTGAGTACAAACTGAACAAATCAGATGGTACGCTTAGAAAGCTATATAAAGATCATGAGAAAATCATACGAAGAAAAGTTAAGGAAGCAAAACGAGACTACTTCCACAAGGAACTGTTGGGGGCAAAAAAAAACGAAAAGAACTTGGGAAATCATCAGAGAAGCTGATCAGTATAAAAAATCAGACTGCTGAAGCACTTTTGACCACCCCTCAAAAACAGCGAATGACTTTAACACTTTCTTCTCAAAAGTTGGCGAAGATGTTTTCAATGAAGTGTCTAAGACAGTTTCAGATACATCTACAGGTGCAAATCTGAGCGATGTTTCATCCCAAATACTAGAAACAAATGGAGACCAAATCCAGTTAGCGTAACAGAGATACGAAAAATCTTATACCCACTAAAAAATACCAAAGCGACCGGACATGATGGTATTAGCCTCTAATATATAAAAGACAGCTTCCCCGTGACGGCACCTCTGATTTGTTTGATAATAAATACATTTATAGCCACAAACAAGTTTTCCCCGATCAATGGAAACAATCCATTATTAAGTATTACATAAATCTGGTGATATCGATAATTCTGTTATGTCCAAAATATTGGATAAAGTAATAGCAAACCAGCTCTCGTCTTACTTAGACGAGTCACATCTACTTCACCGCATTAAATAAGAAACACCAGTACCCAAGACCGGCTACACGACCTTCTGTTAACATAACAGAAAAAAATTACAATGACATGGACCAGAAAAAAATAACTCTCCTGCTATTGCTTGATTTCTCCAAAGTTTTCGATAGTGTTAAGCATTAAGAACTTCTACAAAAAATTTCAAACCTCAGAATAGACACTCAGTGGTTTGAAAGCTGCCTAATAAACCGCTCTCATACGGTGTGCTTGAATGACAAAATGTCACCATTTACACCAAATAATTTTGGCGCTCCTCAAGTTTCAATCATCGGTCCGCTCCTATTTTCAATTTTCCTCAATGATTTCCCCCCTATGCCGACAAACACACAAAAATTTCTATGTATGCTGACGACGTACAAATTGCCATGACAAGTTCGACAGCGGATTTGGAAGAAACACAAAGCAACGCTGAAACCTTCTCAGAAATCTGAAATTATGGTATGACCACAATAGTCTGAAACTTAACGCGAGTAAAACGCAGTGCATTCTTTTGGATCACAGAATACGACCAGAAATTTACAACCACTTACGCTAACATTTGGAGACGATAAAATTAAACCAGTAGATAAGGTAAAAAATTTTGGTGTTTTGTTTGACCAGAATATGACTTTCACTCACACATTGAAACATTGTGCAACAAGATCAACGGTACCTTAATGTTCTTTCATCGCATTAAGAACACACTTGACGAAAAATCCAGGTTATAAGTGATTCAGTCTTTAGTTTTATCGCGTCTGGACTACTGCAGTCTAGTGTGGGGAGATTTACCCCAATATCGTCAAGAAGAGTTGAAAAAATGCATTAACTTTGCAGCCAAAGTGGTATGCAAAGGAAATTTCAAGAGACACGATCATGTCGCCCCTCTTTTAAGAAAACGCGACTTGAGCCCAATACCGAACAGATTCATGATCCAAAAAGCTCAACGAGTGTTCTCATCTCTGTACCTCCCTCAGAGTAATGCAGATGTGGTAAAATTTTGTCCATCCAATATCCCAAACAAAAACCAAATCGGAGGGATGATGACTTGGTCATTTACCGTTCATCTAACGTGGGACATAAAGCTCTCTCAGTTTCTGGAGCTTTTTTGTGGAACACGCTTCCCCAGCACATCAAAAACTCTAAAACTGTAAAACAATTTTAAATAAATGTGTCACGTCATATTGCATCTCTGTTATAAGGCCTGCAGCACTTCGTTGTGAATTTCCCACTTACCTGAAATTTTAATTTTCCTTAAATTTCTGTTAGAAAATTGGAAATTATTTTGTCTTAATGTTCGCTAAGTCATTCTAATATTGATCTTAATTATTTCTGTAGGCTATAATGAGCAACGCAACCGTCAACTCAATACAACGGAATAAAGGTCATTTTTTTCTCTCTCCTTAATTATATGTATATTATTATTAGTATTCTCTCATACTTTCTCACCTTCATTTTATTGATTTTTATTTTTGTGTATTATATATTTAGCATCCGCGTGATAAACAAACTTTTGAAATACATTTTTGCGTGTACATCAGCATAGAGGTTTACAGATGTGGGGGTTGTGATATATTTTCAATAAATTAATTTTTTGCTAACATTGTCTCACTATTTCGAAATCATTCACAAAGGTGTTAAAATCGATTTCGGCTAAGCTTGGGGGAGGAGGAAATCTAGCATTTTAGCATTTTTAAATTTTCTTAATTTTTCTATGCGTTTCGTGCACACTAGCACTGAACTTTCAAATCAGAAATAATTCTATATTTAAGAAATTAAAATTATTACTCAGGAAAACTGTTGAATCCACCTGTACGTGCCAAATTTCGGACATATTTGCCACTCAGAAGTGATATCCAGCCAAAATAGTATTTCATTTTATTCCATGTACCCACGTCCGTATAATGCTGAAGAGAGTACCGATATAGGATGTGGAACCCGAGATATGAATATATCTGTGCACACGTATGTAGGTATATGTATATCTACATGAATATATAAACATGTTTCTATCTCTATATTTAACTCGAAAATAATTCGGTTAATTCATTTTATTGTTCATGCGAAACTATCTCAAAAATAGATCTATCACTACCCCAGAGAACGTTTCTGTGAATAGGAAAAATGAAAAATACAATTAGACAAATGAAATAAAGTGAAATTTGAGCATATGAATCGTGGAAAAATTAGCTTCCTGTCCGTATGTTGAAGAATCTATTTTTATTTTGAGTATATGTTATTTTCGCGCTTCTGCCAAAATTTTATAGATATTTGCTACTGATAAGTGAAATCTGGCTTACACTGTATCTCCATTTTATCCCATGTACCCATGTCCGTATGATGCTGCAGAGCAGACCGAGAGGTTATGAAACCCGAGATATTTTTTGTTGTTGTTTCTCGACTGTAATTTAAGTTTTTTTTTAATTTTTGTCATAAAATTAAAAAACATTTCATTTTACGTTTTTCGAAATATTTTCCTCTTATTTTTTCTTCAGCTCATTTATTACGATTACACTGAGCTTGACTGTCATTTTAGATGCACCACGAGCAAGATTGTTTTTTGTGTTTGTTAGAATTTTTCTTATTTTCATTTCCAATACGTATATATATAAATATATACATATATATATATATATATATATATATATATATATATAAATATATGAATATGAGTGTGTAGGAGGGGGCGTGTGTGTGTGCGCACATATACATGTTCAAATATATACTCACATATGTACATATATGTTTTTCTATTTCTATTTTTTGAGTAAAAACGAAACTTCAAAGCACATTACATTTTACCTAAAGCTCTGCGACCAGTAAACACTGAACCATATTTCAGAAATAAATTTATTTATTGAACTTGTTTATTGATTCAAAAATAGATCTATCACCACCCCAGAGGGTGCATCTGTGAATAGAAAAAATGAAGAATATGAGCAGACAAATGAAATAATAGCGCTCGTGAAAAATTATCAGCTCTCTGTACGTACGCTGAACAAGCCATGAATTTCTTTTTACGTATAAGTTTGTTCACGCATTTCTTTTCTAGATGTGCGTGTTGTGTTGCGTGATGTTCTTTATAAATTACTTTGTGACAAACTTTTTTTCAATACTTGATAGTTATTTACAACGGTGTTTCGAGCGGCTTCGGTATATCGTTTTTTGTCTTTTCTTACTTTCGGTTCAACAAATAATTTAGGAATACCGAAAAATTCTCAAATAGAATTTTAAATTCTTTTCAAGCTGTCAGCCATCTCTTGGGATATAAAATATCCAAGAAATCATATTTTTGAATTAACTAGCCCATGACAGGGTTAATCTATTTTGCACGCCACGCATGGCGTGTCTATTAGTTCACCTCGTGTGGTTTACCTATTTGTAGGCCTCGGATAGTTTGTCTCTTAGTACGCCTCGTGTGGTTTACCTATTTGTACACCTCAGATAGTTTGTCTATTAGTACACCTCGTATGGTTTGTCTATTAGTAGACCACGTATGGTCGGTCTATTAGTACTCCTCGTATAGTACGTTTGTCTAATGATGTCTTATATTGAGAAATTTTTAAAACCCAATATGTTTGTCATGCATCTCATGTGCCAACCTTTTTGGAAATAAACGTTTTTTCTTTCTTTCTTTTGTATATACATAAGCATTCTTACCCCTCTATTACTTAGCGTATATACTCACTACTGGTATGTAGAAACTGGAAAATGTAATGAAAAGCCATCTCAGTTATTAGCTCACCTAGCCACCTTAGTACCGTACTTCACTTCTGATACTAGTTAATGCTGTGTGTTGAGCTTCGTGCAAAAATTGGATGCTTGTAAACCCTAATCCAAAGTGTGTGCTTGGCGGTCTTGTGGATTCTCTTTCCTGTATATTTTCCATTCATTATTGTTACGAAGCAACGTACTCGCCCCAAAGGTGGATACAGCTATTATATCTATAATAATAATGAAGACATCTACGGATGCTTTATTTCCAATCAAGCCTGATACATATCACCTTGTACATTGGATTTTCAAATGCCTTATAACTAACGCCAGGACGCCATGACGCTTTCCCCCGGTCGAGACCGGTACCCATTTCAGACACCTGGGTAGAGTGGGGTATTGTGCTTGGAATTTTTCTCCTATACCCAACAGAGAAAATCGCCACTGCCAGCGCCGAGATTCGATCCCGGGTCTCCCGCACGGCGGCAGAACCCTCTAGCCACATGGCTATGGCGGCTATAGGAGTTAGCGCTCCCAAAGGGAAAATGTGAGATACTGTGCTGATAGTTAGATAAGCCTCATTTTTGTTGCAATAAAATGTTCTTCGTTTTTTCGAGGACCATCTTTTTTCGTTGCACTATTGTCCTTTTTTCAGTACCTCTAACTTTCTTCATCAACTTTTGTTTTGTTTCATAACCTTCCTTCTTAACTGACTTTCCATGCGCGCGGGATCCTGTGTGGGAACTCACCGTGTAAATAGATTCCGCGTTCCCTCAACTCCATACTCTATGGTGCCCTCATCCTTCCTCACTTTGAAAATCTTTGTTGTGGTAAAGCGAGGCTAAAACTAGTCTATGATCAATCAAGCAACGTACACACGAATCATTCATCAATGAACGTAACATAAAAACATTACGTTAACGTAAACTTCTTCCCATTTCTCCTATGTAACTATTTGGGTAATCTCTACGGATAATTTATATAAATAACATTGCTACATATTTTTAGCAGGTTTTTTATCACTCAAATAACTTAATTTCTTCTTTATCGTATTGTTTCGAATAGTATGAGAATCTGATATTGAATTATTTAAAATGGCGGTGAACACTTTCGAAAAACTTAATATACACGGCACCGACGTTTTATCACATTTAGAACCTATGCGGTGGTTTAATGATAAACAGGGGTAAGCTTGGTGGTATTTTATTAGCAACTGGCACAGGAGGATGAGCGAACCGAAGAGCACCTCAACCTAAGCAAACACGACTTATATAAGGTGATGTCAAGATGTCAAGATGGAATACAGACTGAACACAGACAATAGTCGGCAATACTCGCACATTGCACCCCCCCCGATTAAACTGGAGTGAGCCATAACCCCAAAATTAAGACGGTTGAACAACCCATGAATTCATTGAATTAAAGCAAACCGTGTAACAAGGTAATACGCAGTCAAAAATTAAAGTGACAATTCTCATTGAAGGTTAACGCTAGTAAATATAACAACCGTAATGCTTCAACCCGTCTTTACATTCAATTACGTTACCTCTCGCAAGTTATTCCATTAAAAGTTGAAAGTATTCAAACATTCTTTTCAATACCCACCAAGCATTAAATTAGCTATCGGCAAAAAACAAGCAATAAACAGGGTAGCTAAAGCAAGAACACATTGATATGTAACCCTGTTTGTTAAAAACTCGATATATTATGGTTAAGAAATCTTAACTAAAGAACGCACAGTTAAAAAAAATTGTTAATGAAGAACCGTCTACCTTACCAAAAATTAAAGATTAATTTAAAAGAATACAAGAACCGCAGCCAAATGAAGTAATCATGCTTAGAGATCAAAAGTGAATTCAAGTCGCAAAAAACATTTCTAAAAAAAAAATAAAATCATTCGCCATTATCATCAGAACATTAATGATTTATTATTTATATCAAAAACGCTAATAAAAAGAACACGATAAATAAATGTGTTAGAAATACACAAAAAATATGAATTTACGCAACGCAACACGTCAAAAATACTAAACACTCCATCAACGTTTTAAAAGAAAAAAAAACAGTTAATTTCTTAACACCTTGTTACCGCAATCCGAATCATAAAGAGTAGAGCAACTTTTAACACGCGTAGGATTATACGATAGGATTATAGGATAACATAGGGTTATACGGAATATAGGAAAGAACAAAAATTAAAACGCTTTAATCATTAATAGCATAAATAGCATAAGCAAAACACAACCAAGCAAAGCAAAGCAACTGACTTACCGTGCATCAACTCAGCACGACGACAGCCAGGTGGAACGATGGTAAGGATCAAAAAGTAACGACGCAACAGTCATTTTTTTCAATATAACCGAAAAAACTCAATTCGAATTAAATAACTCATTCAGCAAATACCCTTTAATCATAGGAAATACTGCGATTCGAAATATATATTTAAAACATTGAAAATATTCTCAAGGATTTCGTAAACGCAACATAAAAAAAATGTTCGAACCCAAAACAGCCTTTGAATAAAAATAATTTAAACAATTAACTTAAACGAAATAATTAAGAAATTATAGGAATTTTACGCGTCGATACTTAAAACATACCGCAAGCTTAAACTTAAGACATGGCAAAAGGGTTATATAGAAACACTGAAAGCACTTATTATCGCGTTTCTCTTGCGATTCCGCATTTCACAATTACATTTCGCGCTAAATTTTCAACAGCGCGGTTATTTCACCGACCTAAAATCTTTCCTACTTTTCAACCATTTCTTAATTAATTCACCAATTTTCATTCCAATTAAATTCAAATTTTCAACTATTCTAAAATTTCTTCACTTTCCTAAATTTTGGTTATTTTTCGGTTCCAATCATTTTCAAATGTCCTTTATGCTCAAATGTCTCTTATGCTGGTTCACCCCTAGGTCCACCCCGGGGTAAACGTCGCAGCTGATAGTCCTCAAGCCGGTCGGCTCAATCAGCCAAAGACTCCAGGCCTCTCTTGGTGTAGGACACCATCGCGCCTAAAAACATAGTGATTACGGCGAGTAACATCGTCACTACATCCGTGACGCTGTCGGGTAGGTAATCCATCCGGGAGTTGCTCTTAATCAGCTCCTTGTAGAGTTCGTCATTTGCTCCCTGATTCTTCGCAATTGCTGAAGACAGCGTCTCCACGTCCACTAGGGAAACTTGATTCCCCATGCGGTAGACGTCCATGCAGATCCTGCACGGAACAGATACAAAGACGATTAGCATGACCAATAAAAACTAAAAAGCATAAATTTTGATATCAGTACTCGTTGGTCTGACTCTCATTAATCACCCACGATTAACCTCGAATAAAAGAACTATGTTCGCATCGAAACTCTCAGGCGACTAGAAACCTGTCGATGAATTTCAATTAAATTATGCTGATCGCCGGACATTCCGGCTCGATAAAAATAGCACTGAGGTACACGGCCGCAGCGTCAAAACAACCCATCTCGCAAGGTGAACAGCAACCTCAGCGATTTGCAATTCGCAGTCGGTGCATCCGTTCAGGATTAAAACTGTTAATTCAGCGACACAAGCGTCTAGAACGAATTGGAAAAAAACAAAAGAAACGTCTTAGCGACAAGCTGGAACTAGACAGTACACATTCCATTTACCACTTAGTTTTTACATCAAGTATTACTTTGTGTTAAACGAGAGCAACGTAACGCAAAGCTGAAATATAACATATAAAAATATAACGCACGGATTACTGAGAATAATATGAAACACAACGCATGTTGCACAGCCAAATAAAACTCCTTAACCTATGATTATTTTACCTTAACTTAACTGTATACTGTTAAACAAGGGTAACAAGGTAAATCGTAACTCGTCGCGTCATTGCGACGTCAATCCGTGTAGTGAACTCGTCATTTTAACTCACAGCTTGACCCTTCTCAAGGGTAACAAATGATTTAGGTTGGTTTTGTAAATTTTTGACCCAATTTTGATCTCAGCCCAATTACGCTTCAATTTTTGGACGATAGCAGGCCCAATCCAAGTAAGCTCGAGCTTATGTTTTTTTTCGTGATTCCTCAAAAGAACACGATCGCCCACCTGTATGTCCTTATTACGTCGCTTGATATTTCTGTATAAATCTCTCTCTGTCGTATTATTCATAATTAAATTTCGAATATTTTCCACCGTCCGGGCGGCTTCTTGTGCCCGATAATTTACCAAACTCAATTCCTCATCATAATTACAAATTGCATAGTCAAAACTCTCGGATTGGTTGTATGCACACGTATCACGATTAAACATTACGAAGCTAGGTGTTTCGCCCAAAGTAGAATTCAATGCGTTGTTCAATGCATTTTCTACAACTTCCAGCAATTGATCCCACTCTGCATGTGGAAGTGTGTTCACATATAATTTTAACAAGTTTGTTATTTTTTTGTTGTTACGCTCGACTATAGCGTTAGAGTGCGGGCTGTAAGCTAATACTTCTTTTTTCGCAATGGCGTGCACTTTAGCGAATTGCTTGACCGCCAAAGATTTAAATTCCAAGGCATTATCTGAAATGAGAGTTTTGGGAAAGCCTAACAGTGAGAAGCAATTACTCAAACACGAAATTACTGTCTCCGTACGACGATTAGATATTGCATACAACCTACAAAACCTGGAAAAGAGATCGATTATGACCAATATGTACTTATTGCCGTTATCTGTAATTTTGAGGGGTCCAAGGAGATCCATTGATACGACTTCAAATGGTTCTTTGGCGATCGGAGCGGTCAAAATTTTAATTGGGACAGAAGGTCTGGCCTTAATTAGTTTACAAACTTCACAATCTTCCACAAACTTTCGCAAAATCGTTTTTTCCAAATTATTATGATACTTTAGCTTAAACTTAAACAAGGTGTGGGTATCGTCTGTATGGTACATGCTGTGGATCGCTAAAATAGCTTTACGCATCCAGGAATTAGGAACGACTGCTGTCAAAATGGTGCTAGGTCTATAGTCAATTTGTCTACGTCGATATAGAATGTCATTTAAAATCAAAAATTTCTCCAAGTCTGGAATATTCGAAATACTACCATGTAGCAAAACGTTTTTTACTTCTACACAGAAAGGGTCGTTATTCTGTTCTTCGATAAATTCTTTTATAGTCCAAGAAATTTCTCCTTCCTTCGGCACATAGTCTAGCAGCGTGGGCCGCGCGTCTGTGTCTGCTGCACCGTCAGCGTTTGCTCTAGGCGGGTCAACTACCTCATGTCTAGTCATGCTTTTGTGTCGTGATCGAGTCTCCACGATACAGACTTCTGATTCAAATGCGGATTCCAGAGCATCACAACGATCTAGTTCTTTAAGATTTAATTTCTCATTGTTTACAGGTAATCTGCTTAAATAATCTGCTACAACATTTTCCTTCCCGGGTAAATATTTAACAACGGGTTCAAATGAATGAACGCTCATACACCAACGAGCCATGTTGGTATCATCAGGAAGTTTTTTAGTAAAAAGTGGCGCTAAAGGTTTATGATCTGTATAAAACCGGACAGGGTATCCAGTTATTAAAAATTTAAAGTATTTTAAGGCAGAAAAAATGGCAAAAAACTCTTTTTTAGTAGTAGAATATCTTCGCTGGCTCGAATTAAGATTCTTACTGTAATAAGCCACAGGTCTTAGAATTTTATCGCTTGAATCATCCGTCTGTATTAGTACTGCTCCAATTCCTGAGTTAGATGCGTCAGTAAACACATGAAAGTCTTTTGTATTGTCAGGATGTCTTAGGACTGCGTCAGAAATCAAAGACGATTTGATAAATTCAAAACTCTTCACATTCGTCTGTCCACGTATAGTCAACGTTTTTCCTTAAAAGATTGTACAAAGGTTACGCTACCTCAGCAAAATTTGGTGAGAAATTACGGAAATAATTCGCTAAACCTAAAAACTGTTGTAATTCTTTAACATTTACCGGCGCTCGGCAGTCCTGCAATTTTTGCGAGTATTTACATTTAATACCATCGGCTGCAACGATGTGACCCAAATACTCGATTTCCTTTTTGAAAAAATGACATTTCTCAAGCTTCAATGACAAATTACCGGATCGCAGCATCTTAAGAACGATTTCTATATCAGCCAAATGCTGATCTTCATATTTTGAAAATACTAATGTATCGTCCAGGAAGACGAAAGCTAGTTTACCCAGAATGGGTGCAAGTGCAGAGGTCATGACTCTTTGAAACACTCCTGGTGACGTAGAGTGTCCAAAAGGGACGCGACAGAAATGGAATTTACGATAATTAATGCTGAAGACAGTGAATTTCCTACTCTCTTGTTCTAATTCGACCTGATGAAAGGCCGAACGGAGGTCTAAATTCGTAAGCCACGCGTTACCGCCCAAGGTCGATAAAATGTCGTCAATCCTAGGTATGGGATAAGAATGTTTTATCAACACCTTGTTAAGTGCACGGAAATCAATCACGGGACGAAGGTCTCCGGATTTTTTCTTAACTACGATTACAGGAAAATTAAAGTCTGAACTGGACTCTTCTATTATCCCCTGCGCGAGTATGTCATCTGTTATTTTCATTACCTCTTCCTGATACTTGTGGAGAATGCGATAAAGAGCTAAATTTAGTACCGGAGCATCCGGTTTCAACTGAATTTGGTGCTTCATAATATTTGTAACACCTATAGTCTCTCCTTCAAGAGTAACTACATCTCGGAACTCATTCAATAAATTAATTAATGGTAACTGTATGTCTTCTTCATTACATGAAACATCATCTTTCGTTAAAACACGTCGTACCTCTTGCTCTACACCTTTTGACACACCTACTCCTGCACCTACTTGTGCAATAACTCCTAACTCCTCGTCACAAACGAGAATTTCACGTCCACCGCGAGCGTTAGCATCCAACCCAAGTTTACTTTCAGCTATGACTTTCTTTCCACCACCAGCCGAGACAACCTGAATCGTATTCAACACCGCGTTAGCATTTACTTCATCATTATGAGCGTCTCTGAGTGCTGTTTCCACACTTGTTAAATACATCTCGCTCTCAATGTCATCTGCTGCAATTAATTCAACATTGCACAACATCATATTTTCACTTAGATGAACAGCCTCCTCATTTGGATTTAGAACCATTACCGGCACCACGCCGTCTTGATTAACTTGAACAATTGAATCCGCTATAAGAGCACCACTATCAAGGCATCTTTTAAAAATCATATACTCCCCTGGAGTTGCCTTCTTAAGGAAGCCATACACTATTTTTATCGAATTACCAGGCACTTCTACTTGAGTGCAATGAACTACCAGCTGCCTCGGACTCTGTGACGCCTCAGCCACAGCTGGAATTTTTCTCTTCTCTCTGCATTCATTTTTGTCTGACAGGTGACTGACCCTGTCGCTCTTTCTCGCGACAGCAACCTCAGATATCAGGCAGTCGCTGTTTACAATTCTTTTCATTACTGCTTCTCTGGATAAAACCGGCTCCATTTTTAATTCACAAAACGGGATAGAAATTTCATCCCAACGAAGAGTTTTATTTTTAAAATCAATAGTAGCATTGCTTAGAACATCGCGGCCGAGAATTAAATCGTAGTTGAATTTAGCCTCTTTTGAAACAAGAGCATTAGTTTTTAGTACTTTTTTAGTACCTGGAATCGTGATAGACAATTCTACTTCCCCGCTTACTTTACTTTTGCCGTTAATTCCCTTCACTATTAAACGACTAGGCTTAACTTCTTCGTACAAATTCTTAACCTGTCTGTAACTTATCAGGCATTTTTCTCATCCGCTGTCAAGCAAAGCACTCAAATACTGATCATTACTCTTAATTATTATGGTAGGCTTGTTGCTTTCTTTAAACGCAAGCAACCCAGTGCCTTTTTTATTGCAATTACCCTTTACAACACTAGCGGAGAAATAGGCCTCGACTGCTTTGCTTTGTTCTTGTCTATCTACGAGCTCTTCGTCATGCAATAATTTATAACGATTCTCGCATTTAAACAAGGGATCAATGAAAGATTGGCTCGTCTCGGTGGGATCAACGACTGACTGATTTGTCTCGGTGGTATCTGGACTTTCGGTCACGGCTGCAAGATTAACGAGGACGCTGCCAACCTCGGGCTCTGTCAAATTCAACCCATCCTTCCTAGTACCTCTCTCTGTTCCTAATTTTCTCTTAAAAAATCGCCTGACGTGGCTTCCACCCAATGCACTTCACTCTTACCGCGCGTGGGCCACCCCTATTCACATTGCCACCGCGTAAATAAGATTTATAGTTACGTATTTCACTTCCTGTTGCTCGACAATTTTTTACCACGTGGGTTCCACCACATGCAAAACACCCTCTAGGAAACTGATCCCTCTTGGGCCTGCACTCGAAATGCCCTACCATCGAACAACTATTACAAAACGGGAAACCGCGTTTTTTTGTTGCTTCATACTTGGGAAAATGACCTGAAGCCTGACCAGAACCATTAGAACTACTGTTGTCTGTTCTCATCATATTACACTCTAAAGATCCATTTGCTCGGTCACCCACGTAACGGTTAAATTCTCTTGTCCTACCACGAGGATTCCTTAACCAAGGTCTAGGAGTGATCCTACGTACTCCTGAACGGTAGTTCCTACGGTAATTTCCTACACTTCCGTAGAACACCTCATTTTCGGTAAAAAGATCTGGCGCATCAATCCCTTCGTCAAACTCACTGGCTATATCACCTACATAGCTCTCACTTTCGTTTCTGACTGGAAATTGTGACACAAGTATCTTTTTTGTCTCCGCCTGACCTCTGACGGTTGAAATTACCCTCGCCTACAGTTCTTCAGCCGTGCCGAATTGGTGTTCAAAAATTTTTCTAGCGAACGACTCGTCTAATAGCGGCCCAAGAACTGTTAGCGCCAGACTGTAAGACATGCTATATCCTACAAATCGTTTCAACTCTGCTTGTGTTGTACAAGCTTGGTAATACGGGTGCATTTGCCAACCCAATGTGGTTGACGTCAAAATGTTTTCAGTGAGTTTACGTATCTTTGAAAACGCTGTTACCAATTGTGCTGCTAAAGCATTGTTCCTAATCAATTGCAATTCATTTAAATCACATGCCAAGGCGTGTATGCTTTTTTCCCCACGTCACACGTAAATGTCCTCGAGAATTTTAACTACTTGATCGAATGTATAATTTAAATCTGCGTTGACTAGTTTGGTCACAACTGCATTGAAATCACTTACGTTTTTATTCGCTGACCTGACAAGGAATTCTTTTTTGCGTTCGTCACTCGTCGCGTCTGGAAGCAGTGTCATATATTTAAGATTTTGTATATGAGTCGGGAAGGACTTATTTTCTAGGAACTCTGCGTCATTCTGTCGTCTTCTCCCTCGAAAAGTCGGCAATTCCGCATTAGTCATTATCGTCCCAACGTTAGGTACATTAATATTTGCTGCGATGTCACGCGCGAGTTGCGCCCTATCATTATTCCCACTAACACCTGCGCCTCCGCTTGTCGTCGGGGTCGTCATTGTGGTAGATTGTGTGACACTAGTAACCCTTGGCTTACTGATCCGACCACTTTTTGTTACTGTGGGTTCGGTGCGAATGAACTCTGAATCGCTATCCGATGAATATGACATGAATCCTAACACAGAACTATTTCAAGGAATTTTCCTCTTCACAATCAGAGATATGCAAAAAATAATGTCACACCTCGCAAACAACAATAAAAAAACACATCTAAAATTCAAATACACGAGCAATACAAATGAAAATACAATTACAATCAAACTCTGCCTCTTACTTGAAAAATGAACTTCGAAATGGCTGTTATTCGAACTATAACAGAAAAAAATCTTCAATCTACAGAGAACTTCCCGCACTCTCCAGAAAAAACTTGGCAACACTCCCGACACCGTGTGACAGAGCTCCCAGGAATACACAAAAAAAATTGATAACGAACTGCAATTTCTTTACGTTTTATCACTTGATAAACAAAATCAAATCGTTTAAATCCTTTAAGTAACCCTCTCAATGACAATCCGCAAAATTCTACACATACTTGGGTCATTTAAAGAATTCTGACGTTTATACTGCTAAATCCACAGCAACAACGACGCAGTCTGTCTCTCACTACTTCCAAAAATCAACTGCTGGCTACTGCAGTGCGGTACCGCACGATCGCGGAACAGAGTCCGTGTGCATTAAGTGCGAACAAAGAAAAAACAGCCTGCCTAGCAACAGAATCTGAGCTGTCGCGGGTACATGCGCACTGAGATTGAGAAAAAAAAATTTTCAATAAAACTTAACTGCAACAAGAATGTGGTCTGCTGCGCACGTCGCTTGCGGCTGAAGGGCTGAAGGGCAGGCTGCCGCTGATACGTGCGGGGTAAAACGATGCTGTAGTTACACGATGACAGGGAACGATGCTGAAGGACGTAGTTGTTAATTACGATGGCTTAAAATAGTGAATCACTGTTCGTCACTATTCAAACACTGATGCAGTTCGTTTAATATCACCGACAGTTATTTTACGTAGTATTTTATGCACCTTGAAGTTATTATTTAAAACAAATTGTTTCTTACTGATCACTTGTCGCTGAAATGCACTTATAGTGCACTCGAACACAATCTTGATATTTTCTCCAGATTCATACACAAGGATTTTGGTGTGAAATGGAGATCCAATATTCAAATAAACTGTGAATTGGCTATAAACCTCAACCAAGTCTTCTGCTGGGATCACAAATCCGAAAACGAATATCGACGGGCGCGGCTGCCACAATTGGTTATGTTCTTCGTGACACATCTGAGAGTGTAAAATGTTCCAATGACTCTATAATTACTCAAGTAATTAATTCTCGCAATTAATTTCACACATGCACGTGAGTTCAAACCAAACTGGTCCACCAATATGCGGTGGTTTAATGATAAACAGGGGTAAGCTTGGTGGTATTTTATTAGCAACTGCCACAGGAGGATGAGCGAACCGAAGAGCACCTCAACCTAAGCAAACACGACTTATATAAGGTGCGAGGCGTCAAGATGTCAAGATGGAATACAGACTGAACACAGACAATAGTCGGCAATACTCGCACAAACCTGAGTCTAATCTAAATGCACTTTCGTCTTTAAATATAAATTGTAAATATGTTCATGAATGCACATTCACGTTTATGTATGGTGAAGGACAATATAAAAAAGTGTTAGCAATATAATCGCAAAGTACTACTTTGGCTTTCACTATCCTTATTACGCCAAGAAACGTTTCATAATTTTTGAATAAAAACTACAGCTATTTAACTTTAATTTAAAAAAGATCAAGTTCAATTTGAAAAACCTCAAGTTTAATTTAAAAAAGGTCAAGTTCAATTTAAAAAAGCTGAAGTTTAATTTAAAAAAGGTCAAGTTCAATTTAAAAAAGCTCAAGTTTAATTTAAAAAAGTTCAAGGTTAATTTAAAAAGGCTCAAGTTTAATTAAAAAAAGCTCAAGTTTAATTTAAAAAAAATCAAGTTTAATTTAAAAAGTCCATCATTGATGCTTCCCAGCTTGAGAATAAAACCTCTTACAGAACACCTCTTACAGAAAAGTATCTCCTACAGAACAGATCTGCGCCTTCTCGAATCTTTGTATATTTACAAAATGAAACCTGCTCTCAATGACACTTAAAGTGCTTTCCCGCTTCATGTTGCCAATACGTAATTCAGTTTTTCCTTTATCTTTTACATATTTTTTTACCGTTGTTTGTGCTTTTTCAAAGTCAAGATTTTGTATATATACTACTTTATTTCTCTTTATTTCTTATTTCTCTTATTTGGTTTCGTTTTACAGAAATTTTCTTGCCGAAGATGGACAGTTAGTCCGAAACGTTCACTTTTATTTGATCATTTTTAATAAAAATGACTTTACGTGTAGCGATTTTCGCCTTGCTTTTTTATTTAAAGAGTCTCAAGCAAGCTATATTTAAAAAAGATTAATTTCAGTTTTGAAAAGCTTATGGTTCTAAAATTTCATATTTATGTAATAATAATATAAGTAAAGTTTATTTGTCAGAAGGCATATTTATTTAATAGTACTGGCCCTGAAAATAGAGTTAATCGAATATCAGACAACGCAAGCTGCTGTGGTGTTGTACTTAATTTGGCATTCTTTAAGTTTTACCTATGAATCATTTGCTAAACAGGTCATCGGTACTTATATCTTTTGATAAAAATGATGCAAATAAACTTTATGTCATAAGTAACTGTGGGACAATTAGCATTCTGCACTGACTGAAAAGTTGAAGCTCAGTAATGTTCAATTTTTCAGTCTGTGCAGTTTGCTAATTGTTCTATACAGTTACTTATTACATGTAATTTATTCGCATCATTTTTGTTAATAGATAAAAGTCTGATATTCGATTTACTCTATTTTCCGGGCCAGTACTTTAAAATATATATGCATTCCCATGAATAAACTTCAATTACCTTATTATTACATAATTATGCAATTAGAAACATAAGCTTTTCAAAATTGAACTTGATTTTTTTAAATATAGTCTGTTTGAGACTTTTTAAATTAAACTTGATCTTTTTTAAATTAAAATTGATCTTTTTTAAATGAAACTTGATCATTTTTAAACTAAACTTGATCTTTTTTCAATTAAACTTGAGCTTTTTTAATTAAACTTGAGTTTTTTTAAATTAAACTTGAGCTTTTTTAAATTGAACGTGACCTTTTTTAAATTAAACTTGAGCTTTTTTAAATTGAACTTGGGCTTTTTTAAATTAAAGTTGAAAAGCTGTAGAGTTCCAATCCTAACGAGTGTCATAGTAAAGCCTGGATACGCAGGATCACTGAAACGAGTTTCACCAGTGCACAAGTACAAGACAATTTTAATCGTGGGTTCTGTTAGGATGGATATATTTTTTTCCGGCATCCACATCTAGAAAATTTATTGAAAATATTGAATCCCGTCATTTTGACGTGCCGTGTTCAATAGTAAAAGATAAACAGCTGACCTTCAAAAAGCACATCGCTCATATTAGTACTAAGTTATCAAAATCCACCGAAAACCTGAATAAAGTTTAAAATTTCCAGCCTGAAACAGCTCTGCAAATGCTTCACCAAGCGCTCATTTCACTTTTTTTGCATTACGGAATAGAAGCATGGCACGGAACTGATAAAAATAAAACTAATATACTTTTTACTCTGGAAAAAAAAACATCAGAGCGGTAAAAATCTAAAATATAATGTTCACGTAAATGATTCATTCAAAATTTTACAAATACTTAAACTTACTGATCTCCACAAACTCTCCATATGTAACTTCATTCATAAAACTGACCAATGATGGCAGCAATGACCTAAAACCATTATTAATTGCACAAACTGGTCGTAACGACCATTTAACCAGAAATAGAAGTAACTTCATACGTCCTCATTGTTTAAAGGCACGGTCGCAACACAGACCCTCTTCGTTGGAATTAAAACTTGAAATTCAATTCCTGCGGAGATCCGTGTAAGTAATTCTTACCAGGTATTCCCATCAGAATACTATGTTGTCATGTAAGATTACCAACTGAAATCCTGTCTCCTACATGGCTGTAGTGAACCAGTCAAAATTTATAAATTATCAAAACGTCCATCGAAAAATCCAATAACAGCATTATAATCATTCTCATAATTTTTAGAGTAAGAAATTTACTCAACATTACCCATAATCTATTAAAACTGTGTACCAAAAATATGTCTCTTAAAAATTCAGTTTAAAAAAGTAAGAGACCTCTCAGAGACGCACCGCAGCAACATCGCCGCTAAGAAAAGCTCACTTTTGAAAAGATCACTCTTTGTGTGCGCTTCTCTCGTTCCTTGTCTCCACGGAAGGACCTACGAGCCAACACACAAACACAACCACCTAGTCCTCAATCCCCGCCATTGAGCCAAAAAAATCTAAACCTTCCTCAGATTCACTTGAGAAGTTCCTCAGATTCACTCAGCCACACGGCTCCACACGCAGTAACCCTACCAAGGTACTGCCTCTTTCGAGATCCTCTTTCGAGACTTGCTAATTCTCGTTGAACACTCAATCCCCCACTATCACCTCGCTTCAAGCGTTCAGGCTTCACCTTCTCCTTCTCGCCGTCCATTCCACTACGGCCATCTCCACTCGCTAAGCCACTCTAATCACCCGCATTAGCGGATAACTAAACTCACATTCAAGTCCTCACCGGGACCCACAACGGACTCCCACGAGCCGCCGCAGCGCGGTTGGAGTACGCCGCCAGGACTGGATCCGGAACCCCGCCTCAGGAAGCGGATTCACCCCCAACGATTGAATCGTGGCAACGGCACTCCTAAGAGTCCAAATAAAGTAGGCGAGAATAGTCGTTGTTGTTTTCACTTGTCCCTCAAGGTATAGTTTCGTGCAAGTGATCTGAAAGCCTCGGTGCCAATAGAGCACCCGATTACCCACTCCTTCTGTCAAACGTAATTATCTATCCTTTGATGATACCAGCGCGTCAAACTGGTATACATAAAACTAATTAGTAAAATTGAATCACGCGCACCAGGCAAACTTCATACTGGTGTCACCCAGAGTTGTTGGTTTTCACTTGCACGAATCGTCCTTTGTGGGTTTGTGAGCGCATGCCAGGCTGTCAACTTCTGTTGATGGTTGTCTTGAAAGAGGTAGTACTCTGCTCTCTCCACTCTTCAGTAGCCAAACATAGTATTTCCTCCCTAAACCCTTCCTAAATTAAGTGATTGCTACTGCAGCCTATGCTAACAAAAATTCTTCATGTACTACCATTGCTACTGAAGCCACCGTTTTACAAAACTCTTCATGAACTTCCATTGCTACTGAAGCAAACCATAGGAGATCTTCTATGATTATTTCCATTGCTACTGAAGCTCCTTACTAATAACCTTCGAAATTTCCATTGCTACTGAAGCTCTAAAGTAAAATGAAACGTGTACGAAACAAAAACTAGTAAAGCAGTCCGAATCTAGGCCAAGTGGGCAGCTACAATGTTATGCTTCTCCGCATAACTGTGTTCGGAACATCGCTAAGAATCTGGGTAATCGTTGTTTGGCCAACAACCTATTCATAAATGATTCTAAAAGACCAAATAATAAGTCTGATTTCTGCGAGAAAGCATCACGAGATACATTCTAGAACAGTCGACTCGTCAGAGACGACGTTCGGACGCCGAGGAAACAAAGAACGAACAACCAGGGTTGCGGAGTCGGAGTCGGAGTCGGGAGTCGGAGTCGCCGGAGTCGGATGTTTTAGGGTGGAGTCGGAGTCGGAGTCGGAGTCGCTTCTCTGAAGTGTGGTGGAGTCGGAGTCGGAGTCGGAGTCGCTACTCTGAAGTGTGATGGAGTCGGAGTCGGAGTCGGAGTCGCTTTTCCGAATGTGGTGGAGTCGGAGTCGGAGTCGGAGTCGTTCATTCGGATGTGGAAGAGTCGTGGTTGGAGTCGCTATTTTTTGGTGTCTTCGATTCTAATTTTTGCTAAAAATTATTTATAAGTCTTTAAAACTAGAAGTAAACCAAAACAGAGTTAGAATGCTTTGCTGAAAAGTCTAAAAAATACGCAATGTTTTCGTTGATTGTTTTGTTCTAAGTTTGGAACAGCGTATTTATTCCTATCACCTAATACCGTCATGTTATCTAGTCATTGAGGGTTTGCACAGATATATATGAGAAACCTACGAGTGCGAAATATAATTTTTATACCCAGCATTAATGTATATTTTGTAGTTAAAAGCAGGAATTAGTAATTGAAAGCATCGCAAATTCATTCTGTATATTTCTGTTTTGTTCATTTTTCCTTCAATTATTACATAGGAACTGGAAAATAGTAGTAAATGTGTTGCAAGTTACTTGCAGAACATTTCAGCTGATGCAATACATTGTACTCACATAAAGAGTGGTAACTCTGTATACTCAAAATGATGCATTGATTGATAATGATCATAAACATTTCTATTCTTTTGGGTATGATTCATTGCCAATGAGTAGTCTTTGCCGAAACCTGAAGCTATGGTCTAGTGCACAAAGACTTCTAGTTTTCAAGTCATGTTATCAAAATTGATATGGCTTCCGTGTTTTTAAGTCAAGTTAACATGTATTAATAATAAAAATTTCTTCTCATTTCTCAAGTTATTCCTTGAATGTAATTTGGTTCTTTCAGAGTTATATTGTTTTTCACTATATCATCATCATGTTTAATTTTTATCTTCGTATCACTCCCCAGTTTCTAAGCTAGTATACGCTGAAATGCAGAATTTTATAATTATGTTGATACATTTTAAAAAACTGAAATAGTATTTGTTTTGTAGCATTATGTAATTAATTACTTCTTGTTAAGGAAGATTTGGAAATGTTGTAAGGTTATCTATATCGGCATTGAGACACTTAAAAAAATAAAAATACGATGTAAACGAGCTGCAATGAAAGTAATTACACACACCAGCAAAAACTTCACTTACAGTCACACACACATTGTAACTGAAAACAATGCACTATCTCAGCTGCAATGGTTTTTGCATTTATGCGATAGTACAAATTCTCTTGCTGGAAACGTTTCAAATTGCTCCAAAAAACACGAAATGAGAAGAACCTGGGCGTTTATTAAAATAACAAAGTGTCCAATACAAAGTAAAAAGTTAGACGAAAATAAGAGATAGTATCATAATACAAGCAAAGAAGCTAGAAGTGACTTTTATTCGTAAAAAAAAACTTTCCGAAAACGTCAGGCCCCTGCAATGAAGGCAGAACAACTTTTGCTTATTATAGCCGAAATGTAACAGTGTTGAGCAATAATATGACACTTTTTCTGCATTGTTACCCTGCATAGTGTAGATACAAAGAAGAAAAGGCAGTGTGCAAATCTTACCTACCTTATCTACACGTATATCATAATTTTGGGGATTTGAAGCATAGTCATTGAATTAACTACTATAATTTCACTGAATTAGTGCATACTTCGCAATAAAAAACTGTTGATGCATATCTATGCTTCTCAGTGTAGACAATGCCTACATAACCTACTCAGAAAACACTTGTCAGTAATATACAGGGTGTTTCAGATTCAGAATAAGAGGCAAAAAATTGCACACCAAGTAGAAGATATCCAAATAAAACCTTTTTCTTCTATAAAACTTTCCGAAGAAAAAGACATTGAGATATTAGCAGTTTATTGTTTTAAAGGGTGAAATTTAATGAATAAACTACTCGCAATATTTATTTTGAATTTACGTTGATCGGGCGAAATGTGCTAGTTGCAAGACCTCCTAGATCTCCTGACATGACTCCACTCGATTTCAATTTTTGGGGACACGTGAAGAGCCTTGTTTATGCTACACCCATTGGGTCTGAGGAAGATCTTGTGGCCAGAATTGCAGTGGCTGCAGGTGAGATACCTTAATGGCAGACGTGTTTCCTAATCTTCGGCAGCCGTTAAGGCTAACATTCGAAAAGTGCATAGATGTAGGTGGAACACATTTTGAACAATTTTTGTAAAGTAAATTCAGAATCAATACCGCGAGTAATTGTGTCATTAAATTTAACCTTAAAAACAATTAACACCTAATGCCTCCCAACCCCGATTTTTCGGGTGAAAATTTCATAGGACAAAAAGTGTTTATTTGGCCATTTTCTACTTGATGTGCAATTTTGTACCTCGTTTTCTGAAACACTCAGTATACATAATTGTGTACACGACTCGTCAAATGACGGGATTCGATATTGTCTGTATAGAAATCTTCCAGATGTGGACCATAAAGAAATATTTTCATCCTAATAGCACCCGCGATTAAAATATTCTAATACTTGTGCACTGGTGAAACTCGCATCACAGATACAGTAGTTAAGTATCTCTAAGAGCGTGAAAGGGAAACAGATCAACCAACAAAGACGAACAGCCAATTTTGTTTGTTCAATGAAATTTCCTGTTGAATATTTTCCGTATTTCTGATGGCGGCTTTGTGGAAGAAAAAGTTTTCTTCAGTTGGCCTCTCTTAGTTCACAGACAAGAATTTGAAACTGATGAAATAAGATCTTTTTGTTCGTTGTTTTTTGTTTTGCAGCTGCATATTTTTTTCCGTTTTTTGTGTTTAAATTTAACTTTCTATAAATAAGCATGTTTGCGCTTCTAGCAGACTGCATTAACCTTAAATCACTGTAATTAACATTACTCGAGACGCTTTGGCGTTCACTCATTAAATTATCTTTGAGCTTGCTCTGCTTGGGCAGCATGTCGTCCTTTTAATAGAAGTGGGTCTGGTACCTCTAACTTATTTCTATTGCGTAAAAAGCAGTCTCTTTCTGCGACTTGAACTCCTCGACCCGGCTTTTGCAGCCTCTTGAATAGGCACTTACTATTCAAGGTAATTAATTGTCAATTAATTGTTAACATCTTAGTGCTATATGTAATCTTACAATAAGATACGATATTCACCTAGTCGGCGACCGGACATCTTAATACTCTGTATCTCTCTACTCAGAACGCCTCTAAAATTTCCTACCGGAGTACCGTGCTGATGACCGGCCGCGTCCATTGGGTGTCTTCTATTTTTAGCGAGTATCGTTTTAAAAACTAACCTTACGTTAAAGAAGATTTCCGGTCTTCATTTTAAAGGAATTCAATAATAAAAATTTCACAGAGGACGCTCCTGTGCGTACTGTTGGAATCCTCAAGATCCGCCTAACTTGGGTACGGTTTCTCTTTTTGCGCATCTCGGGAAACGACTTGCTGTTGTTCCCTTGAAGTTCTTCTGTATTTGCAATAAATGTTCGACCAATTGCTCTTAAGTTTTAAATCCTAAAACTTCATTGTATTAACATAGGAGAGATTACGCTCACAAAATAGCTAAACCTATTTATTAATTTGTTCAAAGGAGACACTTGACCATTTATTGTATAAGAACAATCAATACTATACTGCGTGTCCCACAAAAATGTCCCGGACTTTTTAATTGATAATATCTCCGCTTAAATTAACATATTTTAATTGTCTTTTATTTACAATTTATTCAATTTTGTTTCCTTTTGAAATAATATAAGTTTTTGAAAATCAGTTGAATAAACTTCAAGATGATCGATTTACTGAAAGGGGTAGAAAAATTGTTCAAAGGGAAAGTTTTAAAAACAACACTGGTGTTCTTCTTCATTCTTCAATACCTACTGTTGAGAATAATTTCATAACGATGTATCGTACATACAACTAAGTATTTAAACCCTCTGAGAGGTTTCAAGTTTCAAGTGTTCTCAATAATAGTGTTTCAAGGACTGATAGAAAACGGTGGAATAATGGGTAAAACTCTTCGTTCAATGGTGGCTAGAAGTAATACTTGCCTTGAGAGAAATGGAGGGTATGTCGTTAGATACTAAAATTACTTTATTCATTTAAAAGTTATATAAGGTAATGATTTGTTACTCCTTAAAATTTTTGTGTGTTCAGTTTTATGGAAACTACAAAATAAGGAAGAATATCAATATTGTTTTAAAAACTTTACATTTGAACAATTAATTTTTCTACTCCTTTCAGTAAATTGGACATTATAAAGTGGTCATTCAACCGATTTTCAATAACATAAATTATTCGAAAAGGAAACATAATTTACTACATTGTGAACGATGGCAATTCAAATATATTAATTTAAAGCTGAGATATAATTAATTAAAAATCGGGGACATTTTTACAGGACACCCGATATAATAAAAAAACAGGTGTCCGTCAATGATAAGTATATGCTCTCGTGCGTAATTTCCCCTATCTCATTACAATGGGAATCTGCTTGCTTGGACAGTATCATAAATACATACATACATACATACATATACCGGGCTTATCCTCCCTATGGGAGGGTAGTCGACAGCAGGCCACAATCCCCACACTCAGTCACTAGGAGGCGAGAGAGGCAGCACTGGCCGCACCTGAACTGCCAGGATCAGCAGCAGCCCAGCACAACCCCCTCCCACAGTCAGGCCCGACAGCCACAGCTGGTTCACCCCGACCGCTTCATTGAGTGCAGCCCCTCCCCCCGCACATGACAGGTCAACCCCATCACACGCGGGCAGCTTCCAGTAACGCGTCAAAAATAAAATTACCTCCTTATACACTGCCCCCACTCACTTCTGTCCGCAGCCATCCCTCTCGCCACGTCCACAGTCAGACCCCTCTCATACAAAGCACGTCTCACCCCATCCTTCCAACTCATCCGTGGTCTACCTCGCGCTCGAAGACCACTCACTTCCGACATGTATATCTTTTTCACCAGCCGCTCAACATTCATTCCTTCAACATGCCCAAACCATCCAAGCACTCTTTCATCCACTCGCCTGCTCAACTTATTGACACCAGTCTGTCCCCTAACCAACTCATTCCTGATCCTATCTCTTCTAGTTACTCCATACATGCTCCTCAAACACTTCATCTCAAACACATCAAACTTCCTCCTCTCAGCTGCTCTCAACCCCCAGGACTCTGCTCCATACAACAAAACTGACACAATCAAACTTTCATACAGTCCCCTCTTAACATTCATACTCAAACTCCTGCTTTCAAAAACTTTCCTCATTGCACCCAATGTCTCACAACCTTCACTCACTCGATGCTTCACTTCTACTTCCATACTATCCTTAGCAGTCACATCCGATCCGAGGTACCTAAAATGCTCTACCTCCTCTAAAACTTCCCCATTCAACCTCACATCCAAAGTTCCAAACACTCCACCTCTTGAACATCTCACCACCTTACTTTTATTCACATTTACCCTCAATTTCCGCCTTTCGCACACTCTACCAAACTCTGTAACCAGTCTCCAAACTCAGTATCATAAATACCATCGAAATATGAAAAATCAGGCATCTGCTCACCTATGTTTATAAGTAAAAACCATTGCGTGAAAATCGAATCAACTGTCAAGAAAATGCGGCTCATCGCATTTAAATTTCAAAGGCATTTAAATGCTTGAAAGGTATGGCAAATTTTTTAAAAACCTCTTGCGAACAATAATTTAAATTACAATTCAGATAGGTATTATGTTATACAATTTTCTTGGTTGTTGTGTGCGTTTGTGACGTTTTTAAATATGCTTAATCACCGTATCTATGATACGAGTTTTACCAGTCACAAGTATGAGAATACTGTATTTTAATCGCGGGTACTATTACAATGGATATATTTGTTTGCCATTTTTATCTTGAGATTTTTTTAAAACGATACCATTGGATCCCGTCATTTTTGACCAATCATGTACACTAGTATCTTGATTATTAACAATCTGTAGTCAATTTAAAAGTCGTTCGATAATAAAGAATATAATGAATATATGCACAGGTTTCAACCCTGCAACTGTTTACTACTAAGAATGACTGTCGTGTGTTTATTTATACGTTTTGTGTCACGCTGTTAAGAATAATTGATAGGAAAAAATTTGCACGGGCGGTCTTGGTTCCAGTTCACGGTCAATTAATACACTCATTTTCGTTGTGCAATAGCTCTATAATAAGTCACTTTCATCACAATTAGAGCGATCCATAGCCTTATATACTCAAGTTTGTATCGTGAATACCGAGTTCGGCGGGGTATTGCATATTACAATATGCTGTATTGTATATTACAATATACTGTATTGCAATGTACTGTATTGCATATTAAAATATACATACACAAGTTCGCAGTTGCTTTCAGTAATGCTGAATTTCTGTATCTTGGATACGACACGAACGGCTATAACTACTTCTCTTGCGGCTTAAAAATGCTGTGTTCTGAGTGTTTATTACTATTATAAGAAATTTAAGTTACCTTTGGAATAAGCTGAAAGCATGGAAACTCCACTCAAACGGAAATTTGTTGAAGAAAGGTATTGAATCTCGTCATTTTTGACGGTCTGTGTACACTAGTTAAGAAATAAAATATTCATCTTATAAATTATGAATAGGTGAAGTTGGAGCCACAAAATTGTGAATAGGCGGAGTCGGTGTTGGAGTCGCCAAATTCTGGAGAAATGGAGTCGGAGTCGGAGTCGGAGTCGCCAAATTCTGGAAAGGTGGAGTCGGAGTCGGAGTCGGAGTCGCCAAATTCTGAAAAGATGGAGTCGGAGTCGGAGTCGGAGTCGCCAAATTCTGAAAAGGTGGAGTCGGAGTCGGAGTCGGAGTCGCCAAATTCTGGAAAGGTGGAGTCGGAGTCGGAGTCGGAGTCGCAAATTTATTCCACCGACTCCGCAACCCTGCGAACAACACGCCAACGGGAGGTACCAAGGACCTCAATGGGTGTCTCCTTTTGACTTTAATTCATGATGTTTAACATTGTTTTGTGGGGATTTTTATATAGTAATAAGTGTAAGGTTAATGATGTATATTTTCTATTCGATAGTAGGGATATATTACGTTCATATTGGTAACCTTGCGAGATCGTTATTTGAAGTTGGCATCTCAAGCGATGCCGAACGCGGGTTGTCTGAGGGAGCGAACGTCAGTAAGGACGAGGGCACCACCGAGAGCAGTCATACGAGATTATTCAAATTCCTTGGCCCAGATGGGCCGAGGCTTATCTCTTAAATTAACTACGTAAAAGTCATCCTAGAACATCTGTGCTCTCATTCGTTTGCAAGTAATTCATTTGACGTCACTCGACTACAGTGCCAATATAACATCAACTGTCGATGTCGATTTAGACTGCTAACTGTCGGCCACCGATACAAAATGGCGGATCCAACCTGCGGGACTCAACCCTTATCAACCCTGATCTCCAAATCTCAGAAGTCTCCTTCTGATGTTATGTCGATCCGAAATTCCCTCTCACACTTCTGGGTATGACAGGTCGCGAGTGCGTAAATCGCGTACGTTCCAATAGGTTGCGTTTGTTCAATAACTAATGTCTCGGTATTTTCTTTTGTTCAATAGTGAATTCCCTTTATGTTTCGGTGTTTTTTATATCCTTCAGATAGATAGGAAGAGATGATGTGGATGATTTAGAAAGAAAATGATGTTTGAAGCAATGAAACACGGCTAAAATGTAGGATTAATTTATGGCCTTACGCCCGCTCTTAACGCTTACCGAAGATTGAATTAAATGTTTATATAGATAAAATCTGAATTGGTGGCAGTTACCTTGAAATTTACAAGTAGAAAATAAATGAAAATGACAAATAATCTTAATGTCACGACAAATAACATCATGAGAAAGGATAAAATTTAGGAGAATAAAAGAATGACGTGACATCGATGAGATAAAATAGGGGAGCCACGACAATGGCGGCTGAGACGGTGGGATCAACGGTTTTGCTTTAAATGTAAATATTACTGTAGAATCTCATGCCGAACTCACACCTCCGATAAAAAAATATATGTGCATTCAAACATTCAAATTTAAAAATTGATATTTGGCCGACTAAAAATAATTTCTTCATCTGAATCATCTCATCTCTCTTCCTAATGAACACTTAATTAACATCTCATCTCTCTTCCTAATGAATACTGAATAACGGATGTCAACAAAACGATAAATTAATGTTACTCTAATGTTTCATCTATTGTTTTAAAGTTAATAACGAACTTACTGGATATACGCACGTTCATGTTCAATGTCTTCTTATCAACCCAATTTCAATTACCTTATGTATAACATTTCGATACTTTCAACGTTAAAACTTCAGTGTAACAACGTACTAGGTTGAGTATAACATTCCCGGCACTCAAGCCACACCTTGCTCACGCTGGCATCCAAGCACGATCAAAGCTTCTTTGTTGTCGTCGTGTAAGCAGCCGCAAGGCTCTCGCCACAGCTTTGACGATAAAAATTTCATGGAGCACAAATGTAAAATCCCACGAACCACGGATCGGTAAAATTTAGATGTATTATTTTACGCTTTAAAATAAAAATTAAATTGATAACATGCGCGAATAAAATTTAATTAAATTCATTACTTCTACGGGAAATTTATACGATGTAATCAGTAAATACTAACGATCTTGCGCGAAATTCGTCTGACAAATTACTTCGGATACCACGACCTAATTATGTTAATATCATATAAATTTTATATTCAAATTTTAAATACTAATGATCAAAACCAGCTCATAGATAATTACATTTCAATATCTGGAGAATGCATTCTTTAACAATTTTGGTTTTGATATCTAAATACAATGGATTCAGTTTAAATACCAAACGGCACTGTTTCAACTAGGATGAACGAGATTTAGAGACATTTGTCTGCTATTAGTGTTAATTCTTAGATAAGACTTTCGAAGTTCAATGTAATTTGAGTTCGTCGAATCAAATTCGTATTTCGGCGTAAACTCTTCCAACGGATTTAGCGTTAATTTAGTAATTAGTTACCTGCGAGATACATCACATAATGATTCTAGTTATGAGTGATATGGATTAATAACATGCAAACAGCTAGGAAGTCACGATAATCCATAATCCATCTGAATAATACAGTGCATTGGTAATTCAGAAATTTAAAACTTCATTAGGGTTATGATTTGTTTCAAACGGGTATATTCAATCTCGACGATCTCATATTAATATGTTTGCGCATACGTTTTCCACTGGTCCTGAACATGACTATGGACTTCATTGCGTCCATTTGATGGAATTTAAATACTATGTATAATTTTTGTAATTAATATTTCTGTGTGGGGAAAATAGTTCAATTTATTTCACTTTCATGTATTTCGATAATTTCATAAATGTGTGTGTACTCGTAGGATGTAATTAATTTTAAAACTTTGCGATTTACACCTAAAGAAAATTTTGAACCTTATGTTCGATTCGTAATTTGCTAATGAAAACGTAAATTCAAACATAGGATGCTTAAGTCCTTTTGTAAATACTTGGAAGTTTGAGAGGGGAAACTTGATTGATATGGTGTGGAGGGAGACTTGGAAAAATGAATGAAGGATATTAGAACCAACACTTAATTGGATTGACCTTCCAGGAATGGTGGATGACATCGAGTGAGCGCGACTGAACACACGCGCTGGCGCTCAACCACACGCCAGTCACCATGGTTGGTGAGCGGCACTTCCACGGACGAGTCACCATCGCCCTGCTCGGACGGTATCACTACTACGGGTTGGCCGCGCACACACGAACACACGCTGCACCCCTGCTCCCTACTCCACCATCTACACGACGCTTGAAGCACGGCACAAGACGACAACCACCTGAGCTCGCGCACCGACTCGTAGAAAACGATTACGCGAAGAAAATTTCTTATCAGCTGGCTGGGTCGACGACGGCGGCTAATTTTCTACTGAGGCACGGTGAATAGAAAACGACTGGCATTTAAAAATTTAAAAGACAGCTCAACATCGGGATTTCAACCACGACTTCGGACTTCGGATGGATTCGGCGACGACGGGTAACGACGGCTTCACATGTTATCAACGATGATGAAAATGATACGGAGGCCCGGATGAAAATCAACATATCAACTCAACGATTTCAGCATAAAGACAGCGACTCCTATACAATCTCCATCAAAAAGATAACGAACTCCACGAGATAGTAGTCCACTTCGATTGATAACACACGGAGTACTAACTCGAAGATCTCTATAAGACTTCTGCAAGTGGTAGAGCAAGTTATGCAGCCCAGGACAATACGACTTGGGTGTTATGGAAGCTTTAGCTACGCTTCCGAGGGTTTTTACTCTCAAGGATTACTGCAGTGATCCATACGACGGAGGGAGAAGTCGGTGTCATCCATAGGACGTGGTTCTGCCTAAGAACAACTATAATGATACCTTTACGTGACGACTCTGAATCAGCGCTCGCCAGAGGAGCAAACTCCAGTTGTAAGCATATTGACTCTTTCCACGATCCACGCATTTAAGGTGTCGGCTGCACGTGTTGGACACAATTGGAGATAAGCCTTTCGAGCACAAGCGGGAGCTTGTAATTTAATAGGCTATGGGGGATTTGTTATGCTTCTCCGCATAACTGTGTACGGAACATCGCTAAGAATCTGGGTAATCGTTGTTTGGCCAACAACCTATTCATAAATGATTCTAAAAGACCAAATAATAAGTCTGATTTCTGCGAGAAAGCATCACGAGATACATTCTAGAACAGTCGACTCGTCAGAGACGACGTTCGGACGCCGAGGAAACAAAGAACGAACAACACGCCAACGGGAGGTACCAAGGACCTCAATGGGTGTCTCCTTTTTACTTTAATTCATGATGTTTAACATTGTTTTGTGGGGATTTTTATATAGTAATAGGTGTAAGGTTAATGATGTATATTTTCTATTCGATAGTAGGGATATATTACGTTCATATTGGTAACCTTGCGAGATCGTTATTTGAAGTTGGCATCTCAAGCGATGCCGAACGCGGGTTGTCTGAGGGAGCGAACGTCAGTAAGGACGAGGGCACCACCAAGAGCAGTCATACGAGATTATTCACCTTCCTTTACCCAGATGGGCCGAGGCTTGTCTCTTAAATTAACTACGTAAAAGTCATCCTAGAACATCTGTGCTCGCATTCGTTTGCAAGTAATTCATTTGACGTCACTCGACTACAGTGCCAATATAACATCAACTGCTGATGTCGATTTAGACTGCTAACTGTCGGCCACCGATACAAAATGGCGGATCCAACCTGTGGGACTCAACCCTCATCAACCCTGATCTCCAAATCTCAGATAAATCTCCTTCTGATGTTATGTCGATCCGAGATTCCCTCTCACACTTCTGGGTATGATAGGTCGCGAGTGCGTAAATCGCGTACGTTCAAATAGGTTGCGTTTGTTCAATAACAAATGTTTCGGTATTTTCTTTTGTTCAATAGGGAATTCCCTTTATCTTTCGGTGTTTTTTTTTATATCCTTCAGATAGATAGGAAGAGATGATGTGGATGATTTAGAAAGAAAATGATGTTTGAAGCCATGAAACACGGCTAAAATGTAGGAATAATTTATGGCCTTACGCCCGCTCGTAACGCTTACCGAAGATTGAACTAAATGTGTATTCAGATAAAATCTGAATTGGTGGCAGTTACCTTGAAATTTACAAGTAGAAAATAAATGAAAGTGACAAATAATCTTAATGTCACGACAAATAACATCATGAGAAAGGATAAAATTGAGGAGAATAAAAGAATGACGTGACATAGATGAGATAAAATAGGGGAGCCACGACACAACGCGCGCTATCAATATCTCTTGGGGGGGACATTAAGGGATCAAGTATGTCTCCAAACGACAGTAACGACAGTCACACTCAGAGAAATCTTGACACACCCAGGTGTGTCAACCTTGACGCGCTCACAGGTCGGGCGAGAATGTAAAGTCACCGCCAGTAAGACAATGAAGTATCGGTTGCCTGTTTAGGGGTTTTGTTGATCCAAATTTTACATTTTCAACAAAATGTTCAATTCATATACCATAACAAGTAAATGTAAGCAAATATATATGTCCATTTTTTCAATTTCTCCGTTAATACGATGAAAAAAGGAAAAAAATAAAGTTATTGCGTACGTTTTTTTCACGCATAAACATATTTGTTCAGTTCATTCCAAGATATAAGATATTCACTTCAGGTGACACGTTTCTTGCGTTTTAGGACTATGTGTACCAATCAGTAAATTACTTATTCGCATACCCGTATAAATTTTTGAAGTTTATGTGCATCAAGATCTTTTTAAAATAAAAATATTTATAATACAAGGTGAAATGTTATCACGCAATTGTATTTCTCATATATCTCAGGAAGTATTTAAAATCTATTTCCCAATTCTGCTAATTGCAACGTAACCAAACCAACCTTTAACAACCGCAAAAACGCGGTGAACGTGTTAATAACTAAAATGCAAGATATTAATGCCGATATACTAGAAGGAAATCACTATGAAAAATTTATAAGGCAACACTTTTGTTTACGACTCAAGTTGTCGGTGTAATAAATTAACTTACACTTTTAAGCAGAATTATGCAGTTAAATTAGACGTATAATGAAGATAATGAAGGGCTTGGTAGAATGAAAGCTATTAAGAAATAGCGCATGATGATTGCAATTATCTTCAATTCGCCAATCACTAATCTATTTATCAAGTACTGAAGTAAATAGCTCATTTGTGTTCCTTCCAACGTCGTGAGAGGCAACCGCAGCTCACGCAGATATCCCGCGGCCTCGCCACCATGCATGCATGCATGCAACATGCATGCAATGGCATGATTAATTAGTCTTGGTCTGCTTGTCATTGCGGGTAGTCACGCGTGCATGTGTAATCCGCGAAGCACCCATATCCAGCGTACTTTTCGTAAGAAAGTGGTGTCCACTATCTTAGTGGTCTCATTCAAGACCCGAGTGATTTGTTTGGTGTGTATTGAAAGCCATATGTACTTTTGCACCTGTTAAAACATATTGCATTCAATTACGTAGCAGTGAAACAGCTAAAGTGGAATCTTCATTTCTGCCGCCATGATTTTTGTACCCGGGCTACCTAACTACATAGTTCATTCACTTCATGATGATAACCAGAAAGTCATTCGTTCCAAAGCCTGTTTAATGTTTTGATTTTATTTCATGTCTAAAGAGGATATGTATATGAGCGTCAAATGTGATTTTTTATGCATCAGCCGAAATACGGGCTTGTGGGTTGAAAGATTACAGGTGACTCATCTTAAGCGTCTTTATGCGACCTTGGCGTTCAAGTTCAAGGTCGCATCCTCGACGGTTAGAATTTCTTGATTGTTTTCGGAAGGAATAGAGTAATAATTTATGTTGGCGTATAAATAAATGGGTTTGAATTACTGGTTATTAATTTGTAATGATGCAAATGTGTAAAGAAGTAGTTAATTAGAATGAAAAGCAACAGGGATGAAATACAAAACCATGTGTTACAGTTTCATGTGTGTGGGACATGGATTAACTTTTGCAGTCAAAATCATGTTATTATGTTAAAAGGTAATGAATGAATAATCAGCAACAGTATTATAATTAGATAAAATCAGATATGATATGATTATTTTACTGAAAATTATCATTGATATGAAAATTCATTTAAACGCAGCCACGGTATATGTATCTTGCTTTGGGAAATTCATTTATCCAATCATGCTCATGAAATTTCAAGTTCAATATTACATTCAACAATGGCCATATGTTTTAAAAAAAATAGCTCTGAAGAAAACCAAACAAGCAGGTATAAAACTATATTACATGATTTTTTGGACTAGGCTAAAGTTTTTAGTCACACTAAAAGAACCTGGTGAAACCATGAATGTAATTCTTTTACAATTATTATTGGCTTTAGTCATATTGTTGGATAGCCTAACTTTTTTCTTTTTGCTTGCTTTTCACTAAGACCTTACTTGATACTCATTTGGTATGTTCTTTTTCAAAAATATATCCTAATTTGTTTTATAAGTTTTTGATATTTTTTCAGCATTTGAAAATGAATTACAAACAGTGTTCCCTCTATTCTTGTAAGTCCAGATTTATAGCTTCACTTGAATATTATTAAACCAAACAGATCATTGGCCCAGTAATGGCTTGATAAAATTATTCTCAGTTCCTTCAACTTGTGCTCGGAGTGAGCCTTCTCCATTAACCAGTGGTTTTGAGTTCACTCAGTCAAGGAAAAATACTCATGTAAGTACTACTGCTCATTATATTATTAGTGCTTTAATTTTCTCTGCATGGAATTCTTATTATAATTGATTAATTGATTAGCCTAAATTAATTATTAGGTTATTAACTTGTAAATGGTACATAAATTATTGAAAATAGTTTTTCTTCTAATTCAATTTCATTAGAATTTACTGATCAGTAGGTATGCGAAAGAAAGGCTTTAACTTAAGCGTAATATGGGACCCAAACATAATCAAGTATTTTGGTCGCACGTGAAAGTACTTCTATTAATTTTTCGTAGTTTGATGTTTTGTACAGGTTATTTTTAATGTAAATATCAATAAATAATGACTTTATAGCAGTCCTCTCCAGGATATATACCTACAGAATAGGATATGAGAAGACTGTCCTCAGAAAAGTTTGTTATAATGAAACTCAAACTTCCAACTCAAAAGTGCTTGATAATCAATGAAAATTTAAATCTTTGTTACAGTCTACAATTCTTTTTAACATGTTCAGGCTACAGAGGATTTTTTTATGTAAAATGAAGAAAAGTAGAATTAACTTCTTTGTTATCTTTAAAATATTGTTTTGACTTACTGCAAGATATGTGACAGCCAAGTTCAGACTGTATATATGTATAGATAATCAAAGCAACAGATATGCTGAACATGGAGTTGCCAGTTTGCTTAAGCAATTCATAATTCATGATTGGAAATTATTGAAACGAAAGTAGATCCAATCAGAAGTTGATTTTGATAAGAAGATGTTGATTGCACTTATGTTTTCTATACAAATAAATGAAGAATGAACATAGTTTAAAGTATAATAGCTTGAATAGGTATGTTAGAAGAAGTACTTTAATATAAATTTCTAACCAATAATTATGTCTGACAATATAAAGTTACTGTCTACATTTCCATGTTCCAGAGTAGCTGGAATTAACTAATCGTAAAAATTCGTAAATTTTAACGTTGGGTTTCAGCACGTATGTTTCGCGAATTCCGCACACTGCGAAGGCGGGCGAGCATTGACGTTCGTCCACAAAATGAAAATTTTGGCTATCGGATGCTTCACATTGTGATGATGAAAATAAAACACAATAATAATTGTTAGACGAAAACTCTCTAGGTGAGGAAAAAAATCATGCGAGAGTATATTTTTTGTCTTTCTTGAATAATAACGTGACCTTAATTTTTTCAGATATGCATTGAATTCGTGGGAATCACTGAGATGAATATCATCGATGCAATGCGAGGTAATCTCCTGGAAATATGCAGCTGGAATACTTCAAGTGTCTCGTGAGGTGTCCATACCTCGCCCTGTGAAGACAAGTAACAAGGTAAGAACTTCATTCTATTGTTATTTTATCAGTTTTTGTCCCTCAATTATTAAGAAAAAATGAAAATGAAACATTTTTCTTCTAAAGGCAGATGTTAAAATAGTCCAAGCGAACGCAAGAATGAAGGCAAAAATTTCATTTGAAAAAAGTTAAAATCATTTGTTGTCATTTCATAATTATTCCTTCATTGTAGAGTTGGCGTGCAGAGTAAAAACTAAATTACTTACACTAATGAAGGAATCCTGGATTTAAATATTTTTTAACGAATATTGACCTAATGTTAAATCATAACAAGTAATTACCCATCAAGTCAGTCTTCATATGGAAGATATTAAAGATATGAATTTCTAGAAAAATAAGTATTTAAACCCATCATGTTCGTACTACAATGCGAGGAAATTTATTCGAACCCAACGTTATTACTGAAAATGTAGTCGATCGTTATTCTAATAAGCATATCATGGATGCTAATGAACTTACAAACTACCAAGCAAGCATTCAAACAAACTAAATTATAAAAGTTTTATTGTATTCAGGTCAAATTTCTCAAGATTATAAGTGACACACATACTAAAATTTTTCTTTTTTCACCCAGGAGCCATTACCAATGATCATCTTCGACGGTCCAAACATTTGGCTCCAGCCACATTAGTGATGCAAAAAACGGTTTTATTGGATTGCGTTTTTTTTGCAAAAAAAAACGTATTTTTTATGTGTTTTTTTTTTGTTTTTTTTTTGTTTTTTTTTGCACACCTAAATTTTGTTAAGTATATGTCTGGGTTTTTTTTTTGACACCTAAAATATATTAATATCCATGTTTTTTAGTCATTTTATTGTTATAAAAACATCAAAAAGAAACCATACAGTGAAAGTGGTGGCAGGTTTTCCACAATTACCTAGGGGCATCTAAGAGGAACAGCAGGAGCCACAGAACTTATATTGATGGAGTCAAAATTCAGAGCTTACTATCTCTACTATGTCTGATTTTATTTTTATGTGACCAAAAAAATCAGACTTTGCAGAGATAATAAGCTCTGAATTTTGACTCCATCAATATAAGTTCTGTGGTAAGTTCTGTGGCTCCTGCTGTACCTCTTAGACTCCTCTAGGTAATTGTGGGTTATCTGCCACCACTTTTACTGTATGGTTTCTTTTTTATGTTTTCATTACAAAAAAATGACTAAAAACCATAGATATTAATATATTTTAGGTGACTAAATAAATTTCCTGTTTTTTTAAAAACAAGTTTTTTTTACAAAAAATTCAGACTAATTAAAATGAATATTAATATATTTTCTCGTACCAAATATAACCATGCTGTTTTTTTACAAAGAACCATGACTAAAAAACAATATATTTTATGTGACCTGAAAAGCCCCATGCAGTTTTTTTTTAAAAAAACATGTTTTTTACTAAAAAATCATGACTGAAAAAACATGCAAAATATATTTATGGAACCAAAAAAATGTTGTTGTACTAAAAAATCATGACTAAAAAACATGAATATACATATGAGACCTTAAAAAACCCCATGCTGTTTTTTTTAAATATGTTTTTTTACAAACAATGAGGTATAAGAAAACCTGGATATGAATATATTTTATGCGACCAAAAAACCATGCTGTTTTATTTTATGTATTTTTCATAAAAAAATCTTGTCTTAAAATCATGGATATTAACATATTTTATGTTACCAAAAAAATCATTTTTTTAAATATGTTTTTCGTTTTAAAAAGTTTTTATTATTAATTTTTTGGTCACGACTTCTTTGTAAAAAAAACACCCCCTCAGGGGGATACAATTATTGTATCTATGGGAACTAGCGCTCCCAGGGGGACAATGTGAGGGCCCAAGCTGAGAGTTAGGTAGGCCTCCTTTTTGTTGAAATAAAATGTTTTTGTTGTGTTGAGGACCACCTTTTTTCGGTTCACTGCTGTCCTGTTTTTCAGCACCTACAACTGTCTTCTTCAACTTTGATATTGTTTCATAATCTTCCTTCCTCTCTTTGGATCGAATTTGTTGCTGGGTAGGGAGGCTAAAACTAATGACTAATCTAATCTGTAAAAAAACATGGATATTAATTCATTTTATGTGACCAAAAAACCATGCTTTTTGAAAAAAAGATTTTTTACAAAAACATGAGTGTTATTAAATTTTATCTGAATAAAAAAACATGACATTTTAAAAACCATGTTTTTTTTCACAAAAGTCATTAATATCCATGTTTTTTAGTCATGTTTTTTGGTAAAGAAAACATGATTTAAAAAAAACAGCATGGTTTTTTTTTGGCACATAAAAGATATTAATATCCTCATTTTTTAATCATGATTTTTCTGTAAAAAAGATGTTTTTTCAAAAAAACAGCATGGTTGTTTATGATAAAATAAAGTATATTAATATCCGTGTTTTTTAGTCATGACTTTTTTGTAACAAAAACATTCAAAAAACAGCATGGATTTTTTGGTCATATAAGATATATTAATATCCATTAGAACCGTACCAGGTCTTAGAATAAAATATCCACGAAGAATCTATTCACTCTATAAAACCTTTCGGAGACTAGCGCCATCCTCAGTAAGTCATTCAGTCAAATGTATTTAAAAGGAACAGTGAAAATTCATTATCCATTTCACCAAATTTTACTGAATGACTGAGGACGGAGCTGGTCTCCGAAAGGTTTTATGGAGTGAATAGATTCTTTGCAGATATTTTATTCTAAGACCTAGTACAGTTCTAATAAACATGATTTCAATATTAACAGCATTCTTTGTTTATAAGTTTCTAAAGACAAGTCAATTTGTGCGAGTATTGCCGACTATTGTCTGTGTTCAGTCTGTATTCCATCTTGACATCTTGACGCCTCGCACCTTATATAAGTCGTGTTTGCTTAGGTTGAGGTGCTCTTCGGTTCGCTCATCCTCCTGTGCCAGTTGCTAATAAAATACCACCAAGCTTACCCCTGTTTATCATTAAACCACCGCATATTGGTGGACCAGTTTGGTTTGAACTCACGTGCATGTGTGAAATTAATTACGAGAATTAATTACTTGAGTAATTATAGAGTCATTGGAACATTATACACTCTCAGATGTGTCACGAAGAACATAACCAATTGTGGCAGCCGCGCCCGTCGATATTCGTTTTCGGATTTGTGATCCCAGCAGAAGACTTGGTTGAGGTTTATAGCCAATTCACAGTTTATTTGAATATTGGATCTCCATTTCACACCAGAATCCTTGTGTATGAATCTGGAGAAAATATCAAGATTGTCTTCGAGTGCACTATAAGTGCATTTCCAGCGACAAGTGATCAGTAAGAAACAATTTGTTTTAAATAATAACTTCAAGGTGCATAAAATACTACGTAAAATAACTGTCGGTGATATTAAACGAACTGCAGCAGTGTTTGAATAGTGACGAACAGTGATTCACTATTTTAGCCATCGTAATTAACAACTACGTCCTTCAGCATCGTTCCCTGTCATCGTGTAACTACAGCATCGTTTTATCCTGCACGTATCAGCGGCAGCCTGCCCTTCAGTCCTTCAGCCGCAAGCGACGTGCGCAGCAGACCACATTCTTGTTGCAGTTAAGTTTTATTGAAAAAATTTTTTCTCAATCTCAGTGCGCATGTACCCGCGACAGCTCAGATTCTGTTGCTAGGCAGGCTGTTTTTTCTTTGTTCGCACTTAATGCACACGGACTCTGTTCCGCGAACGTGCGGTACCGCACTGCAGTAGCCAGCAGTTGATTTTTGGAAGTAGTGAGAGACAGACTGCGTCGTTGTTGCTGTGGATTTAGCAGTATAAACGTCAGAATTCTTTGAATGACCCAAGTAAGTGTAGAATTTTGCGGATTGTCATTGAGAGGGTTACTTAAAGGATTTAAACGATTTGATTTTGTTTATCAAGTGATAAAACGTAAAGAAATTGCAGTTCGTTATCAATTTTTTTGTGTATTCCTGGGAGCTCTGTCACACGGTGTCGGGAGTGTTGCCAAGTTTTTTCTGGAGAGTGCGGGAAGTTCTCTGTAGATTGAAGAATTTTTTTCTGTTATAGTTCGAATAACAGCCATTTCGAAGTTCATTTTTCAAGTAAGAGGCAGAGTTTGATTGTAATTGTATTTTCATTTGTATTGCTCGTGTATTTGAATTTTAGATGTGTTTTTTTATTGTTGTTTGCGAGGTGTGACATTATTTTTTGCATATCTCTGATTGTGAAGAGGAAAATCCCTTGAAATAGTTCTGTGTTAGGATTCTTGTCATATTCATCGGACAGCGATTCGGAATTCATTCGCACCGAACCCACAGTAACAAAAAGTGGTCGGATCAGTAAGCCAAGGGTTACTAGTGTCACACAATCTACCACAATGACGACCCCGACGACAAGCGGAGGCGCAGGTGTTAGTGGGAATAATGATAGGGCGCAAATCGCGCGTGACATCGCAGCAAATATTAATGTACCTAACGTTGGGACGATAATGACTAATGCGGAATTGCCGACTTTTCGAGGGAGAAGACGACAGAATGACGCAGAGTTCCTAGAAAATAAGTCCTTCTCGACTCATATACAAAATCTTAAGGCATATATGAAACTGCTTCCAGACGCGACGAGTGACGAACGCAAAAAAGAATTCCTTGTCAGGTCAGCGAATAAAAACGTAGGTGATTTCAATGCAGTTGTGACCAAACTAGTCAATGCAGATTTAAATTACACATTCGATCAAGTAGTTAAAATTCTCGAAGACATTCACGTGTGTCGTGGGGAAAAAAGCATACACGCCTTGGCATGTGATTTAACCCTTTAACGCTCCAGAGGACACCAGTGTCCTCTTTCAAAAATACTCTCAATATATTGTATTTCTTGTTCAATTAGTTCCCTAATGTGTTCTTTGAAGTTCTCTGCCAGGTGGCAGTTCCTATCCCATCCTGATATCGGTGACTGCCTGATGCCGGCGCCAGTTTAGTGACGGTGGTTGTGTTAACGGTAATATGAGTACAAAAATTCGGACGTTAAAGGGTTAAATGAATTGCAATTGATTAGGAACAATGCTTTAGCAGCACAATTGGTAACAGCGTTTTCAAAGATACGTAAACTCACTGAAAACATTTTGACGTCGACCACATTGGGTTGGCAAAGGCACCCGTATTACCAAGCGTGTACAACACAAGCAGAGTTGAAACGATTCGTAGGTGACAGCATGTCATACAGTCTAGCCTTAACAGTTCTTGGTCCATTATTAGATGAGTCGTTCGCTAGAAAAATTTTTGAACACCAATTCAGCACAGCTGAGGAATTATTAGCAAGGTTAATTTCAACCGTCAGAGGTCAGGCGGAGACAAAAAAGATACTTGTGTCACAATTTCCAGTCAGAAACGAAAGTGAGAGCTATGTAGGTGATATAGCCAGTGAGTTTGACGAAGGGATTGATGCGCCAGATCTTTTTACGGAAAATGAGGTTTTCTACGGAAGTGTAGGAAATTACCGTAGGAACTACCGTTCAGGAGTACGTAGGATCACTCCTAGACCTTGGTTAAGGAATCCTCGTGGTAGGACAAGAGAATTTAACAGTTACGTGGGTGACCGAGCAAATGGATCTTTAGAGTGTAATATGATGAGAACAGACAACAGTAGTTCTAATGGTTCTGGTCAGGCTTCAGGTCATTTTCCCAAGTATGAAGCAACAAAAAAACGCGGTTTCCCGTTTTGTAATAGTTGTTCGATGGTAGGGCATTTCGAGTGCAGCCCAAGAAAGATCAGTTTCCTAGAGGGTGTTTTGCATGTGGTGGAACCCACGTGGTAAAAAATTGTCGAGCAACAGGAAGTGAAATACGTACCTATAAATCTTATTTACGCGGTGGCAATGTGAATAGGGGTGGCCCAACGCACGGTAAGGGTGAAGTGCATTGGGTGGAAGCCGAGTCAGGCGATTTTTTAAGAGAAAATTAGGAACAGAGAGAGGTACTAGGAAGGATGGGTTGAATTTGACAGAGCCCGAGGTTGGCAGCGTCCTCGTTAATCTTGCAGCCGTGACCGAAAGTCCAGATACCACCGAGACAAATCAGTCAGTCGTTGATCCCACCGAGACGAGCCAATCTTTCATTGATCCCTTGTTTAAATGCGAGAATCGTTATAAATTATTGCATGACGAAGAGCTCGTAGATAGACAAAAACAAAGCAAAGCAGTCGAGGCCTATTTCTCCGCTAGTGTTTTAAAGGGTAATTGCAATAAAAGAGGCACTGGGTTGCTTGCGTTTAAAGAAAGCAACAAGCCTACCATAATAATTAGGAGTAATGATCAGTATTTGAGTGTTTATCTTGACAGCGGATCAGAAAAATGCCTGATAAGTTACAGACAGGTTAAGAATTTGAACGAAGAAGTTAAGCCTAGTCGTTTAATAGTGAAGGGAATTAACGGCAAAAGTAAAGTAAGCGGGGAAGTAGAATTGTCTATCACGATTCCAGGTACTAAAAAAGTACTAAAAACTAATGCTCTTGTTTTAAAAGAGGCTAAATTCAACTACGATTTAATTCTCGGCCGCGATGTTCTAAGCAATGCTACTATTGATTTTAAAAATAAAACTCTTCGTTGGGATGAAATTTCTATCCCGTTTTGTGAATTAAAAATGGAGCCGGTTTTATCCAGAGAAGCAGTAATGAAAAGAATTGTAAACAGCGACTGCCTGATATCTGAGGTTGCTGTCGCGAGAAAGAGCGACAGGTTCAGTCACTTGTCAGACAAAAAATGAATGCAGAGAGAAGAGAAAAATTCCAGCTGTGGCTGAGGCGTCACAGAGTCCGAGGCAGCTGGTAGTTCATTGCACTCAAGTAAAAGTGCCTGGTAATTCGATAAAAATAGTGTATGGCTTCCTTAAGAAGGCAACTCCAGGGGAGTATATGATTTTTAAAAGATGCCTTGATAGTGGTGATCTTATAGCGGATTCAATTGTTCAAGTTAATCAAGACGGAGTGGTGCCGGTAATGGTTCTAAATCCAAATGAGGAGGCTGTTCATCTAAGTGAAAATATGATGTTGTGCAATGTTGAATTAATTGCAGCAGATGACATTGAGAGCGAGATGTATTTAACAAGTGTGGAAACAGCACTCAGAGACGCTCATAATGATGAAGTAAATGCTAACGCGGTGTTGGATACGATTCAGGTTGTCTCGGCTGGTGGTGGAAAGAAAGTCATAGCTGAAAGTAAACTTGGGTTGGATGCTAATGCTCGCGGTGGACGTGAAATTCTCGTTTGTGACGAGGAGTTAGGAGTTAATGCACAAGTAGGTGCAGGAGTAGGTGTGTCAAAAGGTGGAGAGCAAGAGGTACGACGTGTTTTAACGAAAGATTATGTTTCATGTAATGAAGAAGACACACAGTTACCATTAATTAATTTATTGAATGAGTTCCGAGATGTAGTTACTCTTGAAGGAGAGACTATAGGTGTTACAAACATTATGAAGCACCAAATTCAGTAGAAACCGGATGCTCCGGTACTAAATTTAGCTCCTTATCGCATTCCCCACAAGTATCTGGAAGAGGTAATGAAAATAACAGATGACATGCTCGCGCAGGGGATAATCGAAGAGTCCAGTTCAGACTTTAATTTTCCTGTAATCGTAGTTAAGAAAAAATCCGGAGACCTTCGTCCCGTGATTGATTTCCGTGCACTTAACAAGGTGTTGATAAAACATTCTTATCCCATACCTAGGATTGACGACATTTTATCGACCTTGGGCGGTAACGCGTGGTTTACGAATTTAGACCTCCGTTCGGCCTTTCATCAGGTCGAATTAGAACAAGAGAGTAGGAAATTCACAGCCTTCAGCATTAATTATCGTAAATTTCATTTCTGTCGCGTCCCTTTTGGACTCTCTACGTCACCAGGAGTGTTTCAAAGAGTCATGACCTCTGCACTTGCACCCATTCTGGGTAAACTAGCTTTCGTCTTCCTGGACGATATATTAGTATTTTCAAAAAATAAAGATCAGCATTTGGCTGATATAGAAATCGTTCTTAAGATGCTGCGATCCGGTAATTTGTCATTAAAGCTTGAGAAATGTCATTTTTTCAAAAAGGAAATCGAGTATTTGGGTCACATCGTTGCAGCCGATGGTATTAAATGTAAATACTCGCAAAAATTGCAAGGCTGCCGAGCGCCGGTAAATGTTAAAGAATCACAACAGTTTTTGGGTTTAGCGAATTATTTTCGTAATTTCTTACCAAATTTTGCTGAGGTAGCGTATCCTTTGTACAATCTTTTAAGGAAAAACGTTGACTATACGTGGACAGACGAATGCCAAAAGAGTTTTTAATTTATCAAATCGTCTTTGATTTCTGACGCAGTCCTAAGACATCCTGACTATACAAAAGACTTCCATGTGTTTACTGACGCATCTAACTCAGGAATTGGAGCAGTACTAATGCAGACGGATGATTCAAGCGATAAAATTCTAAGACCTGTGGCTAATTACAGTAAGAATCTTAATTCGAGCCAGCGAAGATATTCTACTACCAAAAAAGAGTTTTTTGCAATTTTTTCTGCCTTAAAATACTTTAAATTTTTAATAACTGGATACCCTGTCCGGGTTTATACAGATCATAAACCTTTAGCGCCACTTTTTACTAAAAAAATTCCTGATGATACCAACATGGCTCGTTGGGGTATGAGCGTTCATTCATTTGAACTCGTTGGTAAATATTTACCCGGGAAGGAAAATGTTGTAGCAGATTATTAAAGCAGATTACCTGTAAACAATGAGAAATTAAATCTAAAAGAACTAGATCGTTGTGATGCTCTAGAATCCGCATTTGAATCAGAAGTCTGTATCGTGGAGACTCGATCACGACACAAAAGCATGACTAGACATGAGGTAGTTGACCCGCCTAGAGCGAACGCTGACGGTGCAGCAGACAGAGACGCGCGGCCCGCGCTGCTAGACTATGTGCCGAAGGAAGGAGAAATCTCTTGGACTATAAAATAATTTATTGAAGAACAGAATAACGACCCTTTCTGTGTAGAAGTAAAAAACGTTTTGCTACATGGTAGTATTTCGAATATTCCAGACTTGGAGAAATTTTTGATTTTAAATGACATTCTATATCGACGTAGACAAATTGACTATAGACCTAGTACCATTTTGACAGCAGTCGTACCTAATTCCTTGATGGGTAAAGCTATTTTAGCGATCCACAGCATGTACCATACAGACGATACCCACACCTTGTTTAAGTTTAAGCTAAAGCATTATAATAATTTGGAAAAAACGATTGTGCGAAAATTTGTGAAAGATTGTGAAGTTTGTGAACTAATTAAGGCCAGACATTCTGTCCCAATTAAAATTTTGACCGCTCCGATCGCCAAAGAACCATTTGAAGTCGTATCAATGGATCTCCTTGGACCCCTCAAAATTACAGATAACGGCAATAAGTACATATTGGTCATAATCGATCTCTTTTCCAGGTTTTGTAGGTTGTATGCAATATCTAATCGTCGTACGGAGACAGTAATTTCGTGTTTGAGTAATTGCTTCTCACTGTTAGGCTTTCCCAAAACTCTCATTTCAGATAATGCCTTGGAATTTAAATCATTGGCGGTCAAGCAATTCGCTAAAGTGCACGCCATTGCGAAAAAAGAAGTATTAGCTTACAGCCCGCACTCTAACGCTATAGTCGAGCGTAACAACAAAAAAATAACAAACCTGTTAAAATTATATGTGAACACACTTCCACATGCAGAGTGGAATCAATTGCTGGAAGTTGTAGAGAATGCATTGAACAACGCATTGAATTCTACTTTGGGCGAAACACCTGGCTTCGTAATGTTTAATCGTGATACGTGTGCATACTACCAATCCGAGAGTTTTGACTTTGTAATTTATAATTATGATGAGGAATTGAATTTGGTAAATTATCGGGCACAAGAAGCCGCCCTGACGGTGGAAAATATTCGAAATTTAATTATAAATAATACGACAGAGAGAAATTTATACAGAAATATCAAGCGACGTTATAAGGACATACAGGTGGGCGATCGTGTTCTTTTGAGGAATCACGAAAAAAAACATAAGCTCGAGCTTACTTGGATTGGGCCTGCTATCGTCCAAAAATTGATGCGTAATTGGGCTGAGATCAAAATTGGGTCAAAAATTTACAAAACCAACCTAAATCATTTGTTACCCCTGAGAAGGGTTAAGCTGTGAGTTAGAATGACGAGTTCATTACACGGATTGACGTCGCAACGACGCGACGAGTTACGATTTACCTTGTTACCCTTGTTTAACAGTATACAGTTAAGTTAAGGTAAAATAATCATAGGTTAAGGAGTTTTATTTGGCTGTGCAACATGCGTTGTGTTTCATATTATTCTCAGTAATCCGTGCGTTATATTTTTATATGTTATATTTCAGCTTTGCGTTACGTTGCTTTCGTTTAACTTAAGGTAATACTTGATGTAAAAACTGAGTGGTAAATGGAATGTGTACTGTCTAGTTCCAGCTTGTCGCTAAGACGTTTCTTTTGTTTTTTTTTCAATTCTTTCTAGACGCTTGTGTCGCTGAATTGACAGTTTTAATCCTGAACGGATGCACCGACTGCGAATTGCAAATCGCTGAGGTTGCTGTTCACCTTGCGAGATGGGTTGTTTTGACGCTGCGGCCGTGTACCTCAGTGCTATTTTTATCGAGCCGGAATGTCCGGCGATCAGCATAATTAAATTGAAATTCATCGACAGGTGTCTAGTCGCCTGAGAGTTTCGATGCGAACATAGTTCTTTCATTCGAGATTAATCGTGGGTGATTAATGAGAGTCAGACCAACGAGTACTGATATCAAAATTTATGCTTTTAAGTTTTTATTGGTCATGCTAATCGTCTTTGTATCTGTTCCGTGCAGGATCTGCATGGACGTCTTCCACATGGGGAATCAAGTTTCCCTAGTGGACGTGGAGACGCTGTCTTCAGCAATTGCGAAGAATCAGGGAGCAAATGACGAACTCTTCAAGGAGTTGATTAAGAGCAACTCCCGGGTGGATTACCTACCCGACAGCGTCACGGATGTAGTGACGATGTTACTCGCCGTAATCACTTTGTTTTTAGGCGCGATGGTGTACTACACCAAGAGAGGCCTGGAGTCTTTGGCTGATCGAGCCGACCGGCTTGAGGACTATCAGCTGCGACGTTTACCCCGGGGTGGACCTAGGGGTGAACCAGCATAGGAGACATTTGAGCATAAAGGACATTTGAAAATGATTGGAACCGAAAAATAACCAAAATTTAGGAAAGTGAAGAAATTTTAGAATAGTTGAAAATTTGAATTTAATTGGAATGAAAATTGGTGAATTAATTAAGAAATGGTTGAAAAGTAGGAAAGATTTTAGGTCGGTGAAATAACCGCGCTGTTGAAAATTTAGCGCGAAATGTAATTGTGAAATGCGGAATCGCAAGAGAAACGCGATAATAAGTGCTTTCAGTGTTTCTATATAACCCTTTTGCCATGTCTTAAGTTTAAGCTTGCGGTATGTTTTAAGTATCGACGCGTAAAATTCCTATAATTTCTTAATTATTTCGTTTAAGTAAATTGTTTAAATTATTTTCATTTAAAGGCTGTTTTGGGTTCGAACATTTTTTTTTGTGTTGCGTTTACGAAATCCTTGAGAATATTTTCAATGTTTTAAATATGTATTTCGAATCGCAGTATTTCCTATGATTAATGGGTATTTGCTGAATGAGTTATTTAATTCGAATTGAGTTTTTTCGGTTATATTGAAAAAAATGACTGTTGCGTCGTTATTTTTTGATCCTTACCATCGTTCCACCTGACTGTCGTCGTGCTGAGTTGATGCACGGTAAGTCAGTTGCTTTGCTTTGCTTGGTTGTGTTTTGCTTATGCTATTTTTGCTATTAATGATTAAAGCGTTTTAATTTTTGTTCTTTCCTATATTCCGTGTAACCCTATGTTATCCTATAATCCTATCGTATAATCCTACGCGTGTTAAAAGTTGCTCTACTCTTTATGATTCGGATTGCGGTAACAAGGTGTTAAGAAATTAACTGTTTTTTCTTTTAAAACGTTGATGGAGTGTTTAGTATTTTTGACGTGTTGCGTTGCGTAAATTTATATTTTTTGTGTATTTCTAACACATTTATTTATCGTGTTCATTTTATTAGCGTTTTTGATATAAATAATAAATCATTAATGTTCTGATGATAATGGCGAATGTTTTTATTTTTTTTTTTAGAAATGTTTTTCGCGACTTGAGTTCACTTTTGATCTCTAGCATGATTACCTTTTTTGGCTGCGGTTTTTGTATTCTTTTAATTTAATCTTTAATTTTTGGTAAGGTAGACGGTTCTTCATTAACAATTTTTTTTTTTAACTGTGCGTTCTTTAGTTAAGATTTCTTAACCATAATATATCGAGTTTTTAACAAACAGGGTTACATATCAATGTGTTCTTGCTTTAGCTACACTGTTTGTTGCTTGTTTTTTGCCGATAGCTAATTTAATGCTTGGTGGGTATTGAAAAGAATGTTTGAATACTTTCAACTTTTAATGGAATAACTTGCGAGAGGTAACGTAATTGAATGTAAAGACGGGTTGAAGCATTACGGTTGTTATATTTACTAGCGTTAACCTTCAATGAGAATTGTCACTTTAATTTTTGACTGCGTATTACCTTGTTACACGGTTTGCTTTAATTCAATGAATCCATGGGTTGTTCAACCGTCTTAATTTTGGGGTTATGGCTCACTCCAGTTTAATCGGGGGGGTGCAATGTGCGAGTATTGCCGACTATTGTCTGTGTTCAGTCTGTATTCCATCTTGACATCTTGACGCCTCGCACCTTATATAAGTCGTGTTTTCTTAGGTTGAGGTGCTCTTCGGTTCGCTCATCCTCCTGTGCCAGTTGCTAATAAAATACCACCAAGCTTACCCCTGTTTATCATTAAACCACCGCATAAATTAAAGAAAAATAACTTTCCTGATATTTACATCCGGGTTTTTTTAGTCATGATTTTTAAAAATGTTTTTTAATAAAGTTTTTTTTGGTCCCATAAAATATAATAGCCATGTTTTGTAGTCAACATTTTTCTGTTAAAAAACAATGTTTTAAAAAAAACAGCATTTGATTTTTAAGGTCACATAAATATATTAATATCCATATTTTTTATTCATAATTTTTGTACAAATAACATGTTTTTTTTAAACAGCATGGTTTTTTAGTTACATCTCTATCAATGACCATAAGTAAAGATATGTCATTATAACACACCATTTTGGGAGTTGAAGGTCATTCACATGTATTGTAAAATAAATGAAATATCAAAGCATGAAACTGCAGAAAATAAAAAAATTCATAAAACCATGGAAAACCATCAATTAAGAAGTATGCTGTTTTATTTTGTAATTTGACATGAAAACAAATAATGTAATGTGTTTCTTTTTCTTGCTGAGTTATTTTCAGACAAAATATTTACAAAAAAATATATATCCACGTTTTTTGTAAAAAACGTGTTTTTAAAAAAAAACGGCATGGTTTTTTTAGTCACATCTCTAAGCCACATGCGAGAGACTTGTGGCAGAAGGAGGAGAGGTCTGCGCTTTTGAAGGACGCTGACATAGCAGTCGGGGGTGGAAGTTGCTTCGGTTTCGATTGCTGCCAACCTAAATGATGCTGCGCGACTTTCCATAAGATAAAACTCAAGTAAGTGACAATTCGGTCTCGTCTTCATTCTACACCTTTTCACTTCAAATTAATCCAAGTCAAATTCGAATTAATCCAAGTCAAGTTTGAATAATCCAAGCCTACTTCAAATTAGTTCAAGTCAAGTTCAGTTTAATCCAAGTCAAACTCCATTTGATCCAAGCCAAAGTTAAATTAAAATCCAAGTGAAATTCAAATTGATATAACCCTAAGTTGGAGTCGAAGTCATTAGCTGTACAACTGGGATTAAATACTTGTTCAGAAAATTTAGGTATTGACTACCCAGTTCTTAATTCAAGGTACACTCCGCATTATACTCCGTCTAACGAAGATAGTGAAATTCACATTACTCATGTCCCCAACAAACTTACGTATTTAGTATAAAGTCTTAATTATTTAAACAGTCTCCTTTGTATCATTCATGAACAAAGAATTAAAATTTCATTATAAAGCAGAACTTCCCTTTCTAGTTCCAGGTTGCGTTTATCAGCTGATCTCTGAGCAGATCAAACAATTCACAGCATAAGTTGTAGGAGGCTTTATAAAGGCAATAGGATACTGCTGGGTTACCTCATCTATTGATAGGCCCTTGAGACTTCTTTCGCGACCACCTTGATTTTTAGTTTCCATATCCTCTTCGTTGACTTTCATGCCATTTCTTTTTCTATTGCAATACTAACCTGCTGTTGTAATGTGCAGGGTACCCTTGGTGGGAATCACTTCGTGCATAAGTTCAATGTTATTTAACAGTCGATACTAAATGTATGTCCCCTCAGGGGGATACAGCTGTTGTATCTATGGGAATTAGCGCTCCCAAGGGGACAATGTGAGGGCCCGAGCTGAGAGTTAGCTAAGTAGGCTTCTTTTTTTTTGTTGGAATAGAATAGGCTTTTGTTTTGTTACGGACCATCTTTTTTCGGTTCACTGCTGTCCTGTTTTTCACCACCTACTACTTTATTCTTGAACTTTGACCTTGTTTCATGAACTTCTTTCTCATCTTACTGTTTCTGTGCCTTTTCTGCATAGATTCTACGTTCCCTCAACTCCATACTAGATGGTGCCTTCTTCCTTCCTCTCTTTGGATTGCCTTTGTTGCGGATAGGGAGGTTAAACTAACTAATAATCTAATCTTCTAAATGTTTGTCTCTTCTCCTTGCTCTCTTTGGATCGCGTATGTTGTGGTTAAGAGAATCTTAATATTAAGCTTACGAATGAATTATTAATGAAAATTAATAATTGAACTTCGGAAAGACCACGAATCTGACCCTACAGATTAATTACACTGTTATGAAGTTGTGTCCACCTATCCCATAGATGCTCATCAAAGCAACAGTTTTACTAACATCATATAAAAAATGTGTTAAATTTATTGATAAAAATTCATTGCATGTATTCTTACTTGAGCAGAACAGGCTAGCAGGATCCGGTGCCCGTAACTCGACCAGTCGACAACCTCGTCCAGCGACAACGACAACATCGTCCAGTCCTCACCTCCACCAAAAGATCTCGGTATCGCTGCCAGTGGCCGTCAACACATCCGAGTAATGGCCATTTGACATAGCTTAAGGTTGCGTTGTGGAATTTTAGTTTGGTGTAAAAATTTTTCGTTTAAACTCGTATTGAGTTCCAAAGGAACACGCATACTTTACAGTGAATGAGAATTTCATTTGTGCGATAATAAGCAATAGGAAATTATTTCACTGTTTCAGAACAGAGAGAATGTTTCCTTATGTTGCATGAGACCTTTTTTCGTTAACTTGAAGTGAATATGATACTAAAAGGATTAATGTAGCTTTTTACTTGTTCATACATTCTCTAATTTATGTAGAAATATCCGTACTATTGTAAAAAAATTGATGGTCACTACACCTTTTTCAGTTTAAATTAATCCAAGTCAAGTTCAAATTAATCAAATTCAAGTTCAAATTATTCCAAGTCAAGGTCAAATTAATCCAAGTCAAGGTCAAATTAAGCCAAGTCAAGGTCAAATTAATCCAAGTCAAGGTCAAATTAATCTAAGTCAAGGTCAAATTAATCCAAGTCAAGTTCAAATTAATTCAAGTAACAATCGAATTAATCCAACCCTCAGTTGAGTTAAAAAATGACACCATCACTTGTTAATTTGAGCTTTTTTGTGTTATATATGGGTCTATTGGATGTGATGAGCAAGACAGGTTTCGAGGTTTTATTTACACTCGAATATATTTATTTACGTGAAATTTTACTTTACCACATGCATGAAATCATATACGCAAATACAAAAGATTATCATTGGACGATATGTAGATTTAATCTTTAAAAGGAACATTGAAATGTCATTCACTGAGTACGAATGTACGATTCCGTTTAATTACAATTCAAAGGAGTACATTACTACACTGATACATTCATGCATCAGCAATGAAAATATTGCCATCCATTCTAATTCCGTGTTAGTCAATGTGGAGAAGTGTAGGATCCACTTACAATACACAATAATAATACAAAAACAATATTTCTAACTTAATGCTGATTTTATTTGTGTGTGTTTACAATTCAATATATGATGCTTTCAAGACTTAAATAACTTTTATGATAACCATTTAACGAATATTCAATTCTTGACAATAATATATATTGAATTGTAAACACGCACAAATAAGATCAGCATTATGTTAGAAACATTGTTTCTTGTATTATTATTGTGTATTGTAAATGGATCCTACATTTCTTCACATTGACTAACAAGGAATTATAATGGATGGCAATATTTTCATTGCTAGTGCAGGAATGTATCTGGGTAGTAATGTAATTGTACTCAAACGAAATCGTTCATTAGTACTCAGTAAATCGCATTTTTATATTCCTTTAAAAGTTTAAATCTACATATCGTCCAATGATAATCTTTTACATTTGCGTATATGATTTCATACATGTGATAAAGTGAAATTTCACCTATATAAATATATTCGAGTGTAAATAAAACCTCGAAACCTGTCTTGCTCATCACATCCAATAGACCCATATATATAACACAAAAAAGCTCAAATTAACAAGTGATGGTATCATTTTTTAACTCAACTGAGGGCTGGATTAATTCGATTGTTACTTGAATTAATTTGAGCTTGACTTGGATTAATTTAACCTTGACTTGGATTAATTTGACCTTGACTTGAATTAATTTGAACTTGACTTGGATTAATTCGAACTTGACTTGGATTAATTTGAACTTGACTTGGATTGAATTGAACTTGACTTGGATTAATTTGAACTTGACTTGGATTAAATTGAACTTGACTTGGATCAAATTGAACATGACTTGGATTAAATTGAACTTTACTTGGATTAAATTGAACTTGACTTGGATTAATTTGAACTAGAATTGGATTTATTCGAACTTTACTTGGATTAATATGAACTTTACTTGGATTAAATTGAAATTGACTTGGATTATATTGAACTTGACTTGGATTAATTTGAACTTGACTTGGATTAATTCGAACTTGACTTGGATTAATATGAACTTCACTTGGATTAAATTGAACTTGACTTGGATTATATTGAACTTGACTTGGTTTATATTGAACTTGACTTGGATTAAATTGAACTTGACTTGGATTAAATTGAACATGACTTGGATTAAATTGAACTTGACTTGGATTAAATTGAACTTGACTTGGATTAATTTGATCTTGACTTGGATTGAATTGAACTTGACTTGGATTGAATTGAACTTGACTTAGATTAATTTGAAGTGACAAAGGAGTAGAATTATCTGATTTTATTGCGTTTATTGCCTTTAACTGCGATTAGTAATATGTAATGTTCTATTAGTCGTGTAAAAAATACTACTATTAAGCTGTTTAGCCAGAGTTATTATAAGAATTCTTATAAGTGATGAAATCGGGTAGAATTCTTTTTGCGGTTACAACTTGAAGAATATTTTCTCTACAGCAGTGTAAGACTTTGTCCAATTCTGCAACAACTCCTATTTTTTACGGAACCCAAAGTGAAAATAAAATATTTTCCGTTCTTTCGAAAGCTCCTGAATTTATTCGGGAACGTTCAAACAGACGTTTTAAAATTTGATTCTTCACTTTTATTTCGTTACTTGTGTAAAAGTGGATAACTTGACCGGCATAAATCATTGTCAAAGTATTTCTTGAATGAAAATATAATCATTCTTTGTGAAGATGAATCATGATTTCATTTGTGCGAGATAAGTGTTTGGAAAGTTATTTTAATTTTCACAATGAAATCTTTTCACCTTTGCTTAAAACATGCGTTATTTTACAAGAACTTAAATTAATTATGAAACTAATAGCAGAACTAAATTATTTCCTTCCGTATGAATATTTCTAGGTTCACCTGGAAATGAGTACAGAGCAGAATTTTTTTATTTCACTTAGAGTCCTATAATATGATACTATTCATTAACTTGATCTGTGATTGATAGAAAAATATTTTAAAATGCGATATAACATTTCTAAAGGTATTGCGAGAAAGAAAAATGTTACTTGTGTGACTTGTGTTTTGGGAACTTTTGGTTTCAAAATTGAGAATTCTTGTACTATAGCGTGAGACCTTTACGTTTCATGTTAATATGAAATTATAATTCAAAAAATATGTTTTAATTGTTAGGACCTTTCTTGATTCCGCATGCGGAAAAGTTCTCATAGATGTACACAGAATTTATCCTAAATGTTGAATAATTTTTTTCACTTCCAGTTCTAAGTAGATAAACATTTAGTGCTGAATTTGTTGCACCTTTTTTACTGTTTAGACTTCAACTATTCATTTTCTGAGAAATAAATACCGAGAAAATGTGTATTTCAGTGTTGAATAAAATGGGCAAACTGAACTGATGCTGTTTTTATTTGAATGAATGAAGGATGTGGTCATGTTGAAGCCTATTTTTAGCGCGTGAAAGTTCTTAGTTATTTAGAATACAATTCGTTATGAATTCAGGGCTTTCTTCATTCGATGAATGTATAGGTATGGTAACCGTCACAGTGATTCAAGCTCATATATCGTGTTAATATACATTTAACATTGTTGTGGAGAAGTTATTGAAGATGTTCCCAATTTATTTGCTGATTTCAATTAACCTGTTCTACTCAATAAATTTTTGAAGTTTCTCTACACTACGGTATGCAATGTTTTAATGCTGTCTCTAAAATTGCTTAATACGCTGACTTTATTAAGTTTTGATTTTGTTCTGTGGAAATATAGCGATAATTTTAAATTTGAAAGTCAAGAGTTTATACACCATAAGCCTCAAATACTCGTAGTTCAATAATCCTGTATAACCATTTTTCTTGATCCACGGGCGAGTCAGAGGGGTATGGTAGGAGTAAGTTAAATCTATGTTTTAGGTTCCGTAGATTTCCCCTAGGTGTGTCATGACGGCCCTAAGTGTGTCATGTAACACACTTAAGTGTGTCATGTCGCCTCCATGACACACAATTTTGTGCCGGTTTTGTGACAAACGTATGACACACTTAAGTGTGTCAAAACGACCCTAAATTTTTTCTCAGTGCAAGCGTTAACAGTAAAATTATCACCCTTCTCGATTCATAGCTTGAATTCCTGGTTCTTTCAAACAGAAGGCCACTTCGAAAGCCTATCTATCACATGTGAAAAAACAAAATACTACGCACTCCTGAGGGCTCTCCCCACGACTGTCTTAGACGATCTTTCAGTCTTTTGCGACGCAAATGCCGACAGGCCTTATTCCACCCTCAAAGACCATATTTTAAAGCGTTATAGCAATGATAGGGACCAAAGAATCCAAGCTCTGACGAGTAACCTTACCACCTACAATAGCCAAACCCCTCTTGAGTTGCTTAAAGAAATGCGGAAACTTGCAAGAGGCGTTATGGATGATAATATCCTTAAAGCATTATACATCCAGCGCTTGCCCGCACGTCTGCACCCCTTTCTCCTTACCCCAGACTCCTCATTAGACTTGAATTGGGTGGCAGAATTTGCCGAGAAACTTCCCGGATGCGAGACCTTGGCACAGAATAGCTCAGCAACAACCCCAATAGTCAGTCAAACCAGTGTCAGCGATACGGACGCGTTATTGCGCGCGTTAGTTCAGCGAGTTGGAGCACTGGAAGTTGCCAACCAGCAAGCCGAACACACGGAGAGAGTGCATGTGGTGGCACGTCAAACAGCGCCGTATCAGCAGGTCGATCATTCTCCAGATACCGTCCCTTTCGATAGACAAAATAGAAGGAATCGTTCTTTCACCAGGCAACAAAGTACCGCTAGACCAAATACCGGTCATGGTCCAAATTCACGAGACAACTTGCACGAAGAGTTGTGCTGGTATCATAAGCAATACTTGCACAGGGCTCGCAAGTGCGAAGGACAAGAATGTCCCATGTGTGCACTTCTACACCCAAAAAATGGGTACAGCGCTGCGTAATAGCGAGTCAGACGCCGTTGCTCACTAAACCTAATTTCACTCAGAGCCTCACGTTACTCGACCCCTTAACTAGTATTAGATTCTTAATAGACACAGGTAGCGCTGTCAGCCTCATCTCGGCCACCCAAATAGATAAACAGGGTGTAGGAACCCCTAGATTGAAAGCCGCGAACGGCACACCCATCCTATGCTACGGCACGAAGTCCCTTACTTGTTCCCTGAATCTCAAGCGTTCAATGGAGTTCGTGTTCATAGTGGCAGATGTGGACACGGTGGTGCTGACTTCCTTCAGAAATTCGCACTGGTGGTGGACGTGGGAAACAGATGCCTGTTTGATAGCGAATCCAGAGAAAAAAGGGCTCTCCACTCTGCCAATATGGTGAACGTTACAGCAAGCGTGACCCCCAACGTAGCTATCACTTGCCCATACGAACGGGTGATGGCAGAATTCCCTGCCCTGTTTCTACCTAACGTAACCCCTAATCACAACACGCTCACGGAACACTATATTGAGACGAGTGGCCCGCCCGTACACGCTAAAGTAAGGCTTCTTCCCCCTGACCGGTTGCTTGAGGTAAAAGCTGAATTTTAGAGAATGACCGCGGAGGGGACAATTCGCATCTCAAAAAGCCCTTGGTCCAGTCCCTTGATTCTAGTGCCCAAAGGTAATGGCGAGACGCGCATATGTGGAGACTATAGGCAACTAAATGCCGTCACCACACCCGATAGATTCCCCATTCCCCACCTGCAAGATTTAACTGGGAATCTTGTAGGTGCTAAAATATTCTCGAAAATAGATTTGAAACGTGCATTCCACCAAATCTCGATGCACGAAAGTTCCATTCAAAAGACCCCCGTGTGCACGCCGTTCGGTTTGTTTGAGTATTTTCGCATGCCATACGGCCTGCGTAATGCCCCCCAAACCTTTCAGCGACACATGACGGAAGTCCTTTCCGACCTACCCTTTTTGTATTGCTACCTTGACGATGCGCTCGTGGCTTCGGGGACGCCTGAGGAACATGTGCATCATCTGAGAGAGCTTTGCAAACGACTGGCGTCGCACTCACTACTGATCAATTCAGAGAAGTGTGTGTTGGGAAGGAAGGAATTGACTTTTCTAGGTCACCACGTTAGCGAGAGAGGAACTAAGCCATTTCCCGAGAGAGTGGAGGCGTTACGCAGTTTCCCCAAACCTACTACTCAGAGACAGTTGCGCAGGTTCTTGGGATCGGTTAATTTTTACTACTGATTCCTGATAAACTGTGCAGAGACTCTTGCCCCACTTACCTCCCTGATTGAACCAAAAAAAAGTGGCAAACCCGTTACGGTCGAGTGGACTAGGGAGGCGGAGAGAGCGTTTGATCGGATGAAAGAGCAACTTGCGACTGCTACGGAGTTGGCTTACCCACAACCTAATGCAGAATTCAGCCTGTTAGTTGATGCGTCAGACCTGGCGGTCGGAGCCGTTTTGCAACAAACCGTCCAGAATGTCACTTCGCCGTTGGCATTTTTCAGCCGGAAACTCTCTCCCACCGAACAACGTTACAGCACGTTCGGGAGAGAGCTTCTGACCATATACCTAGCGGTCAAGCACTTTTGCTATACTCTTGAAGCCCGTCAATTCATAATCTACACAGACCACAAGGCCATAATCAACGCAATCAAAATGCCTCCCGAGCGCCACTCGCCTAGGGAAAGTCGGCACCTGAGCTTTATCGCGCAGTTCATGAGTGACCTCAGGCACATCAAAGGCGAGGAAAATACGGTTGCTGACTGCTTATCGCGTGTGTACAGCGCGGTACTAAACCCGTCAGCACCCGAGTTCCGACCCTCTGTACAAGCGGTTTCGCTGGCCGACATCATTCGTGAACAACAGATAGACTTAGAAGTCCACAACTTGATTGAATCCTCCGACTCCTCCTTAAAGTTGTCACTCAGAGAGGGCGCGTACTGTGATGCTGACCGTCCCAACCGTTTTTATTTGCCCTCGAACTTAAGGCACAAAGCCATTCAGCACAACCACAACTTGGCACATCCCAGAACGGATAGAACCTTCCGTTTAATCGCGGAGCGTTTTGTTTGGCCCGGGATGCGCAAGGCCGTTAGAGAGTTCGTACGAACCTGCCCCGATTGCCAAGCGAGCAAAGTCACCCGGCACAACAAAGCCGCGGTCCAGCCTTGCTCATTCGCAGGGGATAAATTCGATTCCGTTAACATCGATATCGTGGGTCCCCTTCCCAACTCTCGTGGCTGTGCATATCTTGTGACCATAATCGACCGCTTCTCCAGATGGGTCGAGGCGGTACCTATTCCTAACATAACAGCAGAAACTGTAGCCCGATCTTTCATAGAGGTCTGGGTGTCTCGTTGTGGTGTGCCGTTAACCGTCACCCATGACAGGGGCGACCAGTTCACCTCGAACCTTTGAGCAGAAATCTCGAAATTGTTGGGTTTTGCGAATGTAGCAACAACAGCATACCACCCTCAATCAAATGGACTCATAGAGAGAGTACATCGGGATATTAAAGCTGCTCTTAGATGCCTAAAATGTCATGATGACTGGGTAGACCGCCTGCCTATTGTACTACTTACTATGCGAAACCTTTTTCGGCAGGACCAAAAGTCCACGTCGTCCGAACTGCTTTACGGTAAATCCTTAAGATTGCCCGGCGATATTGTTGACCCCTCTTCTCATATCGATGAGTCCCTGGGACGAATTGCCGATTACGCGACTCGTCTAAAAGCATCGATGAGAGACCTCTTATATGTACCTCCCCGCCAACCCCTAACAACCGAAAGACTAGACCCCATGCTAAAAAAATGCACCCACGTTTATGTGCGCGTAGACGCAGTCAAACCTCCTCTGAGACGACCCTACGATGGCCCGTACAAGGTACTAAAGCGCTCCCCTAAGTATTTTGTCGTGGAGAAGGGTCTGGGGACCGACAGCGTTAGTATAGACCGCTTGAAAGCAGCTTATGTTTCTGAAGCGGTGAACTCTCCCATCTCAGCCCCCGAAACACCGGTCTTACTACCCCACCCCAGGGCACCATCGGGAGTGCCCCCCCAACTTACACTTGTCTGGTTGGGCTAGGAGATTACCTCCGATGCTGGAATGTAATGAATTCGTGGTCCCCCGTGATACCGTTCAAAGAACGTGGAAACAGATAATGATCCGTCCGCAGAAAATCTCGTCCTATCGCAACCCATAATAAGGACAAAAATATTCAGGGCTCCCAAGCCGACCCCTCCTAATTACCCCATTTATCACAGTAGGCACGGCAGACCATCGCGTCCACCAGCCCGTTATGCCCACACGCGATTCGTTCATTCTGACTTGCTTGTTTCCTTTTGGGGATTTCTCCTCGCAATTCTTGCTTGCATTTTACAGGTAACTGCTTCACTGTTACCAGACCTTTCGGTCTCCTTAGGGGGGAGGGTAGCTGTAATGAACTTCCAGCCTCATACCAGTCAAAATTTATAAATTATTAAAACGTCCATCGAAAAATCCAATAACAGCATTATAATCATTCTCATAATTTTTAGAGTAATAAATTTACTCAACATTGCCCATTATCTATTAAAACTGTGTACCAAAAATATTCAGTTAAGGAATTCAGTTTAAAAAAGTAAGAGACCTCTCAGAGACGCACCGCAGCAACATCGCCGCTAACAAAAGCTCCCTTTTGAAAAGTTCACTCTTTGTGTGCGCTTCTCTCGTTCCTTGTCTCCACGGAAGGACCTACGAGCCAACACACAAACACAACCACCTAGTCCTCAATCCCCGCCATTGAGCCAAAAAAAATCTAGACCTTCCTCAGATTCACTTGAGAAGTTCCTCAGATTCACTCAGCCACACGGCTCCACACGCAGTACCCCTACCAAGGTACTGCCTCTTTCGAGATCCTCTTTCGAGACTTGCTAATTCTCGTTGAACACTCAATCCCCCACTATCACCTCGCTTTAAGCGTTCAGGCTTCACTTTCTTCTTCTCGCCGTCCATTCCACTACGGCCATCTCCACTCGCTAAGCCACTCTAATCACCCGCATTAGCGGATAACTACACTTACATTCAAGTCCTCACCGGGACCCACAACGGACTCCCACGAGCCGCCGCGCGCGGTTGGAGTACGCCGCCAGGACTGGATCCGGAACCCCGCCTCAGGAAGCGGATTCACCCCATCGATTGGATCGTGGCAACGGCACTCCTAAGAGTCCAAATAAAGAAGGCGAGAATATTTGTTGTTTTCACTTGTCCCTCAAGGTATAGTTTCGTGCAAGTGATCTGAAAACCTCGGTGCCAGTAGAGCACCCGATTACCCACTCCTTCTGAGTCAAAGGGCCAAACAAACATTCAGAAGTAAAACTTTAATTTGTATTTAAGTGCCTAGCCATAAGCACAGTAAATGCTGGTGACCCTGTCAAACGTAATGACGTAATTATCTATCCTTTGATGATACCAGCGCGTCAAACTGGTATACTTAAAACTAATTAGTAAAATTGAATCACGCACACCAGGCAAACTTCATATGACTGGTCCTGATAATGTAATTTGCCATGATTAATATCGCTGATCCTCAGTCTGCTCTTAAATCGCTCGTAGAATATACTGTTGCTGTATAGAATATACTGTTAACACCCAGTCCAAATCAACTATTTTGTAAAATGTAGCATCCAATATCGAGTTAAATGTCTCATTGGGCATTCTAATGGTCAACTAGGTAAGTGAATTAGGTTAAACATTGTTGTACACCCTAGAATAACGTTGATGGTAGGGTGCCCCAGAAGTCGCTGAACTTATTCATTAAGGACCCACAGGTCGCTATCCTCAAATCTGACCGTTGTACTAGACTTGAAAAATCATCTACCTCTGTATCGCCTTTATGAAAAAAAAATTGTTTAAATTTCATTTCTTTGCATTTCTCTCCAACGTTATTTCCACTCTTTTACAATGTCTCATCATATCCTATAATATTTTTGAGGCTAGCGCTGAATAGTGAATCAAATACGATCCGTATTTTTGACAACCATATGGTGATGCACCAGCATTCAATGGCAACTAAGCCTGGTGTCGAATACTTCACAGCAGATTTGATCCACGCAACTGCCTAGAGTGAGCAGAGTGGTAAAAAAAACGCGATAAAACACGTCAATCGCTAACAGAACGCGGTTTCGTGAGAATTAGTTTGAATGGTTGACTGCTCTTAGCAGGCATGCTCAGTCACAATTGCAACTTTGTTTCTCTGTAGATCACATCTCATTACCCCATTGCCCACGCTTATTTCATAGTGCAAGTTGGGGAGCATCCGCTCAACGAAGTGCGTTCACAAAATTAAAATGCCACAATATCTACTTCAACTTCAATGTCAAAAGCCAAATGCCAATATATTTGACAAGAACCTCTAGAACTGGTGTATAAAGTCAGGGTATGAAGTCAGATTCATCCCATCTTTGTCGTTGGCGTTGCCGAGCGAAATTATATAATTGATGTTAAGACGAGATCTCTGAATACACGGGTCATAAAAATTAATGCCCGCGGTCATGCTTGGGTTTGGGAAATGCACGATCTGGACGTTCTCATACGGAACACTGGTCATATTAAATTCGATAAAGTTGGTGCGCTTGGGCTGCCGCGGTTACACAGCGCTGAGAAGCGCTGGGGCTGATTAGCGTCGGTCAGGGATAGTAAAATATCCAGACCTTAATATAAAAACAATGTGCCTGTCCCGATCGTGTAGCTGGGGAGCCGAGCGTGGGATCAGTCGTTGAATTAGCCATGGCTAAAGGGAGGGCTGAGGCCATGAGACCCGACCCCTCCCCCCCCCCCAGCCGTACCCCCGGTTGTGTAGGGGAGGAGCGGTTCAGAACCCTAGCCACCCCTTGTTACCAGCTCGTGTGGCGACCACCCCCCCCCCCTTCGGGCAGGGGGGAGCGCTGTCCAAGCGAGAGTTATGTCGGACGAGCAGAGGACACTTCGCGGGTAGCCGTCGTTGAGAACGGTGTAGAGAGCCGTGGTCGTGAACGGACGTTCTAGAGTGCAGTTGAGGATTACGATGAACAGCCGATTTTGATACTTAGGAATTTGAGTTGATAGTGAAAGCCCATAGTTTCACTAGTTGAATTTCGAGACTGTGTTCGAGTAGAGCGTGGCACGATCAACGAAAATCCATTGACTTGTTTTGAGGGCGCATGATTTCAAGCGTTTGCTATACGTTTACCTTGGCTCATACTTTCGGTGGTTACCCATTCCTTGGCTCGTGTGTTGGCGGTTGGTACACAGTCTGTTGTCGTGAGAAATCGATCGAAGGAAGATCGTGAGGTGATGATCGTATTGTCCCCCGATATTTTAGATGTTCGTTTTTACCTCGTGTGCTCTTGCCACCCGTACTTGCCTTCCCATCAATAAATAAAAAAAAACAACCTGGGCCTCATCTATATCCTCTCTCTCATCTCTCTCAAAAGGGCATAAGAAACACGTGCCGGCCATAAGCCATCGCTACCAAATTGACAATCTGAGTTAACGTAACCAATCCTTTAATTTTAGTCGAGGCTATCTACACGCCTCGTGGTGGCAGCTATCAGCGCTACCTTTCTCGTACCTGTAACGTAAAGTCATACCGGAGGAATCTGTCAGAAAGAAACAGAACTAACGAACTCTTGAACATAGAGAGTGCGGAAGAAAAACCCGACTCATACACTGGTCATAACTAAGAACTCGGTTATTTTCATATCTGGACAACTATAGTATTCTAGAATAGTCAATCCCACGATAGATAACTGGTTATTGTAGTAATTGGGTACGATTCCGTCCAGTCACCACGTTACAGCCTTCTCACTCGCAGAAGGAACACCTAAAGGTGGGTTCACATTTACACTCTTTTCAACACTCTGAGTGTCACTTCGACGGGCACATACACTGTTGCCGGGCTAGCAGGCGGGCAAAGTGAGGTTCACTTGGACATTCTCCCTAGCCATTCTTTGCCGCCGCCTGCCCGTCAATCACTCCATCTACAGATGAGCCGTAGCCTGCAGCATGTCATCAGTAGGGATGTGACATTGAACATATTGCATATATATGCTTTTGAGTATATTTTAGATAGCATAAAATATGCCCGCAAGTATATATGCAGTGTGAGCATATCGCTTATTTTCCTCGGAACAGCATAAAATATGACGAACATGCATGATTAACTGTGAGTGGCACTCAACTGAAACCTAGCCAAACCTTCCCATTACTTTTTAATTATATTATTTTTTCATCCAGTTTTATGCAATTCTTTTCGTATAACTGGATCAGTTTTGTAAATTGAAATTTTTCGTAAATCAATAATAATTGTAAGTTGCTACAGCTACTTCAAAAGTTTACATTAATTTTGCGGGAATTAGTTCAAGTTTTTTCAGATATAGTTACCTTATGAAGTGTATTTGAGATTAGTGCGGCTAGTAGTGATCTACAACCATGCCGAAGGTGAACAAGGAGCATCATTTTTAGAATACTTCAAGGAATTTAAAGATTTTCAAGCCGAGGAAGAATTCCTCTATTGCATTTATTGCGAGAAACAGGTGAAATATAAAACTTTTTTTCACTCAGAACACGTTAGAGAAGTTTTTGCGTGGTACAAGGTTTTAGTTTCTAAATATTATCACGTAGAACCATGTTCGGCTTAGTGCACACTTTATCAAATTATTGTTATCGAAGGATATGAATAATTATTATTGCTCTTGCTTAACAACACAGGGACTTCTTACTTCGAGAGCAATAAAATTAATGGATATCGTAGAGGAAACATTGAAGAACAGATATGATAAGGTTAACATCGGCATCTTTGGGATGCTTTATTTCCAATCAAGCCTGACACATATGATCTTAGCATTGGTTTTTCAAATGTCTTATAACGAACCCTATATATAGGACACCATGACGGTTCCCCCGTAAAGCCGGTACCCATTTCCGACACCTGGGTCGAGTGGGGTATTGTGCTTGAGCTTTCCCTTATACCCAACGGGGAAAATCTCCGCTCCAGCGCTGGGAACGAACCCGCGACTTCCAGCATACAAGTCCGATCCCTTAACCACTGTACCACGGATAAAAGGTATTATCAAGAGTTAAAATGCATTTTGGTGATAAACAAAGGTTTTGAAAAGATAAAAACAATCAACTCAATTTTGACTCGTGAGATCTCTGACGCAATGGATGAATCTATTAATATTCACCTTCCGAACTAACTTGCTTCACTTTTGCTCCACTTGTTTCTTGCGATGTCGAGTGGAAGTTTTCGCAATATAAAACTTTGCTGGCAGATAATCGTAGAAGATTTGTTTTTGAAAATCTCAACTACCACGCAATTCTCAAGTGCAACCCTCGAATTTGATGCTGAAATATATTCCTCGTATAAAAGAAGGATTAAGAAATGTTCCTTGCATTCATGAAAAACATGTATAGTTCAGAACCAACCTTGGATTAGATTACTTTTTTTCGTTCGTTATCATCGTCCTTGACTCGTTCAGATTAGAATTGTTACTGTTTCAAAATGTTTTTGTTCAGATAAGTTATAAAACTTAGTTGAAAATTGTATACACTTAATTATTAATAGAAAATTCTGAAAGAAATTTTTTTCCGTGTATGAAGTACACTGTATCCTGGATCATTGTTTCTGTACAATTTTCCTCACAAAAAATATAAATTTGAAGCTATTCAAGTGAAGCATTTATATGGATACATATTTCTGCTTAGCATGTAATATGCGCTTCCACAATTATGCATAGAGTGTACCATGTATGCATCGAGTGTTTCTACATATCTTATGGTTTTACTAGCATAACTCTTGCCGAAGCCTTCATATTTTATGCTGCATATGCGCTACAAAAATCAGCAACTGTGCAGCATATTTTACGCTGCATATTGTCACATCCATAGTCATCAGAATACGTTTGGAGAAGCTCAGGTATTGAAACACATCAATGACATACGAAATAAATTATTAGCGCTAAATAACTAACAATCATCTGTCGCTTCCTGGCGAGAACTAGAGCGTGGAGCGCTGCATCACTCCGCATGGTGTCTTGATGGCAACTGAGCACTTGTCTGCACCCCGACGCACAGGGTCTAATCTCGCAGGATTTCTACAACGCCCAGCCCTCTCCCTCCACCTCCAACCAGCTGCAGCACCACCTCCAATCAGCTACAGAAATGTTAGGTTAAATTAATTTAGGTTAGGTTAAGTTAAGTTAAGTTAGGTTAAGAGGTTAGGTTAAGTTAGGTTAGGTTGGGTTAGGTTAGGCCAAGTTCAGTTAGTTTAGGGTTAACTTAAAAAAGTTTAAAAATGCCTGTTTTTGCGTGCCGAGGTGGAGGGTCGAATAGCTAAACACCAGCGGTCGTTGTAAAAACTGATTATAATGATTTAATACAGGTTAAATTTGGTATTCCGCTGTAATATCTACTTACTAAGTACTTGTAGTGATTATATTGCAGTGATTCAAAATAACTGCATAACGAACAGACAGGTTAATAAACCTCAGTAGTGCTACATAGTTCAATAATTGGCGCGAATGGCAACTTTAGTAGCTGCTCGGAGGTGGAGGGAGAGGGGTGGGCGATGTAGAAATCCTGCGAGCTTGGACCCAGTGCCACCCCGACCATGACGCCTGTACTGCCTGGATAGCGCTGTACCAATGTGAACGATCGCTACCCTTTCGCTACGCGCACTTGCCCGCGCCTCATGGCTGTGAGCTTCCAATGCGAGTGTCAATGTGAACCCAGCATAAGACCGCGAAATATCTCGGAGTACAGTTTTTAGTTTTCGTCATCCAGTTATCTCCACCATTACCTCAAAAAAAAAAAATATTTTTTTATCATAAATATTTTAAATCCATCTTCTAATCGCATAATACTTATTTCGACTTATACATGAAAGTTGTGGCCGGTAACTTCTCTTGTCATCAAGTTTTGTGACAATCCCACTCCAGACACATTTTGTGGCCGACGATGATTTCTATTCATTAGGAAACTAGCCGCGTCTGAATTACCGACAGACGATGAATTGTAAATTCGTTCCATAAATTATTGCAAAGTATTTATTCTTTTACTTTCTGTTCCACGGAATTCCGGTTTTCAATGCAGTTGAAATGTGGCATGTATTTAAAATATTTCTTGTAATTTTCGTTAGTTTATTAAAACGTGATTAAATTAACTGGAGGAATCGCACTTCATTAACAAGTACTTTAAAGGTCTTTATAAGTCCACGTTTATTAGAAACACAGTTGAAAGTTGTCTAAAGAGGAACAGGTAAAACCGGCACTTAAATGGTTTACAAATTGACACGAAACAAGTTTTGACGCCTGATCACTCAGCTAACTTGAGCGCACGCGACTCCAGCAGCTTACAAATACAGAAACACGCAGGCGTAATCGCTGACAGCACTGCCAAGACACTGGCAATTTCCGTTATATGGAAAAACACGGCGTACAATGGTACAAGCACAGCGCTTCAGTTCAACAGTCCATGCACCAGGTTCATTACCTGCGCGGTACGAACTTCAGTCTACACTCGGTCTCGCTCTCTCTTTGACTATCTGCCTACTACCTCCATCTGTTCAACGCTCGGCGCCGCTGCTGTCTAAGACTATTGCTTTCGCTACCGCTCTCAGTAGAGTGGCTCAAGTCAAAATGCCTGGGTAAAAAAGTCGAGAAATTTCATGGAGAAGTAGGTGAGATGAATGACACGTGAGTAATTCTGAAAATGTATTTGACGTTAAAAACAACATTTGATATTTTCTAGGAACATTGTTCGAATCCAACAAAAAGTCGCATATTTCACATGACGTGAGCAAATACTGATCGAAGACCGAGGAGATTCATTATAGTTATCGACCCTTTCTTACAATGAACTGTAATTAGTAAATTGCTTTTATAACTAATTAATAGTGGCTTCAGCCAAAGAATCAATGAATCTTACTGATGAGATTCAAAATAGACAGAACTTGCGTACCAGCACTTGATACGGAAAATACCTCCAAAGTTTTGGGTATTTACAAGCTTCAATGAGCCTCATAGAGAATCACACAGCATTTGAACAAGAAGGCAGACTAAACATAAGAGAACTTGCAAGTACTTCATGTCCCATTATGAACCAGCAAGACAACCTGATGCATTATCACAAACGAGTCAGTGACGGTAGTTACCGCAACTTCGAAAAATCAGGGCTTTACTTGCAGCCAGTTGACCCAAAGCCAGCAGATCCTCTTGCAGTGGCATCCAGCTCCTGCAATGGAGTGCAGATTAGATCAAATGTTAGTTTAAGCCTCCCTAACCGTTAAAAAAATAAGTTCCGGAAATGAAGGCCCAATTTAGTATGGAGGTAAGGGAATGCGGAATCTGTGCAGAAGGGGCATAGAAACCGTTAGTTGAGAAAAAAGTTACGGAAGCAAAATCGATGTTGAAGAAAGTAGTAGGTTCTGGAAAAACAGGACGGCAGTGAACGAAAAAGGGTGGCTCTCAACATAACAAAAAAACATTTTATTTCAACAAAAAGAAGGCCTGCCCAAGTCGCAGTTCGGGCCCTCACACATTTGGCTCCTGGAAGTGCTAATTTCCATAGAGACAATTGTTGGATCCCCCTGAGGGGTGCAAGAGAGTGCAGTCGTATAAAATAATTACATTTGATCATCTCTAAAACTACCATCTAATATCACGAACGAAGATAAAACATAAAAATGTAATAGAATTGATAGGGCTATTTTGGGATTTCTTATGCACAATATGAAAAGAAGAACCCATGTAATATATAGCACTCTTCTAATGGCAAACGTTTCGGAATCTCTGATTCCATCCTTAGTGCTGTAAAACAAAGAAAAAAAAAACACGATAATCAACAAACTGCACAAACTATAAGAAGCTAATGTCACAATACACACATCGAGAAATAGTTATGCCTAACCATTAAAAACTGAACATTTAAAAATTCAAAGCCGTACACATACATGCACCTGAATTCTAGCAATCAAACGAATGTCGGAGTCGAGATTTCTTGTGTTGTTATTCTTGTATTGTTATCAATATGGGACAGCTCACCGAAGATACTGCTACCTATATAACGCGCTGGAGTGTTCTCTAATAGAAAAGTTTAGGGCATAGATAAAATTTAGCTCACGTAAAAAGAGACGCCTCTGCGCTGAGAACACTGTACAATAATTAGAAGTGCAGTGCTACCAATATACGACTGCGGGTAGTTGTCACACGGTATCTATATTCAGCGTATGTGTGCCTCAGCTTATCATGCACCCAACTTCGTTCAAAGTACGACCATATCATTCTTGAAGGTATTTTTTAACATATGCCATTATGTACTTACGAAAAATTTTCTCAGTGTTTGAAAATTGCTTTCGAAAACAAAATAAGATGAAACAAAAGTGATATGTGCAGAAATTGTGGAAGCCAGTGAACTGAATAGAATGATCTGCAACCAAAAATTATTTTGTACTTTAAAAGAGGATAAGTACCAAGCCTTCAGTGGAGGAATTCACATCTACATCTTAGGGGCAAAATTTCCAAAAATACAACAGTTTACCTCCATAAAAAGAGGTCAGCTTCACAAGCAAATGCTAAGTTAACTTAATTTACCCTGACTTAATAAGACACTACCTCAGACACTTCCTCCAGTTCAGGGTAGAGTATCCTTTCACAAATGAGTTGAGCAATGCGGTCTCCTCGCTGCACCTTGAACGGCTCCTTACTGTGATTAAAAAGCACAACACCCACGTTGCCGCGATAATCTTCATCTATGACACCAGCTGTATGAGAGAACAGATGCTGAATTACTAGAAATAAATAGTAAAAAAATAAAAACAATAAATAGAGCGCTACAGTACACTCTAGACCAACAAAAAGGCTATATTCCTGAAACCGAGATTTTTACGACGTGACCGACACCTGCTCACACTTATCGAACTGTTAGCTCACACAATACTGTTCTGAGCTGCTCCTTGGTTGGAGTGAGTAGCTTTGGAGAGACAGCTCTGTCGAGGATAGTAGCTTGAGAGAAAACATGTTCAATTGACATTCAACAAATTTGTGTCATGTTGTTAGACTTTGTTTTCCACCACGCGCCACGGTAGGAGCTACAAACACGTGCAGCAGGTGCCCTTCTAGTAAGGTGCGAATATTTACATGTTATCAGTTATCTCCAATCCATACCTTGAAACACTAAGTGTTCAATAAAAACTGAATAAGTATATTCAATGAAGTCATTTGACAAAATATTCATCAATTATCACTATGCTTATGCAGAAATACATGACCTTACAGAATTATTATTATTGTTAATATACTTATAATTGTACACTTTACCTCTTGCACAATCGGAACAGTACTTTTGACCATAAAATTCATTGGCGATCACCATAGCACACTAGCATATAATAGAATCAATGGTAACTTTCCTTAGATCATTTTCTTACTGCCCGAGAAAATTGTTGATGTCAAAGAAAACTAAAAACGTAAAATAGCCCAGAATGCATTGCGCATGGAATGCTCTGCAAATGGAGTTATCAGATACTAAATATATTTACATTATTAATAAGCACCTTGCCTGAACTTTAGCGAAATAAATTTTAACTCCACAATCGCTAGAGAGTAATTGAGTATTCCAAAAAACGCAAAATTATTAAATAAGATTTTAGTTCCACCTCATTTGAAAGAGGATCGAGTAATTAGCTACAAACGGGCCGGAATAATGATGCGTCTAACGGCTTCAGCAAGGCATTTCTGCATACAAAATGGTAAGCTCTGCTGCAAGGCTTCAATAAGATAATTGAGCATAACTACCTGTGGGCACAAATAAGTTCAGCGACTTCTAGTGCATCCTACCATCAACGTTATTCTAAGGTGTACAATAATGTTTAACCTAATTCACATGACCTAGTTACTCATTAGTAGTGATGCAAAAAAACGGTTTTATTTGGTTGCGTTTTTTTGCAAAAAAAAAACATGTCTACGTGTTTTTTTTGTTTTGTTTTATGCACACCTAAATTTTGTAAAGTATATGTCTGGGTTTTTTTTGGACACATAAAATGTATTAACATCCATGTTTTTTAGTCATTTTATTGTTATAAAAACATCAAAAAGAAACCATACAGTATAAGTGGTGGCAGATAACTTACAATTACCAAGAGGCGTCTAAGAGGAACCAGCAGGAGCCACAGAACTCATATTGATGGAGTCAAAATTTTGAGCTTACTATCTCTACTATGTCTGATTTTATTTTTATGTGACCAAAAAAATCAGACTTTGCAGAGATAATAAGCTTTGAATTTTGACTCCATCAATATAAGTTCTGTGGCTCCTGCTGTACCTCTTAGACTCCTCTAGGTAATTGTGGGTTATCTGCCACCACTTATACTGTATGGTTTCTTTTTTATGTTTTCATTACCAAAAAATGACTAAAAACATAGATATAATATATTTTAGGTGACCAAAAAAATATGCTGTTTTTTTAAAAACATGTTTTTTTTACAAAAAATTCTGACTAACAAAAATGAATATTAAGGGGATCGTCCGGGTTGGAGACCTTTTTTCGTCCAATTTGTTTGAAAATTGGCCAGTATATGTCTTTTGTGAAGGTAAACCTTTTTTACTCCTGTCATTTTTTCGATTTGGGCCTTATTTTTTTGACGAAAAATGTGTTTTTGGAATATTTCTATTGATATTTCAGATTGGAACTCCTTCAGTTTTGATTCTAGAACAAAAACAAAGACAGTTTTAGAACCCTTGGAACATTTCTAACATACTCAAATTCAGCTTTTTTTCAAATTCAAATTTTTTCTATTTTTTCAAGATTTTTTGAAATTTCAAAAATCAGCAACAATTTTTTGGGTTTAGAGCTATATATTTCTTCAAATAATTCGAATTTGAAAAACAGATGAACTGGAGTTGGTTAGAAATGTTTTAAGGATTCTAAAACTGTCTTTGGATTTGTTCTAGCATCAAAACTCAAGAACTAGTCCCAGGATGAATGTTAAAAATTAGAAGTGTTGGGTACAAGCAAAAAACAAAATTTTTGGTTGTAATATAATGAACAATTGATGTAATTGAATGCAGTTTTAATTTTTATTGCGATACTTTCCATACATAACTTCATATTCAAACTGTGAATTATGATTTAAAAAAAAATAACACAAATTTTCTCATCAAAAAAAGGAATTTATTTATTTTCAGTCTGATTCTTATGAAATTTGACTATGATATGTAACCTTTGAAAAGAAACACAATTGATTCCATTCATTTTTTTGATTCAGGCCTTAGATTTTGCAAAAATTTGACATAGGTTTTTAGGTATTGATATTTCACTGACATTGATATTTCAAAATGGGACTCCTCCTTCAGTTTTAATGCTAGAACAAAAACAAATTCAGTTTTAGAATCCCTGGCACATTTCTAACAAACTAAAATTAAGTTTTTTTCCATTTCCCATTTGTTCTCTTTTTATATACGGGCATAATCGGGAAAAATTGAAAGATTTTGGTCCACTCACCCTCCCCCCCCCCCCCCCGGGAAGGGGGGAATTATTGTCGTAGCGCCATAAAATTTTAGGAACGAATAGTCCACCAACTAAGGGTCCTTCTCCAACAAAAACATGCAAAATGACCATGAAATTGACAGGATCTGGCAAGGGCCCGGGACGATCCCCTTAATATATTTTCTGGTACCAAATAAAACCATGCGGTTTTTTTTACAAAGAATCATTACTAAAAAACAATATGTTTCATGTGACCCAAAAACCCCATGCAGTTAAAAAAAAACGTTTTTTACTAAAAAATCATGACTGAAAAAAACATGAATATATTTATGAGACCAAAAAAATGTTTTTGTACTAAAAAATCATGACTAAAAAACATGAATATATTTATGAGACCTAAAAAACCCCATGCTGTTTTTTAAAAAAATGTTTTTTTTTACAAACAATGATGTATAAGAAAACCTGGATATGAATATATTTTATGCGACGAAAAAACCATGCTGTTTTATTTTATGTATTTTTCATAAAAAATCTTGTCTTAAAATCATGGCTATCAACATATTTTATGTTACCAAAAAATCATTGTTTTTTTAAAACATGTTTTTTGTTAAAGAGTTATTATTATTCATTTTTTGGTCACAACTTCTTTGTAAAAAAAAACACCCCCTCAGGGGGATACAATTATTGTATCTATGGGAACTAGCGCTCCCAGGGGGACAATGTGAGGGCCCAAGCTGAGAGTTAGGTAGGCCTCCTTTTTGTTGAAATAAAATATTTTTGTTTTGTTGAGGACCACCTTTTATTGGTTCACTGCTGTCCTGTTTTTCAGCACCTACTACTGTCTTCTTCAACTTTGATCTTGTTTCATAATCTTCCTTCCTCTCTCTGGATCGCATTTGTTGCTGGGTAGGGAGGCTAAAACTAATGACTAATCTAATCTGTAAAAAAAATGGTTAATAATTTATTTTATGTGAACAAAAAACCATGCTTTTTGAAAAAAAGATTTTTTACAAAAAACATGTGTTATTAAATTTTATCTGACCAAAAAACATGACATTTTAAAAACCATGTTTTTTCACAAAAAGTCATTAATATCCATATTTTTTAGTCATGGATTTTATGGTAAAGAAAACATGGTTTGAAAAAAACCAGCATGGTTTTTCGGCACATAAAATACATTAATATCCACATTTTTTAATCATGATTTTTCGGTAAAATATATGTTTTTCAAAAAAACAGCATGGTTGTTTATGGTAAAATAAAGTACATTAATATCCGTATTGTTTACTCATGATTTTTTGTAACAAAAAGATTCAAAAAACAGCATGGATTTTTTGGTCACATATAATATATTAATATCCATTAGATATTAATATATTATATAGAATTAATTTTGAAATCATGTTTATTAGAACTGTACTAGGTCTTAGAATAAAATATCCACAAAGAATCTATTCACTCTATAAAACCTTTCGGAGACTAGCTCCATCCTCAGTAAGTCATTCAGTCAAATGTTTTTCAAAGGAACAGTGAAAATTCATTGTCCATATCACAAAATTTTACTGAATGACTGAGGATGGAGCTGGTCTCCGAAAGGTTTTATGGAGTGAATAGATTCTTTGTAGATATTTTATTCTAAGACCTAGTACAGTTCTAATAAACATGATTTCAAAATTAACAGCATTCTTTGTTTATAAGTTTCTAAAGACAATTCGATTAAAGAAAAATAACTTTCCTGATATTTACATCCGTGTTTTTTTAGTCATGATTTTTTTAAAATGTTTTTAAAAAAACAAATTTTTTGGTCCCATAAAATATAATAGCCATGTTTTTTAGTCAAGATTTTCTGTTAAAAAACAATGTTAAAAAAAAGCATTGGATTTTTAAGGTCGCATGAATATTTTAATATCCATGTTTTTTATTCATAATTTTTGTATAAATAACATGTTTTTTTTAATAACACTATGGTTTTTTAGTCACATCTCTATCAATGACCATAAGTAAAGATATGTTATTATAACACACCATTTTGGGAGTTGAAGGTCATTCACATGTATTGTAAAATAAATGAATTATCAAAGCATGAAACCGCAGAAAATGAAAAATTTCATAAAACCATGGAAAACCATTAATTAAGAAGTATGCCGTTTCATTTTGTAATTTGACATGAAAACCAAATAATGTAATGTGTTTTTTTTTCTTGCTGAGTTATTTTCAGACAAAATATTTAAAAAAAAAAAAATATCCACGTTTTTTTAGGCCACGGTTTTTCTTGTAAAAAAAAGTTTTATTTAAAAAAAACGGCATGGTTTTTTTTTTGAGTCACATCTCTACGCATTAGACATCAAATAAATAGTTAACTTAATATTCGATGCTTCATTTTAGAAGATAGTTTATATGGGCAAGATTTTAACAGTATATTCTATAAACGAAATAAGTGCACACTGAAGATCAACGATATTAACCATAATTCTACCAAATTGTAACTAATTTATTTGTCAAACGGAGTATGCGGGTCACAAAATCGTGTTTATGCATGCGAGGGTGAAAATTAAACGATTTTGCTGCGTATAAATACAGATTAGATTAGATTATTAGCTAGTTTAAGCCTCCCTATCCGCAACAAAAGCGATCCAAAGCGAGGAAGGAAGATTAGATTATAAGTTAGTTTAAGCCTCCCTAACCGCTGCAAAAATAGAGCGTATCGAAGAAAGGAAAGCACCATTTAGTATGGAGATAAGAAAATGAGGAATCTATGCAGAAAGGGCATAGAAATAGTAAAATAAGAAAGAAGTTCATGAAAGAAGATCAAAGTTGAAGAAGTAGTAGGCGATGAAAAACAGGACAGCAGTGAACCGAAAAAGGTAGTCCTTAACATAACAAAAGCATTTTATTTCAACAAAAACAAGGCCTACGTAACTCTCAGCTCAGGCCCTCACATTGTCCCCCTGGGAGCGCTAATTCCCATAGATATAATAGTTGTACCCCCCTGAGGGGTGCTTATAAATACATCACAGCTGTTTGCTACACTCATAGTTATCGCAATTCTTCAGCAGCTACAGAGAAGTAAGACTGAGCACAATAAATAGCCTCTGAAATGTATCAGATGCTGAACTCCGTCAGGCTATCGTTGAACACGTGATGGCTCAAGTTCTTCATTGAGGGCTCAAGGATACACAAAACTCAAAGACTATATTGCTTTGGGAGCTAGTCATCATAAACTTCCACAAGGGCAAAACCAAACCTTTCTGGTAAAAATAAGTATTTTAATCAAGTAGCTAAAACAGTGAGTCATTTTTCCAAGCGCAAATAACCACAAAATGCAGGAAAATATTGCATTACAACTAATGCACAGAATTTGAGACACTGGTTCGCAGTGAGTGTGCCGTCCTACACAGGGCCGGTTACAGCATCATTTTCATCATTGATTGCAAATTTTCCTCACGGCAGTACCAGCATTCAAACTATCAGCACATCTATGCCATGAGCTCTCCGTTGAAATATCCTCAACAGGTAGTGCCTTAGCTCTTTTGTTACTGTAGGCAATCTCATCTGCTTACTTGCCGCTGTCTCAATTGTCTCAAAGCTCGTCTTGGCTCGAAGGTAATCAATCATTATTGCAGCAGAGAAAGCGTCGTTTCGGCAGCACACCAGATTGGCAATGCTCGCAGCAGTCAACATCATCGGCAAAAAGCTCTACCAAAACGTCCACTGCCGATAACTTGGCAACTTTATCATTTATCATTAAGGCTTCAAAACCTGCACGATTGGCTCACTTCAAGGTATACTGAAATTCTGCTATCATTTATTCACACTGTCTCATTTCCAGTGCAAAGGAGAAGTCACTGCCATGGGTATCCACTAGTATGTTCTGCCAGATATTAGTTTGCGCCTCGCAAAACAAATAAATATAATCCCGAGAGAGGGAGGAAAGTAACGGTTAGTAAAGAACTGTAGGAGAATTAATTGAAGTCTACGCACAAGAGTGTTTCCATATAGAATTCCTTGTGCATGGGGGCAGGAACATTCAAAGTTTACGATACAGGGGAGAATCTAAAACAGAAAGTAATAGATGCTGGAGAAAAAATAGCAGTAAAACAATAAATAAGTCTGTCTGAAAATACATCGTTTCAACCGATGGAAATTAATAACAAATACAACAGGTAGACATCTTGACAATCTGCACGATCTTCAGCTTTTGATCTGGCATCTTCCCTCAAAGAGCCAAGTTTTATAGATGCTGTAGTTGAATTAGGGGCAAAGAATAAAAAGTATCAAAAACAAAATGACAGGAAAAGATCAAAGAACAAAGAAATGAAAAATGGGTAAATAAATAAGAGCAGAGCAGAAAAATAGAACAAAAAAAAAACAATGAAAGTTAGGAGAAATGCAGTAGAGAACACAGCAGTTGTAAAAATTGCAAAAGACTCGTGAAAAGCGGAGCTGTAGCCTCACAGGTATGTAAGTCCAGGAATTTCATTGAGTAAAAAACGTCAGGTCTCGAGTCGTGCGTAAGTACTCAAAATTATGCTACCATCTTGATAGGTATTCTACTAAATACCTACTTTAACTGGCATACCATCTGCGTACATTACAGGAAAGAACTCCTTACCCTCTTCTCTGCTTACCTCCAACATCAATGTGATTTTTGACAGCAAGTCCAGAACGAGGTGCAACCCGACCATAGCAGCCCTCAGGTAGCTGAATTTGAAGGTCCGTTTTTACAATGCCCTTCCCACCGGCATCTATAACGAGGTCGTAGGCACTGCAACCAATAACAATTTTACAGACTTCAATTCACCCTATACATTTATCTCAACGTTATACAAGTAAAACTTTATATGAATCAAATTCTCAGCCTATGCAATTGCTCCCTGATACATCCATCTTGATCATTTAAGATAAGGTGATCCCTGTCCGAAAAAACATTCATTAGTTAACTAGAATGCTTCACTTAGCAGCGCCATCCCAGTACAAACCACCAGCCCTCAATAACAATCCCAGAGGACTGTAGCAGGCCAATGCTGACCAAGCATTGCTCAAATGGTGCCGAGGAAGATTATTAAATTATTAGTTAGTTTAAGCCGCGCTATCAGCAACAAAAGCAATCCAAAGAGAGGAAGAAGGAAGGCACCATTTAGTATTGGATTAAGAGAACGCAGAATCTATGAAAGAGCATAGAAACAGTAGAGAAGGAAGATTATGGAACAAGATCAGAGCTGAAGAAGGTAGTAGGTGCTGAAAAACAGGACAGCAGTGAAGCAAGAAAAAAGGTGCACCTAACATAACAAAAACATTTATGTCAACAAAAAAATCTACTTAACTCTTAGCTCAGGCTCTCACACATTTTCCCCTGGGAGTGCTAATTCCTATAGATACAATTGTTGTATCTCCTCTGAGGGAAACATGGATTAATGAAAATTCTTTTTTACTAACAGTTTTCAACCCTACATATAGTAAATGCACAATTGTGTAATGGTTTTCTGTCTTTCTTGTTTTGATTTACATGAATATGAAGATTAGAGTTTATAATCATTTGTGCTTAAATTTTTATTTAGTATTGATCAGACTTAGTATTTTGCATAACTGATGAGGAAGCTGGTCTTGGTAAATTTTACAATTTTGCATTTAATAAATACTATTTTACTAGTATTTTCTTTGCTTCAGAATGTTTAGTGGTAGAGCTATAATTTTCTGATATCATAACCTCTGCTATTGGAAACAAGGCTTCATCAGGAAATTTATACATTCTTGAATATTTGTAATATACTTTAGAAAACCACAAACTCACACACTATGGAAAGGATTAGCAGTTAGCAGCATGTTCATATCATTGCGAGCTTACACTAGTTTTATTTCACAGAAGTAAATTAAAACCTCAACTGTTTGCAGCAGTAAGTCCACAAGGCCATCAGTTCATCTGTGAAAATTTAAAGCCTTTCAAAAGTCTGAGATCTGAGTAAAAATTCTAGCACTAACCTAAACTTTTTCTTCACTTAAATACCAAATAATATACTTGGATTATGTAGAACTTATATTGAATGGAATACTCGAAAGTATATTTAGCATCACAAGAGAATTTAATTATGAACTTATCACATTTTCAACTTACAAAATGAAGAATACAGACATGAGACTTGAGTGTATACTTTCGTTATCAGAAGCAGTCATATATAGATAATCATAACTGAAAATACAAATCCAAAATAATGCTGTTCAGTCTAGGGTGTCCCAAGCGTCTAGAGGTAGCAATTCAAAGTAATGGTATCAAATCCAGCACATGCTGCTCTGGTTCCTCGTCAAATGAAAATGATTCCACCAAATTTTCATGAACATTGGGCAATATTTAATGGTCGCGCAAAACGAACTTTTTCTATAGCTCCTGTGATATTCAACCTAAATTTCCATCAAATAATAAAATTCTGGCTTTTTCTTCTGTAGCATATAGACCGACAACTAATGGCTGTAGAAATTTGATATTTATTTAAAGTATTATATAATACCATTGAAAGGAAATAAATATAAACTCCATCAAATTTCCCTTTTCAATATATTGATAATATAACAATAAGACAACAATATCTTATCAACAATTACGTCTCAGGACAACTAAATTTTATCAGTAATGTAACTGATGCATCGTCTTCTGATTTCCTGCAGAAAATAAAGTGTATTTGCTGTAGAGGGGCGAGAGGTATTTGGGTTTAGAGGGGCGAAAGGTATTTGGGCTTAGAGGGGCGAGAGGTATTTGGGTTTAGAGGGGCGAGAGGTATTTGGGTTTAGAGGGGCGAGAGGTATTTGGGTTTAGAGGGGCGAGAGGTATTCGGGTTTAAAGGGGCGAGAGGAATTTTGGTTTAGAGGGGCGAGAGGTATTTGGGTTTAGAGGGGCGAGAGGTATTTTGGTTTAGAGGGACGAGATGTATTTGGGTTGAGTGGTGCCTCGCTGCAGAGAAGAGAGTGGTGGGTGCCTCGCTATAGAGAAGAGAGTGGTGGGTGCCTCGCTATAGAGAAGCGAGTGGTGGGTGCCTCGCTATAGAGAAGCGAGTGGTGGGTGCCTCGTCGCTGTAGAGAAGCGAGTGGTGAGTGCCTCGTCGCTGTAGAGAAGCGAGTGGTGAGTGCCTCGTCGCTGTAGAGAAACAAGTGGTGAGTGCCTCGTCGCTGTAGAGAAGCGAGTGGTGGGTGCCTCGCTGTAGAGAAGCGAGTGGTGGGTGCCTCGCTGTAGAGAAGCGAGTGGTGGGTGCCTCGCTGTAGAGAAGCGAGTGGTGGGTGCCTCGCTGTAGAGAAGCGAGTGGTGGGTGCCTCGCTGTAGAGAAGCGAGTGGTGGGTGCCTCGCTGTAGAGAAGCGAGTGGTGGGTGCCTCGCTGTAGAGAAGCGAGTGGTGGGTGCCTCGCTGTAGAGAAGCGAGTGGTGGGTGCCTCGCTGTAGAGAAGCGAGTGGTGGGTGCCTCGCTGTAGAGAAGCAAGTGGTGGGTGCCTCGCTGTAGAGAAGCGAGTGGTGGGTGCCTCGCTGTAGAGAAGCGAGTGGTGGGTGCCTCGCTGTAGAGAAGCGAGTGGTGGGTGCCTCGCTTGAGAGAAGCGAGTGGTGGGTGCCTCACTGTAGAGGGGTGATAGGTGCCTTGCTGTTGAGGGGTGATAGGTGCCTTGCTGTTGAGGGGTGATAGGTGCCTTGCTGTTGAGGGGTGATAGGTGCCTTGCTGTTGAGGGGTGATAGGTGCCTTGCTGTTGAGGGGTGATAGGTGCCTTGCTGTAGAGGGGGCACCATAAGACACACTCATACCTCTACTCACCCCACAGGATGATTGAATGCTAAATTTCCGCAATAAGTCCGGTGAGAAAGCAAAGCGCAAACAAGCTAACAAAAATTTGAAATTGTGACAGAAGTCTGATTCGCAAGTATCTACGATACGCGAGCTCAGTTTATCCTATGGAAGCATTATTATTGTAATTATTATTATAGAAAAAAGTTTTAGCCTCCCTTCACCTTTACAAAAAAGTTCAAAAAGAGGAAGGATGAAGGCACCATTTAGTAGGGATTTGAGGGAACGCAGAATCTACGCACATTGCACAAAGTGCATAAAACAATAAGCTAAGAAATAAATTCATGAAACAAGAAAAATATTTTTATTGTAAAATAGAGCTCACCTAGTGCCCTTACAATCTTGACCGCTGCACGCTATACCAGTGACCGCTGCACAGCCTGACGCCCAGCAGAAAACTGAATGAAATGCGCGACCAGTAAAAGACGAGATAGGAAGCTGAAAATTTTCCTGGTTAAATTTCTCACGACAGGAAACAAGGGCAACAAGTGCTGGAGTGTGTCCAATATACTTCGATTTCTTGGGACACCCTTATGTTCACGGCAAGTAAGGAATTCAAACTCAAGAATAGACATCTATGAGAAGTATAGAAATCTAAATCAAGTTCACAACCAGTAAACTTCAGTGTATTTTACTGAAAGTTGAAATGCAACATTAAATTCCTCATACATTGATAATGAATGGATGATTGAACCATTGAGAGTTCCCGAGTTACTCGTACATCAAGCTCACAATACACTGTTCAACATGCAATTTTGTTGCAATGCAGCTCTTGATACCTCTACACCACGTACCTTCTGAGATCATAGCCAGCAGCACGGGCAGAGCCCTTTTCAGGTACCAATGCATGTTCTGTGAGCTTTTTGAATTTGAGAACAGGATTCACAGCCACAGGCATGTTGGATGACTCTGAAATGTAAACTTTGGTCAAACTGTGTACATCTCTACCAGTTTAATCTGCTTGCTTTTCCGTGGAGATACAGCATTACAACATGAAAATTAAAATTAGGCATTATCCCAATGTAGGTTTGCATAATACTGATAACAGTTTCTCAATTCAATTAAGAGATGATCAACATCTCAGTGTACCTGCATAGCTCAGAATGAAGAGGCTGGTGAAACTTAAACCAAATCGTATTGTGAGTAAAAAGGAAAATTAATTTACAATTTCTGATGGTATGTAAAGCTTGCCTAATATATTATCTAAAATAGAATTTATCAAATTTTAGCTTTCTCATTTGCACGAGCATCATCGCACTGATGTTATATAAATTTTGATAAAATGCAGAAACTTTAATTTGAAACCTTCATAACAGTATCATCGGCATGCTGCAATTGTTGACATTACAGCACAGGTAGGCCTAATTATTGCTTGTCATTGAATTGATCACTTATATCTAACTTCAGCTCAAACCTCATTAATTAATTTTACATTCTGCAGCACTGCTCAACATGCACATAATGTGCACATCACAAATGTCACACATTTTTTAAAATAACGTACACAGACTAATTAAACACATGTAATAAGATCCAAATATAGCATTTATTTTGCCAATTTACAGCAAACATTACAAAGATTGAATTAGACATTAGTTAAGCCTCCCCAATTCTAATAACAGCATTCCAAAGAGAAGTAAAAAGGCACTATCAAGTATGAAATTAAGGAAATATGGAATCAATGCACACAGTGCATAGAAATGTTAAATTGAGAAAGAAGTTCAGAGTCACGGTTTGAATCAATTTCTAGATAATGGTAAGTTTTCAGTTTATAAATTATATTCATCTTATAGAAAATTTTCTTGCACATCCAACCATATGATTGGCAATAAAGCGTGAGCATTGGTTCGTCTCCTAGACAGAGTAGAAGACGCGCACTAGCGTGACCTTGGCGAGCACCAATGGATGGGTGATCTCCCCTCCTTTCCTTATTACAAGTCCGTTTTTGAGTGTTTCTCTACGGGAATAGCAAAAGAGTTCATTCATGGCCTTGCTTGAAATGTTTTCGTACTCAAACAAAACATTCTATCTCTCAGTGATAAATTATGATGATGTAAGCGAGTGCCTAATGAGCTTGCTGTGTAAACATATAATCCCCTCCTGGAAGTTAGAAGCTACAGGAATGGCAAATATACCAATCAGAAAGGCTTAAAAAAAGCTACAAAGCAATAGAGTTGATTACCAAAAATTAATTTGTAAATTATTTAAACATCTTTTCAAAAAATACCGCAGTTCTGAAATTTAAATTAATGGTCTTTAGATACGATTCCTTTCCAACAATTTTGATGGTACATGAATTGCTAATATATCAATTGATAGAACTCAAATAGAGCTAAAAATGCAGCAGAGTGCAATTTAAAACAAGACTTGATTCAAAAATTCTAAATAAAATTATTTTTTTTAGATGAATGGCTGTCGTGAAAACTTGCCTTTTTGACCTTTTGAAGGAATTCTTCTCCCACAGTTTTGAAAGTACAGGAATGGTAAGTATACCATTTATAGGACTTGAAAAACTTTCGAAATCAAGTGCAACTTTTTTTTGCAAATTAATTCATGTAGAAAATTATCGGTGAAAAAAAAGGTGAAAATTTGAAAAAACAAAAAAATCATATTATCGAAGAACTTTTGTACTGAATCGCTAGACCAAATAATTAGCTGTCTAGAAAACACTTAACCAGTTCTGTAACTTCTAAATTGTAGGAGGAGAAAGATTTTCTGCAATGCCCATTTTCTCATGTTAAAAAAAATATTTGATAAATTACAATAAACTCAAGTTTAAAGACAAATGTTGCACCATTTTACACCTATTGTGAAAATCTTAGAATAATCCGTTAAGAACTGATGGACTTTTTGTTTCAACCCGTGTCCTCAAGCAACAAGATAAAAGTTTAGGAAAAGTAATAGGCACTAAAGAACAGAATAGCAGTGAACCAAAAATCTATTTTATTTAAGAAAAAACTACTCAACCTTCAATTAAGAACCTCACATTTTCCTCCTTAAAATGCAGATTCCCATCAAAACATTACAAATAAGAAACAAATGTATTAGTGCACACTGCACAGTATAAAAGAATGAAACCAAAGAGAAATTATGCTCTCCAATGAAAATGAGAATCTCCATACAACAAAACATAAGCACTTTCTATACGTTAAAATTTATTTTAAACCTATTAAATCATTTTTAAGTTAGTTTAAAACCACCTCATTTACTTTGAACCTATCCCATTTTGACAAAGGTGTTCCCATGAGCAAAAGAAGGCACCACTGAGTGTGTCATAGAAGGAATAGTGAAGCTATGGACAAGGGGTGTTGCTACAACCCTGGGCATGGAAACCCAAGGAGTGGATAAGATAAAGTTCATCTAACACAAGATAAAGGATAAGAAGAGTGTAGAAGGGGATGACAAAAAAAAATAATCAACTGAAAAAGATGATGCACAAATAAGATAACTTAGTTTCACCCTCAAAAAACACATAAGTGTTCCAAAGAGACGAATATGAGCACTATTTAAATTTGAGTTTACAGGGTGCGTACAGGCTCTGAGGTTCAAAATTCCACTACTTTTTCATGACTTTTTATGCCAACCAAATCACATTTTCACTACCTCTCTCTGCCCAAAATAATGTCACACAAAGTTGAATTGCAGCACAATAAATGTATTTCAGTCATAAACTTCACAGAACATTCATCATTACTTGCAGGTCTTGTTTTCATAAATGTGTAAATGATCATCACAACACCAAACAGTCATGCTGGACAGTTCAATAGCATCTGCTATGCATTTGCCAGCGAGCGCGTGTCTTCAGTCACACTGAGCGCGTTTGGTTTCACGTGACGCCTGAGAACCAATCAAAATCGCGGACACTAAAGACGTAGCTGTATCAACCAATCAGAGCCCAAGTAACACTCGAAGTTTACTGACAACGCCTCGCTCAACGCGGACCAAACGGAACGAAAATTTTCAACAGTAAAATTTTCTTTTCACGAAAATCCTAAAATTTCATGACTTTCAATGACCATTTTTAAAATTCCACTACTTTCGAGGCCTTGAATTTTATTTTCGAAATTCAACTACTTTCCATGCTTCTCCATGCCTGTACGCACCCTGAGTTTAGGAACTTATTCACAAGGTGCACTCTCACCCAAGACTTTCAGTTCAGAGTAGCATTAATGTAAGGGCGATGTTTATGAGGTAAGATGAAAGTTAAAAAATAACGTTTTAGATGAGAAGTGAATTGAAAAACAAAATTAGCTAAACAAAATGAATCATTTTATTCAATGAAAAAAGCTTATTAAACAACTCAAGGCCTTTCATTTTCTCCCTGAGAACATCAATTCCCAAAAAATTGTATCGTAATTGTATCCCCATCAGGGAAAATGCCTTAGTAAAGCAAACAAGTAGTTGTACATCACTTGGCTATGCAGAAACACTATTAGCCTAAGCCAAACAAAGCAATAAGTCATGTATCACTTGGCCATTTAGTTCTGTATTACCCTGAGTAAAGCAATTAAAAGATCATTTGTTCCTAAGGCACTCAAGCATTTATTTTTATAACTTTGAAAGTTTTTCCACTTTAAAAATCTCCACTATTCCTGAAGTTTAAAAGTTATAGAAGGCATTGATGGCACATTAGAAAACCAGATTACGGGTTAGTTCAAATCTCCCTAAAAATTATTGAATTGCTTGAATAAAAACAAGAAGGCACCATTTAGTACAGAATAAAGGGAATGGGATATCAGCGCCAAGAGTGTTCTCACACCCTGTGCATAGAAACAGCAAGGCGGATATAAGTTAAAAAAAAAATGAGGAAATTTAAAAAAAAAACAGATAATTGATATGAAAATTATAGCTGTGTGCAAAAAAGATCTCCAAAGCTTTAACAACCAAAGAAATACATCCTAACCTTCAGCTCAGGATCTTCAATTTTCTGACCAAATGATGATCAACATCATGTCCCCCAAAAGGTTATGCAAATCTCAACTAACCAGATGAAAAATTACTATTATAATTTGATGATTATATTACCAAGAGCTTAAACCAAGTTTAATCTGCAGAAGTTTGAATTTGCAAAAGATGTAGAACTCAAGGACCTAATACACACATCTCCACATATTTATGTACAAATGTTAGGAGAAATAGAAGCCCAACCAATGCCAAGTTACACTACAAGAACTATAAAAAAATCTTTAGGGTTCAAGATCTCTAGACATAAATTTTAAATATAAAAATTTTTAGCCACAGTTGAACACTATCAACAACCTTATATTAATCTGCATTGTGACTTTTGCTCATCAAAATGGAATAAAATTCAACATATATTTGTATTCAAAATATTCAGCTATCAAGTAGTCACAATTTGAACGCACTCTATATAATAAAATAATTTTATCAATGAATATAATTTAAAATTTGACAATTCTTTTCAAAAAGTATTTTAACAATAAAAGTATATCTTATTCACCAAAATTCTAATATTCTAGAATTTAAAATTTTTTTATCTCCATGCTTGAATGAGCAATTAAAAAACAATATTGAGCATATTGTTATTGCAGAATATTTCATTGATCAATAAATAAATAAATTTTCAATACCTTGTCATCTGTATAACATTATGCTTGTTCCTTCCTTCGTCAGATTAGGTTAGGAATTGGGTTGGGACAACGAATAATGGGTTGGGACAGGTAATAATGGGTTGGGACATGTAATAATGGGTTGGGACATGTAATAATGGGTTGGGACATGTAATAATGGGTTGGGACAGGTAATAATGGGTTGGGACAAGTAATAATGTGTTGAGACAAGTAATAATGTGTTGAGACAAGTAACAATAGGTTGGGATAGGTAATGGGTTACGATAAGAAATGGGATAGGTAATGGGTTACGATAAGAAATGGGATAGGTAATGGGTTACGATAAGAAATGGGATAGGTAATGGGTTAGGATAAATAATGGGTTAGGATAAATAATGGGTTAGGATAAGTAATGGGTTAGGATAAGTAATGGGTTAGGAAAAGTAATGGGTTAGGTAACTATGGCATCTGGTTACTCCATGTAAGTAACAAGTTTCTACTGATCAAGATAAGCCCTTGAACATTCAAAAAGTACCCGAGCTGCATGTACACATGAATGAAATTTCAAGTATTCATAGGTTTACACACTATGACTTGCAGAGCTAAGAATGAAGCACTGAAAAACCATCAATAAAAAAACAAACTGATTTGATTGTGTCAATACATAGTCAATTAATTGATGGTCATCAATCAAGCCCACAGACGATCAATTTAATTGCCAATGATAAATATTGGTACTCTGTGCTTGCTGAAGGAAGTTGCTACAAATATGTGATACTTTTAATGCCTTCTTATTTAAAATTATTTGAATATTGTCATTGACTTAGATCAAGTTTTAGTAATTTACTGACAATTAAATTGATCATCTTAGATTTAGGGTATGTTGACAGAATTTTTTCATAGGTCCCCTTAGCTCAATGATGACATTGCCTGTGGAATCTCCTCAGGTCCTGCTAGTACATATAATTTTGCCATGTATAGCCATAGGTGTAGAATAAGTCTCACTATTCACTATACTAGGATAGCTATCTTCAAATATTTTATGTATGCTTAATATTCACAACAAAAGTTTGTCATTTCAATTTCATACATAACTAACATTAAACTATGAAATATTAAAGCACAGTAACAATTTAATATATTGATAGTGATAGGAATCAGGGATGGAAAAAACCCTGGGTTTTTTCAAAAACCCAACCCACGTGGGTTTTTTTGGGTTAAATTGGGTTTTTGGGGTTTTATTGGGTTTTTTTGGGCTTTATTGGGTTTTTTGTAATACCTGTATTTGCTCAAAAGAGTTATTCACACAGTTCCAGTTACCTCTCTTCCAGATTTATTTACACTTATTGAGTAAATATTGTTATTTGATTTCTTTATTTCCAACATTATATTACATTATTATGTGAATTATTACATTATTTGAACCATATATGAATTAAGTTTGTCCATCACAATTATCATTTACCAACTACCATATGCATATGACCATAGCTGTGCAGTCTGTAACGATATAAGATATGCAAAGAGAATTGCTATGCTTGTCAATTCATAGTAAATTGTTTTAGCAGCTGACAGACACAAGTCATGTGAGAGGGAAGCACCATGCAGATCATAAGTAACCACCACAAGCAACTTGAAGCAAGACAGCTGCACATCACTTAACAGTCATGCTGTTAACAACTTAACATGTGTATTGTGTGAGCTGGAGGGCTTATGGCAGCGCAAGCCAAGTCAGTCAACCACACTGTTACATGTTACAACATGTAGTGACATGCCAAAATTTTTTTTTTAAATTTGTCAAAAAAATCACTTTTTGCATTTCAGGATAGCAACAAACACTAAAATGATTAGAAACAAATGCTCTAACAGATTTTATCGTCAAATTTGTTCCAGTGCAGCTTGAATGCTCACCATAGGCCAGTCGTTTATTTACTTTCTTACTCCATGATGGCTGCGGTCGTGTCTTACCCCATCTGACTATAATTGTTAGACTTATTTCAGGCAAAGCTCTCACAGGAGACAGATATTGAAGAGTGGTTGGCTGAGTACAATCCGGAGTTGATCGGTGCGATTTATTTGTATAAATTGAAGGACTCCAACATCTTCCCAAAACACATGTTCAACAAGAATATCACTAAGACAATGACTCCTCGTTGATGGTAGGATATTCAAGACATGAAACAGCAGAAAATGCAGATTCTTAAAAAAAACACTGGCAGAGGGTTTCTGCAAGTTTATAAGCAATCTTCATTCTTGCTTTGCAAGTTCAGGACCCGTTGAGAGCATTTTCTAAACATTTGGAACAGTGCGAAATAAATTGAGAAATAGATTAGGATCGGAATGCGCACGGAAATTGGTCTCATTATATCGCCACCTTGCAAATGATCATGATGTGGATGACAACGATAAAATGGCAGTGGATGTAGAAAGAGAAATACAGTAGTACTGTAGTAGCGGTCTACATAGTCTAGAAGACAGAGGAAGAATTCAGAAGTCTCTTTATTCTCAAATAGTCAAACTGCATTTGTTTCTTAATTTTTGTTTTTTACTTTGGAAATGGAACTCATCAAAATATACTAGCCCCTCGAGTTTTTTTTTTTTATTATAGTTTTTCTTATTTTATTTTCATAGTGTTTTTTAATATTTATTGTCATAGTGTTGTCATGCAAATACTTTGGACAAATTTTTGACAATATAAATATTTAGCTCATTTTGATTCTATAAGCTTGAAAACAAGTGAAATTCAAATAGCACTAATAAAACCCAAAAAAGCCCAAAAAAACCCACTATTTGGTGTTTTTTTACGTGGGTTTTTTGGGCTTTTTTGGGTGGGTTTTTTATGTGCCAACCCTGATAGGAATGTACCTGAGTGCCACGAATTACAAGACAACAAATTATCAAATAGAAAGAGATATGTACTTTTCATCAAATTCAAAAACTGATGTAAAAGAACTAGGGCTAATGCTGAGGATTATTCGGGAATCAATATTTGATTTTTAGGTGCCTTAACACGTTAGTTGCGATGGGTTAAACCGAAGTTCAATATTCAACTTGAATTTAAAGTCAAAAGTGATAAGCAAATTTGTAAATATCAAACATTAACTGGGCCTGTTAAATACCACTAATTTAGAAAGGTTGTTAGAATTTTTCAAAACGACCCATCGATGGGTCGTTTCGCAGCAGGAAAAACCTAACTACGACCCACCGGTGGGTCGTATCGCAGTCAATGTGTTAACATAGATAATTAGATCGAAACAAGCAAGTTTTCTTCTATGCACTTTCCGTCGTAAATAAGTATTTTACGAGTTATAGCAGTGAATAAGTTACCGCAACTCAAGTGTTTGAAGCGGGAAATAATTCATTTGGCCCGGCAAATGGCAACGCTGCAATGGCATCTTGCTTCCGGTTTTCTCGTTATCAAAGACTAAACTAAACCTACCGCGCTAACTCATAAAATATTCATTTGACGAAAAAAGTACATAGAAGAAAAGTAGTTTATTTCGATGTTATTACCATGATTCAAGCAACAAAAATTTCAAAAATCAATGAGTAGCTGTTTATTTGAGCGCATTCTTTTTCAAAGACGAAACTAAACCTAACGCTTTAATTCGTAAAATAATCATTTACAACGGAAAGCGCATAGAAGAAAACTTGTTTATTTTGATCTAATTTACTATGTTTAGCATTCGAAAAGTGGATAATCGATTCCCTAATAATCCTCAACATTTACCAGAACTTGTATATAGTAAAAACTAAATACTCAATTTTGTTTACTTAAATCAGTTCAAAACTAAATACTTCATTATTAATCCAACAGCTTTGATGTGACAGAACAGCTGTGCAAGACTTTCAACTAATAAACTTTAGATTGTGGAGCTTCAACTTTGGTAAATGAAACGGGGAAGGTTAAGTAGATGCAACCAATCAATTTTCAAAATTTTGTTACCTGTATCATGGTAATTACATTGAAATAACCAACTATACACTTTATGGAGCAAATGAGTTTTTAATGAGTTATAGCGGTAAATGACTGACCGCAACTCTAGAATTTGAAGCGGCAAGTAATTCATCAAGCACATCGGATGACAACAGTACAATGCGCTCGAATGATTGCGAGCATTCCCGCCATCTAAGACGAAAATGAACATACCGCTATAATTCCTTATTTTTGGGTGATAATTTCTTATGTGTTATTAACTAAAAGATCCTAGAAGTGGGTTTAGGCTCCGCAGGGCCAGCAAATAATAAATTATAAAGTACCCAAACGTACTCTACCCAAACTAAACCTATCACTACAACTCGTTGAATACTCATTTGTCCCAAAAAGTGCATAGAAGAAAAGTTTATAGTTTTGATGTAATTACCATGAAAGAGGCAACAAAATTTAGAAAATCGATTTGTTGCATCTCTTTAACATTAACCAATGAAACAAACTCTTGTCAGAGAAGCTTTTTTGGTAAATCTGAAGGATATGACAATCGATTTCCCACTTTTCGGTGCGTAAACATAATTAATTAAATCAAAATATTCAAGTTTTTGGTCAATATTGAGTTTAATGTTGTCAACGAATTTCATAATTTTGTAGGTATAGATAGGTAATATAGTCAATTTTAAGACGTTTTACATGAATGACAATGTGCCCTGAAATGCTTAGTTTTTGAGTTATTTAAGTTTGAAGTTATACAAACGGCGCTCCTGAATAGCCTTTTTTGCGGAAAAGCAGTCATTTTCTCTGCAATAGAAACGGAAGCTAATCCCCAAATACAAATGTTAAGAGGTTGGGTCGTAAGGGGTAGCCAAAGTTCTTTTAGTGAAAATTATAAATAAAGGTTTCTACTGACGCTTGTTTACAACGACTCCAAGATGGTTGCCGCCATTAATTAAAATACGCTAGCCGTGCGCGCTTCCATGGCGCGCACAAGTCAGCTTCAAAGTTTAATAATTAAAAAATAACGCATCACCGGGCAGAATGTCATTCATGTAAAACGTCTTATAATTGACTATATTACCCATCTATACCTACAAAATTATGAAATTCGTTGACAACATTAAACTCAATATTGACCCAAATTTTTTACAAAATAACAGAAAACAAATGGCGAAATTTTGGAACCCACTTGGAAGTAAAGTCTAACAATTATAACTTAAGCAAAATCGACTTTTTCTTTGAATCAATACATCACTCTGACAATTTGACAACCATAATTTAGCCAAAATATCAAAACAGTGTTTGAAGATATTCTAATGAAGGAAAAGCCTGTTGAATGGGCTACTGAGTGATGATTTCGTCGGTTTTAACTCTCCACACAGACCTCACCTAGATCATTTCACACTGACCCCAACCTTACATGTAAATACCAATTTTGATGGAGTTGTCAACATATTGAAAAAAAACATATGGTAAAAATATACGCAATCGAACTATACCAGCTAAACTAACTTGAAAAGAGAGACTTGGCGAGCTTTAAGATTCGTTGAGACGCCACCCTGACGCTGAGGACGTCGTATTTCCAATGTTTAAATTTGAGCGCGCGCAGCGCCGCCGCGCTCGCCGCTGCTGTGGTGCAGTTTGCTCGGCGAATCTTATTACCCTATTTTGAGTCATAATTTACTCTAAAGAATTGAACTGCAAATCGAAACGACTCAAAAATAAATTGATTTCCATTAAAGTTGATACAAGATTGATCATTGTTGGCTTTATAATGCCTTCATATTATAATCATCAATCGAAAAACGTACATCGGCTTCATAACAGTCAATGAGTCGGGAGGGTGTTCATGTTTTCGTGTGTGATCAGTGGGCTCCTGTTAACGTTTGGGGGTAACGCCAATCGCTAATCATAAATCGATAAGGTTTTCGAAATTGTAAGAGAGGTCAATGACGACACATGATTGGGATTTGACTCAGCTCGGAGGTTTCTTTATTGAAGGAAGCCGTGATGAGCGATGGCGTGCTTGGCTTCTGAAGATCTTCTCTTAGATGGGAACCTCCGCGCAGGCGAGGTCCGGCGAGCGATGACGTTTGCCAGGTGTAAGTGAGTGTGTTTTGTGGAGGTTAATTTCAGGTTGCGGGCAATTTAACAAGCCAGAGAATTAGGACTCTAAGAGTTGCTTCAAATCTTAATTTTGAGCCGTGATTGACGATGGTCACTCCATTTTACTTGGTCTTGGAGTTTTAAGAATATTACACCCTGAAGACAAATGTCCGTAGTGAAAACAGATGAATGTTTAGCCGGTAAATTAGATAATTATACCAGGCTGAATCCGCTCACAAAACCGAGGCAAATGCAAGGTATGAACTTTGAACTTCTCCCAAATGGGAAACTAATTGAATTTGACTTTTAAAGGTTGAATGGCGAGGAATTTCTCAAGTAACAAGGAGGATGTTCTTATTATTTGAAAGGGTCACCAGTGCTCCTGGTAGAGCACACTTAATTGCTAATGACTTAATCTGACTCTGAAGGAGTTATGTGTGGGTAATTCGAGTTGCCTTACTGGCACCTAATCTCACTTGCACTATTGACCTCTGCAGGACAATGAAAAACTGTATACTCTCGCCTTGTCTTTATTTTGTTGACTCTGAGTGCCGTGACTACGGCAGCAGTATGGAGATCCACTTCTTGAGGAAGAAGGACCGGGTCCAGTGAGTAGCCGCACTTCAGCAGGTGCCTCGGCTCGAGGGAATCCGGGGTGGATCCCGGCGAGAGTGGATTTGTTAGTGTAATATTCCGCAGGTGCGGTAATAGTTTTGATTATATGAGTATCTCGAAGGAGGTAGTTCCCGCAGGGGTTCTACCCGTGCCTTGTGGCTTGGTGTGGTTTGATAGCCGTGTGGCTTGGTTTGGTTGATAGCCGTGTGGCTTGGTTTGGTTGATAGCCGTGTGGCTAATAGAGGATGGGAATTGTTAATTGAATGTTGGTGGTGATTGTCTGTGTGTCGGCTTCCCAGGATCTTCAGAGACAATTGCCCCTCTGGGGCCCAACACTAACACAGGAGCATCGAATACCAGAATGACGCCTCTGCCTGAAAATGTCTCTCGGAACTTGCCAAATGGTTCTGCGTGAAAACGCGATGCGAGCTGACGCTCGAAAAATGTTTAAATATTTTTGGTCAAATTTTAATGGATTTCGGGGTAATGTTGAATGACAATAGTGATCTAAAATTGTAATAATGATTGCGTTAGCTTTATTTAATTTTTTAGAAGATGGTTTTAATAATTTATGAAATTTAGACTGAAGTACGGCTGAGGGCGATCACTACAAAGGCAATAAGGGCGAGTTAAATAAGGTAACTCGAAGTTTGAGTGGTAAGTGTATCTCAAGGTGACTTAGTGAGAAATAATAAGCCACGTGATTTTAAGCTTGTGAAGCTCAGAAAAACCCAAAGAATGTGTGTTGTGGTGTTTGATGCCGTCGGGGATCTGCAATAGTCGAAGATGCTGAATGAGAAGGTTCTAGAAGAGGCACCAAGGAAAGATTCCACAACTGACAATCCCTACACTGCAATGGACAATTTTCCCCTCACGGAGAAACCCTGAACTTCTTCCACAGATTTAACTCAAAGCTATTATTTCTGTAAGGCTCAGGAAATAAATGGGAAAGTTAGAAACTGGCAATGACTGTTCTCCTTTTGTCAAACTCATGAAAGAGGATAGATTTTTAACAGCTGGCAAGCTCTTTCAATACTGCCCTTGCTTTAAAAATAAGAGCATGAATTCTACAAGAATTTTTGGTATATGACGTAATTGTTATTCATTATTGAAAACTACATGCGATTACGCGCATGATTTATGGAATATAATGAAATATCACACAGCTAAAAACTTTTGCAGGAATATGCATGACAGTACCAGACTTGTACGTGATTTTTAGAGCAGTAAAAATCGGTTATTCCATTTTGTGGAATTGTGTAAAATACATGTAATTTAAACACCATGATTCGTGGAATCTAGCTGAAATACGAAACAGCTAAAAGTGGCAAGAACATGCATGAATAAATTTCGTACTCTATAATATCTATATCCGTGCGAGAATTAAAAGGAAAGTCCTAAATTCATCGTATGGCAATCATACTGAAAAAGAAACAATGCAAGAATATCCTGTAGTAACAGGATAATATTTACACATAAAGGAGACTAGCGTGCCAAATTCCGACCACGCGCGCGAACACAAACTTGAACTCACTCTTTCTCCCTGAAAACAGGGTAAAAAAGGGGTAGTAGTATAAAGATAGCTATAACTTTTGAAAGAATCCGTCTATCGACTCCAAATTACTCTCAAATGAAAGAGTGAAACTTTCTCTCGTTCAACGCAAGACCACGACCTTAACGGTTTTCTGAAAAATACAGAAATTATTCGATAAGCTTACCCGACTCGCGCGCCGTCAAAATTAATTGCGTTCGCCTACTCGTAAATTTTGAAAGAATGCACTCAACGACTTCAAACTACTCTCAAATGAAAGAGCGAAAGTTTCTCTCGTTCCGATAACGAACACAAGACCACGACCCAAACGGTTTTCTGAAAAATACAGAAATTATTCGATAAGCTTACCCGACTCGCGCGCCGTCAAAATAAATTGCGTTCGCCTACTCCTAACTTTTGAAAAAATGCACTCATCGACTTCAAATTACTCTCAAATGCAAGAGCGAAAGTTTCTCTCGTTCCGATATCGAACACAAGACCACGACCTTAACGGTTTTCTGAAAAATACAGAAATTATTCGATAAGCTTACCTGACTAGCGCGCCGTCAAAATAAATTGCGTTCGCCTACTCGTAACTGTGGTGGTATGAACACACACCACCACACAAGCTTAGAAGCGCCACCTCATAGCCTCACAGCGCCAGTACTAAACGACCAATAATCAGAGCTAAAGTCTGGCGCTGGGGTGCCGGACCGAGCTTTATAAGCAGCCTGCTTCGAACAGTCAGGCAACGTCGATAGAAACCTCCGTAAGTATAGCACAAGCCTAGACGGCGAAAAGAGGGCACCCCAGTCTTGGCCAATCGGAGACCTGGACGGGTAGAGCCAGCCTCCAGCGAGGCCTATATAAACAGCCGCGCAGCCAGCGGAGCCTCAGTACACTCGCAGCGTCCCTGATATTCACACTAAGTCTCGACGCTCCGCCAGCACCTCACCCGTGGCCTTCACCGCCTCCTCGACTGCCAGCCGCCACGCCTTGTTGCTTGCTAGACGCACCAGTTCCCTGCTTGCGCCTCTGGTACTCCCTGGTCGGACGCTCTGCCAGCAGCAGCCCCACCGGTCTGCTCTCGTCCTCCAGCTACGCAGCGTCTGCCCGACAACCGTCGGTCCGCCAAGACGTCATCGGTTGCTGTACTGCTCGACGGTCATATTCCCTTGTGCCATTATTGTCGGCAATCTTCATAATAATACGGCGTTTATTCCAGTTGTGTTTTCCTTATCCTGTCGGGTTCGTTTGCACCTCAGGCACTCACTTCGGGCAAAGATATTTCACAAGTCGATCGATATTCATAAGTCAATAGATATTCACAAGTCTACCCGGAGTGTAAAGCAGCCTGAGGGAGAACACCACACTGGTGACCCCAGAGTGACCCGGCAGGTGGAAGCATGGCTGGGAGAGATGTCCGGTTACCCGCCTTCAGTGGGGACATCAAGGGATGGCTCCTTCACTGCGATGTTTTACTCGCACAAATCCCGAATCTGGACGACGCTTCAAGTTCGGGTCGCTCCTAGGAGGACTACCCACGCACGTTGTATCCGGAGTACAAGAGATACTACTGAATCCCCCGGCAAACGGAAAATACGACGCATTAAAGGCGGCGTTGACGCAACGTTTCGTGCGTCACGACGAAGAAACAAACTACAACGCCATCGTTAAAATAACGCTGGGAGACAATACGCCTTCCGAGTTGCTCCTGGAAATGACGCGTCTCAACAACTGTAGACAAGCTCCGCTACCCCCGTCAGTCATCCGCTCGATGCACCTTTCAAAATTGCCAGTGGAAGCACAGCCACTGATTGAAGCTTTAGGAAGGGGAAAAACGGAAGAAGCGTACAGGGAAATTGCCGATCAAGTCACAGCAAGGCAATCCGCGTGTCGGTCCTCAACTGCTGAGCCCCTCACCGTAAACGCTGTCAAGCCATCACTGTCTCCGACAGTGTCAAGAGCCGAATTCGACGCAGCTATGAAGGAGATAGCAGAAATCAAAGAAATGTTAGGAAAAGCGTTACGCCCGCAAGAAAATGTCCACCAAGCAGACAATTGGCGGAATCAATCCCCGGCGCCCAGAAACGTCCAAAACGCTAACAAAGGAAGCAGGCTCGAACAAGTTTACTGCTACTACCACCGTACCTTTGGCGATCGTGCAAGAAAGTGCACGCAACCGTGCAGCCTTGCGGGAAACGACGGCCGCGGAGGATGGTAGGCGCCCCATCTTTCGCGCAGGCAAGAGCAGGCGAGCTGTTGTACGTTAAAGACGCGAACAACGTCCGATATCTGGTCGATACTGGCTCGGCGGTCAGTTTAATCCCTCCCGACGGAAAAAGTTCGACCAGAAAAGTCCTACGATTTGCTAGCAGCCAACAATACTCCAATAGCTTCATACGGAACGGCAGGAAGGAACATCCAGCTCGCCCCTCAATTGTTCGTAAGATGGGATTTTGTGGTGGCCGATGTCGGTCAACCCATCATATGAATTGATTTCCTACACGCGAACAAAATCAACGTCGACGCAGCAAATGCAAGATTGTACATCCAAACTACACAAACAGAAATTCCTCGTGAGCGAGCAAACTTGAGCAGCGCAAAAATTCACAGGATCGATCATCAAGCATCGCCGGAGTTCAACGACCTTTTTAAGGAGTTCCCCGAGATAATGGCTTCACACGAACGCACTCCTCAACCAGGAAGAAAAGATGTAGAGCATCACATCGAAACGGTCGGCCCCCCGGTGTACGCGAGACCGCGGAGACTCCCTCCAGAAAAACTCGAAGCAGCACGGGACGAGTTCAAAAAGATGTTAGATCAAGGCATCATCAGACCATCAAAAAGCACCTGGGTGTCTCCTATGCATATGGTCCCTAAGTCGTCCGAACCCGGGGCTTGGAGAATCTGCGGGGACTACAGGCGACTAAATGCAGTTACGAAGCCCGATCGTTACCCCATTCCACACTGCCAAGACTTCCACTACAAGCTGCACAAGAAGACAATTTTCTCAAAAATCGACCTCGTAAAGGCCTATCACCAGATACCGGTGAAAGCTGAAGACATCCAGAAAACGGCCATCACCACACCGTTCGGCTTGTACGAGTACACTGTAATGTCTTTCTGACTCCGGAATGCTGCTCAAACGTTCCAGCGCTACATCGATGCGATCACCAGAGACATGGATTTTGTCACGGCGTATATAGATGACGTGCTGAAAGCATCTTCGTCCGCCAAGGAGCACAAAGATCACTTAAGGCAACTGTTCCGTCGTCTGCGAGAAGAGGGACTACAAGTGCACCCAGCAAAATGCATTTTTGGAGTGCCCGAACTAGACTTCCTCGGGCATAGAGTGTCTGCTCGGGGGATCTCGCCGCTTCCACAGAAAATAGAAGCCATCTGCAACTTCCCACGACCATCGACGATAAAAAAACTAAGACAGTTCCTGGGAATCGTCAATTAATATCATCGATTTCTCCCAGCTGCAGCAGAAAAAATGCAATCTCTCACCGAACTAACGAAAGGCTACTCACAGAACTCAAAGAAAATCATCCATTGGACCCCGGAACAAGACGCAGCTTTTGTGAGATTGAAGAACGAGATTTCCCAGCTCACCATGTTAGCGCACCCGGCTCCAGAAGGCAAGACAATCCTAGTTACGGACGCCTCTGCCACCGCGGTGGGGGCCGTACTGCAGCAGGAAATCGAAGGAGAGCAACTACCAGTAGCCTTCTTTTCAAAGAAGTTGGACGACACGCAACGCAAATACAGCACCTACGACCGGGAGTTAATGGCTATCTTCTTAGCAGTCCAACACTTTGAACATTTCTTGGAGGGCCGGAGTTTTGAGATCAAAACGGATCACCGACCACTCTGCTTCGCTCTTCACAAATCTACGGAGGGCAGCAATCCACGCGTGGCCAGGCAACTGTCATATCTCTCGCAGTTCGACTGTGAGATCAACCACATCAGTGGCACCACCAACACTGTAGCAGACGCGCTATCGCGTATGGTGTCAGCAATCCTGCCAAAAGAACCTTCAATCGACTACGAGGAAATAATGAAGGAACAGAATGAAGATCCAGAATTAGAAGAGCTCCTGAATCCAGCGTCGATGAGTGCTCTGAAGATACGACCTATCAATACACACGGCGGCAAAATACCCCTGTGGTGCGACGTGTCCACCGGCCAGGAGAGGCCGTACATCCCCAAGAGTTGCCGAAAAACAATATTCACGCATTTTCACGGAGCCAGTCACCCCGGAATTCAAGCTATGCGAGATCTCCTGAGACAACGAGTAATCTGGCCCGGCCTCAACAAAGATGTCGGCAAGTGGACACGAGAATGTATTCCGTGCCAATCGAGCAAGATTACGAAGCACGTCAAGAGCCCACTTGGAAAAATGCCAGTTCCAAATGAACGATTCCAAACCATACACATGGACATCGTCGGATCGCTGCCCGTATCGCAGAATTACCGGTACCTTCTTACGTGCATCGATCGTTTCACAAGATGGTGCACGGCTATACCAATGATGGATTGTACGGCAGAAACGTCTGCCCGCGCCCTTCTCCAGGGTTGGGTGTCTTCGTTTGGAGTTCCGACGACGATCATCACGGACCAAGGAGTACAGTTCGAATCAACTCTGTGGAGGAACCTCCTAGCAGCTTTGGGAACAAAGCGACAGCGGACTACAGCCCACCATCCACAAAGCAATGGCTTGGGGGAAAGACTACATCGACGATTGAAAGAAGCCTTGAAAGCTAGTGTGACCGACGCGAACTGGGTGGACGCTTTGCCCATCATACTTCTTAACATCAGAGCCACACCACACTCAGACGCCAACGTTTCGCCGGCAGAAATGGTGTACGGGCAGACGTTACGCCTCACCGGAGAACTACCTGCAATGAAGAACGAAACTCTCCCAGCGGGAGAATTCCTGCAAAGGCTACAAGAAACAATGACACGATTACAGCCAGTACTCCCAAGGCAGCAGGGGCCTACAGACATCAATGTCCCAAACGCCCTGCTAACGGCAACCAACGTTTTCGTTAAACATGGAGGGGTCAGAAAATCATTGCAGAGACCGTACGATGGCCCTTTTCGCGTTCTAGAAAGGACCCCGAGGTACTTCACCTTAGACATACGAGGGAATCCTACCAATATAACGATTGACAGGGTGAAAGCAGCGCACCTACCCGACAGCAGCGAAACAGAAACGGAGTACGTGGAACCAACAAGCGCAAAAGTACACGATGTCTACGAAGGAGTTCCCTTCCCCCAGGCAGTGGTGGCTCCTGAACAAGGAATCGTAACTAAATACAGAAGAAGAATCAAACCTCCACTGAGATACTCGGAAACTTAAAAAACAACGGGGGGGCACCTGTGTTGGTATGAACACACACCACCACACAAGCTTAGAAGCGCCACCTTATAGCCTCAAAGCGCCAGTACTAAACGACCAATAATCAGAGCTAAAGTCTGGCGCTGGGGTGCCGGACCGAGCTTTATAAGCAGCCTGCTTCGAACAGTCAGGCAACGTCGATAGAAACCTCCGTAAGTATAGCACAAGCCTAGACGGCGAAAAGAGGGCACCCCAGTCTTGGCCAATCGAAGACCTGGACGGGTAGAGCCAGCCTCCAGCGAGGCCTATATAAACAGCCGCGCAGCCAGCGGAGCCTCAGTACACTCGCAGCGTCCCTGATATTCACACTAAGTCTCGACGCTCCGCCAGCACCTCACCCGTGGCCTTCACCGCCTCCTCGACTGCCAGCCGCCACGCCTTGTTGCTTGCTAGACGCACCAGTTCCCTGCTTGCGCCTCTGGTACTCCCTGGTCGGACGTTCTGCCAGCAGCAGCCCCACCGGTCTGCTCTCGTCCTCCAGCTACGCAGCGTCTGCCCGACAACCGTCGGTCCGCCAAGACGTCATCGGTTGCTGTACTGCTCGACTGTCATATTCCCTTGTGCCATTATTGTCGGCAATCTTCATAATAATACGGCGTTTATTCCAGTTGTGTTTTCCTTATCCTGTCGGGTTCGTTTGCACCTCAGGCACTCACTTCAGGCAAAGATATTTCACAAGTCTATCGATATTCACAAGTCAATAGATATTCACAAGTCTACCCGGAGTGTAAAGCAGCCTGAGGGAGAACACCACATAACTTTTGAAAAAATGCACTCATCGACTTCAAATTACTCTCAAATGAAAGAGCAAAAGTTTCTCTCGTTCCGATATCGAACACAAGACCACGACCCTAACGGTTTTCTGAAAAATACAGAAATTATTCGATAAGCTTACCCGACTCGCGCGCCGTCAAAATAAATTGCGTTCGCCTACTCGTAACTTTTGAAAGAATGCACTCATCGACTTCAAATTACTCTCAAATGAAAGAGCAAAAGTTTCTCTCGTTCCGATATTGAACCCACAAGACCACGACCCTAACGGTTTTCTGAAAAATACAGAAATTATTCGATAAGCTTACCCGACTCGCGCGCCGTCAAAATAAATTGCGTTCGCCTACTCGTAACTATTGAAAGAATGCACTCATCGACTTCAAATTACTCTCAAATGAAAGAGCGAAAGTTTTTCTCGCTTCCATATCGAACACAAGACCACAACCCTAACGGTTTTCTGAAAAATACAGAAATTATCCGATGAGCTTACCCGACTCGCGCGCCGTCAAAATAAATTGCGTTCGCCTACTCGTAACTTCTGAAAGAATGCACTCATCGACTTCAAATAACTCTCAAATGAAAGAGCGAAACTTTCTCTCGCTTCCATATCGAACACAAGACCACGACCCTAACGGTTCTTTGCAAAATACAGAAATTATTCGATAAGCTTTCCCGATTCACGCGCCGTCAAAAAACTTAGGTTGACCGACTCGTAACTCGCGCGTTGTCAAAACATCCTATCCTAACATACGAAATAACAATATCCGCAAATTTACTTACAATGAACAGACCTTTTCATGGCAAAAGAAGGCATGGGAAATCAATAACAATTATAATTAACCTCAGTGTCATATCATTTCTTACATCAATATTTTCGGAGAATAAAAGCCTAAGTTTTTCCTGTTGTGTCAAGGTATATTTTGATCCCGATTGAAGCCTTTTTTAGTGAATATTCAAATTGTTTTGTGCTTATGTACTATCTTGAAGCCCTAGAAAACCTAGAATAATATTCTACTTCCATTTCAAGCATTTGTGGAACCTCGAACTCAACTATTAGTTTTTTCCCCGCGGTTGCTGTGTCTAGATAAGTTGTGTCACTTAGTTTTTTCTTTTGTTTTCATTCAATTCAAGAGTTCGACTAATCAAATTGTCATTCGCAAAGCTGGTTTGGTTCATATATTTTCCAAAATTATATTGAGTGACCATTAGGGGGAAATATTTTTGATAAACTAATTTATGGCAGTGCATAACGAATTATTATGGACTGCCTGTTTATATTAATATTTTTTTGAATCAGGTCATTTAGGCGTTTATACATTATATCCGCTACAATTTTTGTGTTATGTTTTCCGTACAGGCTACTATGTTTATTTGAAGTTTACGTCATTCTTAATGTATCTGTTTCGATGCCTCAACGCGTTCTTTCAGGATGTATGCTCAGGTATTTTTGGGTACTTTTTTCAAAATTTATTTCAGCTCAACAGGCGTTTACGATGCGTCTAGTTCAATATTGACGGGTTTATCACATTTTTTACTTGAAATTCATAGCTTTAAGTAAAAAAATTTGGCTTTGGTATTGTTTTTTAAAGAATTAAATTGATCGATGGATAAAATAAAAAAGTTCTAAACATTTCAAGAATCCGTTCTTAAAAGTGAGAACCATGCTTCTCCGCCATGAAATATTCAAAAATTTTAGCTAGTCCACATTTTAGCTAGTCCAAAATTTTAGCTAGTCCAATACTTCATTGTTTACTTTACCGGCAGGCCGCAGCCGAGACGGTTCAAATTTGATGTGATTTCGGTCTTGATATTTGATCGAATTTTACGACGAGCTCCAATATGCACTGAATACTTTTTATTTTTTCCTTCCAATCAGCTTTGCTACAAGCGACAAGGCAATTACCTTTTGTTATATTTTATGTGCCGCTTAATAATCCTGATTTATTTATCCAGGTTTCGTTAAATTATAGCAAATAAGAACCGCAAATTTTTACGGCTTAATAGCCGCAGATATAACACTGCCGAATTAATTTATATGTTTTGATTGAATTTGTTTCAAATACTACTTTCAGCACTTTAATTTCTTATTCAATCATTCTTACATCCCAATGTATAGATTCATCGTATCAGCATTTTAGAGATAAAGATTTTTCAGCTTCAATTTTTCATTCGTATGGGTAAGTTACGTTGAACTTTTCAGCTTCAAGAAACAACGGATGGGTTACAGATTTCAGTTTTCGCATGTGAAACTGTAAAACTTATATTGGAAAAAAACAATTCTGTTTTCTACTTCATATTTAAAGTGAGACTCTTTAATCTGACTCATAACAAGTGGACAGCTAGACGCCGGGATTATTTTTCGCACACTGCATATTTCTGCTGACCAAGCCCTTAAATGTTTTTGAGACCCAGAGGCTTGCGCTCGGAATGTTTTGAGATCTCTCCTGCAGTTGCGCTTGGGAGTTGGGATGTCTTCTTGCTGCGTGCATATTGCGTCAGTTTTATGTGAAGAGTTCTCGTGTTAGGTTCTCCATTCCTTTAGTCACAGCAGACGATCATAAAAAATTTGACTAACCAAAGATCAAAACTAACTAAGACAATCAAAAAGTGCACGTTTCAATATTGTGAATTCTTTCTTCTCTCAAAATGGAGGGTGTAGTCGAGCTCATGAAAACGTTTCCGAGCAAGAGTGTGAAAAGCAAACGTGCCCTTTATATACTATTATCTAAAAATTTAGGAAGTAGAAGACCCGAAAGAGACAGACATCGCTTCAGAACACTCGAATCCTCGAATGCAGCTTTCAACTACCAAGTTGCAAGAATAGTTCAGGTAAATTTATAAACTTAAATTAGTTTGTGCGAGTCCGACTCCGATGTATATATATATAATACATATTTATATGAGTGAAAAATTCTTATCTGAGAAGGATTTCCTAAATTTCTACAATCTTAGTCACTTTTTCTTCCAGAGAAATTTGATGCATCTTTACGAAACATGTTATTTTTGTTTGTTTATGTTTAGTGCTTGCAAGAAGCAAAGCCCTTTTGCAAGAGGGTGCTTTGTTCCAATAGAATTTTTTTTCTCATCTACTAGTTGAAGCAACTAGGTCTACAGTTTCAGGCTTCACTATATTGTGTTCACTCTTTAGGTGATGTAACAAACCACTGGTAGACCAGCCTTTTCAAAGTAAACTCTTGCCGCACTTTATACACTTCGCACTTTCTCCAGTTGCATCTTTAACATAGTATCGCCCCACATAGGCTTTCCTTTCTACAACATCGTCTGTTGCCATTGTATCTATTACAGTATATTTTTTATTACCTGCAAAATCAAACCCCAAAATATATTCTGATGAAAGAGTTGAACTATATTGTGAGCTAGTGAAGACTACACTGTGTAGCGATGGAAATTGCAATAATATTAAAACACCAAAGTCCTATCTGTACCATTTACAAGTTGATTTGCTCCAAGTGAATTTTGATTTGCTCCTCGTGAAAATAGAATTGCTCCAAGTGAATTTTGATTTGCTCCTCGTATAAATAGAATTGCTCCAAGTGAAATTTGGTTTGCTCCTCGTGAAAATAGAATTGCGCCAAGTGAAATTTGATTTGCTCTTTGGCAATTTGCTATCGATTTAAATCATTTTTAGTTTGTGATAGTTACAATACCAAAACTACGTAATATTTTTTCAGCTTGTGCATTTAAAATATATAAAATACTATACATTACCCTAACCACAGGGTTGAACCTTGGTCTAAACCTTTCTTGGTTGCCAAATCTGTGCTCTTATGGTTAATTAATCTTAATTATTAAATTTTTAAATTTTATTTAATGTTAATTAATAATTAATTACCTTTCCATCAATTTTTCAAAAATCCTAATTCATTGATTACTTCTTTAATTATTTACCCTATCAGTAAAAGGCAAATAAACAAAGAAACCCTATAAGCAATTACCCAAGGGTGATTACCTACCGACGATCATCCGGTAGATGACACCCTATCAAATAAACCATTATTATTATTATCCTCATGAAACATGTTTAGGTCGCAATCCCTTGCGGAATTGGACAATAAATTGATAGAAAGCGTTTGAAAATAACAAAAATAACATATATACATTTTTCTGATAACTCGTGTACAAATGCACTTTGATGAAGAAGTACAGTAATGTTATCGAACGAATAATACTGCTGAAACGTCATAACTAAACATCACAAAATGAAGTGTAAAGAATATATTACAACGTTTGCACAAGCTTTGATAATTAATTCCTCATTAACATATTTTCGTTATTTTTATTATTATTGTTATTAATATTTTATATAAGAAAGTTTTGGCCTCCCTTAACCCCGACAAAGATGTTCTGAGAGAGGAAAGAGGAAGGCACCATTTAGTATGGAGTTGAGGGAACGCGGAATCTATACACAAGGTGCACGGAAACAGTAAGCTACGTGGCCTGATTCTCACTTATGTTCGCTTTTCTTTTACTTTCAAGTTGAAAGGCGACACAAGCAAAGGACCTCCCACCGGAGGTGTTCGTCTCAATGAATACTTTCACGCTGAAAACGCTTCAGCATCTACGGCGAAGTGCGCTAAGGTGAGTTCTAATTTGTTCCCATTCTCTAAAGTGAATTGGTGAAGCGATGGTTTCTTCTTTGTGCTGAGCGAAAAGGATTTGAGACAAAAGATAATACAGAAATCCGACTCACATGTGCTGAATTCATTGTATCCACTTTTCAGATACCTATTTGTAATCTTTCATGTTGCTGTCGCTCGGCTAACATCGTCAGTTGTTGTAGCTACTCACCTCTCATTTGTTGTCTCAACATTTGCTCTTTCTACTTTTTCTCCTAATAATATGTTCAACCATTGAAATTGTGATGTTACTTTTATTATCATTTTTATTTTCACTTTCTGGGTCAGTTCAGTTTTGATAGTACTCAGTTCTGCGTCAGTATTACATCCCAAAATTATCAATTTAGGGATTCACAATTCATTACATCCCTAAATTATCCAGGTGTGGGTGTCAAACAAACACATCCAGCCTAATGGTACCCGTGATTAAAATGTTCTTTTAATTGTGCACTGATGAAGGTCGATGGGAAAACATCACAAGCCGAAGACACATCACTGGCGGATTCTCAAGAGGAATCAGAGGCCAATTCAGAAGATGATGGTGAAGAGGAGAACTCGCAGGAAGAATTATCACAAGCCGAAGACACATCACTGGCGGATTCTCAAGAGGAATCAGAGGCCAATTCAGAAGATGATGGGGAAGAGGAGAACTCGCAGGAAGAATCATCACAAGCCGAAGACACATCACTGGCGGATTCTCAAGAAGAATCAGAGGCCAATTCCGAAGATGATGGGGAAGAGGAGAACTCGCAGGAAGAATCATCACAAGCCGATGACACATCACTGGCGGATTCTCAAGAGGGATCAGAGGCCAATTCCGAAGATGATGGGGAAGAGGAGAACTCGCAGGAAGAAAACGGAAACAAATCAGCCGTGTGCTTCGAGGTCGAATATAGCACTGAAGGTATTAATGGAAAAAGTAACGAAGTGCATCAGGCTCAAGATTATGAGGTGTATGAAGTATCTTTCATGCGAGAATGGAAACTTAGGGCGCAGAAACAAAAGGTAGAAACAAATCTACATCATTTCTTGGGAAGAAAAATAAATCATTCATATAAATTGAAGCAAAGATTTACGGTGGTGATAGATAATTGTAGCCCTAACAACATATTTGAACCAGGACATGAAAAGCACAATAGTCTTCTGAATGGCATACGGAACGTGAATAATGATTGCGTTATAAAAGTGTATGCCAGAAAGAAACATCGCAACTCCAGTTTTGCAGGGGATCCACTTTTCAGCTTCCTGATTAAATGCCAAGAGCCATTGTGTGAGCTGAAGCAAAAAATTGTTTATTTCCCGGGTCTCGAAGAAAAGGTGAACATATGTACCATTTATTTGTTGGAAAAGACCGAAGCTGATAAGAACCATAAACTAACTAGGCGACAAGCCGAACAGGAGGAAAGAAGAGTTATTGGAGAAGCTGTTCTAAGAGATGGACCCTCAAACGTGTACTATGATCAAATTCGACACGCGGCAGTTGGTAAGAATATGAAACCGAAGATTTTCTCTCTGAACAATTTGAAAAAACTTGGGCAGAACGTCAAGAACGATTTTAAAATGTCACAAGATAAAGAGAAGAATCTCCAATTAACCGCTGAGATTCTTCATAACATAGACTCAGCAGAGAACAAAATCATCCCAGGTTTTGTTTCCGAATTCGACCCACTTACGTCAAGGATCGTGCTGCAATCTGAAGGAGGGCTGCGCGAACTAGCTAGATGCCCCAATGTAACTCTTCATTTAGATTCAACAGGTGGTATCATCAAAGGTTCAGAAGGCCGAAACTACTTATATCACGCGGTAGCATACCAGCGCCACAGCGGAGCTCCACAGTTAACAGCAACCTCCATGTTGACAAAACAAAGTTCGGCCAACACCATCGAAGCCATGCTGGCCAGCCTCTTTGCACAACTATCGAAAATTGCACGGAAAAGAGCTCGCGCCGAAGTGCATAGTAGTTGACCACAGCTTTGCTTATCTACACGCAATAGTGTCCTCATTTAAGCTGGGCGATCTGCCTACCTACCTTGACAAGTTGTGGATGCATCCTGAAGAGTTAGAACTAAACTTCCTGAATATAAAATTGTGCAGAGCCCATTTTATGAACAATATCGCACACAACTGCAAAAAATATTATCCGAATATGAAGCCCAAAGGCCGTAGCATAATTAAACAATACTTCGCCGACATGACAGAAGCCTCCTCTAGAGATGAACTGTACTCTGTGTTTCGAAACCTGGCTAAAATAGTACAGAGCCGTTTTCTTGGAGAAGAAATAAAACCTCTTCTTGACCGTCGCTACGTTGGTAGTGAATGTGACAGTGTTGAAGTTGGCGGAAGATATCGTGAAGAATGTGCAGTAGGTAAAAAATTCGTGTCTGTAGCTGAAGAGGTAAAAAATAACCTTGCAAATGATGGTAGTGTAAATAACCCATTTTATTCTCCAAGTTACATGGAGAAAATACTGACAACCTGCATGCCATTCACGCCACTCTGGTGTGGAATCCATGGTGGAACTGAAACAAACGGATTAGTGGAGGGGTGGTACAAGATCGTGAAGAGGAATATTCTCGGAGGAAAGCAAGTATCAACAGCTAAATTTATTTTAAAAATGTATGAACAAACTAAAGGTAGAACGATAGAATCCGAAAAAGACTACAAAATCGTTAAGAAAAAGTCATTTCTAATCTAAGTGAATTTGTTGAACGTTGGTCGTCAAAGAAAAAAGAAAAATTGGAGCAATCTTACAGCTCTACAGCTAAAGAGAAAGCAAAAGTCCGACAAGGTCGTCTATCTGAGAAAGATGACACACGCGAAACGCAATCGACCCACGTTAGCGATATCGTGAAGCTGGCGAAATTTCGCCCTAGAAGCATTTCAACGTCGCCACGAAAGAAGGAGTCGTACAAGAAAGTTAAATACAATGATGAACATAATCAGAATGTCAACAAAGAAAAATTGTTCTCTTTGGAAACGTCCAAATCAGAAGAAACATACTCACCAAGTGAAATGATGTGGCTCAGTCGTTTTGGTCTAAAAAGGAAGGATAAGGATAACATCCTGCAATGCTCCAGTTGGCTCACAAGTGACACGATAGAAGGCTTCGCAAGACTTGTTAGAAATTGCCATCCTCAGTATAAATTCGACTCGCCGCTGACGTGCTTTACTCCACCGCCCCTGAGATACGCCAGCGAAAAATTTATAAAAGTCCTTAATACTACCTACAACCGGTGCAAGGTCACGCTCAAAAAGACTGGTTACAAAAGTGCGAGTGACGGCGGTACCCATTGGATAGTCATCACCAATGCATTGTCCCGCGACCGGTCTGAAGAAGGTGTAGCACATGTACAGCACATTTGTTCTTTAAATGGCGCACCAAGTACCGACGTCAAAGAGTATCTGCAGAATCTTTATACAGGCATAAAGACAATAAGGAAACTGATTATTGAATGTGTAACAGTACAACATCAAATGGACGCATCCAGTTGCGGACCATTCTCTTTAGCGTTCGTTACGTCCGTGGTAAATGGTCATGATCCCAGCCTTATAACCTATGTCAAAGAGAAAATGAGAAGACACATCATCTTTTGCCTCGAGCAAAATGTTGTCATGGAATTTCCATCGTCAAAGAGAAAAGAGAACTTCACTGATGAAGAAGGAAAGCTGGTCGGACTCTACGGAGAAAGAATTTTCAAGATCGAAGAGATTCAGCTTGACTCCTGATGAAATGGCTCCTGTACAACTTTCGTTTTTAAGTGTTCATTTCATTTTTACGTTTCTCGAAGTCTTCTTTCCTTTTAGTTATTTTGTCCGAATAATTTCTTACGATTACAGTGAGCTCGACTGTAATTTTCGATTTAGTAGATGGTAGGTTTTTTTCATGTTGTTATTATATGTACATATTATTTTCTCTTATATTTCATTTTCAATAAGTATATGTAGATTAGTATGCGTATGTACGTATGTAGGTATATGTATATCTACATAAATAGACATACATGTTTCTATTTAATTTCTTTACGTGAAAACCATCCGGTTAATTAATTTAATTGCACTAGCGAAAAAAATATATAATAGATCTATCACTTCCCAGGGGCGTTTTTGTGAATAGGAAAAAATTGAGAAATACAATTAGTGAAATAAAGCCCAATTCCAAGAGCCTATGAATAGTAGTAAAATTTTCTTTCTGTCCGTATGTTGAACAAGCTATGAATTTTGATGTTGAGTATATGTTTGTTTGTCTACGCATTTCTACAGAAATTTCGTAGATATCTGCTAATCATGAGTGATATCCCGCTTACACTGTATCTCCATTTTACCCCATGTACCCATGTCCGCATGATGTTGGAGAAAATATGAAATATGTTCTTTTGTTCTTGTTCCTTGAAAACTTGAGTTTTCTTAAAATTAATTTTCCGAAATTAAAAAGCATTTCATTTTTACGTTTTTCGAAGTCTTTTATCATATTACTTATTTTTCCTCAGGTTATTTCTGACGATTACACAAAGCTTGACTGTCATTTTAGATGTAGCAGGAGCAAGATTGTTTTTTGTGTTTATTAGTATTTTCATTTTTCTTGCATTCATTTTCAATAAGTATATATATTTGAATATGTGTGTGTAGGTGTGTGCATGTGTGTGTTCATGTGTGCGCACGCAAATATGAATGTCTATGTATCTGTGTGCACATGTACACGTTCGGATGTGTTTCTTTGACATTCATATCTCACCGAATGCAATTAGTTCCATGTGGAAGGTTATGAAGCCTCCGGCCCGGCAGAAATATTCCAATAATCGACTTCTGTAGAATAATTTTGTATATGTTATGAATAATTTTGTATATGAATGAATAATTTTTGTATATGAATAAAGGCTTCTTTATAGCCCAAATTATAGCCTCAATATAGCGGCAGACTGATTTTTGGCAGTTTTCCATTATAGTGGGGTTGTAATGAAAGGCAAAATCACAAAGCCTCGAAGACGGGAGCACTAAATCAGACCAATGGAGCTACTCAAGCCTTGGCATATAGGATTCACCTACAGAAGAAAAAATGGGTCGTGGTCGTCGTCTTCGCTGTACGCTATCTCGAGAAAGCTGAGAAGGTAAGCTAAAATAAATGTAAAGGATGTATTCAGTTTATGTGTAGAGAGTCCAGACCTTCAAACGATCATGTGCATGTTGAATTCATCCTAATTATGTTGTAATTTTCACAATATCTTCCCCCAATGACAGAGTCAAGTTGACAGTATTAGGCATCAAACTTATTCAAAAATTAACATGACTGCAAGTACAGAAAAAATGAGACTTACAGATACTAATATTACCCCGTTTGAGAGTTATTTGAAGTCGATGGGTGCATTCTTTCAAAAGTTACGAGTAGGCGAAGTTACGAGTAGACACTATATTATTTATTTTTTTTTTATTTTTCACATATGAAGAGATTTTCCAATAAAAATTAAATTTCTTAACATGGGACGTGAAAGCTTAGGACGTAATCAGGCTGTGGAATTTTGTTATCTTATGGACCCAAAGAATTTAGAAGCACAGTTTTTTCGTACGTAAGATACGAAAACTGAATTCATACGAGGCTGAAGACTAATCAATTGAAATTTCAAAACATGTGATTTACATTGTATCCGCTTTTAGAATGAGTTTACAATGAAATTAAAATGTACTCTAGTACTTTATTATTGCAAGTTCTTTCAATTGATTGCATAAAAATAACTAGATTATAGTGCAACAGATGCTCTAACATAACCATTGATTTTGTTAGACAATCATATGAACGTATAGTATAGGTTCCCCAACTAATCCTTTTATGATCACTCAGGTCAGAGATATGCTTAGGCAACTAATCAAATTATTTTATTTTCTGTTTATGTGCGCTAATGCCTGTATTTTTATTTCAAATATTTACTTCAAATATTGAACCGCAAAGTAATGATTCTTTACGATGGTCTTCAATATTTAAAATACCATGGATTTGCTGCTAATGAAGAAAAGAGGAAAATATTCACTGGATTCCAGAGTAAAACAAGGCTTGACGTATGTGGCTACGTTGGATTGCGTAGCCATGCAAAAATGGCCGGGCAGCGATGGGATTCGAACCCGCGACCGACCCCTTCACGGAAGGGAACTTCAGGGGTCATAGCGAGCTACTAGCTATCTGTGATTTTAACGTAAATGGAAATGGGTATTTTGGTTAACTTTATGCTGAACCAAAAGGATTATCTTCGTTACTGATAACTATGAAGTCTCAGCCGATATTTGGACAATAACAGTGTATACTGTTATTAGGTTTCATGATAAACGAACAGTTTTCCTGCAATAAGTGTTATACAGATTTCACTATATTATAATCACTATAATGATGCAAATTTTGGGAATTCGGTGGACATACGGAATAGTAGGGATTACTTTGTTGAGTTCCTCCTCATTTGTTAATGAACAGGCACAGCACAACAAAGGTATTTACTATTACTTCACTAATGCATATGTTTCGGAAATTGCTACAAATTTCACAGTTGTCTTTTCACTTGAACACTTTGTAAGTATAGTTAGGCCTATGTGTAGAAGAGAACAAGAAAACTATCACTAGATGTACAAAACTATCACACTATAAAATTCTTAAAAACTTGAAAGTACATTAATTTCAATTCGGACACCTCTATTGTATTTGATTGATGAACCATATTTAACAACTGAACAACAGGTCAAGAAGGTAACCTGGGGATCAGGTACTGACGACAGTGCACCAGGTAAAACTTGTGATGTTACTTGTAACTGAGAGTACGTATGCGAGAGGTGCCATCAATGTACAAAATTTCTGGATTAAGGAACAAGTTTGCAGTTTTACATTAAAAACAGGACAATCAAATTGCACGACTCGCATGACACCAAATGTGCTATGATATTGTGCATATGCAAAAAGCACTTTGCATATTACTTCTGTTATAGTGTATATGCGTCATTGCATATGTGATTTTGCATATGCACAAGACAATTTTTTGCATTGCATAAAACGTTCTGCATATCTCTCTGAGTGCATATATGCAAGTTATGCATTGGCACAGCTCTACTTATAATATTGCCTCACAAAAGTCTACATCACTATGAAAAACTTGAAAGTGATAGCTGAGAAAAAAATTCGTCACCTCCGGGATTCGAACACCCACGATGTGAGTGTGAGAGCCTAGAACGACAAGGCTATGGACCAGCATTGCAACAGCACGTCGTAATTTAGGTGAGCGCGGCCTTCGGCAGCGCGGATTACGAGGCTAGGAGAAGGCGGAGAAACATTGCTCTCTGTCATCCCCCAGGGAGCGTATGAGAGTTTTATTATACACTCAGAGTTGGAGAATAAATCGATCTTTATCATGAGACTAATTTCAAATTTTTAGGTGCAATATTTTAGAAACTATGACGAGTCCAAAATGAGGCTTATAGAGAAAATCGGCCGACCATTGACGGGCCACGAGAGGCCCTCTTCCTGCCCCCCACAGAGGCGTAATTTCTGTATTTTTCAGAGAACCGTTAGGGTCGTGGTCTTGTGTTTGATATGGAAGCGAGAGAAAGTTTCGCTCTTTCATTTGAGAGTAATTTGAAGTCGATGGGTGCATTCTTTCAAAAGTTACGAGTAGGCGAACGCAATTTATTTTGACGGCGCGCGAGTCGGGTAAGCTTATCGAATAATTTCTGTATTTTTCAGAAAACCGTTAGGGTCGTGGTCTTGTGTTCGATATCGGAACGAGAGAAACTTTCGCTCTTTCATTTGAGAGTAATTTGAAGTCGATGAGTGCATTCTTTCAAAAGTTACGAGTAGGCGAACACCGGCGTGCCAAATTTCGACCACTCGCGCGAACGCAAACTTGAACATAGTCTTTCTCCCTAAAAAAAGATAAAAATGAGGTATTTTTGAGAGCGCTCTAACTTCTGAATGAATGCGTCAATCGACTTCAAATTACTCTCAAATGAAAGAGTGAAACATTCTCTCTTTCCCAAATTGAACAAACGATCACGACTTTAACGGTTTTCTGGAAATTACAGAAATTCTTCGACGAGCCTTTCCGACCCACCCGCAGTCAAAAAACCTTGGGTTCGCCTACCCGTAACTTTCGAAAAAATGCACTCATCGCCTTCAGGTTATTCTCAAATAAAAGAGTGAAACATACTATCTTTCCCATATCGAACACACTACCACGAACCTAACTGTTTTCTGGAAAATACAGAAATTCTTCGATAAGCCTTTCCGACTCGCGCGCCGTCAAGATACTTAAAGCCCCGATACACTGGCATTCATGACTCGAGAAATTGCGGCAATGGATCCGGCCGCCAGTTGAAGTGAGAACTGGCGACATGATACACTCATCACGTAAGATGAAGCACCGCGGGATGCAATGCAAGGTGTCAGTCTGCCTCAGCGTGTCGTACGGGTAGGTACGCGATTGCGACCAGCCGTATAGAGCACAGGATACAAATAAAAAACCCATTGCGCTGTGCTTTAGCTTTCTGTAAAGGGCCTTTCACACGATCAGTTTTTTCGTCAGTCAACACTGACACTCACGGTTCCGTAACACCATATTTGGGCATGCGTGCTCTCTTTTGCTCTCTACTCGGCACTCGCCACTGTCGGGTTTGACTGCTGCTTTGCTTCTATTTGCGTGTCAGTTTTCGCCCACCCGGCGTCTAGTAAGGATGGCTGCGATCGCTCTCCCGTGTAAAATGGTCTCAACCTGGTCTAAATCATTAATTAGCTATTTTCGTCAACAGCCAGCTTTGTGGAAAGTGCAAAGCAACGAATACAAGAGCAGAGATATAAGAAGCAAGTAGCTCAAATATGTTATTGAAGCAATGAATCAAAACAATATTAGTTTACATGAGAATGGGTTGAAGGAAAAAATTAATACGCTTCAAAAATAGTTTAGGAAAGAATTTAGAGCATTTGCTTCCAAAAATCTACTATTTAGCAGAGGATAACACCTGGATTCACAGGTGCGGGGAACAATAGTTTATATTTTTACAAGCATATCAAAATGCATTCGTCCTGTTGTAGTGTCAGCGCCATTTACAAAGGATTTTCAATCTTATTTAATATTCACTCTAGAAATACTGCAAATGTATATTATTTTTGTTTATTAGAATGAAAAAATTAAATATTTAACCGAAGCAACAATTTCAATTAAATTTCAACAATTTGTCTGGCATTTACAAAAAAAAAACTTTTTCCATGAATTCTCCTCAACATTTAATTTCAGCATGAAAATGTTTCCTGAAATAAATCTAAACATTTATTAGTTTATCCGTACCGCTGTCACATTCACATGCATTACTATATATTATCACGCAGTAATATGAGAGGCTTGTTATATTTTATAATAGTTGCTTGCGGATGAGAGATTCACGCATGCATTCTATCACACAGTTCTAATGAATGTGCGCTAGATTTCAATTGGAATTTCGATATCCTAGTCACTGTGTCGCTAGGAAATGACCGAATATAGTTCAAGAAAAAAATTCAATTTACGAGCTATACTGTTACTCGCTGGTACATGCAAAACTGTATAGAACGAGCGGAAAATATTACCTGCACTTGAAGTTATTATGAAGTAGATTATTACATTCGTAGTAGTTGTGGTATTTGTTAGATTTGGTGCGACCAAATTTTACAAATGCTGAAAAAAGAAGGAATGCGACAAATAATTAGTGAACGAAATTTGGATATTTAGCCCTAACCTACTACAAATCCAGTTATAACTGCCATTTTCTGGATGCTAGCTAAATTTACGGTGTTTTTTCTTCTCTATGACCGCGAAGCCGACGAGTATGTGTAGCATTAGCTACAAAAGCGTAAAATTATAAAATTTCTAATTCGTATTTAAATAGCATTATTATTGACATTAAAAATCTTACTCTAAATTATTATTAATAATTTTCTACTTATAATTAGTAATCCTTGAAGTTTTTGTGTAAATGCATAACATATAAAATAACGCTCGTCATTTTCGAGTTGGAAGCCTCTGAAATTGGCAACACCGCGCGGGACGCTTTGTTCTTGAGCGCCACTCTCTCTCGTGCGTCCTTAGCTTGTGCGTTACAACGTTCTTGTAAGTGAAAGAAATTAAGTGTTCAAATAGAGCAAATCTGGTAAAGTGTATCGTGTTATTTCTTAGGGTGCATTGTGTTTAGGTATAAGGATCTGATCAGTGTCGTGATTTATAGATGAACATGAAAATAGTCGTAAAGTTCGTAGAATAGCGTGGCTCCTCCCAAGTGCTATCTCAACATGACGTAGCGTAAATTTTGCGTGTCTTGTTCATTTCTTGCGTCAAGAGTATAGTATAGATGTTTAACCACGTCTTTCTCCTTACTGCTAAAAGATTTTACTTGCAGTTGTCATTATGGTATTGAAACTCGCTCATCAAATACTTCGTGAGAGCGCACGGCAGATTTGCCGGCGTTTTTGTGAAAAATGGCGGAGCGTAAACTGCCGTGTCATGACATTTTTATGTTCACTGTATTATGTTTTGAATATTTTTCTTTTGCTGCAAGAGACACGTTTAGTGTTTCTTTTCTCAGTGTAGATATTATTCTTTTTTACTACAAGATATACTTGCACTGCTTTTCAGTATGATTGACATATTAATGAATTAAGGACTGCTTTCTTTTTATTTCTCGTACGGATATAGATATATTATCGAGTACGAAATTTATTCATTCATATTCTTGCATTTTTTAGCTGTTTCGTATTTCAGCTAGATTCCACGAATCATGGTGCTTAAATCACATTATTTTCCATAATTCCACAAAAATGGAATAACAGATTATTACTGCTCTAAAAATCACAAGTCTTGTACTGTCATGCTTATACTGTAATTCAAGCATAAAGGAACAGCCATTGCCAGCTAGTAACCTTTCTATTTTCTTCCTGAGCCTGTAAAGAAATTAATAGCTTTGAGTTAAATCTATGGAAGAAGTTCAGGGTTTTCTCCGTGATGGGAAATTTACCATTGCAGTGTAGGGATTGTTAGTTGTGGAATTTTTCCTTGATGCCTCTTCGAGAACCTTCTCATTCAGCGTCTTCAATTATTGCAGATCCTCGACGGCACCAAACGCCACAACACTCATTCCTGGGTCTGAGCTTTACAAGTTGTAAATTCATGTGGCATATTACTTCTCACTAAACCATCGAGATACACCACGTAAATTGCTTATTTGTGACGTGAGACGTTCTGACTTTTGGTCATATATCACATTGCAATCACTTGGTTTGGAGCTAGTAGAGCCTAGTATATTACTAAAAATGGCTACTAATCTACCCGCTCAACCACGACAACTTGCTTTTCACAGCGTGGAATTATTCTAAAGTCTGACCCATAAATAGTGACTCATCCACACGTCACGGGTGGAATTGATATTCTGTCAGTCGCTTAAATTACACAGACTGTGAACCTCCACAAACACACTCACTTACACCTGGCCAATGTCATCGCTCGCCGGACCTCGCTTGCACGGAGTTTCCCATCTAAGAGAAGATCGTCCGAAGTCAAGCACGCCATCGGTCATCACGGCTTCCTCCAATAAACATTCGAGCTAAGTTATCCCATGAAGTGTCTTTATTATCCCTCTCTTGCAATTTCGAAAAACACTGTTTGAGAAAACGTTTAAGGTTGGATGTGTCGCAAGTCCAGCCATTGCTCATTACTGAAGTCCTGTGCAAGTCACCCAATACCTTGCATAATGCAGGACAAAGGCTTTATCCCAATTTAAACAAGCCTAAAAAGTAAAACGCTAACAATTTATGACAAACCGGGGCAATGGTGGGACTGCTTCACTTTCCTGGCGACTAACATCATGAACATAAATGAATTGTTCGTCTTGTTTTCTTGAGCGAATCCGAACCCTTATCGACGGATTCGAGCAAGATGAGGAGGAAGCCGCAACTGGCTGCCAACTCAGATGCCGACACGACTTGGTCGCGAGCGCGTGTGCCTATGCGTGCTCTGACCTCTTCCGACCCCTGATTCCGGGGCATACAGTCCTAGACAGCCGGCTTAATTGAGGAGATGTTCGCCTGAATATAATCTTCGAAGATCTTCAGGTGAGCCTCCTATTTTTTGTTTCCATTTGTCATAAATCGTTTTACTTGCAGTATTGGGTAAGACTATGTCTTTTGTGCCAGTTAATTCTGGAAGTTTCGCCGCAAAGCCGGACGGCGGGACATAGTTCTTTTTTCGAAGATTATATTCATCAGCTTCTTTCGAAGTTTATATCAATTCTTCACTTAAAAATATAAATTCTGTTAAAGTTGCTGAAAGCAGTTTTGACTAAGCGTCAATTCAGCCGGCTTTTTACAGTGCCGTTCTTTTGACGTTGGAGCTTGGCTGGAGTTCGACGGGATAAAATCCTGGTATCTATTTTTTTTTCTTTTTCTTCCAAATTTTCGTTTACTTTTTTCATTATAAACTACAAACTATATATATTTCATTAAATTGTGCTGTCGCTGTGCTATCCGGATAGCCGGGGTCGGTGTCGGATCTCATTAGTTTTAAGGTCTCATTAGTTGAGTTTAGTGATACCTGTGTTGTATTTTTAGGCAAGGCATTCGTTGCTGGACCTTACGTTTATAGGTTCTAGCCTTTTTTTTACCTTGTCTAAACCATTTTTAGGTTCACTCTTATAAAGATTGTGTAAGTGTAAAGCCTAAAATTATTTAAGGCAAATTTTGAAATTTGTGTATCTGTAAAGTGTAAACGGAAACAAAAAAAGATGTTGTGAATTTAAAAGTGCCTGTGGGGTGATTGAAATTTTTGGTATTTTTCTGTGTCATTAGTATTTTTCCATGTTTCTAAAGGGATGTAATCTGTCCACTTAATAAGTGTAGACCTGTATTTAATTAGATAACAGTTTTCCTGATAAGCCTAACAATTGCATTTTATATCATAATGAGTGAAAATAGTAATTCTACAGCCCTGAGCATAAAAATGCGGGGCTTAAAATGTAGTATAACTGCTATTCGTAAAAAATTTCTTTCGCCTGGCTGTGACCTAGCCTTCCGTGTGGAAGCCGTTCCTCAGTTGAGTGGCCTTCTACAGGCCTATAGACAGCTGTCCTCTACTATACCTTCTGATGTTGATGAGGTGTCTGATGAGGAGCTGACTAGGCGAGCCGAGTGTGAGGTGCAGGTGATAGAGCTTTTAGCTGAACTTAAAAATTCTATTTCAACTTCCCAGGTGTCAAACTTAAGTGATATCGTTCCTACTTCTGTGGCTAATAAATTTTCAAATTCTGATGTTCCTTTGAATATCTTTAGAGCCCCTCAGTTGACGTTAAAGAAGTTTAGCGACAATGAGGTCTGTCCTTTTGCTTTCCTTCACTTTCAAGAGTCTTTTCTTAATGCCCTTCAAGCTTATCCTAATATGAGTGAGGGGCAAAAATTTATCTTTTTGAAGAATCAGCTTCAAGGGAGGGCTCTCAGTCTTGTTGAGGGTCTTCCTAATGAAGAGTCTAGTTTCCGATCTGCTTGGGCTTTACTCAAGCAAGATTTTCTAAATGCTGACAAGTTAGTTTCTATGGCTCTTGACGAGTTAATCAGCTGTCCTGGTGTTCAAAGCTTAGCCGAAATAGGGTCTTTCCTTTCTAAGGTTAAGTTTCGTCTCCTCGAGCTATCAAAGCTGGGTTTAGACTTCTGTAGCGAGAAGTCTGGAAACCTACTGTTTTCTTCCGTTATTAAAACTAAACTTCCTGACTTCTTTCTTTTAGAACTCCTTCGCTATTTTAAAGCGAGTTTCTTTTCCTTAGAAATTTTTGAGAATGTACATCAGGTGCTTTCTCTTCTAGAAACAAAAACTAAACCTAAAGCATCTCTTCCCTTCCGAAATGAGAGGGTGGGGGGAATAACCCGAGCAGAAGTTAGGGATAAAAGTAGACCTTCTCCTGTGCTCGATAAGTTGCCCAGTGTAAAGGTGTGTCGTTTCTGTAATCAAACTGGCCACTCGTCCTTTTCTTGTAAGAAGTTTGACACTCACGTAAAACACGTGAAACGAGTTGGTGAGTTACAATTATGTACCGTTTGTCTAAGTAGCAAACATTTAAACTCAGAGTGCCCTGCAAAAGTTAAGGGTCTTCCATTTTCTTGCTCTTTGTGCAAAGCTAACACTCATGTTAGCCCGTTGTGTCACAAATTTGTAGCATTCTCTACCCTTGCTGCCGTCTCCTCATGACGGTTAAAGGCACGTCTCCGGATGTGCCCTCTCGTAGCTCTTTCTACTAAGTATGACGGGGTAGTTAGAAGAATTAATTTTTTAATCGATACGGGTAGCCAAAAGTCGCTTATCGACTTAGCTACTGTAATCCCTGATTGTTCTACAGTTGACTTGCAGGAACTTACTGTTAACACTGTAGGCGCTTCTGTTCCGTTAAGGGGTAAGCAAATTAACATTGAACTCGTGCTTCCAGACAGTGAGAAGTACGAGCTTGATGTCTTCGCCATGCAGAACTTAAACCTGCAGATGGGAATGAAAGGTTTGCAATCTAAACTTGCTCTGTTCAAAACTAAGCTTCCGTTGTCCACTTCCTTTCCGGAAATAATTGAGGATAGTATCCAAGTCAACGGCATTTTAGGTGTCGATGCTCCTCAAGCGTTCAGGGTTCTTGAGTTGCAACACGTTGCTGACTATAAGGTCATGTGCGTTTCTAATGGGTTCATACCTTTCGGGGACTTGAAATGTTATAAGTCATCTCTGTCTCATGTCGTTGTCTCTGAAGCTGAGACGATAGACAGTTGCTCGTCAACTTCTGTTGCCAAGGCTGCTAATACTAATTTGAGTAAAACTTCTTCTTCTTCTGCTATCGCAACCAAATCAAAACCTAAAAGAAAAAAGTCTAAATGTAATTTAAACCAAAATCGTTACCGTAGTACTCTAAAGACCTTTTTTGAAACTCCTAAAGTATGTTCTTCCGCGTTGGACGTTACCGAGCAATGTGATGTGCAAGCAGGTCTTGATAAACTATTGGACTTGGAGCTCATAGGGGTGCCCTCTAAAGAGAAAGAGTATGGCAAAGAATTGGAGGATTTCAAAAGTAGTGTCATTTATGCGGAAGGCAGGTATTCGATCCAGTTGCCGTGGAATCATAATTTGTTAGCTAAAGTTCCCCATAGTTTCGGGCTAGCAAGGTATCTTGCACGTAAAGTTGCAGCTGATAATACTCGTAGGGGGATTGAGAAGAAGTATAATGATGTTTTCCTTGAGCAACTCGAATTAGGGATAATAGAACCTTTGCCTTTCAAATCCTTGGATGTGCGAGTGCATAAATGGATTCCGCACCGGCCAGTCGAAACCTCTAAAATTCGCCCTGTCTTCAACTGCTCTCTGAGGGTCGGAAAGTTGCCAAGTCTGAATGAAGCCTCGTATGTAGGTCCTAATCTCATGAACAATTTATTGGGTCTCTTGGTGTATTTTCGAACTAACTCCATAGTGCTGCTTTCTGACATTTTTAAAGCTTTCCTTCAGGTAAAATTAGCCTGTGAATTTGTCCGAAATCAATTTAGCTTTGTCCTTTACAAGGATGGCAAATTTCAGTACTTCCGATACACAACGTTGTTGTTCGGGTTTGTTGCATCTCCTTATATTCTTAATTATCTTCTTAAACTTCATGCTAATACTTTAACTGATTTAGTAATTAGAGACGTTATGGCAAATAAGCTGTACGTCGATAACTTAGTCTTTACAACTAATAGTCCTGAGCTTGCGCTTAGCACGTTTCATCGCGCTAACCGAGCCTTTGAGGTGAGTGGGTTTCCGTTACGCAAATGGCAATCCAATAATTCTGAACTTCTTTCGCAAATTGACCCTGCTCTTTGTAGTGCCGAAGTGCACTCCAGAGTGCTGGGGTATAACTATAATTCCTCCTCTCATCTTCTTTCTCTGTCCGTGAAAAGTTTGGATTCTTCCTGTAAAACGCGCAGGAGCATATTGTCTGAAGTTGCGTCACAGTATGACCCATTAGGGGTTTTGCTTCCTTTTTCGGTACGTGGTAAACTCATTTTACGTAGGTTGACGCCTTTGAGGCTGGGACTTTATCAAAATGTTCCAGACGACTTAAAGCTTGCTAAAGCTAAAGCACAGGCGTGATTATTGTCAGGAGTTTTCTCAGTTGAGTAATTTCGAGTTCCCTAGAATGAATTTGGACGAAACCAAAATTGCTAAACTTGTTGTGTTTTGTGATGCTAGTGCTAGCGCCTTTGGCACCTGTATTTACGGCGTCCAAGAGGAACGCAGTACGCTTCTGTTCTCTAAAGTTAAGGTTTCTCCTCCTCGCCAAAGAACTCTTCCTTCACTTGAACTTTTGGCCGTATTTCTTGCCTATCAATGTCTTGTATCTCTAATGTGTGATGTTAATTTCCCTTATAAAGTCTCTAGCGTAATAATGTTAACGGACTCCCAAGTCACCCTCTTGGTTGTTGAGCGGCAAACCTCCACGAAAAAATGTATTTGTAAGCAATAGACTAAAAGACGTAGAAGCCATGCGTAAGACATTAGAATGTAAAACTTTGGCTTCCTTCAGCTATGAATATGTTCCCACTATGTTTAACGTGGCAGACTTGCTGCCACGTGGTGTCAAAGCTACTAAGTTTTTAGAAAGTAAAATGTTATGGTTAGAAAGTCCTTCTTGGATAAGGGAAAGTAGAGATAAATGGCCCAAGGGACATTTGGGTTGCATTCCGCACCAATTCGTTTCTGATGCATGTATCGCAGTTAATATTGATCTCCCAGGTGAAGCTTCGATTGTGGAGCTTGAGCGATTTTCCACCTATCCCAAACTATTGGGTACGATGGAGAAAGTATTTAGAGCTGTCGCTATTTTTAGGCGTGCAGAGCGGGGTGAGGCTAAACTGCGAGCATTTCTGTATCTTATTTCTTCTAAGCAAAAAGCGCATTTCGCAGACGAGATCGAGGCCTTAACAAACAAAAGTCCTCGTCCGCTTCTGCTGGGCAGATCCTTTAACCTGTTTCTTGACTCTCACGGCTTAGTTAGATCCAGCAGCCGTATTGTTGCCGCTGAAGAGTTGGATTATAACACTAGAAATACTATTCTGTTGTCTAGCTCTTCTCATTTGATCAATCTGTTAATTTTGCATACGCATAAAATTTTAAATCATCAAGGTATAGACACCACCGTGCAGAAGCTCAAACTGGACGGTTACTTGATACCGCGCTGTAAGCGTGTTGTTCGTAGCGTGTTATCCAAGTGCATAGTTTGCAAAAGGGTAAACGCGAAAGCCTTCTCCTATCCTCATCCTCCTGCCTTACCTGACACTCGTGTAAACTTTGTAAGGCCTTTCGCCACAACGGGAATGGGCTTTTCTGCCCATTTCTGGGTGTTAGATCTTTTTGGTCATAAACAAAAGGTATATCTGTTATTATTCACATGTTTCCAAACCAGAGCTATTCATATCGAGCTTCTTCCTTCCATGACGTTGGAAGAATTTTGTTTCGCCTTCATTCGTTTCACAAACGAAAAGGGCGTCCCTAATACTGTGTATTCCGATAACGCTAGAACTTTCTTAGCGGCGCCTGATCTTCTGTCGGAAGTTTTAACTTCTTCCTTGTATGAAGATCGTTTTCGAACTTTTAACGTCAAATTTAAAACTATCCCGATCTATAGTCCTCAATTTGGAGCGATCTGGGAGCGTTTGTTCAAATCCATTAAGGATTGCTTGTACAAACATTTTGGTCGTAGTACCTATCCTTATTCTTCCTTCCTTACTGCCATTTCTGATATTACCCTTAATCTCAATCGGCGTCCTCTTTCTTACACTGAGACGGGGGATACTATCTTGCCTATTATGCCTATCCAATTCCTTCAACTGTACCCTACATCTAATTCTTTAATCCTGTCCGATGAGATCCCGGACTTGGAAACCGAAGACGGTGAGCGCCGTGAGCATTTGCTCTCTGCCCTAGAGAGGCGCGACGTAATGGTGGCCAAGTTCCGGGAGCTCTGGTATACGCAATATTTACTTTCTTTGCGCGGTCCTTATCCGCTTAGATCTCTCCCTCTCAATAATAAGTTTTTATCTGTAGATCAGGTTATCCTGCTTAAGCATCCTATAAGACCTAGACCGTTTTGGACCTTAGTTCGCATCATCGCGCTGCTTCCTGGACGCGATGGCAATGTCCGCGTTGTTAGAATAGTTAAAGCTGATAACTCTGAAACTGCTGTTAAAATTTCTCTTCTATACCCTCTGGAGTTGGCTACTCCTACTACTGCTTCAGAGGATGGGTGGGAAAGCGCAGAAGGGAGTTCGAGTGAGGAGTTGCATCCTCGGCTCGAGCCTCCCGAGAGTTCCTTTTCTCGTGAGGGTAGTTCTATTTCTCTTGAGCGCCCTAGCGGTCAGCATTCTTCTTCTGAATCGGACTCCTCGGACCAGTCCGAGGAATCCGAAGCTGCGTCTGCTGCCCGGCCCAAAAGGCCGGCAGCGAGCCAGCAACGTAGCAAGCTGGCATATTTGATAAAGAAAGGTCACGTATAGTTTCCTTTCCTAATTGTTTGCAATAAAAATTTAAATGCGCATAAATAATACGAATGTCCTTTCCATGCTTTCGCTGGAAGGAAACTTTAATATGTAAATGTTTTTGTGTAACGGAAGTTTCTTTAGAAAACTCCGTTTTTTTTCTTTGCCGGGATTGTGTCGCAAATCCAGCCATTGCTCATTACTGAAGTCCTGTGCAAGTCACCCAATACCTTGCATAATAAAGGACAGAGGCTTTATCCCAATTTAAACAAGCCTAAAAAGTAAAACGCTAACAATTTATGACAAACCGGGGCAATGGTGGGAGTGCTTCACTTTCCTGGCGACTAATATCATGAACATAAATGAATTGTTCGTCTTGTTTTCTTGAGCGAATCCGAACCCTTATCGACGGATTCGAGCAAGATGAGGAGGAAGCCGCAACTGGCTGCCAACTCAGATGCCGACACGACTTGGTCGCGAGCGCGTGTGCCTATGCGTGCTCTGACCTCTTCCGACCCCTGCTTCCGGGGCATACAGTCCTAGACAGCCGGCTTAATTGAGGAGATGTTCGCCTGCATATAATCTTCGAAGATCTTCAGGTGAGCCTCCTATTTTTTGTTTCCATTTGTCATAAATCGTTTTATTTGCAGTATTGGGTAAGACTATGTCTTTTGTGCCAGTTAATTCTGAAAGTTTCGCCGCAAAACCGGACGGCGGGACAGATGTTAATAACTAACCATATCCACCAACCCTAACACTGGTGACAACCAAGAGTGACCCAATTTTCAAGCTTAAAACAAAAACTATTCAACTCGATAAGTGTTTGAGAAAACGTGAGAGAGGATAATGTTGGCATATCATTGTTATGATAAGTTCCCATTGTGTAGTATGCCTTGAGAATTTTCCATGGATGTACTGTGCTAACGTTCTCTGAGCAGCTCAAAAAATTTTTTCTCAGTGCTATTCTGTCTTTTGTGCCACAGTAGGTAAAAAAATTTTTTTTCCTGATTTCCGTGCTTTACGCTTATTTCTGACTACCGTAAAAATTTTCGTTTCCATTATTTCTTTCTTTCCGTTTCAACTTTGTTTGAATGATTGAATAGGTAACTAGTAACGCAAAACCTTTTGACACTTTAATACCAAAGTTATTAGGCGCTGAGTACGTAAATTCCGTGCCGTTATAGCTTAATTTTACATTCAAAAGAAAAAATTGCCAGTATGTCCGACACAGAGAATGAGGCAGTTCCAGCGCGCACTAAGCCTATAACTCTTCCTCCTTTCATACCAGCAGAAAGCCAAACTTGGTTCAACCAAGTTGAGGCTATCTTCCGATATAATAAAATCACTAACTCTTCAGATATGTTTCATGCATTAATAGCTGCTGTGCCCACGCAAATGTTGAGCGACTCCAATGAATTAATCGTGAATCCGCCTGCTATAAACCCTTACGGGATTTTAAAAAGTAAAATCCTCGAAAAATTACAGTTGTCCGACGCGGACAAGTTTAGGTCTCTTGTGGATGCCTCGACAATTCCACCTGTCTCTGCCATTTTCTCTCCTACTTCGTTAGTTAAGGAACTTCAAAAACTAGCAGCCGGTGTTGGCGTAGCTGAGGGATTTCTCAGAGAAGTGTTTTTTGAGCAAAGTACCGACTAATGTGCGACCCTTCTTATCAATGATCGGTCCGAACGAAAGGCTCGAGACCCTAGCTCAAGCCACTGAGACAGTGATGCGCAATCTAAACATGTCACAAGCACCGCAGGTAGCTTCCTTGAACGCATCAGCTGCGAATATTAGCCCGTCAAATACTGCTAATAATCAATCCTCAGCGGCAATGGATACAATGCAACGAGAAATCGCAGAGCTAAAAAAAGCTGAACAGAATTGCCAGTTAGGTCATACTGTTGCTCATATCCAGCCAGGCCCAAGGAATGTCTCACGTTACCATGCCCACGACTATCCCAATGACTATCCCCCCTCTCAACGCTTTGATAGAGGTAGATCTTATGATAGGTCAAATCAAAACCGCCACTTTAGATCGCGCTCTCGCGATGCTAATAGTAACTTATGTTGGTACCATCATAAATTTGGTGATCAAGCACGCAAGTGCGGGTCACGATTTTGCCCTCGTTATACCGAAATGACTTCGGGAAACGCCAACAGCGACGCATAGTAGCGAGTACTGCGTTGCCTCACTCCTAGACTACTCGCCTTTTAAACATACTCGATCCCACTACCAAATATCGATTTTTGATAGACACAGGTTCAAGTGTGTCAATTATCCCAGCCACGGCTAAAGGTAAAAACAATAATTTAGTGGCGACACTACGCGCCGCAAATGGCACGCCAATAGCTTGTTATGGGGAGAGAGTACTCGAGTGCAGTCTGGGATTGAGGAGAAATTTCACCTTTACTTTCATGATAGCAGAAGTCCAAGAGCCCATTTTCGGTGCTGATTTCTTAGCGAAGTACGGGATCATTGTAGATGTTAAAAACCGTAGAATTAGGGACGAGGAGACACAGATCTCAATTCCCGCTTGTGGCATAACTAGAGCTAATATTTTGCATTCCTTCTCTATTGCTTTCAAGAAAGAGTGCATGTTCGAGCAGGTTCTCGCAGAATACCCTGCATTAACAAACTCTAACTTAGCTTCTAAAAATATGCAGACGAGCACAAAACACTTCATTGAAACAACTGGACCGCCAGTTTACTCCAGAGCTAGACGCTTACCGCCTGATCGATTGGCTTTAGCCAAGAAAGAATTTGCAAGGATGTTAGACAGCGGCATTATCCGCAGTTCCAAAAGCCCTTGGGCTAGCCCTCTCTTGCTAGTACCCAAGGCTAACGGTGAATTCAGACCGTGCGGGGATTTCCGCAGGTTGAATGCCGTTACTCTACCTGACCGCTACCCTATCCCTTACCTACATGATTTTAGTGCAAATTTAGAGGGAGCACAAATTTTCTCATAAATAGGTTTACAAAGCGCCTTCCATCAAATTCCACTTGAGGAAAGCGCGATACCTAAGACCGCGGTAATCACTCCGTTTGGTCTCTTTGAATTCCTCAAGATGCCGTACGGATTAAGGAATGCTCCTCAGACGTTCCAACGACACATGGCTGAGATCTTCTCGGATCTCACCTTTGCCTATGTGTATCTGGACGACATTTTGGTGGCATCCGCAACCCCGGAGCTACATAAAGACCATCTTAGGGTCGTGTTTGAAAGACTGTCTGATAATGGACTCCTATTAAATCCTGCAAAATGTGAGCTCGGAAAGCCATCACTGATTTACTTAGGTCATGAAATCTCTAGCCTAGGTCTAAAACCTTTGCCTTCCAAAGTAGAAGTGATCAAAAACTTTCCTCTTCCACAGACCCAGAAGGAACTGAGAAGGTTCCTAGGTTCTGTTAATTTCTATCATAGATTCATCAGAAACTGCGCTCAAACCTTAGCCCCCTTGTCAGATTTGCTAGAACCAAAGAAAAAAGGTAAATCTACCGATGTCAAGTGGACGGATTCAGCACGCAAAGCTTTTGACGAGATTAAGCACAAGCTAGCTACCGCGACTGAATTATCCTACCCGATTGCCAATGCTGACTTCAGTTTGGTGGTTGATGCCTCCAGTACTGCCGTAGGCGCTGTTTTGCAACAAAAAGTAGGTACTAATATCTCTCCTCTTGCCTCCTTTTCCAAAAAGCTATCGCCCACTGAGCGTGCTTACAGCGCGTTCGGTAGGGAACTCCTTGCTACCTATCTGTCTGTGAGACACTTTCGCTATGCTCTAGAGGCAAGGGAGTTCGTGATCTACACAGACCACAAACCCTTGACCTCGGCGATCAACATGCCTTCTGAGCGATACTCACCAAGAGAAGCTCGACACCTGTCTTTCGTTAGTCAGTTTACCACTGACATCCGCTTCATTAAAGGGTTGGAGAATACAGTGGCAGACTGTCTGTCAAGGATTAACTCTATCAATCCCGGTGGTGAAATCACTTTCGGTAATATTAGTAATGCTCAGAAGGAAGATCCTGAACTTCAGGACCTTCTCAAACCTTCTAACACTACCTCTTTGAAATTAACCAAGGTTGACGGCGTGTACCGTGATGCTGAGCGACTTTCTCGTTTGTATCTTTCTACGACTCTCCGCAGAGTAGCTATTCTTCACTATCGTTCTCTATCACATCCTGGTATTAACCGTACATTGCGTTTGATTTCCGATCGTTTCGTCTGGCCAGCGATGCGTAAGGAGGTCAAGCAAATTGTGCAAAATTGCCATGCATGTCAGAGTAGCAAAGTTGTGAAACATAATCGTGCAGCGTTACAGAGTTGTGCATTTGCTGGACACAAATTCGACTCCGTACACCTAGATTTGGTGGGTCCGTTGCCTTTGTCGCGCGGTCATTCTTATTTGTTAACCATAATTGATAGATTCTCTAGATGGGTTGAGGCCGTGCCTCTTCCTGATACCCAAACTGAGACTGTAGCTCGCGCTTTCATGAGTAATTGGATTTCCAGATTTGGGGTTCCCTTAAGTGTCACGCATGACCGGGGATCACAATTTACCTCCAAATTCTGGAGTGAGCTTAGCACCGCCTTAGGGTGTGAAAACATTAATACCACCGCGTATCATCCGCAGTCGAATGGACTTATTGAGAGAGTCCACAGAGATTTAAAGAGTGCGTTACGTTGCCTTAATTGCAGTCATGACTGGACCGACAGACTTCCAGTAGTATTACTGAGCATTAGGAATTTGCATCGGCAGGATCAGCAGTGCACAGCAGCAGAAATGTTGAATGGGAAGACGCTTCGCCTCCCGGGCGACATTGTTGACCCAAAACCGTTGCCTGAATTTTCATCTGCTGACCGTTCCGCATATGTAACCTGTCTCAAGGATTGCATGCGTCAGATCAAGTATGTTGCTCTACGAATGCCTCAGACAAAAGACAAACTTGATCCTGCCTTGCAACAGTGCACACATGTGTACGTCCGTAATGATAGCATCAAACCAACTCTCACACGCCCGTATGATGGCCCATTCAAAGTACTAAAACGGACGCCAAAGTATTTCGTCCTTGAAAGATCTGGTTCACCCGACCCTGTGAGCATAGATCGATTAAAGGTCGCGTATACTTCCGATAATAGTGTGATTTCTAACTCTTCATTCTCTCCACAGAACTTCCTTTCCACTGAGACGCGATCATATCGTCCACCTCAGTTTCCTCAGTTGGCTACATTGTTGCCTAGTCAACTTGAGTGTAATCCTTTCTTTGTGCCTGTATCTTCAAACCCTATCCCAAATCCTATCGTAGACTCTAATTCTAGCTCTCCTAGTGAAACAGCGACAAGTCTGGAGAGACCAGATGAGACCGCTGCAGTAACTCCTGTACCAAGAACTCTTGCTGATCTAAATTTGCAGACCCGTTTGGTGAAGCTTCCCCGCTCAGTAACATTTTCCGACCGCCAAACCCGGCATGGTCGCGTAGTTCGAACTCCTTCCCGCTACAAATGATTGCAGCGGGTGGACCTTTCGGTCTGCGCCTTGGGGGGTAATGTAGCATTAGCTACAAAAGTGTAAAATTCTAAAATTTCTCATTCGCACTTAAATAGCATAATTATTGCCATTAAAAATCTTACTCTATATTATTATTAATAATTTTCTACTTATAATTAGTAATCCTTGAAGTTTTTGTGTAAATGCATGAGATATAGAATAACGGTCGACATTTTCGAGTTTGAAGCCTCTGAATTGGCAACAGCGCGCGGGGATGCTTTGTTCTTGAGCGTCACTCTCTCTCGTGCGTCCTTAGCTTGTGCGTTACACCGTTCTTGTAAGTGAAAGAAATTAAGTGTTCAAATAGAGCAAATCTGGTATAGTATAGTGTGTTCATCTCTTAGTGTGCATTGTGTTTAAGTTTAAGGATCTGGTCAGTGTCGTGCTATATATAAACATGTAAATAGTCGTAGGAGTTCGTAAATAGCATGGCTCATTCCAAGTGCTATCTCAACATGACGTAGCGTAAATTTTGCGTGTCATGTGCATTTCTTGTGTCAAGATTATAGTAAGATGCTCAACTATGTCACTTCCTTACTACAAAAATTATATACTTGCAGCTGTCATTATGATATTGCAATTCGCTCATTGGATTACTTCGTGAGAGCGTACGGTAGATTTGCCGGCGTTCTTGTGAAAGATGGCGGAGCGTAAACTGCTGTGTCATGTCATTTTCAGGTTCACTGTATTATGTTTTGAATATTTTTCTTCTGCTGCAAGAGATACGTTTAGTGTTTCTTTTCTCAGTGTAGATATTATTCTTTTTTACTACAAGATATACTTGCAGTGTTTTTCAGTATGATTGACATATTAATGAATTTAGGACTGCTTTCTTTTATTTCTCGTACGGATATAGAGATGTTATCGAGTACGAAATTTATTCATTCATGTTCTTGCATTTTTTAGCTGTTTCGTATTTCAGCTAGATTCCACGAATCATGGTGCTTAAATCACATGTACTTTCCATAATTCCACAAAAATGGAATAACAGATTATTACTGCTCTAAAAATCACAAGTCTTTTACTGTCATGCTTATACTGTAATTCAAGCATAAAGGAATAGCCATTGCCAGCTTGTAACCTTTCTATTTTCTTCCTGAGCCTGTAAAGAAATTAATAGCTTTGAGTTAAATCTATGGAAGAAGTTCAGGGTTTTCTCCGTGATGGGAGATTTACCATTGCAGTGTAGGGATTGTCAGTTGTGGAATTTTTCCTTGATGCCTCTTCGAGAACCTTCTCATTCAGCGTCTTCGATTATTGCAGGTCCTCGGCGGCACGAAACGCCACAACACACATTCCTGGGTCTGAGCTGTACAAGTTGTAAATTCATGGGGCATATTATCTCTCACTAAACCATCGAGATACACCACGTAAATTGCTTATTTGTGACGTGAGACGTTCTGACCTTTGGTCATATATCACATTGCAATCAATTGGTTTGGAGCTAGTAGAGCCTAGTATATTACAACAAAATGGCTATCTAATCTACCCGCTCAACCTCGATAACTTGCTTTTCACATCGAGGAATAATTCTAAAGTCTGAACCCATAAATAGTGACTCATCCACACGTCACGGTTGGAATTGATATTCTGTCAGTCGCTTAAATTACACAGACTGTGAACCTCCACAAACACACTTTGTGTTATAGATCATAGACGGAGATATAATATTAGTACACCCCATCAAGACACAAATAACACATCAATAGATAAATGCAATGACACAGCAAGTTAGGTAAATAGTTCACTCACCTCTTGGGTACCTTAAATTAATACTCAATTCGCAGTACTGTGGCTAGTGAGATTAGAGCGGAGATAGACGGAAATATATAGAATAGAGTAGAATAGAATTAGTACATTAGTTTAGAACTTAAGAAGTTAGATACCAACCACAGTAGGTAATTATATACACACTCGGTCAACATTTACTTGTTGTTGAACCCGAGGCCACTAGCAGGCTGACTTGCGAGTGTTGCTCTCTTGAGCGTTGCCAACTTTTGGTCTCTCTAACTAGAACTTACACTACTCGCTATATTACACCCCTCCCTCCTTAATTAGAAACCCCCCCCCCTGTATCCCCAGTCCCCTTATTCAATATAGTCAATCCTAAAGGTCCAATCTCACCAAAGGATTCCGAGCCCGGGTAGACCTGCGTGAGATGCTAGCACTTGGAGGCTCGTGCATCCTAGCCTCCTGGGTGGGAATCGGGTAATCAGGTGTTTCGGAGTCAGGTTCATTGGTCGGAGGTGGTGGGTATGAATTTTGAGCAGGTTGTGGAAACACAACGGTTTCCTCTTTAGGTTGTTCCAAGGGTTCAGGGATGGTGTTCGAGCAGGTAATAACTTGGTCCTGGTGTCGACGAACGACCTCTCCCCCTTCAGTTGGCACTTGTAGGATACCGGGCCTGTTTTCTCAATGGTGGTAGCAGGGTTCCATTTTGGGGAACCCGGCGTGTATTGACGGACCATCACAGGTGACTCCAGCGGAATGTCAACCGCGCGAGACCCTGGGTGGTATCTTTTCTGAGCGTCCTGGCGTTGAGTTTGGACGCGATTGCCTCTGACGGCCAAAGCAGATCAAGACGAGAGCGAACTTTCCTGCCTAACATCAGTTCGGCGGGCGTAACACCTGTTGTCGTGTGGGGTGTCAGCCGATAGTTGAACAGAAACCTGTCTAGTGCTAGGCGTAGGGGTTCCGTTGACTTTCGTATATTCTTCTTGAAAGTTTGTACCATGCGCTCTGCCAGTCCATTAGTTGAAGGGTGGTATGGTGCGCTCGTAATATGTCGCATACCACATGCCTTCACAAATTCTTGGAATTCAGCCGATGTGAAACACGTTGCATTGTCAGAAACAATTGTTACTGGAAATCCAAATGTCGCAAAAGTGTGTTTCAGGCACGAGATCGTTTCGCTAGAGGTTGTAGTAGATGTGGGAAAAATTTCAACCCACTTAGAGTGTGCATCCATGATCACTAGATAGTATTTTCCATCCATTGGGCCCACGTAGTCAATGTGTATGCGATGCCAAGGCTTCGCAGGCCATTCCCACGGATGGAGTTCAGCTTTCGTTGGTGCAGCTCGAGTGCTCAGGCACTCGCTGCATGACTTAGTCGTTTCTTCTAGATCTTTGTCCAGCAGCGGCCACCATACATAGCTGCGAGCTAACTCCTTCATCCTGGATGATCCAGCATGGCCAGAGTGAAGTTCGTCCACAATGGCTTGTCTGAGAGCTTGGGGTACAATAATTCTTGCTCCCCAGAGCACACAGCCATTTTGTGTGGACAATTCGTTTCGCCTCCTAGTATACGGAGCGAAATCAGGGTCACCAATTACCGTCGAAGGCCAGCCTACTTGGCAGTATTTGTATACCTTTGAAAGTACTGGGTCCCTTAGAGTGCCGTCGCGGATGTGGGTGCTGGTGACTGGAGCTGACTCGAGGAAATTTACTAAGGACGTCCATTCCGCAGGAATAGGTGTGGCTTCCTCGGGAGTTGTCAAAGGTAGACGACTGAGAGCATCAGCCGTGCCCAACAGCACGCCGGACCGGTGACGCAAGATGAACTTGTAGGACTGCAGTAGTAAAGCCCACCTTTGAATGCGCCCGGATGCCATCGGAGGAATGCTTCTACCCGGATCAAATAGTCCTAACAAAGGTTTGTGGTCCGTAACCACAGTGAAATCCTGTCCCCACAGGTAGCAATGAAATTTTCGAAGTACGAACACCATAGCTAGGGCTTCTTTCTCACTTTGAGAGTAGTTGCGTTCTGTTGCTGTTAGAGTTCGGGAGGCAAAATAGGCGGGGCGTTCAATCCCATCAATAAGGTGACACAGCACCGCTCCCACACCATACGCAATACTGTCAACCACTACCACTATGGGTTTCTGAGGGTCAAAGTGGACTAGAGTCTGAGAGTCCAGGAGGGCTTGTTTAGATTTCTGGAAGGCTCTCTCCTGACTTGCATCCCATTTCCAAGGGGTTTTATCCCACACTAAGGTATTTAGGGGCTCCAGCATGGTTGCAGATGATTTTAGAAATTTCATATAGAAATTTAACAGCCCAAGGTAGGCTCTCAGTTGAGTCACATTAGTAGGAGCTGGTGCATTCTGGATTGCTGCTACCTTCTCTGCAGTGGGGTGCAATCCATCCTTGTCAATTTGGTATCCAAGGTAGGATACCTGTGGCACTCCAATTTGGCATTTATCCATTTTCAGTTTTAGCCCTGCCTCCTGTAGTTTAGATAAGACTTGATAGAGACGCTTGTTGTGCTCTTGCTCATTAGTGGCACTCACCAGGACGTCATCCAGGTAGCAGAACACTCCTGGGAGGCCCTGCAATAGTCCTTCCATGGCACGCTGAAAGATTCCAGGTGCGGACGCAATGCCAAAGCTGAGACGGTTGTAGGCAAATAAACCTCTGTGGGTGTTTATTACCGTGAGTTCCTTGGAGTCTTCATTCGAGGGTAGTTGAGCGTATGCCTGAGACATATCTAGCTTGGAGTATATAACTCCTTCTGCTAACCCGCTAAATAGATCTTCCACTCTGGGTATAGGGTAGGTATCAAGCCTAGTGGCTCTGTTGACGGTTAGTTTGTAGTCCCCACATATTCGGATGCTTTGATCAGCCTTGAGCACAGGGACGATAGCCGCTGCCCATCTTGAGTACTGTACAGGGGTGAGGATACCTTCCTGCACCAGTCTATCAAGTTCTGCCTCCACCTTAGGTCTCAGTGTGTAAGGCACGTTCCTGGCCTTACAAAACTTTGGTGGTATGGCTGGATCCACTTCTATTTTGAAATTCCTTCCCTTAAAGCAACCTAGACCTGGTTGAAAAAGGTCGGGGAATTTATTTGCTAACTCTTCAGGGCAAGTGATCAATTTGTTGACCTCATTTGCTACTATAGTTAGCCCAAGGGAATCAATCAGGTCCCTACCCAGCAAAGCTGGCCCCTCCCTGTCTACAATCACAATAGTTGCTAGCTGAGGAACCATATTATCAGATTCACGCTGGATGTTAGCCCTAATCTCCCCACAAATCACTAGTGGGGTTCCCCCATAAGTCCTAAGCTTAACATCAGAAGGTCTCAGCTCGGGTCTTGACTTAGCTGGTATTTTAGAGTATGTGGCCATTGAAAGGATAGACCTGGCAGCACCCGTATCTACCTCCATCTCTAATGGCACACCATTTAGTAACAATTTTATTTTGATTTGGGGTTTCATTTCCTCGGCTAAAGCAAAAATTTCCCCATAGCATCCTTGATTGGGGGCTGGGTAGTCTGCACCTTTATCAGCTCTCTGCCCTTTTGTTAGTTTGAAACAGCATTTTTTTAGATGACCTTTTTGGCCACAACCATGAAAATTACTCTCTTTATAGGGGCAATCTCTACGCCAGTGCAAACCACCACAGCCGCTGCATGCTGATTTGGGGCTAGCTTGTGCTTGAGTCTTGCCCTGAGGCTTGTACGCAGTTTGCTTAACTCTGCTCTGACCTACATTTAGAATTGAATTTGGTTGCCTCAACCCCACTGTTTCTCTCAGTGTGGTTTCTTTAGCAGTAGCTAGATCCATGGCCTTTTGCCATGTCAGGCCAGCTTCATTCAGCAAGCAATTTTGAATTTCATTACCGGACACACCCAAAATGAAACGATCTAGAAGGGTCTCTTCTAGCACTTCCTGTTTGAAATTACAGGTATTAGAAAGGGCTTTCAAGCTAGCCACAAAATCAGCAATGCCTTCCCCTTGTCTCTGATTCCGCTTATGGAACCTAAACCTCTCAAAGATCTGGTTTCTTGTCGGCTTAAAATGCCGTCTCAACGCTTCCACAATCTCGTCATAAGTAGCATCAAGGACTTTTTTCGGAGACATCAGGTCTTTGATCAACCTAGCAATTTTAGGACCCACTAGTGAAATTAGTGATGGGGCTTTTTCTTTTTCCCCTATTTTGTTTATTACAAAATAGCAGTGTAATCTAGTTTCATAGTCTCCAAATTCTTCCTCTACAGGATTAAATTCTCCCGCTGAACCTATCAATGGCATATTGAATTTTTAGTAAGTCAAAAACACACTGTGAAAAAAGTAAAAAAATTTTCACAGCACAAATAGTACAATCACTTGATCAACTCTGAGTTTCTCCACTAGTCTAGCCAGTCTAGCACCACCAGTGAGCAGAACAACAAAAAAAAAAATTCACTAGGCAAATTCTATGTTCCCTCACTAGTCACTACCACTTAGTCACTTCCAGCAGTTCTACCAAATTCTCGTCGCCACTTTTTGTTATAGATCATAGACGGAGATATAATATTAGTACACCCCATCAAGACACAAATAACACATCAATAGACAAATGCAATGACACAGCAAGTTAGGTAAATAGTTCACTCACCTCTTGGGTCCCTTAACTTAATACTCAATTTGCAGTACTGTGGCTAGTGAGATTAGAGCGGAGATAGACGGAAATATATAGAATAGAGTAGAATAGAATTAGTACATTAGTTTAGAACTTAAGAAGTTAGATACCAACCACAGTAGGTAATTATTTACACACTCGGTCAACATTTACACACACTCGGTCAACATTATATACACACTCGGTCAGCACAGTGACAGTGTAGTGCTGCCTGGGGGTTTCGTAAATAGTTGAGACTCGTGTGCCAGAAACATTGGCTGTAGCGTCACACGGACGTATGATAGGTTTACCAGGTTTCATATTGATGATCGTCGGCTAAAAATTATTACGCCCGATCGCGTACAGAAATCGCATGTAGTTTCTAATAATATGTCTAACCATTTACGATTTTTGACACAATTAATTTCTTGTTCGTGTCCGGCTTATATTGTAATCGAGAGCATAGAGAAAGGATATTGCTAGCATGTTTATTCTGTCCTTATTCTATCATTGAGCTTAAAAAGAGAAATAAAAACGCGATGGAAATCTGAGAAAGAACTCAGGGTTTCCCCGTAATGGAATTTAGAGCTACTGTGGAAACAGCTGTTTGTGGGTTTTCTTGGTGTGTCCTTCCGGAATACTGTCATCCATCGTCCTTGAATAAAAAAAAACTTTATTTCCAAGTTGCCACATGAGATACATGCCAACGTATTGGCTTTTAAAAGTTTCTTGATATAAGACGTCCTGAAACAAAAGTTCCATACGAGGAGTATTAATTGACAAACCATCCGAGGTGTACAAATAGATAAAGCATACGAGGCATAATAATAGACAAACTATACGAGGTGTGCTAATAGATAAACTATCAGAGGTGTACAAATAGATAGACCATACGAGGCATATTAATAGACATAATATACGAGTCGTACTAATAGACAAACCATACGTGGTGTGCTAATAGTCTAACAAAGTTCCATACGAGGAGTACTAATTGACAAACCATCCGAGGTGCACAAATAGATAAGCCATACGAGGCATAATAATAGACAAACTATTCGAGATGTACTATGAGACAATACTATCAGAGGTGTACAGATAGATAGACCATACGAGGCATATTAATAGAAAAAATATACGAGGCGTACTAATAGACAAACCATACGTGGCGTGTTAATAGTCTAACTCTGTCAAGGGTAGTTGAATGAGAAATGAGAAATATTATCTCTTGGATATTTTATATTCCAAGAGATTCCGGTACAGCGCTTCTTGCCTTTTTCCTACTTCGATAATTTCAACTAAGAACTTGGGAGTTTCGAAGAATTCTTTAGTAGTTTTAGAATCATTTATAAGATTATCGAAGTAGGAAAAATACGAAAAACGCTACACCGTATTAGATTGAAACACTACCGTAAATGATAATCAAGTATTGAGAAAAAGATAGTCTCGAAATAATTTTTAAAGAAAGTCGCGCAACACAGCTCGCACATCTAGAAATGCGTAAACAAACTTACACTAAAAAATGAAATGCATGGCTTGTTCGGCATACAAATATTAATATATATTATTATTATATAATATTAATAAATAATATTTGTACGAACGCCTTATTTCATTTGTCTGTTTATACTTTTAATTTTTTCTGTTCACAGAAATGCCCTTCGGGGTCGTGATAGATCGATTTATAAATCATTAAGCAAGCGCAATCAATTGGTTTATTTCTGAAATTTGGTTCAGTGTTAACTGATCGCAGAGCTTTAGGTAAAATGTAAGGTGTCTTGAGGTTTTGCTTTTTATGCAAAAAGTAGAAATAGAAACCTATATATGTACATGTGCGCATACATGTGTGCGAAACGTGTGCATGTTTACACTGATACATAGACATTTATGTTTGCGTGCGCACACATACATACTCACGCACGCACCAACACATATTCATATATATACGTATTGAGAATGAATATAAGAAAAATGCTAATAGACATGAAAAATAATCTTGCTCTTTCAATATTTAAAATGACAGCCAAATTTCTGATGAATCGTAAGAAATAACCTGAGGAAAGATAAGGAATAGAAAAAGGACTTCGAAAAACGCTTAAATGGAATGGTTTTTTAATTTCCTAAAGGAAATTTAAAAAAAACTCAGGTTACCGCCGAGGAACAACAACAATAAAATATTTTTAGATTCTCCGACGTCACCAACACCACAAAATATCATTCCCTGGGCCTTTAGCCTTATATATTTTCCAATTACGGGCCTTAATTCTAAACTGCCTCCAATTACGGGCACAATTTAATTAGCCTCTCATCTGCTGAACTCAGCGTGCCTTGATCTTAATTACTACTCAAACGAAGAGTCATCATCGCCACCAGGCTCTGCACCTGTGATAAAACTAACCTGCTCCAAAATTAAGCAGGCTTTGCCCACATAAATGGCAACGCACCGATTGTTGTGCTTGGTTAAAAATTGCCCTTAGTAAATTGAATAACCTGAACACAATACACTTAAAAGCTACCTATCAAATCGGTCTCATGCAGTCTTCTTAGATAGCGAGTTGTCCCCATTCCTTCAAAATAACTTTGGTGTTCCTCAAGGATCCATTCTGGGCCCGCTATTGTTTTCAATTTTCATTAACGATTTCCCTCCAATGCCTTCTAACACTCGAATCTCCATGTAGGCAGATGATGCTCAAATTGCAATGACAAGCTCTGTAGCAGAAATACCACAGACGAAAAATGGAGCTGAATCTCTATTGATCAGCCCCAAGTCATGGTATGACCAAAATGGTCTCAAGCTAAACGCGAGTAAAACACAATTCATTATTTTTGGATCAAAGGATTCAATAAACAACATTCAAAATCTAGATCTAACTCTTACAGTTGGGAATGATAAAATTCACCCATCAGAAAAAGTAAAAAATTTAGGTATTTGGTTCAATAGAAACATGTCCTTCAAATCCCACGTTGATAAAACCTGTAACACAATTCACGGGACTTAACTATTTTTTAATTGTATAAAAAGTATGCTTGACGAAGAATCTAGATTATTGGCCGTTCAATCTTCGGCCTTATCACGTTTCGACTACTGTAGCCTGGTTTGGGAAGATATACCGAAACATCTTCAAAAAGATCTACAAAAATGCATGAATTTTGCAGTTAGAGTTGTATGCAACGGTAAATTAGAAAAAAATGATCACGTAACACCTCTCCTAAATAAGCTTGGCTGGGGTCCGATTCAGAAAAGGTTTCTGGCTCACAAAGCCCACTACGTATTCTCCTCTTTATATCTTCCTCATGGCAATGCTGAAATAGTGAAATTCCATCCCCCTACCGTTACCAACCACAAGCCGAATAGGAGACGTGATGTCTTAATTAATCAAATACCGTTCATCTAACATTGTGCAGAAAGCTCTGTCAGTATCAGGCGCCTTACTGTGGAAAAAACTCCCCCAGAACATCCAAACCCCTCAAACACTAAGAGAATTCAAAACTAAAATATCTCTCTATCTTGCGTTTACACAATAAGTGTGAACTGCAGTAGGTACTGGAAAAGAAGTCAGGAATTTTTATTGCTAATTATCTTATCTTTCGTTACATTATACAAAAATCAGGACATATTTATAATATGCACAAGCAATATAATTGCTTGTCTACGAATATTAAGTACATATAACGCACATGTGACGCTCGTATGTATATATGTATGGATATATATATATATATATATGTATGTGTGTGCGTGTCTGTATATGTAGAACATATTCCCCTCCTTAAATACTCATGTTAATCTTGTGTGACAAAGTGTCGTCCCTTACACTCTTTGAGTATATTTTGGCCACACTATTTTAGGTGGTTTTGAGTTTCTCGTTTTGTCCCAGCAATGTTGAAAATGTTACGGCTGGCATTGTACAACGATCCTTCTCATCTATTTGAATTCCTGTGAACTTTTTTTTGCCAAAGCTAGCAGCATATGAAATTTAATTTTTGGGGTTTTATAAAATCTTTCATTTTATCCGAGCCAGTTATTTAGCTTATTAGTTGATACGAAACAATGTAAAATTGAATGAAAATAGGAGAGCAAAAATCACTGATAAAAATTTCATTATACTGAGAACGTTTCGGGCAAATACCCATCATCAGCTCATTAAAAGAATCTGACATATATCACTGAAATAAAAAATGAACGTAAATGTACAAACAGATATAAACACGGATTTAAAAGGTAAAAAAAAAGTATAAATGTGAAAATGCAGTAAATAACAACGAAAAAACTAAGAACCTATGATGCTAAGAGGATATGAACTCAATTGGTTGTTAAGAGAAGGTTTACATTTAAAAATGAAAAGCGATTCTAAAATTCTAAGATCTAAAACACTTGAAGCTACACGTACTACAGGGTGAGGCAGAAAAACCTATCTGATTTCAAATCCCTTTTTCTCAGAAGAGGGAGCAGGTAGAGTAGTGGGGTAAAAACCGTTAGAAAGCCGGTTTTATGCCATTTGTCAGTAGTCAACATGCCTTGGTCTGGTGAACATCGTGCTTTTGTTATTGAGCGGTTTATCGAATGCGGCGGTTCGATAATTGCTACACAACGTGCTTTTCGAATTCATTTCGGACTCGGGCGTCATGATCCTGTTCCACATCACGCTACGATTAAAGTGTGGGTGTCAAATTTTAGACAGACGAGTTCAGCATTGAAAAAGAAGTCGCCTGGACGTCCCAGGACAGCAACAGGACCTGAAAACGTGGCCAATGTGAGAGCCGCGATTGAACGTTCCCCGCGTCGTTCGGCGCGAAAACATTCGCTCGCTTTGGCGACTTCCAACCGCAGTATTCGGCGCATTTTGCACCGGGACCTCAAAATGCATCCCTACAAAATGGTTGTTGCACAGGAATTAAGTGAAAGGGATTTTGAAACCCGTACGAACCTGTGTCGCGATCTCCGAGAACTCCCAAACGACGGTGTTGTGCTCTTTACGGACGAAGCCCATTTTCACCTTTGTGGTGCCGTTAACATGCAGAATTTTCGATATTGGAGTGACGAAAATCCTCGAGAAATCCATCAGGAACCCCTGCATAGTCCAAAAGTGACTGTGTGGTGTGCTCTTTCCCGCCTAGGCGTCTGGGGGCCTTACTTTTTTGAAGAAAATGGGCAAACCGTAACGGTCAACAGCGAGCGCTATTGTTTCATGCTGGAAAATTTTCTTAGACCCAAAATGGAAGAAAATGGCGTGGAAAATGTGTGGTTTCAACAGGATGGTGCAACCGCTCACACATCGCGACGATCAATGGACATTCTCAGGGAACTGTTTCCCGGTCGCCTCATTTCCCTGAGAGGTGATCTTGGCTGGCCGCCGCGCTCACCGGATCTCACTCCATGTGACTTCTTCCTTTGGGGTTACCTCAAATCGAAGGTTTACCAGCATCGACCAAGGACCCTTCTTGCTTTACGAAGGGAAATTGCTCGGGCAATTGAAGAAATTCCTGTGGAAATGACGGTGAAAGTCATGGAAAGCTACCGCGAGCGCCTAAATCAGTGTATCCGCTCCCAAGGACGACATTTGAGTGATGTGCTTTTCAAAACTTAAATTTAAAAATGGCATAAAATTTGCGACATGCTAATAAAAATTTTTTTTTGACAAGTTGAGTGGTTTCAATTTTTTAACGTTTTGAAATCGGATAGGTTTTTCTGCCCCACCCTTTACTTTAAAATGACTAGAGTGAGGAGGTATATTGCACGTTTCAGTATGATCGCGAACAGCGGAGTGAGATGGACGGGTCAATGGAACCCCAGTACGGTAACTAACTCCAACATGCTCGGCCACTCTAGCTCCGAGAGTACGTGAGGTCATGCCAAAGTACTCGGATGCACAGAGTGCACAACTGTATGAATACACTAGTGAGGCCTGCATGGTAGAAGGAAGCTTGTCTTTATAATTGAAAAAAGAACCAATTGTAAATTTGTTTCTTAATATAATATGAAATTTTATGCCTGAAAAATGTCTAGAGAGTAGGGCAAGTAATTCAGTTTTGAGTTTTTCAGAATACGGTCCAAAATATGGTAAGCACAAATAAATTGGTTGAGAGATTGGTTCTTGAATGACCGGATTTGGTTCGACATTATCATTTTGAAACTTCTTTGCTAAAAACTTTCCAATTTGGTGCTCAACAAACGAAGATCTAAAACCATTTTGGCGGAAAAATTCTATCAAAAAAGAGAATTCTAAATGAAGGACGCTAAAATTAGAACAAATTTTATAAGCACGAGCAATCAAAGTTTTAATGCAATTCAGTTTAAAATTAAAAGTGCAATAACTATGGAAACTCATTCCTACGCCAGGGAAAGTATTTTTTCGGTACACCGACACTTCAAATTTATTCTCTCGTTTAGTCACTAAACAATCCAGGAAAGGTAATTTATTATGCTCTTCACATTCCATAGTAAATTTTATATTTTTATGCTGACGATTAATGAAGTCGAAAAATAATGTTGCATGGGATTCTTCACGGAACAGCAAAAAAGTATCGTCTATGTAACGACGATAAAATACGGGCCGGAAGTCATTGGGGCACAGTTTTAGCCATCTAGTTTCGTAAAAGGACATGAATATATTTGCGAAAGTTGGGCCATGAGGTAGGCCCATACCAAGGCCCTCAATCTGCTTATAAAACGTACAATTGAACACAAAAAAAGAATATTTTACCGCAAGTTCCAATAGGGTTTTGAAAAATTTACGTGTCAGGCCAAAAACTAGAGAATTAGGCATGCTAGTTTTTGGCCTGACACGTAAATTTTTCAAAACCCTATTGGAACTTGCGGTAAAATATTCTTTTTTTGTGTTCAATGGGACGTTTTATAAGCAGATTGAGGGCCTTGGTATGGGCCTACCTCTTGGCCCAACTTTCGCAAATATATTCATGTCCTTTTACGAAACTAGATGGCTAAAACTGTGCCCCAATGACTTCCGGCCCGTATTTTATCGTCGTTACATAGACGATACTTTTTTGCTGTTCCGTGAAGAATCCCATGCAACATTATTTTTCGACTTCATTAATCGTCAGCATAAAAATATAAAATTTACTATGGAATGTGAAGAGCCTAATAAATTACCTTTCCTGGATTGTTTAGTGACTAAACGAGAGAATAAATTTGAAGTGTCGGTGTACCGAAAAAATACTTTCTCTGGCCTAGGAATGAGTTTCCATAGTTATTGCACTTTTAATTTTAAACTGAATTGCATTAAAACTTTGCTTGCTCGTGCTTATAAAATTTGTTCTAATTTTAGCGTCCTTCATTTAGAATTCTCTTTTTTGATAGAATTTTTCCGCCAAAATGGTTTTAGATCTTCGTTTGTTGAGCACCAAATTGGAAAGTTTTTAGCAAAGAAGTTTCAAAATGATAATGTCGAACCAAATCCGGTCATTCAAGAACCAATCTCTCAACCAATTTATTTGTGCTTACCAAATTTTGGACCGTATTCTGAAAAACTCAAAACTGAATTACTTGCCCTACTCTCTAGACATTTTTCAGGCATAAAATTTCATATAATATTAAGAAACAAATTTACAATTGGTTCTTTTTTCAATTATAAAGACAAACTTCCTTCTACCATGCAGGCCTCACTAGTGTATTCATACAGTTGTGCACGCTGTGCATCCGAGTACTTTGGCATGACCTCACGTACTCTCGGAGCTAGAGTGGCCGAGCATGTTGGAGTTAGTTACCGTACTGGGGTTCCATTGACCTGTCCATCTCACTCCGCTGTTCGCGATCATACTGAAACGTGCAATATACCTCCTCACTCTAGTCATTTTAAAGTAGTACGTGTAGCTTCAAGTGTTTTAGATCTTAGAATTTTAGAATCGCTTCTCATTTTTAAATGTAAACCTTCTCTTAACAACCAATTGAGTTCATATCCTCTTAGCATCATAGGTTCTTAGTTTTTTCGTTGTTATTTACTTCATTTTCACATTTATACTTTTTTTTACCTTTTAAATCCGTGTTTATATCTGTTTGTACATTTACGTTCATTTTTTATTTCAGTGATATATGTCAGATTCTTTTAATAAGCTGATGATGGGTATTTGCCCGAAACGTTCTCAGTATAATGAAATTTTTATCAGTGATTTTTGCTCTCCTATTTTTATTGAAATTGAAGAGAATTCCAGAAAATGTACCTGAATGTAAAATTGCCTCTAATTTCAACCTCGCAGTCTAAGACGCAAATTAATTTGGATCTACCCGTTTTATTTTCAACCACAATCCCTAATTTCACTAGTTCCAACGTTCGTAAGCTCAAATTTCAATATGGGAGTGCACTAACTAGAGGGTTTTTAACAACGCATCACATGCACAATGTTTTCTTAACCATTTGTTATAAAATCCGTTGTTAAAATCAGACCAAGGCAACGAAGGGAATGCATTTTCTACGCGCTTTTCTCCCAATCATTTGTTTCAAAAATTAACCGGTGTAAGTATTACGATCCCGACGCGTAGATATCAAGTCATGGTCTTAATTTTAAAGATATTTGAAAGCACTTTTCGATCATATTGAAACATTTGAACATGCGACGTTGTTCATCGGCAATTTTTACTTTCATACGCTCGTGTGAGCATTAAGACGAAATCATTTTCGGTGGTTAACTTTTCGTATTGTTCCAGCTATGCAGCAAATATTATGGACTCATGATCCAATATACGCGCACCCTAACAAGAGTGTTTTCAACTATGTGTCACAGGGATTTTGTTTTCTTAGTTACTCACATTTATTTTGCATTTCCAAATCCAAATTAATTGCAGCAAAGAAAGAAAGGATGTTAATGTGAGGGTATTTTAGTAACTACTTTCTCTTTTTTTCATTCTTACTAAAACAATTTAAAAAAAGGCCACGGATTCGACGAATGCCATTAAAGAACATCATTTTCTAATTTTCTTATTCTGGTCTCAAATTGCTGTTGTTAGCTTTGCGTGGTAAACTCTTCTTACCTTCTTTCTCTTGTGAATACATTATGACAACACTATTTTGGATAGTTAACTTTTTGTATGGTTCCACCTATGTTGAAAATGTTACGGCGAGCAATGTACAACAATACTTTTCATGTTTTGACTCCGATGAACTCTTTGCGCCAGTTCTATTAGCGTAAGTAAGAAATATCATAAAGTGTTTTTTTTTTATAGCGAATATTATATTCTTTCCGAGCCACCACTTGGCACACTGTATGATATGTCAGTGTGAAAAATTGTCCCAAATATCGATTGTCAACCTCATAGTTCTAGACGCAAAATAAATCAAATCTGCTCGTTTTCCTTCTAACATCAATCCATAAGGCTCGTATCACTAGCTCCTACGTTCTAATGCTCATTTTTTCAATACGGGTACGCACTAACGAGAGGGTTTTCAGCAATGCGTCACATGAATTATGTTTTCTTAGTCACTTGTATCAAATGCATATTCAAAATATGACTACCGCAACGAAGAGGAACGCATTTTTTTCATATTTTACTCCAAATACTGTTTTGACAATTATCATGAGTATTACGATAACCATGTATGAATAGCAATTAAGGATCTAAATCATTTGTTTCAACACTTACCATGGGTATAACGATAACCATGTATGAATAGCAATTAAGGATCTAAATAATTTGTTTTAACACTTAACATGGATATTACGATAACCATGTATGAATGGCAATTAATGGTCTCTATGCTAAGATATTTGAATGTGTTTTCGCTTTTATTTCAATACATGTGCGCACTAATGGAAGTGCTTTTCAAATGAGCGTCGCGAAGATTGTGTTCTCTTAGTTTCTTATATTTAAATGCACTGTCAAAATCAGATTAGGCAAGGAAGGAACTTATTTTTGTTATGTCTTTCTGTCAATCATATTTTATTTCAACATTTTACACGGGTACTACGATACCAATATGTTATTATCAGTTAACTATGTTTATGTTAAGGTGTTTTAAAAACCAATGTATCAACTTTTCATGTTATCCTTTATTGGAACTAAAATGTTTTCTTTTTTCTTTCTTTTCTTTTTCTTTTGAGGCGGTCGAAGATCTGAATCACATTCTGCCTGCTGATGCTGGAGACTTAGCCCATTTTACGACAGCTTTTCTTTAGATTGCAACACAGGCGGAAATTTGACGTAATCCTTGTTCAAAGGAAAAACGATTGTCTTGCTCATCACATCCAATAGATACATATTTAACTCAAAAAATGCTCCAATTAACGAATGATTACGTCAATTCTAAACTCAGCGTAGGGTTGCGTTAATTTGAATTTGACTTGGATAAATTTGAACTTCACTTGGATTAAATTGAAATTAACTTGGATTAGCTCGAAGTGAATAAGGGGTAGTCTTGATAGTTCCGGCCTCACTGAAACAGGTTTTTCATTTTTTTACAATAAAAACTGCAAGCATTTTACGGGTAGGGAAAATATCTGCACTTTCAAGCTATTAAGCATGTATGAATGTTTGTACGATTTATTAATTTGATGAAATAGCTACTAAAGGTTTTCATTGAGGGTTCAGTGTTAATTTCCTAACGAACATTTAAATTGCAAATTTTTCGTAATTGTAAAATGGTTGCAGGTTTTCAAGAAAAATTACTAAAAACTACTTCAGTGGGTTCAGAACTGTCGAGACTAGCGATAACATTGTCACGCACGTGATGTTTAGGGTTTGCAATCCCGGGACAAAAAAAAAATCCCGGAATCCCGGGGTTTCAGGAAGACAATTCCAGAAATCCCCGGGACCTCGGAATTTATTTATATTTTACATATATGCTATTTTAATTCTTGCCCATGCCCATCGCAGTATTTGGCGATTTAGGGAGCGCGAAATTCTTATCTGAGAAGGATTCTCAAAATAAATTGATTATTTGTAACTGTATTTACTGACACGCAATCAACTGCTACAATCTTAGTCACTTGTTCTTCCAGAGAACTTTGATGCATCATTACGAAACTTGTTATTTTTGTTTGTTTATGTTTAGTGCTTGCAAGTAGCAAAGCGCCCTTTCAAGAAGGAGCTTTGTTCCAATACGAATTCTTTTTTCTCAGCTTCTAGTTGAAGCAACTAGGTCTACAGTTTCAGGCTTCACTATGTTGTGCTCACTCTTTAGGTGACGTAACAAACCACTGGTAGACCAGCCTTTGCAAAGTAAACTCTTGCTGCACTTTATACACTTCGCACTTTCTCCAGTTGCATCTTTAACATAGTATCGCCCCACAAAGGCTTGAGTTTCTACAACATCGGCTGTTGCCATCGTTTCTATTATAGTCTATTTTTTATTACCTGTAAAACCAAACCACAAAATATATTCTGATGAAAGAATTGAACTATATTATGAGATAGTGTAGACTACATTGTGTAGCGATGTAAATTGCAATAATATTAAAACACTAAAGTCGTATCTTGAGCTCTCTAAGTGATTAATCATATTAAACAGCATGATTTTAAATTATTTTCTCACTAATATCTTTAAATATATATGCTATCTAGAATCCCGGGAATTCCCGGACCGGGAAATTTCAACCCCAAATCATCCCGGATATCGGGATCCCTGGATGCAAACCCTACTGGTATCCTACTTTGAATTTTTAAGTTTTTTTAAGTCCCTATAACTCGAAAGCTAAGTAGTTTTTTTTGGCATTTTATCCTTCGTCAAAATCTATTTGTTTTGAGTTTATGGACTTATTGTTGAAATTTGTCCGTTCAAAAAAAAAAAACACCCTATTTAGTGTTGGTTTTTCTTATACAATAAAATACCAAGTTCCTGCGCATAATTTCTTCTTCGTTGTTACAATATTCAATTCAGTATTGAACAAATAAAATTGGGTGGTCTGGTTTTTTTTTGGTTGGTCTGTCGCCAATTCACGCTCTTAAAAGGATACTAAATGACCGTACCTGTAATGCGAGTTTGACCAGTGCACAAGCACATCAATATTTTAATCGCGGGCACTATTAGGCTGGATATATTTGTTTGGCATTCACATCTGGAAGATTTCTACATAGACAATATCGAATCCCGTCATATATGATGGGATTACTCAGGTGTCTTCTGAGTAGGCAAAGTAGGCAGCGCCTACCCTGAGAAGCATACTCGTAAATAAGTATCAACTAAGCATGCGCCAATTCAACGAAATTACAATAGTTGATTCAATTACTATGCTCAAAATCCCAAAAATGATGATATACATGGAGATTAGGTAGGCAAAATTTGCAAATTGCCTTTCTTATCTGCATCTCCACTATGCAGGGTAACAATGTAGAAAAAGTGTTATATTATTGCTCAATACCATTTTATATCTCGGCTATAATAGGTAAAAGTTGTTCCGCTTTCGTCGCACGGGCCAGACGTTTTCAGATCGTTTTGTTTACGAATAAAAGCCCCTTTTAGCTTTTTTGTGTGTAATATGATACTGTCTTTTATTCTCGTGTGAATTTTCACTAAGTATTTGTCACTTTCTTATTTTAATAAAAGTCAATGTTCTTTGCATTTTTATATTTTTGGCGCAATTTGGAACGTTTTCAGCAAGAAAATTTGTGCTATGGCATAAAAGGAACACTCATTGCAGCTGAGATAGTGCATAGCTTTCAGCTACAGTATGTGTGTGACTGAGAAAAGTTTTTGCTGGTGTGTTATTGTTTTCACTGTTACTCGATTACGTCGTATTTAATTTTTTCATGTGTCCCAATACCGATATTTATGGACTTACAATATTTCGAAAACTTTCGTAAGAAGAAGTAATTAATTATATAATGACAAGAAACAGATGCTATTTCACTTCTTAAAATTTTAAGAACATAATTATGAAAATCTCCATTTTAGCGTATGCTGACTCAGAAACTGTGGAGTGACCAGGAGATCAAAATTTAACATGGAAATGAAATAGTGAAGTAAAATGTAACTCTTAAAGAACCTAACAAAATTCAAGGAATCACTTTAGAAACGAGGAAAATTTTTCACTATTATTAAATTTTAACTTGACCCAAAAACAAGGAAGTAAACAAAACAAAAAAATCAATTTGAATTACGTAGGGACTACATATTGCAGAAAAATCAACTAATATTCCAGTTTTAACATTTAAAAAGGTATTTGAATTTTCATTATGAATAGGGATTACATTACCTGAAAACCAGAAGTTTTAATGTATAAGGCAGTAGCGTCAGATTTTGGCAAAGCCTAGCCATTGTCAATGTATCACAACGTAAAGACTCGAAATAATTTATGATCACAACATAACTCTAGGTTTCTGCAAAGAATAGTCATTATCAATCATAAACCAAAGCATAACCAAAAGAAAGACTAGAAAAGATCGTTTTAAGTAAAGAATATAGACACATTAAGAGCGTACAGAGTTACCACTCTTTTTGTGAGTACAATGTATTACATCAGCTGAGCTGTTCTGCAAGTAACTTGCAACACATTTACGAAAAGTTTCTACATCCTATGAATTACTCGAAGGGGAAATCAGAAAAACAGAAATAAACAGAATGAATTTGCGATGCTTTCAACAACTAACTCCGGCTTTTTAACATTAAAGTATGCATTATTGCTCCACTCCGAAAATTATATTTCACACTCGTAGGTATCACATATATATATGTGTGCGAACCCACAATAATGACAGTATTAAGTATTAGGTATAACTACGCTATTTCGAACCTCAATAAAATTGATCAATAAACATCATTGCGCATTTTTTAGCTTCTCAGTAAAGTATTTTAATTTTATTTCGTTTACTTTCGGCTTTAACACTTTAAAAAACAAATGCTTTGAAAATTTGGGATCGCCGTTAAAAATTTTAGGATCGGATGATCATATTCGGAATAAGCCATTGACCAGGATCGGAAGTTGGGAATCAGACCAATATTTTGAGGATCGATGCCCGCCACTGCTTAAATTCACTTATACTCGTATTTAATTTTTCGCTTCACAGATGAAATGCAAAAAATGCCGAGTACCTCCCACCGGAGGAGTTCGTCTCAATGAATATTTCCACGAAGAAAACGCCTCAGTATCTGCGGGGAAGAGCTCTGAGGTGAGTTCTTCTAATCTGTTCCCATTGTCTAAAGTAAATTTGTGAAGCAATGGTTCATTCTTTTCGTTAAGATTATTTTTTCTGTTGAGCGAAAAGTATTAGAGGCAAAAAAATAATAAAGAAATCTGACTCACATGTGCTGAATTCATTGTATCCACTTTTCAGATACCTATTTGTAATCTTTCATTTTGCTGTCGCTCGGCTAACATCGTCAGTAGTCTTAGCTATTAACCTCTCATTTGCTGCCTCAACATTTGCTCTTTCTAATTTTTCTCTTAATAAGATATTCGACCATTGAAATGTTGATTTCGTTTTTGTTTTCATTTTACCGTTATTTTTTGCGTCAGTTCAGTTGTGTCAGTATCTATACCTATTACCTAATACTATCATTGATATCTAGTCAGTGTGGGTCCGTATACATACAAGGTGTCTCAATAAAATGTACGTACGCTTCAAATGATAAGAAAACTGTTTTATAAACATAGAGTGATATGAACGGACTTCGAATACAGACAAATCTAATTGAAGCATCATGTTCGCAAATAATTAAATTGATGACCGTTTTTGCCCAGACAACGCTGATAATGCGCATCAAAGGATTTGAAAACGACATGAAACATGGAGAAAGGATGAATCATCGGAAAAAGATGAATCATCGCCGGATTCTCAAAAGGAATCAGAGGCCAATTACGGAGTGAAATATGAAGATGAAAACTTAGTAGAAGACGCATTAAATAAATCTACGGAGAAAGAATTCCTTATTGAAAGAATTTTCAAGATCGAAGAGATTTAGCTTGGCTCCTGATCAAATGGCTCATGTAGAACGTTCGTTTTCAACTGTTGGAGAAATTTAGTACCGATAGCAAATATGTTGTAATGCGTTCAGAGACAAAATATCTTTCGTGTCACAATTCCCGTGTTAGATAAGGGAATAATAAACTACATATATAAAAAGTTTTCCTGTGCTGCAGTTTCAATAATTGCAAAGTAGGGACAGGAATAATATTTAAGAAAGGAATATTATCAAGACTGATTTGTTTCTTTGACGTTCATATCTCACCGGTTAAAATTGGTTCCATGTGGTAGGTATTGAAGCCTCCGGCTCAGATACGCCCATAATACACTTTTGTAGAATAATTTTGCATATGTTTAAAATTTTTTAAATACTTAAAAATTTTGTAAATATTTAGAAATGGTGTAACTTTTGAGATAATTCCTTATGTTTTAAATTCTAAGATAATTCCTAATGTTTTAATTTTTTTTTAAACAGATGCTATTTCACTTCCTAAAATTTTAAGAACATAATTAATAATTATGAAAATTATTTTCCAAACGAAATGTTTTAAGTTCTTCGAATGAAGGCTTCTTTAAAGCCCAAATTATAGTCTCACTATAGCGGCAGACTGATTTTGGCAGTTTTCCATTATGGTGGGTTTGTAATGAAAGGCCTAAACATCACAAAGCCTTGAAGACGGGAACAGTAAATGAGACCAAAGGAACCACTCAAGCCTTGGCATCTATGATTCACCTACAGAAGAACAAATGGGTCGTGGTCGTCGTCCTTGCTGTACGCTATCTCGAGAAAAGCTCAGAAGGTAGGAGCTAAAACAAACGTAAAGGATGTATTCAGTTCATAAGTAAAGAGTTCAGACCTTCAAACGATCATCTGCATGTTGAATTCATCCTAATTATGCTTTAATTTTCAAGATATCTTCCACCATGACAAAATCAAGTTGACAATATTAGGCATCAAGTTTTGACGGCGCGCGAGTCGGAAAGGCTTATCGAAGAATTTCTGTATTTTCCAGAAAACCGTTAGGGTTGTGGTCGTGTGTTCGATATGGGAAAGAGAAAATGTTTCACTCTTTTATTTGAGAATAATTTGAAGTCGATAGACGCATTCGTTCAAAAGTTAGAGCGCTCTCAAAACTACCTCTTTTATTTACCCTGTTTTTAGGGAGAAAGACTGTGTTCAAGTTTGTGTTCGCGCGAGTGGCTATTGAAAGACTGTGTTCAAGTTTGTGTTCGCGCGAGTGGTCGAAATTTGGCCCACCGGTGTTCCGAGAGGTAAAACACAGGGTTCCAAGAAGCGAAAACCATGCAATTTCTGTTGTGGGACATTGTAGGAATGTTTTTATTGGAGCAAGTTGCGGTTGAGAGGGCTGCAAGTGTCTCTGGCATGCTTTGTCGGGGGAAATAGGACGGAATGTAGCGTACAGATACGAGTAAAAGTGAAAAAAGACGCATGATTTGTAATTTCTACTTATACCGACAAAGGGGATTAGGCTCGTCTTATATCAGAGAAAAATGATTGAATAAAAATAAAAAACAGCCATTTATGTAAAAAGTTATTCGAAAAATGAGTTGAACTATATTAATCATCAATATTATTTAACATAATGGTCGCAAATCGATAAATTATCCACAAAATCTAAGCAAAAACTTCACAAGAGGTTAATCATACAATTAAGAGAAAAAAATAAAATCTATTCTCTTCGATGTTTTACCTAGGTATGAGGACTGAAAGCTTACGAATCCTGTAAATGTGAAGATTTTGGTGTCGTTAATAAACGTAATCCAGTTTTAACAACCGAAACATTGCTCCTGTTTAAAATATTAGAAAGCTTAGATAAACCACTGAGCCAATTGTTTTGTTTGAGAGTTTGTATAAAATTTCGTCAAAAACGATTCATCTTGTTTATTTAGTAAGCGAAACGCAGCCACACAGCGACTGAACCCCGAAACTGGATGATGGAAGATCGGTTTTTGAGAGACGATCGAAAGCAGGTGCCATAATTGAATGAAGGTTTAGAGTTGTAGGATTGGATTAATTCACTTAAAATGTCAAAAATTAATAATTCATATGTTTCTTTTCATAGATCCTCTTACACACATATACCAGGCTTCTCCTACCTACGGGAGGGTAGCCGACAGCCGGCCACAATCATCACCCTTAATCACTAGAAGGCGAGAGGCAGCACTCGCCACACCAGAACTACCTAGATCAATAGAAGCTCAGCACAACCATCTTCCACAGTCAGGCCCGACAGCCATAGCTGGTTTCCCTGACCGCTCCATTGAGTGTAGCCCCTCTCCCGCTCAGGACAGGTCACAAGGACAGGCTTCCAGTGACTGCGTCCAAATATAAAATTACCTCCTTATGCACTGATTCCACTTACTTCTCTTCGCAGTCATCCTTCTCGCCACGTCCACACTCAGACCCCTCTCAAACAAAGCACGTTTCACCCCATCCATCCAACTCATTCGTGGCCTACTTTGCGCTCTAGTACCACTCACTTCCGACGTATAAATAATTTTTAACAGCCGCGCAACATTCATTCTTTCCGCATGCCCAAACCATCCAACACTCTTTCATCCACTCACCTGCTCAACTTTTTGACAACACCCGTCTGCCCCCTAACCAACTCATTCATGATCCTATCTCTTCTTGTTACTCCAAACATGCTCACAAACACTTCATCTCAAAAACATCCAGCCTCCTCCTCTCAGCTGCTCTCAAACCCCAAGACTCTGCTCCATACAACAAAACTGGCATGATTAAGCTTTCAAAAAGTTCCCTTTTAGCACTTATACTCAAACTCCTACATTCAAAAACTTTCCTCAATGCACCCAATGTCTTGCAACCTTCACTTACCCGGAGCCTCACTTCTCCTTCCATACTATCGTTCACAGCCTCGTCCGACCCCAAGTGCCTAAAATGCTCTACCTCCTCTAACACTTCACCATTCATCCTCACATCCAAAGTTACAAACATTCCACCTTTTGAACATCTCATTGTTGTGCAGTTTCTTTCCTACACAACTAGAGGTTTATTTAGCTGTAGCTGCAAACTACAGTTTCATTAGTTTTAGACTACTAAGGCAGGAGTTAGGAAACTCTGGTAAGCACGTATAATTGTACTCGGCGGCCTTCGGTTCCAGACTGCCCCGCTAATATGCCGTGGCGGGAACTCAGTGTTGTATATTAAAATATGCGTCGTTATAATATGGCACTGGTTTTGAGAGTGAGAGCTCCGGAAGCTGTTGTTACGCTCCGCCTTTACAAGCTCCGGAAGCGGTTATTACGCTCTGCCTTTACGAGCCCCGGAAGCCTTTATTACGCGCTATTGCCTGACTTCCGGGCACGGCTGGTTTAAGAGGAAGTCTGTTACCGACAGAGAACAGCACACTAATACGTGCGTTCGAGAGTGTTTACTTCTCCTGCCTTGGTAGTCTAAAGCTGCTGAAACTGTAGTTTCAGCAACAGCTAAATAAACCTCATGTTGTGTTGAAAAGAAACGACACAACACTGCCCTATTACTGATAGATCCTAAATTACCAGAAGAATGAAGTAGCTGATTAGAACGTCTCTTACAGACTACATTTAATGCTAAGATTTGAACCTGAAATATATTAACTGCAACTTTACTAACAATAATTCCTTTCAGCCACTTGGGACCATTTCTTAAATTCAGAGCAAGAACATGATTACCGACATCAAATTGAGTTACACACATAGGCTTAGACCTTGACACAGAATATTTAGGATTAACTCTATATCTGGAAGTAACAAATTTACGATTGTTGAGCGCAACAGAGGGTGCAATTTTTATGACATTTTGAGGAATACAGTGTGATTGAAATAATGCTTTTTAGACGGGATTTGAACGATTCGGGAGAAGAGAGTTTTTCCAACAGGTCTTTGATGACCCTTACCCCCCTCTCAGCTTGACCATTGCTGGCTGGAGAATAGGGCGGTGGTGGTGTTGTGAGGTGCTCAATGCCATTAGAAATTAGGAAATATTTAAAGTCTTGAGATGAAAAGTTAGAAGAATTATCACTTACGAGCACATTACATAACCCGTTTCTGCTGAAAATAATTCTCAAAGCATCAATAGCATCTGACACACTTGTGGATGGTACAATTTCGCATTCAATATATTTAGATAATGGATCTACAGCAATGAAAACAATATTATTTTCGTAGAAAAAGTGATCAACATGAATACGTTCAAAAGGACGAGAAGGAGTAAGCCATTCTACGTTTCCAGACTTAGATTATGCTCGATTTAATTGGCATTGAGGGTAACCTTTAAGGATGTCTTCAATAATTTTATGCACTTCGGGAAACCAAATAACAGATCTGGCTAACGACTTCATGCCACAAATGCCAGGATATCCATCATAAAATGTTTCAAGAAATAAACAACGTAATGACTTGGGGATTAAAACCTTTTTTTATAAAAGCATACAACCTTTCATGATAGTCATCTGAAGTAGCAGGTTCTTAAATTTAGACAAGTTAGGATTTGGTTTAGAAGGCATGCTAAACTTTATGTATTGTTTGAGTTGACATAATTCACTATCCATATCGGTATGAGTTTTTATAGTTTTACACGTAAAAGGAGTTTTATCAAGAGAGTTCACTGCAAAGATCAGTTCGTACGGTTATAGTTCTTTTACAGTTGTGGGTAGAGGAAGCGTACTAAGACAATTGCTATTTACTTTAAATTTACCTTTCGAATAGCGAAAAACATATTCAAACTGGAAAAGTTTAAGAGCCCATCTATAAATACGAGCTGAACAATTGAGAGGTACGCCTTTGTATGTGCAAAAAGGTTCCAAAGAGGTTTTTGATCGTTAAAAATACGGAACTTAGCACCAAGAAGAAATTTCTTGATTTTTTATGCCAAAAACAACACTAAGGTTCTCTCTTTCGATGTTAGAATAGTTTCACTCTGCATTATTTAGAGATCTTGCAGTAAATTGAACAGAACACTAATCATGAGAAGAATCAATGCGTTGCATAAGTACGGTAGCAACCCCATAGCCGGAACTATCAGTTTCAAGAAGAGTTTCAAGGTTTTGATCAAACAATTTTAGTGGTTTATGCGGACGAGGATATCCTTGATTATATGGACACTTTTATCCTGTTCTGGAGTCCACTGGAAAGGTATATCTTTCTTTAGTAGGAAATACAGAGGATGCATGACAGGAGAAAAATTAGGTACAAAACGACTATAGAAATTACACAATCCAATGATTGCTTGCAACTATTTGAGGTTTTTAGGAACAGGAACATTGAGAAGAAAGAAAGAAAAAAAGAAAAAAGGTTTATTTCCAATAGAGATGGTACAAAAGTACCATCATTGGTTTTTAAAATATCTTAAAATTAATACACTTGGATGATACACACACACGAGTATTGAAAAACTCGTGTCACTAGTCAAAAGAAATGATTGAGGGCAATGAACTCCTAATCTAGCTTAATCTACATTTGATAATACATGTAATGATAATTGTAAGAGATAACACAATTTCATGGACGATGCATTTTCATTGTGGGGTGAAAACACTCTTGACAGCTTACATGTACATGACATAAAACTTCGCAATTCTTGACGCCAGGAAATAATCTATGAAATCGCTTGTTTCGGTCAATGTTCACAAGTGTCATTTTAAGGAAGCATGAAAAAAAAGAAAAAAAAATATATATAAATATATATCCATATACACACATATGTACACATACGTATGCATGTGTGTATATATCCATACACACACTCACACACACACACATACACACACACACAATTTTAACATAACGGTCATTAGTTAACAAACATTTTATTTAAATATATATGGATGATCGCACAACAAATATATAGTTTTTACATGAATGCTTTACAATACTAAAGATATGACTAGTTAGGTAATGTTACAAGTTGAGAGTGCACAGAAAAAAGACCATTATCTCTAGTAAAATGCTAGTTGTCAGTCTAGTACACACATATGTGCACGTATACATGTAAGTATTTACACATACACATGCGCACATATACCCACGCACATATTTACACCTAACTCGTAAGCATACACAAATGCATTTCTATGCATCGAGGCAATACATACGCATTCTACAGAGTGTCATACGCATAGCGTGGACACGTACACATTTACACAAGTAAGCATGTGCGCAAATATCAGCGTAAACTAGTCAGTATAAACCAGAATTCCAATCGAGGGAAACGGAGAAAATATCTTTTATTATAGCATGAATTTTATAAAATTTCGTACTAAAAATAGTGGCACAAAACAGTCTACTTAAGTCAGAAATATGAAAACGATTGTGGGACGTGAATAAGAAAGAAAACATTAATGTCCTATAGAGGTTTCATATTAGAAAAAAATATCACATTATCTTTGAAATATGGCGTAAATTGTCATCAATTGATAAACAAACATAGGTATCACATTATTACAAGCATATAACTATAAGCCGAATAAGTATATTACTGCAGTATAAATGGATGATCACACGACGAATTTTTTTTTACATGGATGCTTTACAATTTCATATTAGAAAAAATACATTATTTTTGTAATATGGTGCAGAATGTCTGTAATTGATCAACACACACACACATAGGTACCATGACGGTCTAGTTTGATGCTTGCACAGAAACGGAGAGGAATGACATAAAATGCACCTTCGACTGGTTCATCTACTCTAGTGCACACAGTTGTACGTGCACATATACACACCCATATGCGCACATACACCTATATACGTAAACACATATACAAGTAAGCATGTCCGCAAAATGGCAACGTATAGGCGGTCAAATCATAATACCTACGCATACTTCAAAACTGTTGTTCGATGTCTTGAATTATAAAACAATGAGCGAGGGAGGTTGTTCAGCAATGGAGATACCAGGTGAATGAGATTCGTCAGTACTCATTCAGTATGTTCTGTAACTAAGGATTATTATTGAGACACAAGATGACGAGTTATTTTGGCTTTAAATTCTCTCGGTCTTTGAGGGACTTTAATACTCAGGGGAAGTTTTTTCCACAGTAAGGCGCCTGATATGGACAGAGCCTTCTGCCCTAAGTGAGATGAACGATAGTTGACTAAGACATTATTGTTTCTATTCGGTTTTTGATTGGTTACAGTGGGTGGATGGAAACGCACTATCTCAGCATTGCTCTGAGGAAGATATAACGAGGAGAATACGTATTGGGCCTTCTGCATGAGGAGCCCTTCTTGGATAGGGATGCAGCCGAGTTTATTGAGGAGAGGGGTTACGTGATCACTTCTTTTGAAATTACCGTTGCATACCCCCTTGCCTGCAAAATTCATGCATTTTTGTAAGTCTCTTTGAAGGTATTGAGGTAAGTCTCCCCATACTAGGCTGCAGTAGTCAATGCGCGATAACACAAGGGATTGAATGGCTAATAATCTGGATTTTTCGTCTAGCATACTTTTTATACGATGAAAAAACATTGAAGTTCCGTAGATTTTGTTGCAAGTAGTCTCAACGTGAGATTTGAAGGACATATTTCTATCGAACCAGATACCTAGATTTTTAACTTTTTCTGATGCATTAATTTTATCATTTCCAACTGCAAGAGTAAGATCTGAAGTTTTTTAATTGCATCTTCGGATCCAAAAATAAGGCATTGTGTTTTATTAGCATTTAATTTGAGACCATTTCGGTCGTACCATGATTTCAGGCTAGTCAGTAAAGTTTCGGCTTTAATTTGCGTCTGTGGTATTTCCGATACAGAACTTGTTATTGCAATTTGAACATCATCTGCATACATTGAGATCCGTGTGTTAGAAGGCATTGGAGGGAAATCATTAATGAAAATAGAAAACAGTAGCGGACCAAGAATGGATCCTTGGGGAACACCAAAATTGTTTTGAATGAATGGGGACAATTTGTTTTCTATGCGGAATGCATGAGATCGATTTGACAAGTAACTTTCAAACCATTGCGTGTCTATTCCCAAGTTCAGTATTTTACGTAGAAGTCTTTCATGTTGGACGCTATCGAACGCCTTAGAGAGATCGAGTAGTAGCAAGAGTGTTACATTCTTTTGATCGATGTCACTGTATATTTTTTCAGATATATTGAGCAGAGCGTCTTGAGTGCTATTATTTATTCTATAGGCATATTGATTTTGGTGGAGTAAATTTGACTCGTCCAGGTGAAATGACAGTTGATTTGTCACCACTTTCTCCAATAGTTTGGACATGACAGGCAAAAGACTGATGGGCCTGTAGTTTGATGCTGTATTTAGGTCACCACTTTTGTGCAACGGTCTAATAATGGAGTGTTTCCATTGGTTTGGAAACGTATTGGTTACTATTGATGTATTAATTATCGGACGAATCCATGGTGCTGTAACAGGGAAACTGTCTTTGATATATTGAAGACTGATACCATCATGTCCAACTGCCTTTGTGTTTTTTAGTGAGTATAAGATGTTTCGTAACTCTGGTAAATCGACAGGGCGTGGTCTCCACTTGACATCAGTCCTCGAGGGTGCAGTGGGGCATGAATTTTCAATTGTCGTTTCATATGGATTGGTACACACCTCACTGAAAACTTGAGCCCATACTTTTGAAAAGAATGTGTTGAAATCCGTGGCTGTTGCCAAGGGATTTTCAAAATTACTTATGCAATCTAAATTTTTATATTGGGCTACCTCACTAATGATTTCCCAAGTTCGCTTCGGGTTATTCTTAGCCGTTATCAGTGCCTGGTGGAAGTGAGTTTGTTTCGCTTCAGTGATTTTCTTTCGAAGAATTTTTTCATGTCCTTTATATCTCTTGTATAAGGTACTGTTTGATCTATTGTTTTTGTACTCTCGCAAGTTAGCTTTCTTTATTCTGCTCATCTCTTTAACTTCGTCAGTAATCCAAACAGTCCGTTTTGGCTTGGTTTTTTTGGTGACGTAAGGTGCACATTCGTCGAGAGCTGCTGTGAAGTTCTCGTTGAAAATTGACACTTGTATGTCAACATCGTCAGATTGCATCATTTTCTGAAATTCGGTAGACCTACCGAGTAGTTTTTCTTGAAATAGTTCTGCTGAATAGTGCCTTTTCGAGCGATAGGTCATTAAGCGTTATTTTTGTTTTTCCTTCGCAATATTAATTTCACATTCTATAGAGTGCTGATTGGAAATAGAAGGTGATATTACTGTACTAAGTATTGCGGTGGGATTATTTGTGATTGCTAGATCGAGGAGAGTTGCAGAAACTTTAGTGATGCGAGTCGGTTCTTTGACCATTTGTGATAAGCTTAGTTTATACAATAGTTTGCTTAGCTGATTGTTTTTGTCCGTTAGGTCAACATTGAAATCTCCGAAAGCAAAGAATGATTTTTTTGCCAGAAGGATTTCTTTGAAGGTTTCCTCAATGAAATCTAGTGTTAGATTTAGGGGAGACGATGGGTGCCGGTAAAGGCTGCCAATGATTATTGATTTGTGTTTATTTATTTGCACTTCTAACCAAACCATTTCAATGCCTTCGCAAACTTTATTCGCTAGTAGTGAAGATGTTGAGTACATTTCTTTCACAAAAATACAAGATCCACTACCTCGGCTGATTTTAGCACCATCGTAGCGGTACAACACGTAATCAGGAATGTTAAAAAATGAACTTTGGGTTCGTGAATCAAACCATGTTTCTGAGACACACAAAATGTCAATTTTTTCAGTGACCAACATTACTCTGATTTCATCCAATTTACCATTCAGGCTTCGAGCATTTACATGCTTGATTTTGATTTTACCTATATTAGCACTCTTTTTAAAGGTAGCGAGGTTACTATCTCGATGGGATCGTTCAGGGGATTTTTCGGTTTTGTCTAAGTTGCCCAGGGTGTTTGGCCCAGCATCTGCTATGTAAGAAAGTCTATTATTTGGCTGGGCAGCGGCACTTTGTCAAGATGAGGTAACCCCGGTCTGATTTTTGCCTTGTGTGACAAGAGCACTGTAGTGATCGTTTTTACGATGGAGCAGTAGTGGAGGGTTACTAATTGACAACTCTGAAATGGGAACGACTGATATTTTCAAAACACAATGATCTTGTTCATCCAGGACGAGAAGTTTTTGGCCTGTCACATTTGAAATGATTAGTGGTATAAGGTCTACAGCAGCTTGGTCAAAATGTTTTTCGTCAATGTAATTATCTATGAGGTTTTGCATGTCGCCACTGTTCTTGTTAAAAAACTTAGCATATGTGCTGTAGTTTGCTTTACTCTCTGTTTTGATTGCAGCCTTTAGGGAATTGTAATTCCATTTTGATGCTGGTTGTTTTGTAAGTAGATGAGCTACTGCGTGGAGGAGGCAGTGTCCATCGGCTTTGGTGGGAATCAGTTTTATGTTCCATGATCGATTCAATTCATCCATTGTGGAATTCATGCGTTCACAAATGGGGCTGGAGACGTTTTTTTCGCACTTTTTTCATCATTAAGAGGTTCTGAGAGGTGCGGGGAATTTACGTTTTTCTGGCTCTGAATTCCCGTTCTGTGGTGATTTCTCGTATGGGGATTTGCAGAGAACTGAGAAATGCTCGTGTCAATGATATTTTTCTGGTGATGATTGTGCATACCGTTGGGTAGTGGATTTTCCATCGATTGTCGACTGCAATTTTGCAGCGATTTCTCTCTTCCTGTTGATTTTACTGCTTCCGAGTATGTGATTGGATGTTGATTTATACTCGTGTCTGAAAGGGGCTTTTCATCCTCTTCATCAGCATTGGATAGCAATGAAAACCTATTTTTTGTAGGCACTCCGCAGTTGTTTGCGGCGGATGCAGGAGAGGGCTTGTTATATGAGGGCAAACATCGGGAGGAGAGGGGAGGAGAGGGTTTGTTGTATGAAGGCAAACATCGGTTTATGCTGCTGGAGGTTTCACGTGGATAGGCGGTCAACTTAGAACAATCATTCAACTCATTTTGCTGTTTTGAATAATCATTAGAGTATTCAATTTCTTCATTCAGATCATGGGAGTTTCTGACACAGGAGATAAAATGTGAAGTTAGTCTCAAAGGTGATTTTAGAGCAATTTGTTGAAGAAAATGATGCGTGTCTCCTCGCGTAACGAGCCAAGTGCGGACATTGTTGTAAGCTTCATCAACAGAACCGGTTTTTACATTTGCTCGCAGCGGAATCAGTTTAAGACCAATTTTTCTGCACAGGCTCGATGCCATGTACAATTGCTGCCCACTGCAGGCACTCACCACATAAATACGAGAAAGAAGATTCTTTGTCATGATCAAATTTTTTAATTTCGTGAGATTTTGGGACGAGAGGCTCAAACCTTTGAAACTAATTATATAGTTCCTGAAAGGAGGTGCGCGTTCAATCTAATCATAGAGATCATTTAGACGTTCCGAAGTTATGGTCTGAATCCTGCGTGCACTATCAATGTCATCTCTGTTGATTTTTGTGAGACTATTGTCTCCAACGAGAAAAGTGTCTAAAGGGGATTTCGCATAAGGATGGTTACCCGCAGCTACCACCGGCGTAAAATCATGAGCGCTGATACGATAATTTAAAGCAAAAAGCTGTTTCTGTAATCAATTGAATATTTGATACAGTGGAAAAAATCGACGCTGGGCTTGGGGGACAATTTTGTCTCAAAGCTTTATTGAGAAATGCAGCTGTAAGAGACAGCGTGTTATTTATTTCGTGAATAGTTTGGGAACTGGTCATTTGGAGAGGATGTAAGTACCCATCAAAAGCGGTATCAGGTCTGGTTGTATTTTTCTCCACTGAAAATCTTACGTTATTCTCGCAGTTTACGCTCTGAGGTATTTTACTGCCAGTATCAGCTGCTGCGTATGCATTTTCAAACATAACTTCGCCGCCTGAAGGTCTACACACAATTTATCATTAAAATTATAATTAAAATTACCCCTTATGCTTTTTGACTGGTTGCACACATCCAAAATTTTATCGCGTTCTAACGATGACGTTGGTGTTTCCGTCGGCGGTGAACGATTTTGAGCTTTCTCAGTGACGCAGGGCAGGGGCGACGTCGCCATGACGCAATCGTTTCGGCGAGACGAAGGAGCTCGCAGTGCTGTGGCAGCTTCCGCCAGTGAGGACGTATCTTCTTCACTAAAGATTCTCGGCTTTGTGGACGATGAATCTTCTCGGACACAGTCCAAAGCGTGGGGTTGAGAATCGAGTGCTGCTTGTACGGAATTTCTTGAACTCGCTTCGGGTGTGCCCGTAGCAGGTTTCGGAACTTGAGAAGATGAATTATTACTGGGAGCTGAAGCAGCGCCTGAGAGATTTTCGCCCGTGTCAGATGACTCTGATTTTGCAGTCATTAGTGATGCTTCAGGGGCTGAGAAACACTTGCTGATACCAGACTTCACGAACGTCCGAGAAGCATTTTTCGTTTTGAGTGTTTGAGGACCTTGAACTGATGGATTCACAGGGGCGGATTTATTAGGTCTGCCTTTCCGCTTTATGGCTGGTACTTTACGCTTTTTACTGAGCTTTTCGTACGAAGGTGTACTGGAGGATGTTTTTTTCAGATGGGGCAACCTTCCGAGTAGTTGAACGAGTTCTATATTGATACGTTGTGACGTTGATAGAGAGGAAGAAAAATTAAATTTTGTTCATTGGGTTAAAGTAGAAGACCTCGCCTTTTAAAGGTAGATAAAAAGAGACTGCCAGCAGGAAAGCAAGGGGGGGGGGGGCTTGGGGTGTAAGACAGAGGAGGACAGAGTGTGAGCGGGAGGAGGGGGCAGGATGCTTGCGGTCGGCAGAGCAGCGTTGCTTGCTGTCCTGCTTGGGGAAGAAAAGAGAAAAGAAAAAAGAAGAAGAAAAGAAGAAAAAGAACTTCAACTCTTCCATCAGAAGATTGCTCTGGGGAACTTTTCGAGAAACGTCGGATTGTTCAAGTTTACTTCACATTGTGGAATTATGCTCTGTCTGTGAACACAGGCTTACTATGTTTAACTTGGTAAATTATTTCCGAAGTTACTGGATCAAGTTTATTTAATTTTTATATTTAAAAGTTCCTTCAAAGAAGAAGAAGTTTTTTATCCTTCTCACATTTAACGTCAATAGTTAACCAAAATTGTCCATCAAAAGAACATGATGATAAGGTAAGCTAATTTTTTGAATAAAAAATTGAATGAGTACATTAGAAATTTTCAACATTCATGCTCTATTGTAACAAAAATAGTTCACAAAAAATGGTCACCATTATTTTCCAAAGATGCGAGTTTGACAGAGTACACTTTCTATTTTGTTTCTGGAGATAACGGCATTTGTTCTTCCACGTTAAGAGTGGAGGTGTTTTGGAGGGATGGAGTGGAGATGGAGGGGGGATGGAGGGGGCAGGGGTGAGCTTGTTCGCGCTGCCCCTCACCGGCACTGCGAGAGCAACACAAAGTTTTCACATCTCGCCACTCTGATCTGCTTGTTAAAATGATCATAATTGAATCACCGAAACACTGGAAGTTCACTTTTACCATTTAGTTAGGTAGACGGCACATTCACGGACACACAGTTCTAATTTCGTACTTCGTGGAGTTTTCCTTCCCTCACATTCTGAAACAATTTAGCTCCGGTAACATGAAGCGTGCGTCCACGGTGACAGACAGTTGAAGAATTGCATCTACCTTCTCAGAATTAGGGTGAAAACCTCTGTTAACAAAAACTTACCCTAGATAAGACACATGATCAGTTAGAAAGGCACATTTAGAAATATTTAAGCTAATTCCAGCATTTTTGAGGACAGACAAGACTTTGTCAAAAACTTCCAAATGAGAATCATAAGAAGAGGTCAAAATGAGTAGATCAACCAGGTACACAATGATATTATCAATGCCAGAAAGAGTTTTATTCAAGAACGTTTGAAAGATGCCGGGACTTGCACGCAAACCATAAGATAAGGTCTTGTACAAAATTAGACCTTCCGACGTGTTAATGGCCGTAAACTTTTTTGATTCTTCGTCAAAAGGAATTTGCAGAAACGCATTTGACAAATCAATTTTGGAGAAAAACTTTGGGTCGCTGACTCGAGAAATTACATCATCAATGACAGGTAGGATAGATTTAGCGGGATTTTGCCAATTGTTAATGGAGGCTCAAAAATTTAACCAATACTCTGCAAGCGCTTCAGTTCGGTTTTAACAGAGTCTTTTAATCTTACAGGAACGGGGCAAGCTCTACAAAATACTGGAACTGAATAAGGCAATACATCAAGATGAACGGTATCTTTAATGTTAGACTGTGAATCAGATAAAAAGTACGAATCATATTTCGAAGACAAGCTTCTCGACCAACTATGAGAATCAGTTTTGTTTATAGTGTCGCATTGATCAGGGATGACAACATTTACGTCAAGTTTAGAACAAATATCTCGGCCAAGTAAGTTGATTCTATAATTTTCACAATGAGAAACTTATGATTAAAACTAACGTCTTTATAACTAATGATTACGGTACACTGATCAAGCAAATTTACAGAGCCATCACGGTATCCGAGCAATTTGTTAAACGTAGGATTTATGACAGCACCAACAGCAAGTGCATCACTTTTACGTAAAGTCGTGACTGCACTGCCATTGCCAAGAAGAAATTCAATAGGCTTACCATTTAAATGGCATTTCAGTATCGTAGGCTCTTTAGTAACAGGAATTAAAGTGGTGTTTATTCTAAAAATGAAAATTATTAAAGTCATTTATATATTTATATTCATACCAGAGAAATTATGAGCAGAGTTACCGTCACAAGTATAGTTTCAAGGATTCTGTAGGGTGACTTCGTTTCTTCGCAGCAGAGACTCGCGTGAACGCTGCGAGTCGCGCGTGGCCAAATCTTCTCTTCCGACGTTGTCATGACAACTGCACCGTTCAGGCTGCCCCATGTAAGTGCAGGTCGTGCGAAATTCTCCACGTGTAGGCTCAGCCAGAGGAGGCTGTGCTGCAGTCGTATATTTGCAAACTTTAGAAATGTGGCCCATTTTCTCACATGTGTTACATTTCAATTTCAAAGCATGACAATTCTTTGCAAGATGCTTTTGCTTAGCACCGCAACGTATGCATATGTAGTTCTGCTGTAATTTTTCTGTCGTAAAAAACAATGAAGATGAATCCTCACGAATAATATCGTGAGCATCGGAACATAACTGTTCGATGAGTTTTGCATGTTCAACACACTCGTCGAACGATTTTCGATCACAATTGTGTAGAAATGCAGCGAAAATTTGCGATGATCGTAGACCAGCAATGAAAGCATTTCTCAAGAGACGATCCCGACAGCAATTATCGTAGTTGCACGCAGATGCTAAGTCATTTAACGTTTTAGTATAAATTTTTATGGATTCATTACCACCTTATTTTTGTTTAGAAATGTAACAGATGCGTTGACAACCGATTTCTTGATTTCAAATTGCCGTATTAACTTCTCTTCTAGTTCATCATACGTGGCATCAGTGAGTTACGTAGGTTCAATTCTTCGTTGTAGATCAGTGATGATGTTTGCAGGCAAAGTTTTAACTAAAATACTAGCTTTCTTACCGCCATTGTTTCCTGCCTTCTGAAGAGAGTATGCTCACTGCACTTTGAATCTTTGTAAGAATTCACACACTTATTCCACTTCAACGTCGAATGGAGGACAGCTAACTGTAGAATACGCCATCTTGGCTTCAGAGCACTTTTAGGATTGAAATTCCCGTTTGAGATTCGAAATCTTCGACGCCAAATATATTGCGTAGTTTTTTCCAACACAACTAGAGGTTTATTTAGCTGTAGCTGGAAACTACAGTTTCTGTAACTTTAGACTACTAAGGCAGAAGTAAGAAAACTCAGGTAAGCACGTATTAGTGTTCTCAGCGGCCTTTGGTTCCAGACTGCCTCTCTAACGTTTCGTGGCGGGAACTCAGCCAATTAAGAGGCGCGTAACAATACCCTCCGGAAGAGGCCTGCAACAATACCCTCCGGAAGAGACGCGTAACAATATCCTTCGGAAGAGGCACGCAACAATACCCTCCGTATTTCCTACTCACAAAAACCAGTGCTACATTATAACAAGGCATATTTTAATATGTAACACTCATAACCTTACTTTTATTTACATTTACCCTCAGTATACGCCTTTCGCACACTCTACCAAACTCTGCAACTAGTCTGTGCAGTTTTTTCTCTGAATCAGCCACAAGGGCTGTATCATCTGCAAACAACAGCTGACACACTTCCCAATTCATACCATTTTGTCCCACCAACTGAGCACCTTTTCCCAACTCTTTCGTATTAATTTCTCTCACTACACCATCCATAAACCAATTAAACAACCACGGCGACGTCCCACATCCCTGTCTCACCCCTCTCACAACTGGGAACTACTCACTCACCTCATTCCCTACTCTCACACATGCTTTACTATCAATGTAGTAACTCTTGATTGCATTCAACATTTCTCTCCCTTTCCAAACAAGCCTACAACTTGCCATAAAGCCTTACGATCCACCCTGTCATACGCCTTCTCTAGATCCATATAAGCTCAATATACATCTTTTCCTTTTGCCAAGTATTTCTCCTTTACCTGCCTAAGAGCAAACATTTGATCCACACAACCTTTAACACTTCTAAAACTAAATTGTTCTTCAGCAAGCATACAATCCGTCACCACTCTCACTCTTCCAATTAAATTTTTTCCATACAGCTTCCCAACGACACTCGGTAGACTTATGCCTATGGAATTACTGCACTCATATTTTTTACCTCTCCCCTTGTACAACGGAACTACACACGCGCTACTCCAATCTATCGGCTGTTTAATAGCCTCAAAAAACAAATTAAACAAACGTCCCAATCATTCTACAACCGTATTTCTTCCTTTCTGCAGACATTCAACAGTGCACTCACCTATACCTGGAGTTTTCCCCTTTTTCATCATATCCAAAGCACCTTTCACTTCTACACTTATTGTGATTTATTAATCATAAAATCCTTAATTTGATGACTAATCTGTACGATTCATGTGATTAATATAATTAGTTTAGAATAATAGCCTTGACGGAACTTTATTATTTTTAATCGTATAAAAAGTATGCTCGATCAAAAAACCAGATTAATGGCTTTTCAATCTCTGTAGTTATCGCGCATCCACTATTGCTCGTAATAGCCGTGTGGTTTCAGGACCTGCCTCCGTGCGGGAACGAGGGTTCGAATCCCGGCGCTGGATGGCGATTTTCTCTGTTGGGTATAGGGGAAAAATTCCAAGCACTATACCCCACTCCACCCATGTGTCTGAAATGGGTACTGGTCTTGACCGGGGGAAAGCGTCATGGCATCCTGGTGTTAGTTATATGGCATTTGAAAATTCAATGTACAAGGCGATATGTATCAGGCATGAAATTGGAAATAAAGCATTCGTAGATGCCGTTGTTAAAAAAAAATTGGGTAAAAAATTGCAGCCTAGTATGGGGAGACTTACCTCAATTCCTTCAGAAATTTACAAAAATGCATGAATTTCGCCGCCAAGGTGGTATGCAACGGTAATTTCAAAAGAAGGGATCACGTAACCCCTCTCCTTAGTAAACTCGGCTGGAGTCCTGTTCAAGAAAGGTTCCTCATGCAGAGGGCCCACTTCGTATTTTCCTCGTTAAATCTTTCTCAGAGCAATGCTGAGATAGTGCGTTTTCATTCCCCCACTGTAGCCAACCAAAAGCCGGACAGAAACAATAATGTCTTAGTCGACCATCGTTCATGTTACAAAGGGCAGAAGGCTGTCAATATCAGATAACTTACTGGGGGACAAACTACCCCAGAGTATCAAAATCCCTCAAACACTGAGAGAACTTAAAACGAAAATATTTAGTCATCTTTCGTCTCAACAATAATTCTTAGCTATAGAACATACTGAAGAAGTATTTAAAAATCTCATTTGCTCAGTATCTCCATTGCTGAATAATCTCTCTTGCTCATTGTCTCATAATTCAACACATAACACAACAGTTTTGTAGTATGCATATGTATTATGATTTGATCGCTTATACGCTGGTATTTGCAAACATGATTACTTGTATATGTGTGTGTGTATGTACGCTGCTTTTGCGTTTATGGGTGTATGCGTACAAATGGATTTTCATATGTGCACATGTACCTGTGTGCACTGGACTAGCAACTAGCATGTAAACTCTAAAAAAGGTATTTTTTCACTCTCAACTTCTAACACTGCCTAAGACGTCATATCATTTTATTACAGTAAATCATGTATAAAAAATATATATTTGTTGCGTGATCACCCATGCATAAAAAAAGATGCATATCAGCCAACGATCTTTACGTTACAATATCTAACTACAAATTGTAAGCTGCAGCGCGCACTGAAAAATAGTTACGAACCTTTTTTGCTCATTATCCTATATTTCAATACAAATCACAGCATTTTGGTAGCTAGATGCATAGGTAAGTATGTGAGTATGTGGGTGTGTAATTTAAGCAATTCAAATTTAAATTTATTTATGCGTAGGTATTGAGGTGTGTACGTGCATGTATATGCGTATATAGCGCTATTGTGTGATCACTCATATATGTTTAAATAAAATGTTTATCAGCTAAGGACCGTTATGTTGACATTTTTTAATTAGAAAAACAAAACTTATAATTTTCATAATTTTCATGCTTGTATCCTGGTATCCGTCTGAATGTGTGTGTTTATGTGCGCATACATTCATGTATATGTACGTACATTTATCAATATACCCACGACAACTTTTTGCAAAATTTTTAATCAAACGACTCACATTTCTCTTATAAGTTTGCTGTTTGGGCTATAGCATTCGCTTTCAGGGAGTCAGTTCACTTTCTTTCAATTTTTCATGCTCGCTCGAAATATTATTTTTGAATATTTGCCGAAACAAGCAATTTTAATATTATCCCCTGATGTCAAGAAATCCAAAGCGTACATATCATGTACAAGTAAACTGTCATGAGTGTTTTCAACCCACAAATTTCATTATCTTTATATTTTTCATGAATTATCAAGTGCTATTTGTTAGGCCGCACAGGTGTTTTCGAGTCTTTTATTAGAGTTACCCATAATCATAAGTATTTTCTTTATGTGTTCAGTTCCCGGTACGGGCCCTGGGTTTCTTCTCTGCGCTGATGATTCGTCTGTGCATATACATTAGTTATCCCTTAAGTTTCATTTGTATTGTATTTTAATATTCTCATACTATTCTGATTACTTAGCTGAATGGCACAAACATTTAAAATGTAATTTTGCGTGTTGTATTGTGTTATGCAGTAACTCATGCCTATGTACGCTATTTTCACAGAAAGTAAATAAAATCATGTTCTTTGTTGAAATGTATCTGTTTATTTAAGAACCGTTGTAACGAGATTCTGCAATAAACAACTCACATCCTGAGGTCGAAAGAGTTTTCCTTTCTCCTTTTTAACACAGGCTTTAGTCTAATACGACACTCTCGCCTAAAAAGGGGCTTAAGGAAACCACCTTGGAAGGACAAATTATTCCGCATAGTTTGTCGCAAAGGAAGACGCTGTCGCAGTTCGGAACTAACAGAATTTACTTCTGTTGCCCTAACGGACTGATTACGGCGCAGACAGTTGCTCGTCTTCCTAATGATACCGCCGTAGTTCGGCATAAACAGAATTTACTTCTGTTGCCCTAGCGGACTAAATACGGCGTAGGCGGTATCCACACACACACCTCACTCTAGCGGTACCACCGTAGTTCGGCACGAACAGAATATAATTCTGTTGCCCTAGCGGACTGAATACGGCGCAGGTGGTACCCACACAAATCTCACCTAACGGTACCGCCGTAGTTCGGCACATACAGAAACTACTTCTGTTGCCTTAGCGGACTGAATACGGCGTAGGCGGTACTCCCACGAACCTCAGGAAGGGCAGCTGCACTGAAAAGCTAGCGCCCCGGATAAGGTAGCTGCTCAGAAGACAGCCCCTTTTTCCACGAACCCTCACGTCGACCGCACGACGGTATCGACACTATTCAACCTCAAGTAACCAGCTACAGGTTACATTTTTCCGTCTTTCCTCTCCGATTCGTTCAAGCATCAAACTGGACCATCATGGTACCTATGTATGTTTATCAATTACAGACATTTGCATCATATGTCGGAGGTAATGTAACTCTTTCTTATTTAAACCCCTTATAGGACATTCATGTTTTTTTCGATTTTTCACATCCTAAAATGTTCTTGTTAAGCTTGTATGGTCCAAATTATCAAATCACTTCCTGCGCTTTTCAACATATTATGACAACCCTATCTAAGTTTTTAATTTCAGTATTACTCCAATTATGTTTTACATGTCTTGATAGCCGTTGTAGAACAATCGTTTCCATGTTCCTGACTCAGGTAGATTTTTTTGTGCCACTAATATTAGCATGGAAATTTCCTAAATTTGTTTCGTGAAAAAGTACATTTTTTTCCGAGTCCCGAGATTTGAATACTTGTTTATACGTTGGACTGGAAATGTAGTTCTGAATGTCAACGTCGCTGTCTTAGACGCAGCATTATTTTAATCCACCCGTTTTACTTTCAACAAATTCCTTAGTTCGCGAGTCCTTGAGTTCGTATTTTAATGTAAGATAAGTGTGCACTATAAAGAGTGTTTCCAACAATGCATCGTTACCGACATTGTGTTCTCTTTTATTATTGTATTTACATGCATAACGAAATCTAGTTTAAAAAACATTAAGAATACATTGCCCTCATTGGAAATGAAGTGTTTTTCTCGACAATTACGTTCTCACGTTCTTGCAATACCAAAGCGGGACAAATGGTTCCGCGCTAGATCTGTGCGACACTCAGTACACTAATTACTCTCATATCGCACAGTAGTGATTATAAATAATTTGCTCCAATTCAGGACCTCACAACAATTATATTCAAAAAATTTTGATGTTATTACATAATCATTTTTACGTGTTACTCATGTATGGATTATTTTTTACAGGTGGCTGGCACGAGGTGATTCATGCACTTTTCTACAGCATTTGACAAGAATATCAAAGCAGTCGCTCTCCATCATACCTGAAACTTGTGAGGCCATCTATACTCTACTTAAGGATGAAAACATGAAGGTATGCATCCCATTGCAGTGTTGGGTTCAAAAATTACTTTGCAATGAGTAAAGTAATGTTCTTCGAATAGAAAACTAATTTTTCTGGAATATTGCTACCATTGAGAAATTTGCAGTGGGTTGAAATCCCTTGAGATATGGTAATGAAATGAGTTAAGTGACCCACGTATCATCATAAATACGGTATTGACTAGATAAATAGCACAATAACAGCGCTGAATATAATAAGTGCACTGTGGTTTTGCTACACCGTCTGGTCTTGGGGTGCTACTTGAATTGATGAACTCATGCTCAAAAAAGTAGTGGTGTGCAAAGTACTTATAAATATATATATATTTCAATTGTTCTCGTAATTGATTGTGACCTACTACAATTAGAACAACACTGAAATCAAACTATTTCCATTATTTGTGAACTTTCAGGTGAATGAGCAAAATGTATATTGTGTGATATCTAGGAGAATCTATATAACCACTGTTTTCTTCCAGTAATATTGTTCACATCTCATGAAACGATAATGCATAAGCCATCAAAAAATGTTGCGGTGGACTTCCATCTATAATTCCCTTTGTTGTACTCATTTACAGACTCCACAAGCGCAAGCAAAGTCGGAATCTGCAGCCAGTGATTTCTACCTGAAGTGGAACTCCCCATAAAACTTCTCGAATTTCATGAACTCTTCTCTAGAGATTGCCAGCCACTTTAGCATCACTATGATGGAGTGAGAAGAGAGAGCTCCTTGGGCTGGCGGCAGCGGTGGGCGCTGCAACTGTGCTGCTCTGCGATGTGGTGCTGCCGTGCCGTTTTCATCCGTGGAGGCTAGACTGCTGCTGCATCCTTGAGCTATTATGAACTATTGACGGTCTCGACTACCTACATTGGCATTGCACAGATAGCGTCTCCGTGAACTTCCTGTGGACGACTGCAGCGGTACCAGAGACTTCAGAACGAGTTCGCTTTTGAGGTGGGTCGAAGTGAAATGTAGTGCTGGGTTCGGTCTACCTTTTTTTGAAAATTTTCCATCAAAAATGTCAATCCTCCATTCCATCCCTTTCCATAATTTCTGTGTTGGTTGGATTGGAGTTTAGGGTCTTCCATGATGAGAAGGGATTGGGTTTTATGTACACATGCTAGTATGTCAAGAATTATCATTTTAAACATTTTCTGGTGTTCAAACTACTCTAAATATTGTACTAATGCTTTGATTTAGGGAAGCTATGGTTCAACCTAATATGTATTTTACAAAGTAAACGCTGCTATAATATCGCCAATGGTTTAATTTATGAACAGCTAAAATATTGCATTTATTGAATTATAAACTTCACTCCTCTCCGCTCGAAATTATTCATTTCCTTGGGACCTTGCTTGACATCAATGTTTGTTCACAGCCCGAGCTCGACCCTCCTATTCGTTTGTGCTCGTGGGCCAGCCATGGTCCTGTCCTGCACTGCCAAACCTTCCTGGTTTTGTTTTCCACGACTGGCGTGGGGCATTTGCTCTACTGGTATAAATGCTTCATGACTTTAAAATACTATCAAATTATAATGCACTGGTGTTTAAATACTTTCCTTCACCGGTCATCATATTATCATGCACATTAGTTTTTCAAATACTTTACGATTAACATCAGGATACAATGACGGTTACCCGGTCAAGTCTGTACCCATTTCTGACAACTGGGTAGGGTGTATCTGAGTTCTTTCCTTATCCAACGGGGAGAAATAACTGCATGCCGCTGGGATTCAAAAACCGACACCCACCCATGAATGGTGCATTCTTAATCACTTAATTTTGAAAAATCATGCAGTCCTGTATTAAAGCGAAGGAAAAAACAGTTGAATATTTTTGTGTATTGTCCCAAACGTTCAGGTCATTGATCAGTAACCAAGAAGATGATAAACCTATTTTGAATACAGTTTTGTAGGCCCATTACCCACAACCAACCATGTTAGTTAAAGAATGCATTTTCATGCAACTGATAAGCATAAGGATGACAGTGAACCCAGAACAGGTGTTCTCAAAGAGTAAGTGTGTGAATTCATTTTATTCAATATTTATAATGAAAATAACTGCATGAATAAAAACAGTAAGTCAAAGGTTAAGACACCAGAAACAAGTCATAAAGAGACCTTGAAAGGGAAAAATTTGCAAAGGTGACTTGTTGCATGCACAGATCTTGAATATCTAATCATCCATTGACTAAAAACTATAATTAAACAAAATGCAGTGCTATCTATAAATAATTTACCAATAAAGATGAAATTTCTAATCTATTTCAAACGCTTTTCATAAGTTGTTAATTGTTTTTTCAGCTTTGATCGCAAGTTTGTTGTTCCCCATACCTTGCACTATTTGTATTACCAATGAAGAGAACATATATGTTACTTTGAGCCTCCTCAACCACAACAACGGTGTTCCAAAGGGAGGAATAAAGTAGGGATCATTGAGTGCAAACACGTACACAGGGTTTGTGCAATGTTTAAAAATCCACTAACATATTTCTGTAATAAGTAGTCAACCGCAAGCCATCTAATTTTGAATTGAAACTGATGAAAAATATATTGCAAATGAATATTTCTAATGAAAATCATCACTATACAACATAACTTACATTCTGGTAAATAATGAGTGAACATTTCCCTCAATGGAAAAATCTGAATAGAAATGCACATCCCATTAACCACAGTCTCATCTTATGTTTTGTATGCAAAGTAACGTCAATGCATAGAGCAACTAGTATAGGCTATCATGCTGCGCTTGACGTGCACTTCGATGGATTTTTAATGCAGCCTTGACCAATTCTCGGGAATGAAATTGTACGTTTTACTTCAGCTTGAATTAAGTAAGAACAGGTGCTTAATTTCTACCTCTCCTGTATGGACACAAATGTAGCGTAAATCATCACTATACAACCTCACTGGCATTCAGGTAAATTATTGAACATTTAGCACAATGGAAAAATATTTATTAGAATTGTGGCATTTTTATTCCACATATAGATAATTTGTCTTGTTGATGACTAATATAAAAGGTATATTAGAGCAAAGTTTAAATACCCTTTGGTATTGTAATGTTAAATAATCATAACTAGCAAATAATGTAGCATAACGAAAGTACAAGTATAATTTGTAATTACTGGTCAAGCACATCATTAGCAAGGTACAAAAAGACTAGAATTTGATCAATCGAGCACTTCACTCATTTCATTATCTCAACATTATTTTTGCATTGCAGGAAATTTTTTTGTTAATACTTCATAATACAATACTCACATACATTTTGTTTCAGCACATCAGGATGCTAAGGGCAACAAAATTGTTTACTATATGACTGGCTTATGTTCATCAGTGGAAAAATTTCCTTTGTGGGTCGAAATAAAATCAATAAAAAATTGAACAGCCAAATCATTATGACACGATGAAGAAAAGGCACTCTGCGTCATTCTTTTAACACGTTCCCTGCGTATTGGGCCATATGTGTACCAACAGGTATATTGCCCATTTAAGTGCAGGTATAAATGTACGAACTTTGATATTTCTGGACATTTTAAAAAATAATTGAAATCATACGAGGTTAAATGTCATCATGCAATTGTAATTTTCATAGTCATTAGGAAAAATAAAAACATATTCGAGCTGGTAAATCGATTCACCTGTTCGGCTACATACAAGCTAACCAAACCAACCGTCAACAGTCACGGAAACGCAGCGAAAGTGTTAAAAATTCTTAACCTTCACTTTTCAATTCATGTAGAGTCTAATCAAAACATGCCCATCACAAGTCTGTTTAGAGATTTGTGTTGGGAGAAGAGAACTACCAACGAAAAGGACCACAGTGATGGTGGTAGGGATTCATCAGGGGTGCTTGAACTTGAAGGCAGGGTCTTTGTAACGACCTGTAGGGATGGTAACCAATTCGAGGGAGGCCAGTGAATGGTCTTCAATGATTTCAATTGCTTATTGGGTGGCAATGGACTGAAGGACTTGGGTGGCAATGGGCATCTCAACCTGACGGAAGAGAAGAAAATAATTTGCTTATTAACCATAGGTGGATCTCTAAAAATGATAGAAACCCTTGAATAATTATAAATGACTTGGTACATTAGAATTACATGCTGGAGTAAATCAAAGTTTAATTTTGTAAAATTTCAATCAAACATAGATGAAGTTCATCAAAGTAGTTTTTGTAGAGAAATGTGACAAAGCCAGAATTTTGCCAAAGCAAAAGCGCTGGACCTGATATTAAAAGTGGATAATCATTTCCAATAGTATTTGTAACAAATAATATTAAGATAAGAAAAAATGTATCCAATTTTCAACCTACATAGCAGGCTCGTTTGTTGAAGTACCAAAATTTTGGTTCAGAAATAAATGGTAAAATTTATTTTATTTCACACTTCTGCACTCGTTTTTCATTTTTATATGCCATGAAAATTCAATACTTAAGGACCATATTTTATAAACAAAGCTTTCATACATACTAATCTCACTAACCTCAATAGTCATGAATGAAGTTAGGAAGGAAAATTGTACAATTCAATGAAATACTAACCATTGTTGAAAATTATGAAGACCCAGCTCTGCAGTTCCATAGTAGAGACACCAAATGACATTGAGTCACCACTGCTCAATAACTAGGTACTCTGAATTGCTACAGAGGCAACCTAAGTCAACTGCTTTTGTTTTCATTTGAAATAAGTTTTACTATAATTTATTCTTCTACACCAACATCTTTTATGCAAAATAGGAAATTGTTTGTAAACAATCTGAAAAATACACAAAAAGGGGTAAAGCATTTGGTTTAATTTTGCAGATTACGCCCATGACACATGCCAGTTAAAGAAACAGCCCTAAATATTAATTATCACTGTTACAGCAAAGTCTACACAAACGTACATCAATTCAATGCAATGATAATTGATGCTTCTAATACAGCACACACTTTACCATTAAGAATGGCATGTTGGATGAATATACTTTTCTAGATAGATAAAAAAATCTTTTAAATTCAATTTGAGACATAATAGTTCAGAACAGCTGATTTACCCCACTTCCAATAGGGCCACATTTATGATAAAGCAAATTAAAACAATACATTACCCAAAGCAAAAGATTTTAAGGCTTATTTAAATAGGATTAGCTATTACCAAAATTGTAGAATAAGCTTAATTTAAATCAATTCACTTTTGGATCCACAAGCATAACTAGTTAAAATTTTCAAAAGCCTAACAAGTCCCACCAAGCAGTTTCTAGAAATGCAAAGAGAAAAATGAATGAGAAGAGTTTTCCAATGCTTTTTCATGAAAATATTTAAACTCTAAACATATATGTAAATGACTCTACATACAGCTATAACTTTTTTACCAACTAATTGGGTCAACAGGGCAGGTAAATTTTTAAGATAAGTTGCAATTATGCTTATATAAAACTATGACTATAAGTTTGCAAAAGACTCTATATTTCTCTCTCATAATTCTATGAGAATACAATTTCTAATCTGGGGACTTAATTCTAATCTTAATTCATTACAATTTCTAATCCGGGGACTTAATTCTAATCTTAATTCATCAGGCTATGAAGAAAATGAAGTATTTTATTACAATAAAATTTTTTACTAATTAATACAGTAAATAAAGGCCACATATTGTGCAAATGAATTTTGGTGGTAATTTTATCATCACATTAATAGCTACCATTGTTGAAATACTACTGAAATATATCTAAAATTTTATTTAGATGTCAAAATCACTGAGCATTGATAATTTTATGCATGTTCAGCTTCACTTCAGACACTTAATATTTCAATTACATTCACACCAATTAAATCCAAACTTACTCACATATACAGCCATATCTGAATAAAAAGAAATAATGTTACCTAGTTCATTTTGGTAAATAAATGTCCGTGCCACCCTACAATTAACTTAATTTGCACCAAAAACATAATTAAATCGATAAAATAGGAAAAAAGACATAGAAGCCAAGTAATTCACTCGCAAAACCACTTCCACAATACATAAACAAAGCGAGTATTCGCTGTTTGACTGAAAGTTCGTGTTCGTGTTTTCCAACACGTTCGAAAACACAAACACACCGAAATCTGCGAACTTTTCATCTGTGTTCGTGTTCGCGGACTGCCGAAAAACACGAACTTCGGGCGAAAGATTGATAGTGTGGACGGGCCTTAACCAGACATGCTCGGTTCGCTGAAAGCTCGGTGGCCACGCTGCCAACTGGCTGGAGTGCAGGGATGGAAGGCACATTGAGACGCGTGCTGGCGGTTATCACCGTGATATTTGCTCAGTGTATCGGGGCCTTTAGTCTACCATGGCGGCGGCCACGGTACGCGCGCCATTTCAGTCACACGAGCGTACGTGTGAAAGCAAGTGTTTTGACTGCAGTCCGTGAGTGTGACTGACCGAAAAAACTGATCGCGTGAAGCCCCTTAAGCTAGCGAAAGCCGGCGCCTGGCCTGCGCCAGCGGATGCCTCAAGCTATTATTAGTGCTGTTTTCGACGTGATAAGAAGTGGTTGAAACTGCCGCGCACTCTTTTTTTAATACGTTATAATTATACATAGTCCAATTTAGATGCATGTAATTTCTGTCCAATAGTCGACAGTGGTTGTTGAAGAAATTGTGGTATCGATATCATTGTAGAAAGTGTTTGTCTAAGATTGTAACGATCTAAATTTCAGATTAGACCATTTGTTTACAACGTGTTCACAATATTTTACATATTAGGGTTGCCTTTGTGTCTCGTTAGGATTTATTTATACCTTCAGGAGTTTATCTGATGTACCATTTTGTGTATGTGTGACGTTCATTACAACCTGGCAATCATTTTAGTTTTTTCTCATGTTTTCTAATTGCACAGAAAATTTTCAACACAGTTGCAGGCTAAATATTTAAACAGACAAACCAAATAAGTGTAGCATTGTCAATTGCAAGGGTAATTACAACAAGGACACCAAATTTTGAGTGTTCAAGTTAACCAAGGAAGAGTAAAAGAGGCAAACTTGGCTGAATGTAAGATTTCCACACTTGCAGGAGTATAAAAAACGAAAAAAGGTTTCATTAACGTTTAATTGAACGATTTAAAAGAGCAACACAGGCCGCATATAGTTTATTAAATTTTTATAGGAGTATTTATTGATTATTTTTTATTGTTTTATGAGTTTATTTTCTCGATTAGCGTAAAGAGCGCTGGTAAAATAGTTTCCGCTCAAGTTCAAAACGTGGCATTATTGACACGGGTGCTCGATAGGTTGAAATACAATTTTAAGCAGCAGCAGCTGCAGCCGCAGTTGTAGTAAGTAGGTTGAAGCGGTTAAGAAAGAGCAGCAGGAACCAACCAGTCCGATCAGCTCTCTGGAAAAACAAATAATACAGTATGTAAATGAATGAATAAACACCGTAGAAAGTTATCAAATCAAAATTGGGCACGAATATTAGACGTTGTGCAGCAAGAACGCACTCCACACTAGCGCCAGCTAATCCCAGAGTCGCACACGAGTCCGGACAAAAACCCCGCAGGAGCTGCGTTACGGGGAAAGCAGCCGAGCGCCGCCTCCCAGACCCAGGGTACGTAGTAGTAACTATACGAGCAATAAAAGATACTGCGAGCAGATAAAAGAACCATACGAATTAACTAGGGGCGCCGACACGGCGAAGTAGTGAAGGAGAATTTCAGAGCACTAATTTCATAGCCAAATTTGTGAGCTCCACTCACCCAAGAGAGTTTTCACTCGGTGAGTCGGTAAGCCACTTAAGAGATTTTTAAGGAAAAGGAAAAAAAGATGAAAACAGTGGTAGGAAGGTGTTCATGCGTAAATACGTAAGTAGTGAGTTAGTTACCAATAATAGGGAGATGAAATAAGCCCTTTGGGCAATATATCGTTAGTTAGATGAACTCGAGAAGAAACCATTACAGTTTTCTCAAATCTCGGAAGTTCACCGTTCGCAAATAGGTGTTATAAATTTCGTAAGAATCGTTTTAATTGATTTAGATCTCCCGTAGAAGTAGTTCACAGGCAATTAGCCATTAACTATAGTTAGACTTAATTCTTAAAGACCTGAACACCAAGAAAATGATAACTCAGAAATAAAAATAACGAAATTCACAATCACACTCATACAAACTTAAACACAGCAAGATAAACAGGAACAATAAGCGAGGAGAAGTAGCACATAACCTCGGGGCTACGTATGTGGTAATTACTGGCGTCCTTCAGGTGCTGCTCAGACTGCTACTGCTCCCGTAAAAACTTTCAAATGCCGAATCTATCTGCGAAAAAAAACATCTCCCTACCATACCTCTGCTCAGCTCAAAATCCGCGGCAACAAATGACAGCGCGAAAGCAATGCATGGCTCTGCCTCCAAAGGCAATACGAAGAGGATGAAGAATTTTCCACATGTGCTTCTTCTTCGTCATGATTTTGTGGTTGTTCCTAGTAAATTTCTTGTCTGTGAGAAACATTGGCCGTCACAGTCGACACCACATGTAAGCCTACGTGGAGGATTTACTCGCTGAGCTATACCCCCAAGCATTTTCAATGTTCTGGGTTCTTGATTACCAACACCAAAGCCAGCACCACGTAAACCCAAGCAGGAGGACGAACAGCTTCATTATTCTTAGAAGAAAGATGCCATAAATTCATTTTTTGATTTTTCACCAGATAAAGAATTAACAAAGAAATATGATAATAAAGAAATATGAACGTAATAATATCTCGATCACAAGACAAGCTTGTGTTGGTTTTTATGTCTAAAGATTTCCAGAATAGTATTTTGTGAGTGATTGTTTACGATAACTCTACGTTGTGTTCTCCACTCACTGTTTCTCCATTTAAGGGAGGGGTTAGTTTTTCTCTGACGAAAATACTAAGCCCAAATAATAGTCTGAAAAGTTACTCCCAACTCTTTGAAGCTGCGCATGTCTGTATTATTATAGTCTGACATTTAACGATGTTATAAACAAAATTTTATGCTTCTTAAATATTCAGAAATAGAAGACACAAAGCAATTCAAAAAATTATAATTTATCACTAGACAACTGCAACTATCAACTGATAAAACCTGCTCTGTTGCTGATTACTGCCTTGCCATTGAGTCATTTTCCAACTGTAGCTGTGAACAATTGCGCAATCTTGCAGTACTTCCAAGCAAGCGAAAAGTACAGTCTGTTGTGTCCTCTGTAAACATTGATAAAATTTTGAGGGAAAAACCATCAGAAGGTTTAGAATAATCTGCAAAGAAACGTGTTTTTGATTGTTGACGAAGTGAAAATTCGACCTACTGTCGCTTTCTCAAATGGTGTTTTGAATGGTGTAGCAAAGAATGATCCTGACTCCGAGGCAACATCAATGTTGTGTGTAATGATGAAATGCTTGCACGGCGAACCTAGCCTTATGGTTTCAGTTGCACCTGTTCAGCAGCTTACTGCAGAGTACGAATACCAAGTTGTGAAACAAGCAGCTGACCTTGTTTAAGAGTCTGGTCGTATTATTATAAGATCCATGACCGAAAATCATAAAATTAATCAGAAGTTCTGTAAGCAGTTCAGCAGAACGTGCGATTTCCAGGCCATCCATCCTCTGGATCACACACGCGCTTGGTATTTGTTGTTTGACACTGTTCATTTGCTTAAGTGCATCCGCAACAACTGTATCACGGAAAAATCGCAAAAATTATCTCTTGATAAAAAAACGGTTGCATCCTTCTCTGATGTAAAAGATCTGCACAAGGCGGAAAGGACAACATTTTGAAGACAACACATTTAACCTGCTCAACAGTTTGTCCCTCGAAACTTCAACTTCAGAATGTACAGCATGTTCTAAAAGTTTAATGAAAAGGTCGTTGCCGCACTCAAACTTGAAGGAGAATTTGAGACGGCAAGTTTTATTTGATTCATTTTGAATTGGTGGAACACAGTTGATGCTAAGGAAAGAGACGTCAGACTAAAGGGCCGTATACACTAGGGGACATTTCGGCCGTGAGGCGCGGCACGTGTGTACGAGGCTCACCACTGAGGCTCATATTTGTGTGCGTTTATACGAAGTTTCCCATTCGCTCTGATCGAATTCGTAATGCGCAACACTCAAGAGCCTCGTAACTACCGTGGCGAATAGGGAACTCCGTTTAAACGCACACAAATATGAGTCTCAGTTGTAAGCCTCGTATACACGTGTCTCACCTCACAGCCAAAATGTCTCCAAGTGTAAACTGCCCATGAGTGATCAAAACCGATGTGTCTAAGATAAAAATTCTAGGAGTCTAGAGGCTTTCTTGGAAGAGTTCAAAGCAGCAGGGACAAGACAGGGTGCAACTCGTGTTCAGTGCCTAACTCATGACATAAAAAAGCTTTTGTGCAAACCATCGAGGGCATGATTGCTGTATGCAAACACTTGTCTTCAATTGGTTTTGACTATGTTCTTCTACGTGAGATTCAAATGATAGAATAGAAGAAAAATTTTCAGTCTATAGACAGTTAACGTGGGCGAATTCCTATATAACTGGTGATGTTACGACATCTTTTAAACAACGGATAGAGCAATTTGCAGCATCGTTCTTGGAATCAGTAGAAGCCTACACCTCCAATGAGAACGCCCGCACCTTCATAGACCCAATCAGCTCCGAGAATCCATTTTCCATGGAAGAATGCGTATCAGAAGTTTCTCTCGCGCCAGGAAGAGAGGTCGGGAGCCTATGTGGCAGGGTGGCAGGAGGAAAAATGTGAGATAGAGTTGAATTGCTCTGACGATGAACCTTTGATCAGTAGTGAAATGAGAGATTTCGTTGTAGAGGTTTCGAGAGAGTCTTTGAAAATCCCTCATATGTGCACTCACGAGCTGGTTTGAGTGGGGTTGCGGTTTGTAAAGAAGGCCAGGACTAGAGCCTGTTGTCGTCAGAGGCTTATGACCATTCTTTCTGTTATGGATGAATTTTACGACCTTCGACTATCATCTAACAAACTATACAAAAAGTTGTCTACGGTCCTTTTTAAAGGCCTGCATTATTTATATAAAGACGACGAAAAAAATGCCATACTGTATCAAACATCCCTCAAAAAAGCCCGTCTGTCCAACCAGCGTGTTGTTGGTAATTATTAACTTAGCAAGGGTATTAAAAGGAATTATTAGCTATTTAATTACCTAACATTCTTCTGTTATTGTGTTAATATTTAGTTATGTCAACATCTATGACTCATTTAAGAATGAGGAAACATTTATGTTTAATACATCTACCGGCCTTCGCTAGCGCAGTCAGAGACTCGTGCATGTCTCCTGAGACTCCTTGTTCTAGGCATTAAATTTCAATCGTGACTGAATAAATGGTGAAATAAATTTTCCACATATTCTGGTAAGAATGTAGAATCTTAATAATTTCATTTCTTCAGTTGAAGGGAAACCCATTCTGTATCTATTATATCAGCTCTATCTCAAGATTTCACTACAAATCATGTGTTAAAACATTACTGCGTAGAGCACATTATACATATTTCAAGTTCGTATAAAATACTCCAGGAAGATGAAGGCTTTATGTAGAAGATTTTCATACACAATAATAGCCCAAAATTTTCAGTGAATCAAATTGGCAGAAAATTTCTTGACCACTATTTTTCTCTCCTCCTGAAACCTTGATCGCACCAAAGCAGGAAATACTCAGTTGCTCACCGTTCCTCGGTTGTTGTATCGACTATTCAGCTACTCGGCTATTCTGTTGTAAACGAGAGTTCTTGGTGCTAGTGTAAACTTTTTCAGTTGCATTTGCGTGCAAGTTTATTAAACGAATATTAAAATTTAGGATTCAAATTGCTTCAATTTATTGTGGGGAAAGCGACTAGATGTATGCTTGAAGAGTTGCGGAATCTATGAATTTCGAAACATTTGCCAGTGAATATGTTAATTACGACGTAAGTTTTTATTTTTATTATAACTGTCCATAGTAGAAGGCACCCGCACTCTGATTCACTGCACCTGTCTTCAGGCTATACCTGTGGTGACGAGCGTGACCTGCGAAAGCTCCCTGCAGGTTCCTTTTAGCAGGTGGGTTGCACTGACCGCTGGAGGCAGAGGACGACGTGACCTCAGCTACGATCAACCTGTCTGAGGAGGTGATCTAAAGGTCAGTGTAACAGGATGTTTTATTCTAATCAATCAAGTATGATACATATCATCTTGTTCATTGTTTTTCTCGAAATATTTCAGGGGAGCAGTGGTTTTTCATGCGATATGTAATCTAATAAAATTTCTGTTTCTATTATTGATTGGTAATTTGACCGAATGGTGTTCAGAAAAGGACGGTAAGATCTCTGTGCTGAGTACTGCTTGGGGAATGTTTGTAATTGCTAGGTCAAGAAGAGTTTTGAAAGTGTTTTTAATGAGCGTTGGTTGTTGAACTATTTGTGAAGGATTAAGTCTGTGCAGCATCCTGTTCAGCTGATTGTTTTTACTTGTCAGATCTACGTTAAAATCTCCGAAAACACAGGAAGGTATTTTGGCTGCAGAGATTATTTTAAGCCTATTTTCAATTAAACCTATATTGGACGTAGAGATGCTGACGGATGTCTGTAAAGAGTGCCAATTATGAAAGACTTGTGTTTTTTTACTTGAAAGCCACCTACAACGAACAAAATCTTCGCATTTTAGAATCTTTGTTCAAATCTACTCATAAGCCTGACTTAAATAAAGACATGAGTGCCGTGAAACTGAACATTGCGTCACCCTACTGACATATTTCTGTGTGTATGTATGTGGAGTGTGTTTGCGCGCATCTTTTTGTTAGGTTCCCATGTGTAAATGTATGAATGTATGTTCTGATAAAAGGGTGGGTGAATGACTTGATGGGAATGATCGTTTTTACTGTAGTTGAATTATCAGTAGGATTTAAGTTTTATAGATGTTTGTTTGCTCATTTTTTGAACCTCTATGAACTTTCTGTATTTCAAATTTTTTGAACTTTTTGACTTTTTCCTATGTTTTTCAGCACTGAAGATGGAATTAAAACACTCCGCAACGTTTGCCATAAAAAGAAATGAATGAAAATGTATATTTTTACGTTGGTTCTCTTTTTTTATCTTACGCGTGAGATTCCCTAAGAATCGACCTATTGGAAATATAATACTTGAACATTGTGCCAAACCATTTCTATGTCTTCGAATTTTTCATATATCCAAAATAAAGGTGTTTAGTAGACACCTATGATGAAAGTGCATGAACGGCTACCTTTCATACTCTTGACTCCGTTATAACGGTACAATGTGTAGCTGGTAATACTGAAACATGAACTTTCGACTCGTGAATCGATCCATGTTTCAGATACGCATAAAACATCGATATCGCTAGTGATCAACATTACCCTTATGTCATCCATTTTACCATTGAGACTGCGAGCACTTATGTGCAATATTTAATGTTATTTATCTCCTTAGGCAGATCTTTAGTTGAGTTATTTTCACTTGTTAGGTCTAATGCCGAACTTGCTACTTTGTTTTACTGCTCACTAAATTGTTTTTTTTTTCTTATTTCCTTCTTTTTCTCATTTTTTATAGAAGGCACATACCGAATTCTCTACTCAGACTTAAATCATATGTTACCACATGTCTCTAAATCGGAAAATAATTTAGATACTCAAGATCTTTATATTAATTCAATAACTTTGCTGTCACTTCGATTCTAATCCATTTCGTCTTTGCTACATCTTATGTGTTATATGCAGATACAACTGGTATGACAGCCTTGTAACTACATTATTCGCAATTTATGATCCCTAATGCTCCCACTCATGGACTGAGTTTGCGCTCTCCTTATGAAATCATACTAGATTTTAGACAATTTAGGCTACTAACCTCTGTGTGTTTTAGTTTCTCTTTATTTCTTAAATTTTCTATAAATAGGAATGTCTTTATTTTAACTTGACTCTGTAGTCTGTATCATCTTCCTTATTTTCACGTCACATTTTACTTACTGTTCCTTAATTGTAATTACTGACCATGTTGATATACTCGATAATATTGATCCAGATCTCAATCATTTGGATAGACTGCATCCAAACCTAAATGAAACTAGGAATTGTAAATACCTAAATATTAAAGAATTCAATGAATCGATGAGAAAAAACTGTAACGATTTCTCAATATTATGTTGGAACTGTAGGTCCATTTATCCGAAAATACATGAAATATCTTGCACTATCACTGAGCTAAACAGCAATTTTGATGTTCTCAGTTTCACCGAAAGTTGGCTAGATGACTCAACCAAAGACCTAATTCAAATTCAGAACTATAATAGCCATCATTCACTCCGAAATAACAAACGTGGCGGTGGCATCAGTACGTACATATCTAAACGCATATCATCGAAAATCATTTCAAGTGCAACTATGAATCGTGAACATATTGAGACTCTATTTATAGAACTATCGAAAAATGATAAACGGATTATACTTGGGACTCTATATAGGCCCCCTTCAGCTTGTAACGTCTCTTTCCTGAACGAGATTCAAAGCAGAATATCTCAGTTTAACAAATCTCTATACAATGACATAATAATTTGCGGGGATTTCAATTACGATCTTCTACAATATGAAAGATGTGAGCAAATCTCAAACTTCATAAATGTTTTTCAGTCTAACTCCTTCCTTCCAATCATAACGAAACCTACGCGTGTTACATCTGAATCAGCTATACGCTGCTCGGTAATATTTTTATGTTAGATCCGACTGATTTTCTTACAGGAATAATAATTTCTGACTTATCTGACCATTTTCCGGTGTTTCTCATCAAGAAAAATGTCTATAGTCCCTGTAACAGCCCACTGGCTGAGACTTTTTAATATCGTTGTGTAAACGAATATAACTTGGGAACAATGCGAACTGTTCTAGAAGAACTATGAACTGGATAATAATGCAATAAACATTGATCAAGCAATACTAAATCTAACTGAAATTATAACGACCGCATACAACCAGTGTTGTCCAATAATCAACCGCACAATTACGCCGAAAAATAGACAAAAGCCTTGGATTACTGAAGATATTGTGATCAATATAAAAAAACGTCAAGCTTATCTAGCCTTACTATACGAAGGACGAATATCTAGGGTAACATATAACAGATTCAGGAATCATGGGACAAATCAAATACGACCTCGAAACAAAACTACTTTACGCGCAAATTTACTGAGTACAAAACTGATATTAAAAAAACTTGGCGCCTGCTAAATTCATGCTATAGACCGAATAATAATGCTAAAAAAACAATTGAGTCCATCATTCACGAAAATGTAAAATATTGCGACAAACAAGATATTGCAACAGTGTTTAACAACTTTTTTATAAATATAGGGAAAAATATTGCCGATAGTGTCGTTAGTGAACCTACAGACCACCTGCAATACATGGACCGTGTCCGTGAACACAACTCATTCTTTTTCACGCCCTCTAATCCCTCCGATGTAATTACGTGCATAAACAACTTGAAAAACAAATCAAATGGATTAAATACATTCTCAGCTAAAGTTATTAAGGCTATAGCCGATATATTAGCACCGTGCATATCTACTATTATCAACCATTCAATTTCTCAAGGTATCTTCCCCAACTCTCTCACAACTGCCAGAGTGACCCCTATTTTTAAAAAAGGCGATAAAAATTGCATTAATAATTATAGACCTATCTCTGTACTGCCAATTATTAGCAAAATATTTGAAAAAATTGTGAATAAAAAAGTTTATTCGTATTTTGAACAAAAAACTTTTCTCTACGACAAACAATACGGTTTTCGATCTAAAAAATCAACGACACAAGCTATATTAAATCATTTACGGTACCTTTACTCTAAAATAGATGTAGGAAAGCTTGTTTTCTCCGTGTATCTTGACTTTCGAAAAGCATTCGATTGTGTGGACCATAACATACTACTCTCGAAACTACACTGTTATGGCATTCGAGGAATCGCCCATGATTGGTTCAAATCATACCTAACAAATCGGAAACAATACGTTGTCATTGACAATGAAAAATCAGACCCACAGACAATTGGCCATGGAGTTCCACAAGGATCTGTCCTTGGGCCTCTCCTATTTCTGATATTTATAAATGATATTATCGAATCTACATCATTTTTCAATTCCATACTTTTTGCAGATGACAGCACGCTTTCTGCGGTCCTTCCGAACCAAAACCCCGCTATGATTGCGGAGAGTATAAATAATGAACTCCATAAAGTTTCATTGCGGCTTAAAGCTAATAAAATAAGCCTCAGCATCGATAAAACAAAATATATTACATTCTCATACAAGAAAAATATATCTCTCCCACGCATAAAAATTGGCGAAGGTGAAATCGAAGAAACCAACTCATGCAAGTTTCTGGGCAGCATAATAGATAAACATCTGACCTTTAACGAGCACATCGCTCATATTAGTTCTAAATTATCCAAATCCATCGGAATCCTGAATAAAGTTAAAAATTACCTGCTTGAAACGGCTTTACAAATGCTCTACCGAACGCTAGTTTCACCATACTTGCAATACGGAATAGAAGCATGGCACGGAACTGATAAAAAAAAAACAATAAAATTTTTACTCTGCAAAAAAGAGCCATCAGAGCGGTAAAGAATCTAGAATATAATGCTCACACAAATGATTCATTCAAAAATTTACAAATACTTAAACTTTCGGATCTCTACAAAATCTCCATTTGCAATTTCATTTACAAAACATTGTCAATTGATGGCGACAATAGCCTAAAACAATTATTAACTGCGAAAACTGGTCATCACGACCATTTAACCCGAAATAGAAGTAAATTGATGCTTCCTTATTATTCAAAGGCCGCAACACAGTATCCTCTTCGCTGGAACTAAAACTTGGAACTCAATACCTGCGGAGATCCGTGATAGTAATTCTTACAAGATATTCAAAAGAAATCTTCAGTCTCACTTCTTATCGAAATATTAGTCGTGTAAGATCACCAAGTCAAATCTTGTCTCCTACATGACTGTTTCCAATAATGTAATATGCCATGGGTAATATCGCCGATATTCAGTCTACTGTTAAATCGTTTGTCGAATGTATTGTTAATATACTCCTTATGACCTATATTGTAAAATGAAATATCTGATATCGAATAAATTATCTCACTGATCAGTCTAATGCGAAACTAGGTTAAATGATTTAGGTAAAACAGTATTGTAAACCTTAGAATAACGTGATGGTAGGATGCCCCAGAAGTCGCTGAACTTATTCGAGCCCACAGGTAGCTATATTCAAACTTGTCCATTGTACTAGACTTAAGAAACATTTTACCTCTGTATCTCTTGTGGTAAATAAATTGTTTAAATTGTTTAAAATTATTTAAATAAAGCATATGGTATTAGCCTCCAGGTCATTATTGCTGCGTTCCTGGTTGTGATTTCAATTTTAGGAGAAAATTTAATTTATTAAATGTTATTTAGTCACAAAATGGGAGCGGCAGCGACACAATTTTCATCACGTATTTTTACGAGGGCGCAATGGTGGTGGTCCTGTTTCCGGTGTTTGCTTACCGGAGGACAATTATTTATATGAGCATTTGATGTAGGGGAGATAATTGTCTTCCAAATCCCATCGCATTTTCATCAAATAAGTGAATTGGTGTTCTCGTCACATTAGAAAGTATTTGGGGTATGAGGTCCCCAACTGCGTGATCAAAGACTTTTCTATCGATGTATTTATTGATAAGTAGTTCAAAACTGCCACTGTTCTTATTAACGAATTTTGCCCTCTGTTTCTGGAGCTCTCAGTTTTGTGGCTTTTTCTGAGATATATAATTCCATTGTGAGGTTTGTTGTGATGCAAGTTATCCCTTTACTGCGTGGAGGAGACAGTGTCCGTCCCCGAAAGTGTAAGCAGGGAGTATTTTTAGCGATCGTTTCAGTCATCTAGTGTGTCTGCAACGCGTTTGTAAATTTGACTCACTGCTGATTTTTGGGTATTAGTATCGGTTTTGTCGTACAATGGGGGCCTTGCAGAGGCAAGAGATTTTCTCACGGGGTCGTTTTCCATTGCAGTGATTCTCTACGTGACTGCGCAAGGGATTTTGATTTCCGGAAAGAGGATTGATGAGCAAAAATTTTTCCGAATAATTAGATTTTCTTTGGAATGATTTTGAATATCGTTATTTGCTCTACTTTTCCCTGTTCCTGCGTACGCATTGGAAAGTTGAGGATGGATTGAAAAGGAGGGCTTGTCATAGTCACTATTCGTGTCAGTTGCTTAAGTAGCGCAAATTTATTGTTCGTTCCTACATTATAGTGGTCTGAAATCGAGTTAGGGAAAGGCTCAGGTTCTTTCACGTTCCTCACGCTGTGAGTATACGAGTTACTCAAACCTCTGCTTGATGACGCTTTCAATTTTAAAGGGTTTGGTGTACCATGTGCATTGACGTGCGTACGCTTATTTTATTTTTCAAAGTTTAAGATGAGAATATTTGTTTCATTCCTTGAAGTTTTCGATTCACTCGAGTGATCTACAATTCCATTTATTGTTTGACATTTGTTGAAATGAGGGCAATGTGGAACGGAGATTCGCTATGTTGATTTAATTGCACTTTCTCAAAGAAAACAAAAGTTTTCTCCCTGAGTGCGAAGCTATTGGAAATTATTGAGTGTGTCAGCATTTTTATTTTCTGTGTAAGTTAGATATTGAATCAAGTTTAAACTCAGGTTTTCGGAAAATTTCATCGCTTTGTTGAATTCTTGCGCACTGCAAACATTAACAACATAAATACGAGAAAGTGCGTACTTCCTTACAATAAGTTTTTTGATTCAAGTGAGGTCTTAGTGCGAATGGCATAGACCATCAAAACTTAGTATATAATTATTAAATAGAGGCATGCGATTTATAGTATGGAGGTCATCAATGCGCCCATAGGGAACAGTTTGGATGCATCGCGAACGATCGATATCCTAGTTCAGATTGTGCTTAGGATATTGTCACCTATCAGCAAAGTATTAAAAGGTTCTCAACAATTAGAGTCGACTACAGAAGAAATACTGGCAGGAACTACAGGTGCAAGGTAGGTCTCGAGAACTTATATTTGAATTTAAAGCAAAAAGTAGCTCGGTTAAGATCTGAATGTTTGAAGCTGTAAAGATAATCGATGACGGGCTAGGAGGCTAACGCTGTATCAATGCTTTTTTGAAAAATGCAGCTTTTAGAAACAAATTGTGAATAATTTCATGAATTTTTGGCGAGCTTGTTATCTGAAGCGAGTGTAGTCTTGCAGTTGTGTTTTTTGCTGTGAGGAATTGTTTGCTGAAAATGTTTACTCTGAGGGCGTTCAAATTTTAATTGCCTAAACTAATGTGTTGCCGGCCGAATCTTAAAGAGTGAACGTAATTCGCAATTTTTTTTCGTATTATTTGAACGTTCTAATGTGTAGGTCCAAAGTTTGGGCAATTGCTTAGCGAAAATCTTCATTATCGAACTGCTCGTAAGGCTAATAATTCGTTTAGTATATAAATTTTAACACAGCTGAAAATAGTGATGGTAGTGAGTGATAATAACATTTTTAATCAAGCAACCATGAATGCAAGTCAAGCTAAATTGGTCTCTCTTCCAAGTTTTATGACGTTGGAAGCTTTCATTTGGTTCTGCCCAATAGAACTCATGTTTAAATTTCACATTATTAAGGATGGAAATACTATGTTTAACCTGAAAAGGAGAAGACTAAAAACACCGTACATAACATTTACTCGAATAGAAAATTGCAACAAAAAAAATTGAACTTATCGAGCATTCGCTCATCTTCAAAAATCTTAAATTGAATCGGAGACAAATTTTCATCTAATAAAAATTTATAAATTACTAATTTTAAACGGGCGGTTACATTCGTCAGAATGATCCCTAATAGCTAAATGAGAAGGGCTAGATAAAATATTTCCTGTGCGGTAACTTTTGCCTCGATGCTCAGCCTCCCTTCAGCCTAGAGTACCCGAAGTCAATCTGGCATGCTCAGATGCACATCGTACGCCACAAAATTTGTAAATTAGATAGGCCTGCATCTCGGTAAGAAGCATGTTTTTGAATCGAAAAAATGACCCTCTGTTAAAACCATTAACTGAAACTACCTTAGAAGTTATTCCTGGAAAATATCAGTCAAACAGTGCTAAAATTTCTTTCGTAATTTCTTCCGACTGAGGCCCAAAGTACGGAAACGAAACAAATCGAACGTTCTCAAAGATTGATTCACCTGAAGGTAGTTTGTTGAAGTTTTTTTTAAATTTACCAATATGACACTTTATTAATCGTGCAGAAAAATTATTCTTGCGGAAAAATTCTTTCAAAGTGGTGAACTCATCATGAAAGGACTTATAAAAAAGAAAAACACTTTATTTTCAAAATAGATGACACAAAAAAGTCATCTTTGGTTTTTATAATATCATAAAATAAGGGTAATTATATGCTATACTCACATGAGTATCGTAATACCCATGTCACTAGTCGAAATAAATGATTGAGGGCAAAATATTCCCAATGTTGCTTGATCTAGGATTGATTATGTGTATAACTACAATAACAAAAGAGAACAGAATTACAGTAACGATGCATTGTTGAAAACACTCTTTTTAGTGCACACTTAGATTTCGTGAACTAAAATACGAAGCTCAGAGACTTGCGATATAAGGAATTGGTTGACAGTGAAACGGGTGGATTGAAATAATGCTGCGTCTAAGGCAGCGAGGTTGACATTCAGAACTATATACTCACTCTCACGTCTATAATCACGGGACTCGAAAAAAATGTCTGACATCCCGCAACGAATTTAGGAAATTTCCATGCTAATAATAGTGGCACAAAACAGTCTACCTGAGTCAGAAACATGAAAACGATTGTTCTACAACGGATATCATGACATGTACAATAAAATTGGAGTAATACGTAAAATTGAAAACCTAGATAGGGTTGTCAGGACATATTTAAGAGCGCAAAAAATGATCCGAAAATTTGGATCATACAAGCCCAACAAGAAGATTTAACGATGTGAATAATAGAAGAATACATCAATCTCCTTTAAGAGTTTTAAATTAGAAAAAAGTTACATTATCACCGAAGTATGATGCAGTACAAATGTTTGTATCAAAAGAAAAGAAAAAAAGAAAAACGGTTTATTTCCAAAAAAAGTTGGCACATAGATACATGAAAATCTATTGGCTTTTAAATATTTCTTAAAATAAGACGTCCTTAGGCAAACGTAACATACGAGGCGTACTAATTGGCATACTGTGCATGTTTTACTAATAGACAAACCATACGAGGTGTACTATTAGACAAACTATACGAGGTGTACTAATAGACAAACCATACGAGGTTTACTAATAGACAAACCATCCAAGGTTTACGAATAGATAAACCATACGAGGCGCACTAATAGACACACTATACTACTCGTACTATTAGACAAACCAAACATGGCGTGCTAATAGACAAACTATACGAGACGTACTGATAGATAATCCATGCATGGCCGGCTAATAGACAAACTATACGAGACGTACTAATAGACAAACCATACGTGGCTTAGTAATAGATTAACCCTGTCAAGGAAAAGGATTAAAAAAATTAAGTTATTTAATTTGGCTAATTAAATAAAAAATGTCCTCTCTTGGATATTTTAGATTCCAAGAGATGGCTGACAACTTATAAATTATTTAAAAACTACTAGAAAATTCTTCGGAATTCATGAATTATTAGTTAAACAGTAAGAAAAGATAAAAAAACGCTATACCGAAGCAGATTAAAACACCGTCGTAAATGACTACCAAGTACTGAGAAAAGGTTAGTCACAAAGTAATTTATAAAGAACATCGCGCAACGCAGCACGCATATCTAGAAACGCGTAAGCAAACTGACCCGAAAAAAGAAATATAAGAGCTGTAAACATTAAACGCTTTAAAAATTAATGTCCTAATAAATTTCACCTTGAAAATATATGGCAAAAAATTATAAAAACTGATTCCTAAGCTTGTAAAAAACTGTTTTTTATGTATAGAACACTCGAACCTATTCTCAGACCGATGCAACGAACAATCATAGAAGGAAAGATTGAGTGCCTTTTCAACTTCCATTGTGAACATAATGTTTCTGTAGCGTTTATTCAAGTAATCTAAGAAAAGTGGGGCATGAGAAAAAAGGTATCATCTAAAAAACGTCTATAAAAGAATCGGTTTAAAACTTACAAGGCATTCATCTAACCGTTTTTTTTTCACTATGACACAGAAAATGTTTGCAAAAGCTGGAGGCGGAACCAGTCCCATTCCCAAACCTTCAAGTCGTTGATAAAATTTCCCGTCAAAAATACAAAATGAACTAAATACTGCCAACTCTAACAATTTAGCAAAACACACTTTCGGAAGACTTAGTGTGACGACTGGTAAAAAGTGAAACCAAGATAATATTTATAGTCTCGCGCAGGGTTGCGAAGTCGGAGTCGGAGTCGGGAGTCGGAGTCGCCAGAGTCGCTTGTTTTAGGGTGGCGTCGGAGTCGGAGTCGCTTCTCTGAAGTGGGTGGAGTCAAGATTGGAGTCGCTATTTCTGGATGTCTGCGATTTTAATTTTTGCAAAAAAATTATTTATGATTGTTTCAAACCAAAATTAAACAAATCAGAGTTAAAATACTTTACTGGAAAGATAAAAAATACGCAATGTTTTTGTTGATCATTTTTTCGAAGTTCGAAACAGCGTATTTATACCCATTACCTAATACTGTCATTGATGTCTAGTCATTGTGGGTTTGCACTCATACAGATGAGATACCTCAGAGTACAGAATAAAATTTTCGAACTGGAGCAATAATGCATATTTTGCAGTTAAAAACTAGGAATTAGTGATTGAAAGGATCGCAAATTCATTCAATTTATTTCTGTTTCGTGACTTTCCTCTTCAATTAATAGAAAGGAAGAAGAAACTAGTCGTAAATGTGTTGCATGTTACTTACAAAACAGCTCAGCGGATGCCATACATTGTGCTCTCTTAAAGAGTGGTAACTCTGTACGCTCTTAATGTGTCTATATTCTATCCCAGTGGTTCTTTACAACAATATTTTCTATTCTTTTGATTATGCTTTGATGTATTGATTGATAATGAATAATCTTTACAGAAACTTAAAGTTATGTTGTGATCAAAATATTTCTAGTCTTTAGGTTATGATACATTGATAATGAAAACATTGATTGAAGCTATGGTCTGATACATATAGACTTCTAGTTTTCAGATTATGATATCACAATTGATAATGAAAATTTACTTAGCTGATTCTAATGTTGATTACTCGAAAATTAGTAGATTTTTCAGCAATGTGAAGTACCTATGTATTTCAAAATGATCTTAGTGTTTCGTTTACTTCCTTGTCTTTAGGTCAAGTTAACATGTATTAATAATGAAAATTTCTGCTCATTTCCAAAGTTATTCCTTGAATGTTGTCTTGCGTCCTTACTTCGCTAAAATAGAGATTTTTATAATTATGTTTTCATAATTTTGAAAACTGAAATAATATCTGTTTCTTAGCATTATATTATTAATTACTTCTTCTTAAGAAAGATTTAGAAATGTTGTAAGGCGTTAGACTTAAAAAGCAAAGGAAAGCCATTAAAGCGAGGAACCGATTTTATTAATTAAACTTCGGCCACTTCCTGATGTGCCGGTATAAGGTCAAAATTCCATCAACATCCGCGGGACCCACAATTGGCAGTCCAACACAACTGGAAGAAGAGAATATACGGGCTGTAAGGCGTATCGTTACCAACGCATTTATTTAAGTTTATACGAAAAGAAATTTATTAGATATTCGATATCTCAAATGGCATTTCAAATCCCTACCCAATACACCTACGAAGCGGGATGGCTTGGCCTCGAATCACTACGACGTTGAGTTTTAATAAACAGCACAGCTCCGGCGACAGGATTAATCGTACAGGTGTGGCGGACAACCATAGGCGGACAACAACAGGGCTGGTCAAAACGCGCAGTCTAGGGCAGACCTCAAAGTTATTCTAGAAGAAGAAAATTTACGTTAATATACTGAATTTAGCAATAGTTACCGTTTACTGGGCATAAATTTCATATCGTTCAAGATATCACATTTTTAAGTTCAATGAAGAGTTTCAATGTTGCACCAACCTTGAATCTTCAATGGGCACATTTCAAGAGGCAATTATAGACGGCCATTAGAGGAAAAATAGAAAGTTTAAGTAAGAGACGACCTAGTACTTTTAAGTATTAAGGTAATAAGAAGATAACTTCTCATTAAGGAAACCATCCCACTTGTTCAACTTTTTTAGTCCGATTCGTTTGAAAGTTGGCCAGTATATGTATTTTGTAAAAGTAAACCTTTTTTACTCCTGTCATTTTTTCGATTTAGGCCTTACTTTTTTTTTTTGACGAAAAATGTGTTTTTGGTATATTTTTATTGAAATTTCAGATTGGAACTCCTCCTTCAGTTTTGATGCTAGAACAAAAACAAAGACAGTTTTAGAACCCTTGGAACATTTCTAACAAACACTCGTTCAGTTTTTTTCAAATTCAAATTTTTTCTATTTTTTCAAAAATTTATAAAATTTCAAAAATCAGCAACAATTTTTTGGGTTTAGAGCTATATATTTTTTCAAAGAATTCGAATTTGAAAAAAGCCAAACGAGCGTTTGTTAGAAATGTTTCAAGGATTCTAAAACTGTCTTTGGATTTGTTCTAGCATCAAAACTCGAGAACTAGTCCCAGGATGAATGTTGAAAATTCAAAGTGTTGGGTATAAGCAAAAAATAAAATTTTGTGTTGAAGTGTAATATAATGAACAATAATTGATGTAATTGAATGCAGTTTTAATTTTTATTTCGATACTTTCCATACATAACTTCATATTCAAACTGTGAATTGTGATTTCATAAAAAAAAAAATTATAAAAATTTTTACTCATCAAAAAAATAATTTTTTTCTTTTTTCAGTCTGATTCTTATGAAATTTGACTATGATATGTAACCTTTGAAAAGAAACACAATTGATTCTATTCATTTTTTTGATTCAGGCCTTAGATTTTGCAAAAATTTGACATATTGGTTTTTAGGTATTGATATTTCACTAATATTGATATTTCAAAATGGGACTCCTCCTTCAGTTTTGATGCTAGAACAAAAAAAAATGCAGTTTTAGAATCCCTGGAACATTTCTAACACACTCACGTTCGGCTTTTTTTCCATTTCCCATTTGTTCTCTTTTTAAATGGGGTCAAAATCAGGAAAAAATGGAAAATTTTGGGTGCTTTTCATTTATTTTGATATTTCAAAATGTAACTCCTCCTTCAGTTTTGATGCTAGAACAAAAGCCAATACAGTTTTAGAATCCTTGGAACATTTCTAACAAACTCACATTGAGCTTTTTTTCCATTTCCTATTTGTTCTCTTTTTATGTGGGGTCAAAATCGGAAAAATTGAAAAAGTTTGGTCGCCTTACCCCCCCGGGGGGGGGGGGAATTATTGTCCGTAGCGCCATAAAATTTTAGGAACGAATAGTCTACCACCTAAGGGTCCTTTTACAACAAAAACATGCAAAATGACCATGGAATCGACAGAATCTGGCAAGGGCCTGGGATGGTATCCTTAAGAGGTAATTAGAAATTTTAAGTTCGGCGCTCTGGGCCAATTTTATTGTTTTTAAGTTTAAGGTTTTAAGAACTCCTAAATAGGAGATTAAGTATATTTCCCAAATAGGGCTTAACACGTACTAGGCCTCTCAGTAAGAGTTTTAAGGGGCTCAAACATGGAACGAGAACGTAAATTAAAGTTAACGAAAATTCAAAAGAGTGATCACTCAAAATGAAGAAGGTATTACGAAGAATCGGCCATGATATTTAAGCGGTCTGCCCAGAAGCACTCCCCGCTACTGCTCCCCACCCCAAGCACGTTAATTTCCTAAGCTACTTTATCTTTTTCTTTATGTGAAAATTTAAGAAATACTTAATTTCTACAAAGGTAAACAATATCGGTATTGGGACACATGGAAAAAAATACAATGTAAAAGAGCTGCAGTGAAAATAATCACACAACACTAGAAAAAACTTCACTTAATCACACACATGTTGTAACTGAACGCAATGCACTATCTCAGCTGCAATGATTGTTGCAGTTATGCGATAGTACAAATTTTATTACTGAAAGCGTTCCATATTGCACCAAAAATAGAAAATGGAAATAACGTGGGCGAACATTAAAATAAGAAAGTGTCAAATACATAGTAAATAGTCAGCCGAAAATAAAAAACAGTATCATATTACACACAGAGTAGCTAAAAGTGGCTTTTATTCTTAAAGAAAACGTTCTGAAAACGTCAGGCCCCTGCGACGAAAGCAGAACTACTTTTCGTATTATAGCTGAGATGTAACATATGTTTTATTTAGCAATAATATGACACTTTCTCTATATTGTTACCATGCATAGTGTAGATACCGAGAAGAAAAGGCAGAGTGCAAATTTGCCTATCTGATCAACATGTGTGTCATAATTTTTGGGATTTTGAGCATAGTATTTGAATCAACTATTATAATTCCGTTGAATTGATGTGTACTCAGTAATATAAAAAAAACTGTTGATACTTTTCTATGCTTCTCAGGGTAGGCACTGCGTACTTTGCCTTCTGATAAGACACCTGTCTGCAATGTATACAGGGTGTTGGAAAATTTAGTGCAAATATTTTAACCATAAGTTAAGTCATCATAATCGTACACTGAGTGAATTTTTTTGGCAAAATTCAGTTTTTTGAAGAAGTTACAGCGTTTTTAATTTTTAATCCTGAAAACAATTTTCGCTGTAATATAATCATTTTCTAACCGATTTCGATGAAAATTCCTCACAAAGTAAATCTTTCAATGCTCTATGTGCAAACGTTGGTAAAATTTGTAGGAAGTATAAAATAACTAGGGAAATGATGTCTAAATTTAAAATAGGCTATTCAAATTTAGAGTCACAGTTGTGAAAAAACAAGAAATCTACGATCTAAGCCTATTTCAAGACCTTTTAAATGAAATAATGCGTGGCAAAAAATAATCAGATTAAGTACATTTGCAGAGAGGAAACTGATTTAAGTTCACCAGTACTGACGATACTCACGGCCACCTGTTGTCCAGTCACTGTACCAAATAGGCATGGCTAAACGAACGTGAGTACTAAGTGGGATAAAGTGGGTTTTACGCAAGTGGGTTTTACTACGTTTGAGGAGAATGCTGGGATAAAGAATTGAATTTGACTGCTTTAATCTGTTTCATGGTATTGACAATGGTACTGCGAACATCTTGAATCTCATTATTTTGACTTAACATAAATGGAAAACAGGTTCCCGTGAACGTACATATGAAAGAAAAAACTGAAGTTCAATTTTACACTGCGAAATTACTTAGCTACTGAGGCTCTCAGGACGTTATGTTACTTTAGTGCACGATGTATCATCATTTAGGATTAAGATTCAATTACAACAGATGTTTAAAATGTTTCCCCAGTTTCTTCTAAGCACAACCTGCACCGATTCTTAGAAGACTGCCATACTCGTTCGAACACTCCTCTTTTTTCAGCTATGTCTCCAGCAGCCATCGCAATCCTGGCAATCAAATCTTCCCCTGATTCCACGGGCGTCTCGTGCACGAGGCTCTTCATGTCCCCACAGAAAAAAGTTTAATGGGTTCAGATGAGGAGACCTAGAAGGGCAGTTAACAGGTCCTCCAAGTCTTCTATCCATTTGACTGGGAACTTAATGATGAGTGTGTCTCTTGGTGCTTTTAAAAAATGAGGCAGGGTACCATCTTATTGAAACAACATTCTGCGGCGAATATCAAAAGGAACATTTTCAAGTAATACGGGAAGAGTCCTTTGCTGGAAAACGTAAGTATCCCCTGTGAGTGTAGCAGGGGAAATGTATGAACCGATCAAGTGATTCCCTTCAATACCTACCCAAACGTTGAAACTGTACCGATGTTAATTTCTGTGTATTATAAAGTTGTTGGGATTTTCTTCTGCCCAGTGGTACCGGTTTTGATAGTTAAAAACACCCTCTCTTGACAAATTTGCTTCATCTGTAAAAAGAATGGATGGAGAAAATTTCAATAGTAGCGTAGCTTATTAAGACACTAGTTTGAAAAGACAACCCGAGGTTGGTAATCTGCTGGCAGCAATCCTTGAACTCATTCATATCTTTAGTGATGAAGATCGCTCGCACGCAAAACGTTTCACACTACAGTATGGTCTCTTATCTCCAGTGCATCAGGAACACAACAACAACTTGCGTAAGGATGATCTTGAATGTACTCTAGAACTGCTTGCTCCCGTGCAAGATTTAAGGGGAGCGTCTCCCAAAAAAAGGGGGAAATGTGTGAAAAATAGAAATTAGCTGCTATAGGAGAGGAAAGAGGTCAGGTACATCCTGTAAAAAAATGAAGTTCGTACGTTCGCTCGTTCGCCCGCCACGGGGGTTTGAAGAATGAGAGGGAGGGGAGGGGGAAATGGTATTTTATCATGTTATACCTCCCTTGTCTCTTTTTTCACGGCGCAATGTTGCTATTTCATCTTCTACATCTATTTATTACAGTATAATGATTTTAAGGGTCCTAGCTGGCCCCATAAATAATAACTAAGAAAAATTTAGATTGTTTATGTTTACCTAATTTGCCTTTTTTTGTAGGTTCGGAATGCGGGGTTTCAAAATGCATCTCCTACAGTTTTCAAGCTACAGCAATGATTTTGGTCTCATTGGATGCGGAAAAGCGTGGAAAATAAAGGATACTATAAAGAAATTTCGAGAATTGTTGAAAAAAAAAGTTGTGACGTCACAAATAAAAATTTTCCCCCAAAAAAAATTGAACCTTGAAAAAATTTTAAATTTTTTTTAGTGTGACTTTAGATATTTCCTTTATAGTATCCTGTAACGTCCACAATATTCCGAATCTAATGACATCAAAATCATCACTGTAGCTTGAAAACTGTAGGAGGAGATGCATTTTGAGCCCCCACCCCTCAAACTCCGTTTCCTTCGAATATTTAATTTTCTTTGAAAAAAATCGCATATTTTCATAGAAGATGAACGATTCCAAATTGGATTTCCTATCAGTATACCAAATTTCATTGCTCTAGGTTCAATAAAAAACAATGTCCGTATGGGGGACACTGCCCTTAATCAATCTCTCCCTACGCAGGTTGCGTAACTTTAAAAGAATCAGTTTCTCGAAGCCTCCTGTGAATAGCAGTGAAGGTCGTGAGATTTAGCACATTTCGGTTCGGGAACTTATTTCTGTATAGAATTGCTACTTGCCTCGAGTTTCCTTGTGCTTATTCGTAAGTCAAATGAATGTCAGTCATTTCTTCATTTGTGAATAGTTGCATGACAGAGCAGTTGCCAGTGTTACTCTTAGTGCAAAGAAGTCCAGAATCGAAATGATCAGCAACCAATTGTCTAGCGGAAAAACTTTCTTCGAAGATAAAAATTTGTTCCGGTCTGTAAATTTGAAAAGTTTAAATTTTGTCGTGTAAAATTTTGGTCACAATTTCTGTCTAGAAACAAGGGTTGCATTAGAAAAAGTAGCAACGAATCAACTGTCATCTCACATGGACGAGTCAAATTTACTTCATCTGAATCAATATGCCTATAGGAGGAACACTAGCACTCAAGACGCCATGCTCAATATCACTGAAAAAATATACAGCGATATCGATCAAAAAAATGTAACACTTTTGCTGCTACTCGATCTCTCTAAAGCATTCGAAAGCGTCGAACATGATCAACTCTTACGAAAAATACTGAACTTAGGAGTTGATACGCAGTGGTTTAAAAGTTACCTATCATATCGGTCTCATGCAGTCCTCTTAGATAACAAGTTGTCTCCATTCCTTCAAAATAACTTTGGTGTCCCTCAAGGATCAATTCTGGGCCCGCTTTTGTTTTCAATTTTCATTAACGATTTCTCTCCAATGCCTTCTAACGCACGAATCTCCATGTATGCAGATGATGTCCAAATTGCAATGACAAGCTCTGTAGCAGAAATACCCCAGACGAAACGTGTAGCTGAAGCCCTATTGATCAGCCTCAAGTCACGGTATGACCAAAATGGTCTCAAGCTAAACGCGAGTAAAACACAATTCATTATTTTTGGGTCAAAGATTTCAATAAGCAAGATTCGAAATCTAGATCTAACTCTTACAGTTGGGAATGATAAAATTCACCCATCAGAAGAAGTAAAAATTTTACGTATTTGGTTCGACAGAAACATGTCCTTCAAATCCTACGTTGACAAAACCTGTAACACAATTCACAGGACTTTATTGTTTTTTAATCGTATAAAAAGTATGCTTGACGAAGAATCTAGGTTGTTTGCCGTTCAATCTTTGGCCTTATAACGTATTGACTACTGTAGCCTGGTTTGGGGAGATATATCGAAACTTCTTTAAAAAGACCTATGAAAATGCATGAATTTTGTAGCTAAGGTTGTATGCAACGGTAAATTCAAAAAGAATGATCACGGAACACCTCTCCTGAATAAGCTCGGCTGGGCTCCGATTCAAGAAAGGTTTCTGGCGCACAAAGCCCAATACGTATTCTCCTCTTTATATCTTCCTCATCAGTGCTGAAATAGTCAAATTCCATTCCCCTACCGTCACCAAATAAAAGCTGAATAGGAGACGTGATGTCTTAATAAAATACCGTTCATCTAACATTAGGCAGAAAGCTCTTTCAATATCTGGTGCCCTACTGTGGAACAGACTCCCCCAGAGCATCCAAATCCCTCAAACACTACGAGAATTCAAAACTAAAATGGCTCTCTATCTTGCGTCAACACAATAAGTGTGAACTGCAGTACGTACTGGAAAAGAAGTCAGGAATTTTTATTGCTAATTATCTTCTTTTTCGTTACATCATACAACATTCAAGACAGATTCATAACTTAATCCGTGATGTAATTAAATCAACTTCTTGATTCATTAGCTTTTTAAATAATTTCCTTTGATATTTTTTCGATGATTAAACTAAGTAATTATTCCGTTTGCTTACTGGTTATTAGTTGTAATTTTACCTAGTTAATTAGAGCGGATATGGCGTAGTGCTATCCACACGCACACATGTGCTCCATATACATATTTACGAATTCACATGCACACATACGCATACATACATTATACGTAGGCACACATATGTATATATACACATGTATACATGTATGTGTGTATATAAATATAAGTGTGTTTATGCAGCATATGTATATTTATATATACATAAAAATCCGCATATATATTATATATATAAATACATAGGGCTTATATGCTCCCAATGCCGGTCAATATACAGGTGGTCGGTATGAGAGAGGCGGGCGCCAGATGCGCGTTATTGTGTGCGTCACACGGCAGTATTGCCCGGCCGCACCCACGTCAAAGTTGCTCTACTCTGTGTGCGTGTGTTGCAGCGGCCGTGTGCGTGTAGGGTGCGTCATGTGCACTGGTTCAGAGTTGTTATTGCCAGAAGTCGTTGTATCGTCTGTGTATGAGTGCCCAGATGCTGCAAAGCAGTTCGTTATGCACATGAAAAATATTTAAAAAGAAAGAGGAATTTATCGCTTAATATGTATAATTAGAGATGTCCAAAATGCAAAAATTCAGTAGTGTTTCAGAGAAAGCAATAATGCTTTCAAAAACGTCTTCTTTCATATGTTTTTAGATGTATTTGTATAGAAGTTTGCTCAATAAAGCAATCGTACTATTTTTTACTACAAAATGTCAATCGTAAAATTCTATACCTCCATCAATCTAAAAAATGCAACGTTTCGGTGAAACTATCACCACTTCGGGCTGAAAATGAGGTAAATCATAATTTTATAAGGTCACATTGATAGAAAATGACAATCAATTGTTCAAGTAGAAGCAAACCCAGTAAAACACAAAATTCACATTGAAAGACGACTATATAGGAGCGATATTTTGACTTTAAAAATAACGATCACCAGCAGACTAGCTTTTTCAGCCCGACGATGATAGTTGCATCGAAAAGTTGCATTTTATATGTTGGCAGAGTCATAGAATCTTAACGATTGGCCTTTTGCAGTAAAAATGTTGAGCAAATTCTATTTTATATAAACACGTGAAGAACTAAATTTATAATAAATAATGAAAGCATGCATCAGATATACAAATAAATATTACTACATGCAAATGTCTTTAATTTATAATTTTTTTCATTACTTATGTAAGAAGTTTTGAAAATTACATTAAATATCGTCCAAAATGTCATAGTAAAGACGCAAAAAATAGCTAACTTTGTACCATTAAATGGTGAGGCCACGAGCTTTAATATTCATTTAAAAATTATCTCATCGCCAGAGCAACTGATAAAAATAGGGATTGATGAAGCATCATATTTGTATCTCATATATGACAGGAGAAGGGGGACTATTTCCCGAGGGAAACTAAAGAGGTGAAACATTTGTGATGAAATTTATAACAATAATTATTTCTTGTGTTAGCGTCCAATTTTTTTAATCGCCAATGAAAGTATCGAGGTTCCCTTACTCTGCATTTTAAGACCAAAATAGTATGGTATTAAACGAGAAGGAAGAGACTAGTAAATATACTGATATGAGCGCATAAAGTTTTTCACTGAAGTTTTACAAGTAAATTAATCGAATTCATTTGGCGTCAACATGCATCAAAGGCATCTTTACAGAGCGCTTCAGCTCGTGAATACTTTAATTTAATTCATGTTATAATGAACCAGTTAAAATACTTTTCAACACTTTTTAAGTGAATAAAATACTTTTATTCACTTACAAAGAATGGGTTAACTGTTCGAATGAACTACATATTTATAATATAAACTAAAGAGATTTATATTGTAAACAATAGATCGTGACATACGAACGATACATTATGACACGGTAGAATCGCGGTAACTATGCTCTTATTTGATCTAACTCATATATGTGTCGTTCAAGACGGCTGAGACGTTTAAATGTACAGTGAAACATATAGTATTTTAATCCATTATTAAATGATACTTCAATGGTAAAGTGTACAACATAATAAATGTTTGTATCACAATTATGTCACGCAGCGACGCGTGGCAGCTGTTGAAGTGGGCGTGGTTTTTGATGACGTTGACTAGCCATGCACGTACACCAAGGAGCTTTAATGGAATGGAGGCGGCATCAGCGCTCTAAAGTGAAGCCAATTTTCGGTAGTTGTAGGGTATACGGGCACACACACGGAGATGGGGCTCAGTGCGTGTCAGACACTCAGCGTGACAGGGCGCCGCTTATCCACGCTGCGGTCAAAGGCGAGTTTTTTCAATATGAATTTTTTTATCATTCAGCGAGGACGCAATTGAAATATATGCCTAAGAAAAAAATGTATAGCACAGAGTAGCGCAAGTCTGCCATTTAACAGCGCGGTCTTCAGTCGCTGATGATGGAGGTGGTGCTACCCCTCCACTGCAACACCACCTCCACACTGGGACCCAATGCCGGGTGGGCGGGGCTTGGGTCGGCAAAATTGGCTTCACTCGCTTGACTGGCAAAAGATAGCGATGCCGCCTCCATTCCATTAAAGCTCCTTGACGTACAAAGACTCGCACCCGCACACAGAGTGGAGCAACTTTAACGTGGGTGCTGCCGGGAGCCACCCACGTTAAAGTTGCTCCACTCTGTGTGCGGGTGTTGGACGCTAACACAAGAAATAATGAATGTTATAAATTTCATCACAAATGTTTCACCTCTTTAGTTTGTTTCCCTCGGGAAATAGTCCCCCTTTCCCGGACATATATGAGATACAATTATGATGCTTCATCAATACCGATTTTTTTCAGTTGCTCTGGCGATGAGATAATTTTTAAATGAATATTAAAGCTCGTGGCCTCACCATTTAATGGTACAAAGTTAGCTATTTTTTTGCTTCTTTACTATGACATATTGGACGATATTTAATGTAATTTTCAAAACTTCTTACATAAGTAATGAAAAAAATTATAAATCAAAGACATTTGCATGTAGTAATATTTATTTGTATATATGATGCATGCTTTCATTATTTATTATAAATTTAGTTCTTCACGTGTTTATATAAAATAGAATTTGCTCAACATTTTTACTGCAAAAGGCCAATCGTTAAGATTCTATGCCTCTGCCAACATATAAAATGCAACTTTTCGATGCAACTATCATCGTCGGGCTGAAAAAGCTAGTCTGCTGGTGATCGTTATTTCTACAGTCAAAATATCGCTCCTATATAGTCGTCTTACAATGTGAATTTTGTGTTTTACTGGGTTTGCTTCTACTTGAACAATTGATTGTCATTTTCTATCAATGTGACCGTATAAAATTATGATTTACCTCATTTTCAGCCCGAAGTGGTGATAGTTTCACCGAAACGTTGCATTTTTAGATTGATTGAGGTATAGAATTTTAAGATTGACATTTTGTAGTAAAAAATAGTACGATTGCTTTATTTAGCAAACTTCTATACAAATACATCTAAAAACATATGAGAAAAGACTTTTTTGAAAGCATTATTGCTTTCTCTGAAACACTACTGAATTTTTGCATTTTGCACATTTCTAATTATATATATATTAAGCGATAAATTCCTCATTCATTTTAAATATTTCTCAAGTGCATAACGAACTGCTTTGCAGCATCTGGGCACTCATACACAGACGATATAACGACTTCTGGCAATAACAACTCTGAACCAGTGCACATGACGAACCCTACACGCACACGGCCGCTGCAACACACGCACACAGAGTGGAGCAACTTTGACGTGGGTGCTGCCCGGCCCGCAGTGTGGGGCAATGCGATATTGCATCACATGCTGAGCATCACACCGCCGCTTGGAAATAGGAAAAGTTGGTATAATGTACATGAAAATTACACGTTGACTCTGTGCCGCCGAGTGTGTTAGTAATGGTTAATACGGGTTTGTGTGTTGAGTTGTGTGAGCAGTGCTGGTCCGACGGGCAGGCTCTACGAGTATACTGATGTGCGAGCTTGGTGCTGACTGAGGGAAGCGAGATGTTCTAATGCGCATCTACATGTACGGCGGGTACTTTCATGTAGTCGCAAAACGGGGTAAGGGGACAAACGCACACACGCGCTTACAACACTTTTTTCCAGAGAAAATATTGGGTGGGTATGCATCAAATGAGAGGACGTCTTTACGCAACATATATCTATCTAGTCGGGACGCATCATCTTATTGGATTGCTTGCTTGATAACCGTCCCTCCTCTGCTTGTGGCGATTATATAATATCAAACTTAACTTTCCAACGGAGACGTAGTATTGTGGAGACGATCTCTAACTAACTCCATAAAACGAAGAATACGCCTCAAAAATTAGTCACACCACCAACCTGAGTTCGCACGCAAGACATCTTGAAAACCAATTCAAACGTCAAATGTAAATCAAAACATCAACAATGGGAAAAAACCAGTAGAAACATAATTCACATATTTAACATACTGCTTTACGTACAACGCACGCTTAGAAATTCTACGTCACCGACGCCCACTTTACTTATTTATATATATATTTTTTTTACTCATTTATTTAGTTAAAACTAATGGTCTCAGGGGCTTCCATTAGCGCTTACCCACCCTTAGAACTCGAGGCAAAGATGATATATAACAATTAGCCCGGCAATAACCATTACATTTAAATGGCGGCAGTGCAGAACTGAGAAAGGTGGCAGCACAGGTGACGTCATATGAGGGATACATTGAAGCCACAAAAACAGCACATGTAATCAACGACATTATTAGAATTCAATAAATAAGATAAAAATTTAAATAATATACAGAAGACAGGTGGCAGAAGATACCACCTTGATAGCCGATTAAATAATTAGAATAATAAATGAGCACAATGATTACTCAAATGATATGCAAAACACAGGTGGCGGAAGATGAAAAAATGAGGACATTTGCACATCTTCGAAAAACAAAAACTACAAACCATCAAAAACCGAAAATAAAAGTTTAGAGAAAATGTTTGATGCATAAACCGAAACTCATCCGAAATAATTGTTTTTTCTTAAAATGGAACTTCAAGACGGAATCGAGAATCGATGTGAGGGGAGACAAATAAATTTCGGAATACCGCATCAATTTAACGCGTTGACTACGTCCGAGCGGTCACTACAGGTGCTAAGGTTAGGTAAGGTTAGGCCAGGCAAGATGTGAGGCAATGCACATCACAGCATCACATCACAGTGCAGCAGCGAGCTTGTAGTGAGGCAGCAGTGCGAGCAGCGAGCGTGTCGGACGAGCAACTAAGCAGTCACGACGGCGAGCACGAGCGTGACGAGCGTGGGGCCAGCGCGTGTGTTGGGGGTTCAGAGGGTGAGGAGGGGGAGGGAAGAGGGGGGAGAACAGTGGGGGGAGAAAGAGTTTAGAGATGTGCAAGGGGGATGTATGAAGATGAGAAGAAAAAGATAATGGCGTGAATAAGTGAAATGAATCATGCAGTTTTATTGTGCTCACTTAAGTAATAATTGATTCTCTCATTCAATAGTCCTAGGTCAGGGGTTACATTCCCCTACCTTCCAGGGATTACACTCCCCAACCTCCCAGGAATAACATACCCCAACCTCCCCACTTACGGAGGCCATATGCAGAGATACGCACCGTCACTTCGGTGTTGAATACATTTGATTTTTAACGTCAAATTTTTCAAGACGTTCCTGAGGCAGAATTTAAGCGTTACTCTCTTGACATGTTTTTATTTTAATAGCAATAAATGTAAGGGAGTTGTGATCCTTGAAGGATTTTGTAGGATTCGAATGCGCAACCGAAAATATAGGGCACAAAAAGTTCATCCTTTGGCTTCCGTTAGCAACACTTTGAGCATTTAAAGGTCGTTATTTTGTTTTTAGTTACTCCCTAGCTACACAAAAAGTGATCTCAAAAGGGCGAAGTGAAGGGGCCATTCTGCATGTACTGGAGAAAATAGGAATCTATGCACAAGGTGTGTACAAGATCTTCTGCGTATAGGAACCGCAAGCTAGAAAACAAGGTCATGGAACAAAAAACAGGACACAGTGAACAGAACGATTATGGTCTTAAGAAGGCTGGAGGCCCCAAACCGCGAGCACTCAATTCACGAACAAGAACGGGAATCAGAAGTGGGAATATATGCACACTTGAGTGGCTAAAGCAGTCCCTCGCCCCACTCTACAGAGACGTGGAAAATGTAAACAGAAAACGACTTGAAATAACTGGGTACACCATGTGTAAGCTACACATCGAATGTTGCAACCACTCCACACACCACAATAGCACCCCACACCCCACCAGCACCACACACACCACACCAGCACCACACACACCACACTCACAACACCAGCACCACACACACCACACCAGCACCACACACACCACACCAGCACCACACACACCACACCAGACCACACCCCACCACACCACACCAAACCAGCACCACCATACCATACCAGCACCACCACACCACACCAGCACCACACCACACCAGCACCACACCACACCAGCACCACACCAGCACCACACCACACCACACCAGCACCAGCACCAGCACCACACCACACCAGCACCACACACTTGCACCACACCAGCACCACACATAATCTCCCCTCGAACGCCAAAGTTTCCTCAACCGCAGAAGTCTAACCGCGAGGACTGGAAGAATGAGGGAAGTTTGAAGGAGGGAAGCTAGGGGAAGTGCGAGGAAGTGAGGGGGAGCGAGGGGAAGCGAGGGGGAGTGAAGGGGAGTGAGGGGAACTAAGGGGAAGTGAGGAGGAAGTGAGGATGAGTGAAGAGGAAGTTTGGGGGTGTGGGGTCATGGGGATTGATTGACTACAAGAAAGTTTTAGCCTCCTTTTACCGCATCAAAGATGTTCAAAGAGAGAAAGGATGAAGGCACCATTTAGAATGGAGTTAAGGGAACGCGGAATCTATGCACAAGGTGCGTAGAAACAGTAAGCTGAGGAAGAAGTTCACGAAACAAGACAAAAGTTTAGGAAGAAAGTAGTCGGTGCTGAAAAACAGGACAGCAGTGAACCGAAAAACAACATTCCGTAAAAAAAACTATTAAAAAAAATAAGGCTGACCTAACACTCAGCTCGGGCGCTCACACATTTTTCCCCGGGGGGGGGGGGGGGGGGGATTACACAAACTACACACGCAGCAGCCGCTGCTGCCTCGTCCCACCGTATCGGGGATGTGCGGGGAAACGCGGGAGACGTGAAGAGATGGTTCCTCATGAGGGACAACATGCAGGCTATAGGAGGTAGGTTTAATATAGAATTTAAACCCAACAGAATATTAGAGAAGAAATAATACCAGAGAAAATGAAATGGCAAAGTGGGGGAACAGAAGGGTAGTGTGAGATGTGCAATGACCATGGTGACGCTAGGTACATATGTACATGATACATGCAGCGCCGGCATCTTTTTTGTGAATAAATCTTACTTGTATGGAAATAGACGAGGATATTTCACTTCGGTGGTCAGGGTTGCGGAGTCGGAGTCGGAGTCGGAGTCGGGAGTCGGAGTCGCCGGAGTCGCATGTTTTAGAGTGGAGTCGGAGTCGGAGTCGGAGTCGCTTAAGTGTGGTGGAGTCGGAGTCGCTTTTCCGAGTGTGGTGGAGTCGGAGTCGGAGTCGTTCATTCGGATGGGGTGGAGTCGAAGTTGGAGTCGCTATTTTTTGCTGTCTTTGATTCTATTTTTACTAAAAATTATTTATAATTGTTTAAAACCGAAAGGAAACAAAACAGAGTTAGAATCCTTTGCTGAAAATCTAAAAATACGCAATGTTTTTGTTGATTATTTTGTTTTAAGTTTGAAACAGCGTATTTATACCTATCACCTAATCCCGTCATTGTTATCTAGTCGTTGTGGGCTTGCATTCCTATTTATGATAAATACAAGAAAGAAATGTAATTGTACTGGGGTAATAATGAACATTTTTTTCAGTTATTTAAGCAAGAATTAGTAATTTGAAACATTAAAAATTCGTTCTGTATGTTTCTGTTTCGTTCATTTCCCCTTCAATTAGTACACAGGAAGTAGCAAATAGTACTAAATGTGTTGCAAGTTACTCGTAGAGCATTTCAGCTGATGCAATACATTGTACTCACGTAAGGATTGGTAACTCTGTACGCTTTTAATAATGACTAGTCTTTGCAGAAACTTAAAGTTATGTTGTGATCATGAATATTTTAGTCTTTATGTTATGATTCCTTGCCAATAAGTAGTCTTTGCCATAACCTGAAGCTATGGTCTGGTACATAAAGACTTCTAGTTCTCAGGTTTTGTCATTAAAATTGATATTGCTTCCTTGTCTTTAGGTCAAGTTAACATGTATTATTAATAACAATTTCTGCTCATTTCTAAAGTTATTTATTGAATATTGTTTGGTTCTTTCAGAGTTATTTTGTATTTCCCTATATCATCATCATGTTGAATTTTTATCTTCGTATCACTCCCCAGTTTTTAAGCAAGCATACGCTGAAATGGAGAATTTTATATTTTGCTTATACAATTTTAAACACTGAAATGGTATCCGTTTTGCAGCATTACATAGTTAATTACCTCTTCTTATGGAAGATTTGGAAATGTTGTAAGGTAATCAATATCGACATTGAGACACATGAAAAATTAAAATACAATGTAAACGAGCTGCAATGAAAATAATAACACACTAGCAAAAACTTCACTTAGTCACACACATGTTGTAACTGAAAGCAATGCACTATCTCAGCTGCAATGATTGTTACATTTATGCGATAGTACAAATTTTCTTACCGGAAAAGTTTTAAATCGCTCCAAAAAACATGAAATGGTAAGAATATGGGCGTTTAATAAAATAAGAAAGTGTCAAACATAAAGTGAAAAGTTAGACGAGAATAAGAGATAGAATCATATTACACGCAAAGACGCTAAAAGTGACTTTTATTCGTAAACAAAACGTTCCGAAAACTTCAGTCCCCTGCGACGAAAGCAAAACAACTTTTGCCTATTATAGCCGAGATATAAAGTAGTGTTGAGCAATAACATGACACCTTTTCTGCATTGTTACCCTGCATAGTGTAGACACAGAGAATAAGAGGCAGTGTGCAAATCTTGCCTACATTATCTATATGTATATCATTTTGTGGATTTTAAGCATAGTTATTGAATTAACTATTATAATTTCACCGGAAAGTGTTTACTTAGTAATAAAAAACTGTGGATACATATCTATGCTTCTCAGTGTAGGCAGTGCCTACTTTACCTACTCAGAAGACACTTGTCAGTAATATACAGGGTGTTTCAAAATACCAGAATTGCAGTGGCTGCTGGCGAGATACCTTAATTCCAGACGTGTTTCCTAATATCCGGCAGTCGTTTAAGGCTAACATTCGAAAAGTGCGTTGATGTAGGTGGAACACATTTTGAACAACTTTGTAAAGTAAATTCAAAATAAATATTGCGAGTAATTGTGCCATTAAATTTCATGATTTAAAACAATAAACAGCTAATATCTCACGACCCCGATTTTTGGGGGAAAATTTCCTGGAATTAAAAGTGTTTATTTGGCCATTTTCTACCTGATGTGCAATTGTGTACCTCGTGTTCGGAAACACTCAGTATATAGAATTGTGTACTCGTCCCGTGATAAATGATGGGATTTAAAATTGTCTGTATGCAAATCTTCCAGATGTGGATCATGAAGAAATATATCCAACCTAATAGTACCCGCGATTAAAATATTCTGGTACTAGTGCACTGGTGAAACTCGCGTTACAGATACAGTCATTAAGCATCTTTAAGAGCGTGAAAAGGATACAGACAAATCAACAAAGACGGACAGCCAATTTTATTTGTTCAAGGAAATTTTCTGTTGAAAACCTTCCGTATTTCTGATGGCGGCTTTGTGGAAGAAAAAGTTTCCTTCAGATGGCCTGTCATAGTTGACAGAGAAGAATTTGAAACTGTTGAAATTAGTTCTTTCTTTTCTTCGTCTTTTTGTTTTGCAGCTACATCTTTTCTTTCCGTCTTTTGTTTAAATTTAACTTTCTATAATTATGCATGTTTGAGCTTCTACCAGACCTGCATCAACCTAAAATCGCTAAAATTAACATTACTCGTGACGCACTGGCGTTCACTAATTAAATTATCCTTGAGCTTACTCTGCTTGGGCAGCATGTCGCCCTTTTAATAACAGTCGGTCTGGCACCTCTAACTTATTTCTCTTGCGTAAAATGCAGTCTCTTTCTGCGACTTTAACTCCTCGACCCGGTAAACAGGCACTTATTATTCAAGGTAATAAGTTGTCAATTGATTGTTAAAATCTTAGTGCTATATGCAATCATGCAATAAGATACGATATTCAGCTAGTCGGCGACCAGACATCTTAAAACTCTGTTTCTATCTATTCAGAACGCCACTAAAACTTCCTACCGGAGTACCTTGCTGATGACTGGCCGCGTCCATTGGTTGTCTTCTATTTTTGGGGAGTTTCGTTTTTAAAACTAACATTTCGTTAAATAAGATCTTCGGTCTCCGTTTTAAAGGAATTTAATAATAAAAATAGTATAGGGGACGCTGCTGTGCGAACTGTTGGAATCCTCAAGATACGCCTACCATGGGTGCTGTTTCCCTTTTTGCGCGTCTCGGGAAACGACTTGCTGTTGTTCCCTCGAAGTTCTTCTGTATTTAAAATAAATGTTCGAACAGTAGCCCTTAAGTTTAAAATCCTAAAATTCCATTGTAATAACATAGGAGAGATTACGCATAGGAAATACCTAAACCAATTTGTTTATTTGTTTAAGGGGACACTTGCTCTTTTACTGCTTAAGAACAATCAACGCTATACTGGGTGCCCCACAGAAATGTCCCCGACTTTTTAATTGATTATATCTCCGATTTAAATTAACATATTTTAATTGTCTATGTTTCACCATGTAGTAAATTTCATTCCCGTTTCAAATAATTTAAGTTTTTGAAAATCAGTTGAATAACCACTTTAAAATGATCGATTTACTGAAAAGGGTAGAAAAAGTAATTGTTCAGAGGGAAAGTTTTAAAAGCAACATTAGTGTCCTTCTTCATTTTTAATACCTGCTTTTAATAATAATTTCATAATTATGTATTCTACATACCGTCAAGTATTTAATCCCTCTGAGAGGTTTCAAGTGTTTTCAATAACAGTGTTTCAAGCACTGAAAGAAAACGGTGAAATAATCTGTAAAACTCTTCGTTCAATGGTGGCCAGAAGTAATACTTGCCTTGAGAATAATGGAGGATATGTCGAAGGATACTGAATTACTTTATTTGTTTAAACGTTATTTATGGTAGTGATTTGTTACCTTTTTATATTTTTGTTTGTTCATTTTTTTGGAAAGTACAAAATAAGGAAAAGTATCAATATTGCTAAAAAAACTATTCCTTTGAACAATTAGTTTTTCTACCCCTTTCAGTAAATTGATCATTGTAAAGTGTTTATTCAACTGATTTTCAAAAACTTAAATTATTCGAAAAGGAAACCAATTTATTACATTGCGAATAAAAGAAATTCAAATATTTTAATATAAAGCGGAGATATAATTAATTGAAAAATCGTGGACATTTTTTGGGACACCCGGTATAATAAAAACCCAGGTGTCCGTCAATTTGTAAATAAATATATATTCTCGTGCGTAATTTCTCCTATTTAATATTTATATTTTGCTTATACAATTTTATACACTGAAGTGGTATCCGTTTTGCAGCATTACATAGTTAATTACCTCTTCTATTGTCGGGGATGTGCGGGGAAACGCGGGGAGACGTGAAGAGATGGTTCCTCATGAGGGACAACATGCAGGCTATAGGGGTGGAGTCGAAGTTGCTGCAACATCTCGCTACATGTTGCTGCAACATCTCGCTACATGTTGCTGCAACATCTCGCTACATGTTGCTCCAACATCTCTCTTCATGTGGCTCCAACATCTCGCTTCATGTTGCTGGAACATCTCGCTACATGTTGCTGCAACATCTCGCTTCATGTTGCTGCAACATTTCTTTTCATGTGGCTCCAACATCTCGCTTCATGTTGCTGCAACATCACGCTACATGTTGCTCCAACATCTCGCTACATGTTGCTGCAACATCTCGCTACATGTTGCTGCAACATCTCGCTACATGTTGCTGCAACATCTCGCTTCATGTTGCTGCAACATCTCGCTACATGTTGCTGAAACATCTCGCTACATGTTGCTGCAACATCTCGCTACATGTTGCTCCAACATCTCTCTTCATGTAGCTCCAACATCTCGCTTCATGTTGCTGCAACATCACGCTACATGTTGCTCCAACATCTCGCTACATGTTGCTGCAACATCTCGCTACATGTTGCTGCAACATCTCGCTTCATGTTGCTGCAACATCTCGCTACATGTTGCTCCAACATCTCGCTTCATGTTGCTGCAACATCTCGCTACATGTTGCTGCAACATCTCGCTTCATGTTGCTGCAACATCTCGCTACATGTTGCTGCAACATCTCGCTTCATGTTGCTGCAACATCTCGCTACATGTTGCTGAAACATCTCGCTACATGTTGCTGCAACATCTCGCTACATGTTGCTCCAACATCTCTCTTCATGTGGCTCCAACATCTCGCTTCATGTTGCTGCAACATCACGCTACATGTTGCTCCAACATCTCGCTACATGTTGCTGCAACATCTCGCTACATGTTGCTGCAACATCTCGCTTCATGTTGCTGCAACATCTCGCTACATGTTGCTCCAACATCTCGCTTCATGTTGCTCCAACATCTCGCTTCATGTTGCTGCAACATCTCGATACATGTTGCTCCAACATCTCGCTTCATGTTGCTGCAACATCTCGCTACATGTCGCTGCAACATCTCGCTACATGTTGCCCCAACATCTCGCTTCATGTTGCTGCAACATCTCGCTACATGTTGCTGCAACATCTCGCTTCATGTTGCTGCAACATCTCGCTACATGTTGCTCCAACATCTCGCTTCATGTTGCTGCAACATCTCGCTACATGTTGCTGCAACATCTCGCTACATGTGGCTTCAACATCTCGCTTCATATCGCTCCAACATCTCGCTTCATGTGGCTCCAACATCTCGCTTCATGTGGCTCCAACATCTCGCTTCATATTGCTCCAACATCTCGCATCATGCTGCTCCAGCATTTCGCTTCATGTGGCTCCAACATCTCGCTTCATGTGGCTCCAACATCTCGCTTCATGTTGCTGCAACATCTCGCTTCATATTGCTTCAACATCTCGCTTCATGTGGCTCCAACATCTCGCTCTATGTGGCTCCAACATCTCGCTTCATGTGGCTCCAAAATCTCGCTTCATGTGGCTCCAACATTTCGCTTCATGTGGCTCCAACATTTCGCTTCATGTGGCTCCAACATCTCGCTTCATGTTGCTGCAACATCTCGCTTCATATTGCTCCAACATCTCGCTTCATGTGGCTCCAACATCTCGCTTCATGTTGCTCCAACATCTCGCTTCATGTGGCTCCAACATCTAGCTACATGTGGGTCCAACATCTCGCTTCATGTTGCTCCAACATTTTGCTTCATGTTGCTCCAACATCTCGTTTCATGTGGCTCCAACATCTAGCTACATGTGGCTCCAACATCTCGCTTCATGTTGCTCCAACATTTTGCTTCATGTTGCTCCAACATCTCGCTTCATGTGGCTCCAACATCTCGCTTCATGTGGCTCCAACATCTCGCTTCATGTGGCTCCAACATCTCGCTACATGTGGCTCCAACATCTCGATTCATGTGGCTCCAACATTTCACTTCATGTGGCTCCAACATATCGCTACATGTTGCTCCAACATCTCGCTTCATGCATCTCCAACAACTCGCTTCATGTTGTTCCAACATCTAGCTACATGTTGCTCCAACATCTCGCTTCATGTGGCTCCAGCATTTCGCTTCATGTGGCTCCAACATCTAGCTACATGTGGCTCCAACATCTAGCTACATGTGGCTCCAACATCTAGCTACATGTTGCTCCAACATTTTGCTTCATGTTGCTCCAACATCTCGGCAGGATATCTGCATTGTTTTTTCTGTTTTGCTGCTATCACACGAATATGTACGTCGTTTTTCGAACACAATACGGTGAAGTGTGATAAGTTCAAAATCTTTGTGCGTACAAAGATTCAATATAAAATAATTACATGAATTAATTAATTGATTTAATTTAATCTTTTCTTAACAGAAAAAAAAGCAGGGGAATATTTTGATAGACAACTAACCGGGAAGCGCTCACCAATTTCCAAAAAATATATATTTGAATATCTTGCAAACGTATACGCAAAATGGCGTACACTGGAGTTAGAGGGACGCCATTTATTTACAGACTTGGGATGGTGAATGTGCATTGTTCTTCGTATAGTCTGCACTTAGAGTGGTGAATGTGTACTGATTTTCATACGGAGAAACAATGTAGAGCATCTAAATCTAAATGAAGCAAAAGAAAGTCGGAAATAACAGCAACAACCACATGTACATTGACAATAACAGCGCGGTGTAGGAATATCTGAATGAAAATCAGAACTAGAATGCAATATTTCAAATAAAACCTCGTGTGGAATGCTTCAACAGCACCAACGGGGTCCAAGTACTGCACTGTCACATAGTTCACTCCTCCAATAGAAGTGCTCAATATGAGGTGTTACTTGAAATATTGCATTCTAGTTCCCCTCTTCAGTGCGTTATATCAACCCCCACCACAACATAGCAGCACCCAACACACACCACCCAACATTCAATACCCATACCACCCCCCATTCACCACCATTCACACCACCCATTACCCACATTACAAACAGCACCTATCACCCACAATACCACACAGCACACACCACCCCACCATTCACACCACCCATCACCCACACTACAAACAGCACCTATCACCCACAATACCGCCTAGCACCCAGCACACCCACCAGCGTGAGGGTGCGCCTGGTAGAATCGTATCCTGCGGCGCATCTCGGTCTGGAACAGCCCCGGCACCGTCTTGTAGACCAGCGCCTGCAACGCCCTGTCACTCCTGGGGACATAGGGGGGGGGGACTTGGTGAGGCGTGAGGTATTGGTATGGTGAGTACCTGCGCTTAATGAGGGGTGAGTATGGTTAGTACCTGTGACGAGTATGGTGAGTACCTGTAACGAGTATGGTGAGTACCTGTAACGAGTATGGTGAGTACCTGTAACGAGTATGGTGAGTACCTGTAACGAGTATGGTGAGTGTTGTGAGTAATTGCATTTAGTGAGACGCGAGCGCTTCATTACGGTGAGGAAGCGTACGCGATTAATATAGAATAACACACGTTTACTCTTTAAATAAGATGGTAATTTGACCCAGATTAATCAACAGGAACGTGAAGGATGCCATTAATATGGGGGAGGTTCGCTAAAAAAAGGTAATCTTATGTTAGTTCTGTACGTCAGAAAATTGTTCAATCTAAATGATGCTCACTGACATAATTACCTAGCTGTCATCAATTAATAGTTAAAATAGTTATCGAATCTCAGCAACGCACAGAAAATAATTATCCTAAGTCAATCTGGCACAATAAAATAATCATCAATTTTCAATACTGCGCGGAAAAAATAAAACATTTCCTGAACAAAAAAAGCGCACCCCCGTTTTTTGGGGGGGGAGGGAGAGGGGAGGAGATTGCACACAAAAACACATCGTTCCCGCACGTCGAGGCAGCTAACTGAGTGCATAAGTGCCGCAATCAGAGCACAGCTGAGGCGCACAGGCAGCACTGCTCTCCCCTGCCTAATCCCGAAATAGGCCGAAATCCTCGCGATGTTGCGGCGGCGGTACACAAGGGGACCGCGACCTGTGTCTTGTGACCTACTCACATCTCAAACAATGATATAGCGCCAATATTAAAAAAAACCCAAAATTATTCATAATATGATTATTAATTGTTTGAAAATGTTAAGGTTCCAATCTTTGGAAAGTTTAACTATAAAAAGGAAGACTAAAGCCACGCTTCTTAAAACCATTTCTTATAAGAGAAAGACAATTCATAAAAGTGAACGTTTCGACCATTATCATTGGTCATTATCAACACTGAAAAGATAAAACAATAGTACAGTTAAATGATGACCTATTGCTACATTCTAAACAATATATGGTGATCGATAAAAAACTATGAATTAACAATTTGTAGAGGGTATGCTGACTGCATGTCGTTCAGACTAGGTTTTAATTTGGAGATGAACAAGGATTCTAGAATTTTGAGTTCAGTTGGATTAGAAGCTCTACCTAATATCTGGAAATCTGAAAGTCTGATAGGTAAATCACATTTTTCAGCGTGTGCACGTATGGCAGAATGAGATGGTGCGGATAACAGATTATTGGTTCGATGGCTCCGACCAGCATGCTCAGATACTCGAATACGTAGGTTACGCGAGGTAGAGCCCACATACTCTGATGCACCACATCGTGCACAACTATGACTGTAAACAACAGAGCTGAGCATGCCCTTCGGAAGCCCATCCTTAAATCTGAAAAAAGACCCAACAGAGAGCGGATTGACCTGGATAAACTTAAATTCACACTGCATGAAATATTTCGACAGTAGCTGAGACAATTCTAATTTTAATTTTTCAGACCGAGCTCCAAAGTACAGTAACGGAACATATAACAGTTTTCTATTGACATATGGGATTGGTTCAACTTTGGTACGAACAGAGAAGAGGAACTTTTTTAAAAAATTGTCATATAGTCCTACCGGATATCCGTTCTTTACAAAAAAATTCCTAAGGAAAACAAATTCATTGTGAAGATTAGGATATGAACTGCATATGCTATAAGCCCTGTGAAGAAGGGTTTTAATACTATTGACTTTAAATTGGAAGCTGCAGAAACTAAAATAGCTAAGTCCTAAACCAGTAAAAGTGGGCTTGCGAAAGACAGAACAATCAAAGTTATTGCACTTCCTAGTCACCCTCACATCTAAAAATGGCAAACAGTTATCATTTTCTTCGTCCATTGTAAATTTAATATTTGGATGTTTCGAGTTCAGGTAATCTAAAAATAAGGTACAATGAGTCTGGTCTCTAAATAATATGAAAGTGTTGTCAATGTAGCGTTTGTAAAAGGTTGGCTTAAAATGGCTAGGACAATCATCTATCCATGATTTCTCATGGTGGCATATAAAAATATTAGCAAAGGTAGGTCCTAGTGGATGGCCCATACCCAAACCATCCAGTTGTCTGTATAATTTTCTATTGAAAATGAAAAAACTATTTTGAACAGAAAGCTAAAAAAATTTTTTGAATAATTCGCGGGTTAGGCCCAAAACGGTAGTACAATCACTAAATAAACAATTCAAGCAAATAGTTATTGTCTCCTGTAACAGAATGTTTGTAAACAGATTTTCTATGTCAAATGATGCCATGTAAAGTGAATTTGCATTGGGGATGCGAGTAATTTGCTCAGCGAATGATTTAGAATTTTCGACCGTATATGTATTAGTGGTGAATGGCGAGAGAATAGGAACTAAAAACTTAGCTAATTTAAAACTTGGCGTTTGATACGCGGCAAAAATAGGTCTAAACGGGTAAGACACGTTAAAGTTAGGTTTATGAATTTTAGCCAAACCATAGAGAATACCGGGGGCTGATCCAGAGATAAAAAGACGTTTATATAAATCTTCAGGAATCAAGCTAAGTTTCTTCAATTTACGTAAGAAGTTGTTAATTTTGTCTTCTATTCTAAGTGTATATACATGCATCTCCTCAGAAATCTCTTTAAATTTACTGGTATTTGAAATTATGCTAGTCATGCTGTCGTTGTACCTATCACGGTCTACAATGACTACACCTCTACCCTTATCAGGACGGGCAACGATAACTATTTCATTAGCAGCCAGATTTTTAAGTAGCATTACATCAGACTTTGTGATCACTGAGGAAAAAATTTTGTACGGTTTAAAATTATAAAAATATTTATATGACAATGACTTGAGCTGATCCCTCATTGAATTAAATGAGATTGAATCCACGGATTTCAGAGTAAAAGAAAGCTTTTCGAAAATTAGGAAATATTTGGTAAAATCTATTTTATAAATTGGTAGGCCAAAATCTAAACCAAATGCTAATAAAAACTTTAAACGAGATGATAAAACAGTTGAACTATAATTAAAAATAACATCATTTGGGTCACACGGTTCAATCTTGTTACTAATCCCTAAATTATAAAGTTTCCTAGAATGAACAAGTTGTGTAGAGGTTGTGAAAGCAGCAGTAACATTTCGAACATTTCGTTCGATCCACAGCATAGAGAGAACTGAGAACGATTGTCTCATTGAAGCGCGGAGGTCACTTAGCTGAGCGGCGACTGTACCTTCAGTTTTCTTTTTGCTTCGGATTTCAGCAAGGAGAAGTTTGGATTGCCATGCCTTGTAGAATGATGAAGAATGGAGAGATTTTCTGTGCAGTTTAAAACGGAGAAATTTCGGAATTACGTTGTATATCTTACATTTTTTCAGAAATTCAATGTCAAGGTTGGTTTTCACTAATTTCTTAGAAGTACTTTCGTACTTCCTCAGCACCTTCAAGCCGTCTTCACCGTAACATCGACGAACATAATTAAAAATGTAAAGGTTCCAATCTTTGGAAAGTTTAACTATAAAAAGGAAGACTAAAGCCACGCTTCTTAAAACCATTTCTTATAAGAGAAAGACAATTCATAAAAGTGAACGTTTCGACCATTATCATTGGTCATTATCAACACTGAAAAGATAAAACAATAGTACAGTTAAATGATGACCTATTGCTACATTCTAAACAATATATGGTGATCGATAAAAAACTATGAATTAACAATTTGAAGAGGGTATGCTGACTGCATGTCGTTCAGGCTAGGTTTTAATTTGGAGATGAACAAGGATTCTAGAATTTTGAGTTCAGTTGGATTAGAAGCTCTACCTAATATCTGGAAATCTGAAAGTCTGATAGGTAAATCACATTTTTCAGCGTGTGCACGTATGGCAGAATGAGATGGTGCGGATAACAGATTATTGGTTCGATGGCTCCGACCAGCATGCTCAGATACTCGAATACGTAGGTTACGCGAGGTAGAGCCCACATACTCTGATGCACCACATCGTGCACAACTATGACTGTAAACAACAGAGCTGAGCATGCCCTTCGGAAGACCATCCTTAAATCTGAAAAAAGACCCAACAGAGAGCGGATTGACCTGGATAAACTTAAATTCACACTGCATGAAATATTTCGACAGTAGCTGAGACAATTCTAATTTTAATTTTTCAGACCGAGCTCCAAAGTACAGTAACGGAACATATAACAGTTTTCTATTGACATATGGGATTGGTTCAACTTTGGTACGAACAGAGAAGAGGAACTTTTTTAAAAAATTGTTATATAGTCCTACCGGATATCCGTTCTTTACAAAAAAATTCCTAAGGAAAACAAATTCATTGTGAAGATTAGGATATGAACTGCATATGCTATAAGCCCTGTGAAGAAGGGTTTTAATACTATTGACTTTAAATTGGAAGCTGCAGAAACTAAAATAGCTAAGTCCTAAACCAATAAAAGTGGGCTTGCGAAAGACAGAACAATCAAAGTTATTGCACTTCCTAGTCACCCTCACATCTAAAAATGGCAAACAGTTATCATTTTCTTCGTCCATTGTAAATTTAATATTTGGAAGTTTCGAGTTCAGGTAATCTAAAAATAAGGTACAATGAGTCTGGTCTCTAAATAAAATGAAAGTGTCGTCAATGTAGCGTTTGTAAAAGGTTGGCTTAAAATGGCTAGGACAATCATCTATCCATGATTTCTCATGGTGGCATATAAAAATATTAGCAAAGGTAGGTCCTAGTGGAAGGCCCATACCCAAACCATCCAGTTGTCTGTATAATTTTCTATTGAAAATGAAAAAACTATTTTGAACAGAAAGCTCAAGAAATTTTTTGAATAATTCGCGGGTTAGGCCCAAAACGGTAGTACAATCACTAAATAAACAATTCAAGCAAATAGTTATTGTCTCCTGTAACGGAATGTTTGTAAACAGATTTTCTATGTCAAATGATGCCATATAAAGTGAATTTGCATTGGGGATGCGAGTTATTTGCTCAGCGAATGATTTAGAATTTTCGACCGTATATGTATTAGTGGTGAATGGCGAGAGAATAGGAACTAAAAACTTAGCTAATTTAAAACTTGGCGTTTGATACGCGGCAAAAATAGGTCTAAACGGGTAAGACACGTTAAAGTTAGGTTTATGAATTTTAGCCAAACCATAGAGAATACCGGGGGCTGATCCAGAGATAAAAAGACGTTTATATAAATCTTCAGGAATCAAGCTAAGTTTCTTCAATTTACGTAAGAAGTTGTTAATTTTGTCTTCTATTCTAAGTGTATATACATGCATCTCCTCAGAAATCTCTTCAAATTTACTGGTATTTGAAATTATGCTAGTCATGCTGTCGTTGTACCTATCACGGTCTACAATGACTACACCTCTACCCTTATCAGGACGGGCAACGATAACGCTTTCATTAGCAGCCAGATTTTTAAGTAGCATTACATCAGACTTTGTGAACACTGAGGAAAAAATTTTGTACGGTTTAAAATTATAAAAATATTTATATGACAATGACTTGAGGGAACCATTTTGACAAAATGGTCAACTTTGGTTCTATTGGACGTACGTCTATGAAAATTTGCAGACTACTAGATCTCCACATTTGTAACAACTTATCTTAAACAAAAATTTTTCATAAGGCCATAGAAAATTTTTTATTTGAAAAAAAAAATTATATATATACATATATTATTTGCTAAGGCTTTTTAATTTACAAAGCTAGAGCAATGCGGTTTGTTGCATTTGAAAGTCAAACGTGCGCTCTATCCATAATACGGGAGGAATTTTTGATTTATCTCATTCCGAATTTATATGAATTTTTTTGTCAGAGTCTCAATGCAAAAGTTATAATTTTAGGGTAAAAAGTCTATGGAAAGCTTTACAGAAACAATTTGGAAAATCGCCCCGTATTATAGGTAGAACACACATTTCACTTTCAAATGCAACAAACCGCATTGCTCTAGCTTTGTAAATAAAAAAGCCTTAGCGACAAACGTCTTGATAAGTTACTTTTTTTATAAAACCTATTTTTAAGAAACAAAATGCTTCTCCTCCTACATTTTTTGAGCTACAGTAATGATTTTGGTATCATTGGATGCAGAAAAACAAGGGCTTTACAATGTATTGAGAAGTTTTTCAAAATTCATTCTTGTTTCAAAGTTATGACGTCATAAATTTGAATTTTCTTGAGAATATTTTGATTTTTTTTCTTTTTAATTTTTTATATTTTTATATTGGAAATTTGAGGAAAAGCATTCAAGTTTTTGGAATGTCCACGTTATTCTGCATCCAGTGATACCAAAATCATTACTGTAGCTCAAAAACTATCGGAGAAAAAGCATTTAGAAACCCCCCCCCCCAAATGTCGTTTTCTATGATTTCCCATTTTCTTTTCAAGAAAATCGCATTTTGTCATGAATGATAAATGATTCTAAATTGTATTTCCTATCAGTATACCAAATTTCATTGCTCTAAATTCAATAATAAAAAAAATATTCGGATGGGGATGAGGAATATGAATGATAAAATATATAAAAAAATGAAATGGAAAAAATTGAAAATTTCAGATTTTTTTTTTTTTGTCCACGTTATTCTGCATTCAATGATACCTAAATCACTACTGTAGCTCAAAAACTGTAGGAGGAGAAGCATTTAGAAAACCCCCCCCAAAAATGTCGTTTTCTATGATTTCCCGTTTTCTTTTCAAGAAAATCGCATTTTGTCATTGATGATAAATGATTCAAAATTGCATTTCCTATCAGTATACCAAATTTCATTGCTTTAGGTTCAAAAATGAAAAAAAAGGTCCGTAAGAGGGATGCCCTCCCCCCCCCCCCCGGGAGGGACGTTAGCTCTGGGGTAGGTTCCTGATATTTTTACAGACATTCGGGGACATGTCTCTAACTCATTTAAAGCAATAAAAAAAATCGGGAGAATCAACTTTTGGACTGCAGATGCCCCAAAATGCTTCCCTTGAGCTGATCCCTCATTGAATTAAATGAGATTGAATCCACGGATTTCAGAGTAAAAGAAAGCTTTTCGAAAATTAGGAAATATTTGGTAAAATCTATTTTATAAATTGGTAGGCCAAAATCTAAACCAAATGCTAATAAAAACTTTAAACGAGATAATAAAACAGTTGAACTATAATTAAAAATAACATCATTTGGGTCACACGGTTCAATCTTGTTACTAATCCCTAAATTATAAAGTTTCCTAGAATGAACAAGTTGTGTAGAGGTTGTGAAAGCAGCAGTAACATTTCGAACATGTCGTTCGATCCACAGCATAGAGAGAACTGGGAACGATTGTCTCATTGAAGCGCGGTGGTCACTTAGCTGAGCGGCGACTGTACCTTCAGTTTTCTTTTTGCTTCGGATTTCAGCAAGGAGAAGTTTGGATTGCCATGCCTTGTAGAATGATGAAGAATGGAGAGATTTTCTGTGCAGTTTAAAACGGAGAAATTTCGGAATTACGTTGTATATCTTACATTTTTTCAGAAATTCAATGTCAAGGTTGGTTTTCACTAATTTCTTAGAAGTACTTTCGTACTTCCTCAGCACCTTCAAGCCGTCTTCACCGTAACATCGACGAACATAATTAAAAATGTTAAGGTTCCAATCTTTGGAAAGTTTAACTATAAAAAGGAAGACTAAAGCCACGCTTCTTAAAACCATTTCTTATAAGAGAAAGACAATTCATAAAAGTGAACGTTTCGACCATTATCATTGGTCATTATCAACACTGAAAAGATAAAACAATAGTACAGTTAAATGATGACCTATTGCTACATTCTAAACAATATATGGTGATCGATAAAAAACTATGAATTAACAATTTGTAGAGGGTATGCTGACTGCATGTCGTTCAGACTAGGTTTTAATTCGGAGATGAACAAGGATTCTAGAATTTTGAGTTCAGTTGGATTAGAAGCTCTACCTAATATCTGGAAATCTGAAAGTCTGATAGGTAAATCACATTTTTCAGCGTGTGCACGTATGGCAGAATGAGATGGTGCGGATAACAGATTATTGGTTCGATGGCTCCGACCAGCATGCTCAGATACTCGAATACGTAGGTTACGCGAGGTAGAGCCCACATACTCTGATGCACCACATTGAAGCAAAAGCTGAATGCTGAAATCCGAGGCAAAAAGAAAACTGAAGGTACAGTCGCCGCTCAGCTAAGTGACCTCCGCGCTTCAATGAGACAATCGTTCTCAGTTCTCTCTATGCTGTGGATCGAACGACATGTTCGAAATGTTACTGCTGCTTTCACAACCTCTACACAACTTGTTCATTCTAGGAAACTTTATAATTTAGGGATTAGTAACAAGATTGAACCGTGTGACCCAAATGATGTTATTTTTAATTATAGTTCAACTGTTTTATCATCTCGTTTAAAGTTTTTATTAGCATTTGGTTTAGATTTTGGCCTACCAATTTATAAAATAGATTTTACCAAATATTTCCTAATTTTCGAAAAGCTTTCTTTTACTCTGAAATCCGTGGATTCAATCTCATTTAATTCAATGAGGGATCAGCTCAAGTCATTGTCATATAAATATTTTTATAATTTTAAACTGTACAAAATTTTTTCCTCAGTGTTCACAAAGTCTGATGTAATGCTACTTAAAAATCTGGCTGCTAATGAAAGCGTTATCGTTGCCCGTCCTGATAAGGGTAGAGGTGTAGTCATTGTAGACCGTGATAGGTACAACGACAGCATGACTAGCATAATTTCAATTACCAGTAAATTTAAAGAGATTTCTGAGGAGATGCATGTATATACACTTAGAATAGAAGACAAAATTAACAACTTCTTACGTAAATTGAAGAAACTTAGCTTGATTCCTGAAGATTTATATAAACGTCTTTTTATCTCTGGATCAGCCCCCGGTATTCTCTATGGTTTGACTAAAATTCATAAACCTAACTTTAACGTGTCTTACCCGTTTAGACCTATTTTTGCCGCGTATCAAACGCCAAGTTTTAAATTAGCTAAGTTTTTAGTTCCTATTCTCTCGCCATTCACCACTAATACATATACGGTCGAAAATTCTAAATCATTCGCTGAGCAAATTGCATCCCCAATGCAAATTCACTTTATATGGCATCATTTGACATAGAAAATCTGTTTACAAACATTCCGTTACAGGAGACAATAACTATTTGCTTGAATTGTTTATTCAGTGATTGTACTACCGTTTTGGGCCTAACCCGCGAATTATTCAACAAATTTCTTGAGCTTTCTGTTCAAAATAGTTTTTTTCATTTTCAATAGAAAATTATACAGACAACTGGATGGTTTGGGTATGGGCCTTCCACTAGGACCTACCTTTGCTAATATTTTTATATGCCACCATGAGAAATCATGGATAGATGATTGTCCTAGCCATTTTAAGCCAACCTTTTACAAACGCTACATTGACGACACTTTCATTTTATTTAGAGACCAGACTCATTGTACCTTATTTTTAGATTACCTGAACTCGAAACATCTAAATATTAAATTTACAATGGACGAAGAAAATGATAACTGTTTGCCATTTTTAGATGTGAGGGTGACTAGGAAGTGCAATAACTTTGATTGTTCTGTCTTTCGCAAGCCCACTTTTACTGGTTTAGGACTTAGCTATTTTAGTTTCTGCAGCTTCCAATTTAAAGTCAATAGTATTAAAACCCTTATTCACAGGGCTTATAGCATATGCAGTTCATATCCTAATCTTCACAATGAATTTGTTTTCCTTAGGAATTTTTTTGTAAAGAACGGATATCCGGTAGGACTATATGACAATTTTTTAAAAAAGTTCCTCTTCTCTGTTCGTACCAAAGTTGAACCAATCCCATATTTCAATAGAAAACTGTTATATGTTCCGTTACTGTACTTTGGAGCTCGGTCTGAAAAATTAAAATTAGAATTGTCTCAGCTACTGTCGAAATATTTCATGCAGTGTGAATTTAAGTTTATCCAGGTCAATCCGCTCTCTGTTGGGTCTTTTTTCAGATTTAAGGATGGTCTTCCGAAGGGCATGCTCAGCTCTGTTGTTTACAGTCATAGTTGTGCACGAGGTGGTGCATCAGAGTATGTGGGCTCTACCTCGCGTAACCTACGTATTCGAGTATCTGAGCATGCTGGTCGGAGCCATCGAACCAATAATCTGTTATCCGCACCATCTCATTCTGCCATACGTGCACACGCTGAAAAATGTGATTTACCTATCAGACTTTCAGATTTCCAGATATTAGGTAGAGCTTCTAATCCAACTGAACTCAAAATTCTAGAATCCTTGTTCATCTCCAAATTAAAACCTAGTCTGAACGACATGCAGTCAGCATACCCTCTACAAATTGTTAATTCATAGTTTTTTATCGATCACCATATATTGTTTAGAATGTAGCAATAGGTCATCATTTAACTGTACTATTGTTTTATCTTTTCAGTGTTGATAATGACCAATGATAATGGTCGAAACGTTCACTTTTATGAATTGTCTTTCTCTTATAAGAAATGGTTTTAAGAAGCGTGGCTTTAGTCTTTCTTTTTATAGTTAATTGTTTGACATTAATTATTATTACTATAATATTCTTTTAACATTATTCAATAAATAGTAATTAATATAAAAATTATTATTCAATCGAGTAGATGCATGTGTTTTTGTGCCCAATATACATAGTAGATGCATGTCTAATCAAGTAGAAATGATTGGTTGATTGTAAGAAAGTTTAAGCCTCCCTTACCACAACAAAGATGTTCGAAGAGAGGAAGGATGAAGGCACCATTTAGTATGGAGAAAAGGAAACGTGGAATCTATGCACAAAGGGTGTTCACGCAAAGGATTCCGTGCGCAAAGAAACAGTAAGATAAGAAGGAAGTTTATGAACCAAGATAAAATTTGAAGAAGAAAGTCAAAGGGGCTGAAAGACAGGAGAGCAATGAACCGAAAAAAGATAGTCCTTAGAAAAACAAAAAACATTTTATTTCAACCAAAGCAAGGCTTGCCTATATCAGCTCAGGACCTCACATTTTCGAGATGCCTTGTCTGTTTCAATAAAGAGGTTGCCGCACAACCCCAGAACGAATAATGTTGTGCATTGAGATTTAGAGTTGAACACCTAAGCCGCATTTATTGTGATTGTTTCAACACATCGTGCAACTTGCGCGCGAGTATGGGCCCAACATATCTTCTCTACAACATACGTCCAACATATCTTCTCTTCAACAGATGTCCAACATATTTTCTCTACAACATACGTCTATATCTACACATACATATCTATACACACGTACATCATATCTACATACGACATACCTCCATCAAATCTACATATGTCCAACATATTTTATCCCCAACATACCTCCACCATATCTGCATACGTCCATCACATCTTCCCCCACCTCCGATCACACATACACGAGGGAGGGCGCAGAGATCACGGCCCTCTGACACAGCCCCAATTTACGGCACAAAAACGCCGGCGGTTTCAATAAAAACGCGCGTAAAAACGCGGGAAGGCGCGGCGCGGCCGCTACCGGTTGCCTTCTGTGTAGGTCTTGTGTGTGTGTGGGAAATATGCTTAAGTAACCCTCTGCCTTACGGTGAATTTAAAAATAATTGTGTAAAAACAACAAGCAGATTAGACTACATGTTAGTTTAAGCTTCCCTAACCGCAAAAAAAATAGAATCGAAGAGACGTTCAGTATGGAGATATGAGCAAGTGGAATCTATGCACAAAGTGCAAAGAAGCAGAAGTTGAGAAAAAAGTTCATGAGACAAGATAAAAGTTAAAGAAGAAAATAGTAGGTGCTGAAAACAGGACAGCAGCAAACCGAAGAAAAAATGCTTATTACAAAAAAAAATCTTATTTCAACAAAAATGGCCTACCTAATTTTCGGCTCGGGACTTCACATGTTTCCCCTATAAGGGCTCATTCCCATATACACAATTGCTGTGTCCCCCAGGGGTATAACTCAACGTATTTAAGTCGTTTTCGGTTAATGCGAGCTACAATACGCACACATGCACCGATGAATATGCATGTAAACACACACACACATATACATATTTGCATGTAGGCTTTAAATCATCCCTCACTGACACCATACTACTTATATAAATCTATATACTATTATATATAAGTAGTATGGTATCGAAGAAGGTTGTTCCAACGCGTTGCTTACGCGGTGGGTCTTGCTTAGGTTCTTCCTGATGCGAAATGACACATTGATGGTTCGTTTGAAAATTTTTAACAATCTTTTAAAATGAATGGTATTTAACGGGCCCTGTTAATGTTTGATATTTATGAAATTGCAAGCAACTTTTGACTATAAATGTGAGTTGAACATTCAACTTCAGTTCAACCCATCGCAGTGAAGGCGTTAATGCTCAGGTTATCGATGAGAGAGCATTCGGTCATAGCCACACACGGTTGACGTGGTACTGATCGATCGTGACATTCCCTGTACGTGACATTCGCTACACATGGCAAAGCAACGGACATGTCCGTTACAGAGAATCCTTTACAGCTCTCGATAGGGAATTCGATCCTCTTCAAACAGCGGGTCGACAATCGGGCAGCACAATCGTCTCTTATTTAATCATATCGATAAATATCTTCAGCTTTCAAAATATAAAAAGCTTGCAATAAAAATATAGAAACATATTCAAAAAATTTCGATTTGAACCGTAAATAAGAGCAATTCCATAACAGGGTTTACTTTTAATAGTAAAGGAAGTACATATATAGTAGATATACAGGGTGTTATTTTTACTTTGAACAAACTTCGAACTTAGGTACAAAAACTCAAAATAAATCGATTTTCATGAATGACAAAATGTCCAAAACTCTTTAGTTTTCGAGTTATAGTTACTTGAAGAATATTAGAACTTCAAGTAGGATTGCTCGCGCGCACCATTTTTAGCGCTACCCTTGATAGTTAAAGAGGTTTTTGGGCCCCACTAATGTAGTATTTTTGTAATTTCACAATGAAATTTGCGTGTACACATTTTAAAAATAAGAATAAATTGTCCTAAATGAGTAATTATCAATTATTCAAAACCGATGGATTGGCAGAGGTGCTCCTGTAGCATGGCCAGCTAGGTCGCCTGATTTAACGCCACTGGATTTCTTCTTGTGGGGAACCATGAAGGGCCTCGTGTATGCCACTTCTGTTGAATCGGAACAGGATCTGGTTGGACGCATTGTGGACTCAGCTGGCCGTATTACGGAAATGCCTGGCGTGTTTCAATCTGTAAGGCGCTCACTGGCTATTAGATGTCGTAAATGTGTTGAAGTTCATGGAGGCCATTTCGAGTAACTGTTGTAATAAAACTGTATTCAAGTTTGCTCTTGCGTTAAAGTTCTTACATAAAAGTTTGTATTGATTATGTTTTTTACCTGTGTCCTGCAATGCTTACTGATTAATGGTTAGCTTACATGATAATAATAATTGATAATTACTCATTTAGGACAATTTATTCTTATTTGTACCTAACTTCAAAGTTTGTTCAAAGTAAAAAAAAACACCCTGTATAAGTATAGTCTTTGCCTCGGCAGACCTATTTCATTTGCATACAAATCAGGAACTTCACTAAATCACCTTACGCTGCTTCACCACTTCTTTCAATAATAAACTCAATAAAGAAAACACACGACATGAATTTACGAAAAATACACGATATGAATTTACAGAAAATACATATGAGTTCATTGCTTCATTTGCACCATGTTTGAAAAAAAGAGCAACCGATGGAAGGCACAAAACTTGCAACTCATCACGAGGAATGAAGGCCCAAAACAAGGGCCGTGGTGATGACGTAGGAGCTATATATACGTAGGAGTAAGCGCTATATATAGGCAATAGGCCATTGGCACGGGCAGCGCAGCGGGCCATTGTGTCAGGGCACAACCGCGCAGCCACCGCCAATGGCGGCGAGCAGTGCTCGGGTTAAGCGGCGCAACGGCGGTGGGCGGAAAAGTGATCGATTTGTCAGCCAATTTGAGGGACAAGTGATGGATTTGTCAGCCAATTTGACGGCGGTGTGTGGACAAGGGATCGATTTGTCAGCCACACACCGACGAAATTATTCGTACACCCCTCGTCTTTCAAAACTTTCTAGAATTACTCAAAAGCTATTGTTGCCACAGGCATAAAATTTTCACAGGGTGTGAAGCATATATTAGTGACAATAATACGAAGTTTCTAAAACAAAATATTATTTTTGAAACATATAACTAGCTGAACTTCAGAAACACGAAAAATGAAATAATTCATAGAATTAAGAACATTGCATTTCATGGAGAAGTATTTACCGTTATACTTGCTTTAACAAAAAAAATTTGTGTCTAAAATGTTCTTGAACGTTGTAGATGTGAGATCATTCTAGAAAATTGTGCCGGAGATAACGGGGAGCCAGAGGAGTAGAGCTTTGTCATTCGTACACTAGCGCCACGATAGGAAAAACTAAGGAACTCGGTGTGAACCTCAGACAGAAGATTATTGATGCCACAAAGCTGGAAATAATTATGGCGGCATATCTAAGCGTTTGAGCATCCCAAGATCTACAGAACAATCTGTTATAAAAAGTTTGCTAAGGCTGGTACTGTAGAAACGCTGTCTGCGCGTGGTCGCAAGCAAAAACTCTCGGTGAGGACTTCTCGAAAATTGTATCGTGAGATCAACGCTGACCCACGAGTGAAGCTAGACGACATTGCCGAGAGTTTCAACACTCGGGGAACTAGCGTGAGCAATCCCATAATCCAGCGCTGTCTGAACAAGGAAGGCCCACACGGACGCCGACATCGAAAGATTCCACTCCACAAACCATGTCATGTTGCTGCTCGCTTGATCTTTACCAAGTCACACTTTGATATGGACAGAGGCTTTTGGGAAAGAGTATTATGGAGTGACGAAACCAAAATCGAGCTTTTTGAGCACAATGACGTGAAGAAGGTTTGGCGTAAGAATGGTGAAGCTTTCCGGCCGAAGAACACTGTGCCAACACTTAAACACGGTGGTGGATCACTGATGTTTTTGGGTTGTTTTGCTGCATCGGGTACTGGAAAATTTGTTGCAATTGAAGAGAATATGAACTCTGATGACTGTATTTCAATCTTTGATGAAAACCTGAAGGTATCACCTAATAGTTTAGGACTTGGAAGGCGGTGGGAATTTCAACAAGACAATGACCCAAAGCACACGACCAAGTCTACTACTAGCTGGCTCCAAGGAAATAAGATAAATGTGCTGCCATGGCCTTCGATGAGTCCTGATCTCAATCCCATTGAAAATTTGTGGCAGGAATTAAAAGTCAACATCAATACGAGAGCTCAAAAGAATCTCCAGGAATTGAAACGCTTCGCCATCGAAGAACGGAATAATATTTCATCTGAAACTACGGAAAAGCTGGTCAAAAACTATAATAAAAGGCTTTTAAATTCTTAGAAGATGAAAAATCATGCTATTAATTATTAAAAACGTACTCAAATGGTAGATTGACCTCAATAAAGTGTAACATTACTCACAGTATGAATAATTTTGTTGTATCGTGTTTCTGAAGTTCAGCTTGTTAAATCTTTCAAAAATTCAATTTTCTTCCAAAAACTTCGTATCATTGTCACTAATATGTGCTTCACACCCTGTGAAAATCTTATGCCTGAGGCAACAATAGTTTTTGAGTAATTCTAGAAAGTTTTGAAAGACGAGGGGTGTACGAATAATTTCGCCGCTAACTGTAGTTTTCCTGGTTTGAATATTTTATATTTTCATTGAGGTAGTGTGAAAATAGTTCCTGCAATTCTGAAACTTGAACGTTATTTATTTTACTGCACTACGCCAATTAATTTTCCCCATACTTCTCCATACATCAAGTCACAGATTGGTACTGGTGTATAGGTACTGGTGTGTAGGTTATTGGTATGAAGGTACTGGTATGTAGGTACCGGTGTGTAGGTACTGGTATGTAGGTACTGGTATGTAGGAACTGGTGTGTAGGGTACTGGTATGTAGGTACTGGTATGTAGGTACTGGTATGTAGGAACTGGTGTGTAGGATGTTATTATTTTACCGATATGATTACGTTGAACCCGTGATGTCTGGTTTGAACGGGCTTATATTTTTAAATTTTGTCCACATTGTCTTAAAACGAGTTCTTTTAAACCTTTTGTTGTTTTGGATGGCGTCGTGTAACACCAGCCGACGAGGTTTCAAAATTATTACTTTCCTAAGAGATCTGGCTGAAGTCGTGTGCTCTATACATCGTATGATAAGTTTATTCGAGAGATATACATGAACACTAGCCATCAACAATAGTACAGGATGAAGTTACAGCCCTGTAGATATATGACATGAGCGAGGCGAGCTCAAAACCGAGAAATACCGTAGTCAGCACAAACTAGTTTGTGAAGATGGAAAATAGGCTTTCCGCGTATGATAGTGTGTATGCGAGCCTACATCGTTTGTCGATTTCTGCGACTCTTCATTTCCCCACAGTGCGGTTAATTATCCATTTGTTTTATTTCAGTAACTGCATGCATGGAAAAACGTAGTAGAAATGTATGAAAAGAGGACGAGACCATCCGAAAATCTGCGCCTGAAATTCCTAACATTCCTTTTCTACTTCGCGGTTTGCCTGCATTGTTCAAGCACAGAATGTTTTCAGCGGCAGTGCAAGGTTTAATTAAGCAGATACCTTGAGGAAACTGTCCTTATATTTATTTGAAGATGGACAAAAGCTTGCGAAATTCGCCTATCTAGCGAAACTCGCACATCGGTCGGTGGTTGTTACCGAGGTAATTCTGAGACATTATAATCTAACTTCTCCACCCACACACAAATGTTGACAGTCATTTTCATAACGTGAAGCATTACATGACATGAGGAAAATTTAATGCAAAGATTGCACTAAAAAATATTGCAGACAAAACGAATTTTATTTTATCAATGAATTTTTCGATCAAGTCATTTTAAATTTAGTTTAGTCGGAGATGATATCGGTTTAAATCTCATTTTTTGAAAGTAAATATAAAGACTCAAGACTTTTCTGACGCGCTTTTCTCGTAGACTTTGATGCTTCATACTGAAATAGAGACAGCGACGTTGCAAAATTTTTATCACAAATTTGTTTTGAGTTTAGCAAGAATTTGAAGCGCGTCAAAATGACGAATATTTTCCATATAAGGCTGCTAGTTAATTCTAAAATAAAATGATTTTAAACATTTTTCCAATTAAGCAATAAATAATAAAGTTATTTACCTTCAACTTTATGTTTTGCATCATGTTTCTTCGTGCTCTTCCAGTTATTAAAACTGGCCTTCACGACCGAAATATTCACTCGCCTAAACAGCTTTTTGCGCGAGTTCTCTTAACTCAGCCATGCAATACCACGTGAAGCGCCGTGCAGTATATGGGCAGTATGATATATGATACGCAATGTCATGTACAATATGCATGGGATATACAATATGATATGCGATTTGCAATGTGATGCACAATATGGAATATGATGTACGATATGCAATACGCAAGACGATATGCATTATCCATATGATATACAATACGCAGTGTGATATATGTACAATATGCATATAATATACAATATGCAAGATGATATGCTATATGCACATTAAATACAATATGCATATGATGTACAATATGCAATATGATATACATACAATATGCAAAGTTAAATACCACAATACTACTCCATGCAATACCACGTGTTGGCTTTTTTTTATTTTTTTGCATGAAGCAGACGTGAAACTTTTGAAATTACCCTTGTTTTTTTCAAGTATTGCACGTACAGTAGCTGACTTCACCGGTTAATATAGTCCATTATATCGTCAGCATTTATATCACGAATTCTTCTAATAGCATGGCTAAAACTATGTACCTAATTCCCATGAAATCATTTCGTTTTACATCATTCCAAATATTAGTTTGGCTTCACCGTTGGGGAAATCGGTAGACTTTGTTGATGATTAATAGCCCACCTACCTGTAGAGAATTACATGCCTACCTGCCTCATCAGAGCAGGATTTTTGCAACTTTGTTGAGTCGTTATTGCATGGCAACTCTTTACTCTTTGTTATTGAAATATATTGTGTTAAATTCGGCACAGAAAAATTATTTTATTCAATAAATATACTGTCGTAGAGAAGCTTTCTTAATTTTTCGAGCTGATGTTAGCGAAGGAGAATATCAACATTTTGTTTTTGCTGGACTGTTCTTTAATAAAAAGCTCACATGCTCTCCGATATAAACTCCAAGCTTCCGGCTAGCTTGCTGGCGGAGAAAATATAGAGAGCTCTAAAACTTCAGAGTTGGAGTCTTTTCACGAAACAAGCACAATTTAACAGCACACGGTTCCATCACTGACAGCTTACCTCATTTTTTTAAGTTCTTACTTTGGGTTTAGAGCGCGAGTCTCAAATCGCACAGTTTTTAACAATATTCACAGCATAGTTCTTTTTCTTAGTTTAACATGTTGACTAAGTATTAATAAATTTTTGTGCCACTAGGTAGCTTGTTCTTTTATGTGACGGTACGAATAAATAGCATTTGAATAATTTTAGCAATTTTTTTCTACGAGAGATTATCCAGCACGAGGTAAAATATTGTTGGGCGTTTATACTTGTCACACTTCTTGAAAATTATAACAATTCATTTGAGCTGCAAAGCTCATATAAATTTCAAAATTTCACTTCTGCTTCTTACAGCCTGAAATAGTCACTGCAAAAACGTAATCATAGTGTTGAAATGTTCGAAACTTGGTTGAAAATGGGCTTTAAATGAGCTTAGAAACTCTCGGAATTATGTGTGTAATCTGTAGGAAACTTTAGGTATTTGCTCCTGTAACAAGTGTGGTAATTTTTAGGAGGAAATCAAAATCGAACAACCAACAACAGATGTATTGTAGTTTCTTTAGATTCAAGACGACATCGTTGTCTTGACATATAGGTCAAATTCAAGGTAGGATTCAAGACGACATGTAGGTTAAATTTCGAAACCTTTTATATCAACCTAATCAGTTAAAGGATCGACGTATCCTGTAACGGAAAGACAAGAAAACTGAGTACAAATTCACCAAGCTAACAGAAAGGTACTATGCTTCAGTTATAGGCACGTTGTTTTGTTCTTGAACAGGAATCTTCCTCTGCTCACCCAAAAGATAAAGCAGGCTTTTTCATAGTATAACCAGGCGACACGCCGACGATCGGCCTCCACTATAACCACAAGGAAAGTTTAACCAAGCGCCACCGAAGAAGTAGAGATGCGCCGCGTATTCTTATATGAACAATGTTCAGGTTCAAAGTTACGTTTACTAGGACACGATAATATAAAGTCTTCGATTAATTCAAGAAAGTATGGCAGTATGATCAATATAATGGTTTCATTACAAAAACCTAGTTTACGTACCTATATTTGTCGCCTTCAAAAGGGACCATAAACAAGAGCTTCTTGGAAGCATTTAGAAAGAGGAAAATAGAGTTAGAATAGTTCCACTCTATTATACCAAGAAATTTAATTTGTTAAGAACCATGCAAATAAGCATGGCTTAATTTTAATTAGTTAATTTAAGGACATCTCCTCAAGTAAGTTAAGTTAATTCTGCTTTCACGCAGCCAATACATTAGTTAAAGGTTTAATTCTGCGTATCGCAGCCGATATGGTAATCCGCCACACGGGCAGCCAGAGGGTCACAGACAACTCCTCTACTTCTAGTTTAAGGTAGTTTAGTTCAATTTATTAATTCGTTTTTAATATAAAGATTAAAACCGGCATTAAGCCAAACTCACGAACAAACTAAAGAGTGGAGCGAAAGAGGCCCAAACATGCAAAATTATAACTCAATAAAACGAAATCCCAGTCACACAAACTAAACATTAAGCGGAAATGAAGAAACTTAACGAAAATGCACTTAAATGTGCGAACAAAACGGCTCTCAAATCGTATCTCCCACAGCCTGCGCAACACCAGCCTATCACACCTCCAATTGCAGGTGTAAAACAATTGACTGCAGCTAAGCGCACGCCAAGTTTTCTAATTCAACTCTGAAGGTCACGGTTTAAGAATAAAATTTTCAATACAAGTCCTATTTCTCAAAAGTAAAAAGACTCGTTATGCGACTATCGCCTATTTTGAGAGAGACTGCTTCTGTGATATAACCGATGCTGTTGGCATGCACAAACTTTTGAAAAAAAATCCTATAATAGAATAAAAAGTTACATGGATACGATCACATGAACCATGACCCCCGCACGCGTGCATCTTAGATCTTCAGGAACATTCACTAAACCGAACACGTATGTAGGTACCGGTGTGTAGGTACTGGTGTGTAGGTACTGGTGTGTAGGTACTGGTGTGTAGGTACTGGTGTGTAGGTACTGGTGTGTAGGTACTGGTGTGTAGGTACTGGTGTGTAGGTACCGGTGTGTAGGCACTGGTGTGTAGGTACTGGTGTGTAGGTACTGGTGTGTAGGTACTGGTGTGTAGGTACTGGTGTGTAGGTACTGGTGTGTAGGTACTGGTGTGAAGGTACTGGTGTGTGTGTACTGGTGTGTAGGTACCGGTGTGTAGGCACTGGTGTGTAGGTACTGGTGTGTAGGTACTGGTGTGTAGGTACTGGTATGTAGGTACTGGTGTGTAGGTACTGGTGTGTAGGTACTGGTGTGTAGGTACTGGTGTGTAGGTACCGGTATGTAGGTACCGGTGTGTTGATATATGTAGCTTAATTTAACAGTAGAATTTTCTGAGTCTTTTTTCAATGGTCTAAAATAAGTCCATTAAATAACAAGTAGTTCAATGAACAGGACTATTATCCGAACTAAGAGCTATTTTTCAATATTGCTCATATTTCAATATTGCTCACTTTTCAACATTATTTAGTTTTCAAGTAAGTACCATTTTTCAGTACTATTTTTTTGGTACTCTAAAAAAGTCAATGTATGCAATAACAAACAGGTCCATCAACAGGATAATTTTTCGAAGCACAGAAAACTCGTCAAGTGTTCGTCAACGGTATAGTAGGTGACCTCTTGTGGACCAGAGAACTTTCCTACCAAAAAATTATAAAATAAAAGTTTGTGGGTGAAGGTCAAGTAACAAGTCGGTGGAAGCAATCTATTCAAGGTTGCTTGATATGGTCCGAAAAAAACTTGTTTGAATTGTTTCAACTTATCTGTGAAAAAAAGTTTGCTAAAAACTTCCACAAGTGGCGCGAGGCCATGATGAGCACCAGTTGTGCTTCACAAAAGTATAACTGGCTTCCATTTTACGAATGGGTCGGATTTTTTAACGTCGTCTCCTCGGATTATTTGAGGAATAACCAGCAAATAAACAGATAATTGATGATTTGAGTTACAGACTTTGGCATCGTTTCTTCCAATTATTGAACGATAAAAAATAGAGGAAATAGACATTCTGAGCGGCGAGTTACAGATCTCAACATCAACACCCTTAATATAAGAAATTAGAACAAAATGAGCAGTTATTCCACGATTTGAGTGGGGTAGTATGACATTGTTACCTCAAATTTTGAAAATAATATTAAATTGTGCATATAATTGACAAGATGGGTCAGGAATTTTGATATAATCACCATGAATTATATAAAAATATAACAATAAAATGGGAAATTATTCCATGATTAGAGTTAAGCCGTTTGACATCATCACCTTGATTCTTTTTAAGTAAATTTTCAAATTCTCATCGCCTATCGAAATGAATGGGTTAAAATTTAACCATGTTATACTGCCGGCCTACTCCGTAAGTAATTTAAAAATATGTATTTTAGAAAGTAGGCATTACATATGCGTGAAACGTGATCAATTATTATAAGTATAGTGCTTAAAATCATATATACTGTTGTAAGCAATGGGTTCTAAAAGAGCTGAGAATTACCTGCTAAGCCAAAAGAAGCACATACAACAAACTCTTTGGGAAACTAGATGATTGTGCAATTTTCCAATCAAAATTATTCCACCAAATTCGGCAACAAATTTTTCTACACAAATATTTTTGTTTGGCTTGGATGTCTCCATGCACCTAATTCTGTGAACAGTGAAAATAAAATCAAAAGTAAAAGCCAGAATTGGCCAAAAATTTGGTTTTGATGAATTTTTCAAGCCCTTCACTTCATTTTAAGCAAGCACGAGATTGAGAGACGTAATTAACGCGTTCATGATGGCACTGCAAGGTGAGATTAGTTAATTTATTCCATTTTAATTAATTTCATTATCATAACAATTTCTTCATATCATTCAAAACCAGGGGTAAAATGATACCATGAAAGCAGAACAAACATATTTAATTTTAGGCAATAACCAGGCCTGCAAATTTATATGAAAATGAAGCTTAGGTAAAAAAGTGAAACACTCTAAGTACACTGCTTACAAAGTACTAGCCCCTACAGATACTGCAGAACATGATGTACAGTGTCTTACTTCTATCGCTACATGGACATTTTACAAAATATTCTACATCAATAGAAACTTGATAAACAGATTTTCGCACAACTTTCTCCGCGAATCATCTCAAAGCTTGTGCGACACCAAGCTTTCGTTCTGATTGATTTTCATTTCGAAGTCTCGGCCATCACTGACTGCAACAAAATTTGCTGTGTCTGTCAGATGTTATTCGACCCAGAATAATGAATTGTCTACAGCATACCCTATACATTTCGTAATACTCGATGGTGTTTCATCTTATTGTGTAATCTACATTTAATCACAATCCGTATAATGTTAGTTCTTACAAGACTGCTAGGATCATTCTTCAGACACTGCATATTGCATCCACAAATTGTTGCCGATCTACGTCGAAAGTTTGCAGGAAATCCTCGCTAGGTATCCATCATTAACAATAAAAAACATGATACATTCTGGTAAGCTCGTTGATATATCTGAGAACACATACATTCGTAATGACATAGCACTCTGGAAAATTACACAAGAAAGCCGCCAAATATTACATCGCAGCTCAAGTTTTCTGACGTTCCTGAATGAATTCCTCGACGTAAGTAGCTGAATAGGTTCCTCGGTTGACGGCAAGCTGTTATAATTATAACTGCTCTTCATTAACTCGTAATTGTGCAGTTATAATTATGACTGGTCGTCATTAAGTCGTAATTTTTCAATCATAATTATCCTGCTTTCATGATTATGGCTGCTTGGCATTAGGTCGTTATAATGTAGCCATAATTACGACTTAATGATAAGTAGTTAATATAACTGCTTGTCATTAAGTCATAATCATGCAGCCATAATTACACTTCAGTCACAATTAAAACTGCTTGTCATTAAGTCATAATCATACAGCCATAATTACACTTCAGTCACAATTAAAACTGCTTGTCATTAAGTCATAATCATAATATTAAGGAAATAATGAGCACAATCTCAAGAGGGGATAACTGTTCTTTCTACTCTATTACTCGATGCACTATTTTTATGAACCTTGTTTTTATCATTAGCTTCATCATCCTTCTAATGCCCTTATCCTCAACTTTTCAATGTTGAGGATAAGGGCATTATGTTATATTGCTTCAGCCGCCTTTATACTCCCAGCTTGTGTTGCGGCTTGTGTTGATACTTCTTGAGCTAAGTACTGTTACTAAATTTGACCAAATTTGTTCGTATTGATCTTTTAAGGGTGAAGAAAAACGATTCAATTATGTACCAGCGTATTTCCGAGTTAGTAGAATAACCTTTGAGCAGTACACACATGTAAGGCGGATTTGGTTTTTAAATTTAGAGTTTGTGTTTTTTTTCCGCCCGAATATTGTTTTTGGATATGTTGTTTATTGCCCGAATATTTTTTATAGCTAAGTACCTAAATTGGGTAAGAGGGGAGGTATGTGCGCCATGCGCCATGCTCCTCTTCCCCCGTTCACCTCAGAGGTCATATAAGCGGTGAGCTCATTAGGGCCTGCGCATTTGGTCCGCACCCCGTCCTGTATCAACATCACTACCAATAAGCGTCGCAGTTCTCCAACGTTTCCCTACCTCTGCCTGTATAGTGTTTCCAGGCATGCTTCCAGCGGAAGATTTGGATGAGTCGTCTCAGCCGTCGACTTGAGTCGGAAAGATACTGCGCCAATCACAATCTGTACGAGCCCGTCAAGGGCCACGTCCGATGGCCATACTGAGACGCTTTAAATGAGACACACAAGCCAGTATGAGACGTACTTGTGATACAGATTGGACATGATAAGGCTGCCATAAAAAAATGGGGAAGTGACTTTCGGGCCCCTTCATAAAGATCCTATGTAGGAGAAATGTTCTTATGACTAATGACTGTCATAAATTTGTTTTAACTTCTATTTGACAAATTCAATTTCTATAGGACTTGCCTTGGTATTTACAAAATTTTAAATGCATACTGTTTACTTACTGTAAATGCATACTGTCGACCTAAAGTTTAAATTTATTTTTTACGATTTCTCGAAGAGCGATATTTAGACCTAAGACAATTTTAAGTCGGTTTAAAAAAATTTAAGCAAGTGAAATAACTGTTTATGTGAAGACCTGCTCTTGATAACTGCTTCATGTGAAGACTTGTGAAAATAATAATTTATTGAGGTTCCGACTTTTAACAAAAAATTTGATTCATAAATTTGAAGAATGCATAGCGTTAAAAAGTTGTGCAACTTCTTCAGCTAAAAATAAAATACTTAAGTAAAATCCGCGAATAAATTTGCTTGTGAAATCATTAGTTATATGAAATAAATTTTCCCTGGGCCACACAAATCAACAAAGAACCGTGAATTTTGCTCTCTATGTAACATCGATCATGCTTCCTTGTCTCGTTTCAGCATTTGATATATATAATAAGAGTTACACAAGACTGTAAAATGAGCAGGCTGTCAACCGCTTCGTGGACAATCTCACTCGATGGACAACTTAATTATTTCTTATTAGTGGAAGAGTTTGTTCTTCAACTTGATGCTTTCATCTGAAGTAGAGTGGCTTAATGATGCAGAAATTAGGATAGAAAATTATGTCTGGATATTAGGAAGGGAATGAATATCTGGGAATTAGGCAGGGAATTGATGTCTGGAAATTAGGAAGGGAGATAATACTGACTAAACAAGTGTATCAAAGGATTGATCTCTTCGATGCTGGAACACCTAGGCCAGATTGGCCCGAGCAACGTCATAAATTCGTGAAATACTCATTATTACACACATAATTACCCTGTACAGAACCTGACACTGATGTAGTTAATGACATTCATGGTCAGTGCATGTGAAGTACTTGGAAATTGTCCTTATCTTAATTAATGTGTTTCCTAATGTGCGCTCTAGAAGTGTAAGTTTTGAAATTCTCACATAAATTCTGATAAGAAAATTCTCATTTGCCTCGATGGTTTGCATTGACTTTGTTGTGTTTGTTCAGCGAAGACTGCATTGAGTTCTTGCATCACGCATCACGACCTCCATTCCCTTCAGTAGGAGTGGCATAGTCATAACTAGGACTGCAGTGTAGCTGCATGATTATGACTCAATGACAAGCAGTTTTAATTGTGACTGAAGTGTAATTATGGCTGCATGATTATGACTTAATTACAAGCAGTTTTAATTGTGACTGAAGTGTAATTATGGCTGCATGATTATGACTTAATTACAAGCAGTTTTAATTGTGACTGAAGTGTAATTATGGCTGCATGATAATGACTTAATGACAAGCAGTTTTAATTGTGACTGCAGTGTAGTTATGGCTGCATGATTATGACTTAATGACAAGCAGTTTTAATTGTGACTGAAGTGTAATTATGGCTGCATGATTATGACTTAATGACAAGCAGTTTTAATTGTGACTGAAGTGTAATTATGGCTGCATGATTATGACTTAATGACAAGCAGTTTTAATTGTGACTGAAGTGTAATTATGCCTGCATGATTATGACGTAATGACAAGCAGTTTTAATTGTGACTGAAGTGTAATTATGGCTGCATGATTATGACTTAATGACAATCAGTATTAATTGTGACTGAAGTGTAATTATGGCTGCATGATTATGACTTAATGACAATCAGTTTTAATTGTGACTGAAGTGTAATTATGGCTGCATGATTATGACTTAATGACAAGCATACAAAAAAACAACAGCACAACTATTGAACTTACAATATACTTAATTATGTCAACAAGACACAGCAAAGGGAAGTAAATGAAACGCCAGATAATCTCATCAATAAAAAAACACAATTTTGATTCGCATCAACCCAAATAATTTCATTGCCTTCGCAATAAAAAGGTTATTACTCGTCGCAACAATTTGTAAACAAAAACAATTTAGACATCAAGTAATCACAAGGATAATTTCGAAATCGTGGCCACAGCAAATACCTCTACAGCAAACATCATCAATTTGCTTGAACATCGTTACTTGACGTTAGTAAAGTCACGCATACACACAAGTATTACTACTAGCAACTAACTAAATCTAGTGATTATAGGGAATATAGATTAACTGCAAAGTAAAACACGAGTTCCTCGGCAAGGTAATTTCGGAAAATTTTAGAAGAATCAAAACTATTGCCTCGTAGGTAACGAAAAATAATTAAGAAAAAAAAATGAAATCAGATGGATATCAAATTAAACAATCGTTAAAGTTTTCACAAAAAAAACATTCAAAACATCATCTGCGTTACCGTAGACTTCAGAATAGACGTTAGCTAAAGTTATTGTTATCATACGCGCATGTTATTGTTATTGATTGTTATAATGTTAAAGCCAAACATCGCACAAATTAGAACAGAACTTTTCCACTTTTGGTTAAAACAATAATCAGAATAAACAGAGTGCCGTAGACTCGTAAGACTAAATTCTATGGGTAACATAATAATATAGAACGTGGAGTAAGATATAAGAAAATATGTAACAAAATCGAATCACACGCTAGTTTACAACATCAAGTATGAATATGAAATTATATGAAATTAGTAAAAAATTACATGAAATTGGGTTTCGCACCGCGCAAAATAAAAGGAGACTCACTAAACCGTTTCAATTTATAGTAATCCAATAGTAATAAATGTGAACAAAGTCCATAATTCTTGAACGAGCCTGAATATATTATTACCACATTTCAAGTTACTAAATTTATTAAACCACGTTTTCAACACCACATTAAACCTTCAAAGTAAGTTACTCTTTTGAAATCACTGCGCGCGAAGGTGAATTTCAGTAATCTCTTGACTGCGCGCGATGGCTTATTTAACCGTCGTCAAGGCCGTCTATTTTTGTTGACAGACGCTCGGGCGCCAGGTCGTGCACACCCACAGTACAGTGCGTGACACCCGTACTCGCTGTGCTTCCATGCTCGTACACCCCTGCGAAGCTGAAATCGGAACGGAAACAAGAAGATTAACATGGCTAAAGCACAAAATTTAGTACATGAATGCTTGAATAAAGCAAAATGAGAAACACCTTTAGTGTCAGAGTGATCCATTACCGAATCTTACTATTTAGTTAATGACGAGTAAACATTCTTAAAACTTTGAGTCAATGATTTAAATGTCCAGCAAGAACAGGTCTCTCATTATCATTTCAGTTTTCTCAGAGAACAAATAGCTGACACAATAAAGATAAGCTAAATTCCGAACATGCATTTAATTTCTAGAGAGATCGAAAACACTGTCTCCATGTTAAAATCTTGGCATTAGCAGCTGGATGTCGCTAGAATTTTCCAATCTGTATTTAAAGTGTGAATTCAGCATATTAATTCTCATCGAGACATGAGAGTGCGCACCTGAAACGTTCCCAGACAATGCACGGCAAAAAAATTAAATATGTGCAAAGTCGTCAATTCTTGCATCACATGCCAACAATCACGAGCGGCTTTTACACACGAACGTAAGAATTTTATTATTCTGTGATTGTTGAACTTTCATACTGTAAACGGTTACTTCACCATTTCACATATCGCGTTACGTTAATGCCGTAATAAAAAAAGTTAAATACTAAAACATTTACGAGGTTAACATGAAGCATAAGCAAATACAACAAAAAGACACAATTGAATACATAAGAACATACTTTTCACCGTACGTTTACGAAAAGTTGTCAAAGTAAAAATCAATATTGACGTTAAACACTCTAAATTTTAATCGTTCAATCAGTTGTAAATTATCCCGTAGAAACTTTGGGAGACTTGACGATAAATTTTGCATTCTTTTGTCGAGAATCTGTTCAGAATGACCAAATTCTTGCGAATTTAAAATGAAAATTCTTGTAATCACATTTTTGCGAATTTAAAATGAAAATTCTTGTAATTGCGTAAAAAGTTGTGTCTTGAAATATCTCAAAAAAACCCAGCAGCCAAAGGGGTCGCTTCAACATGAATGTTTTATGTCGCTTCAACATGTATGTTTTTTACGCCTGTATGTTTTCTTTCAACTCAGCTGCGATAAGGTGCGAGAGCCGTGCGAGAGCCAAACGATGTATGTTTACAGTGTGTCTTGTTTCTGAAGGGGCCTATGTTGTGGTTATGCGAGCGAGCCTTGGGAAACTCGATACGGTCGAAAAATGCCTACCCAAGCGCGAACAAAGTCGCCTTGTAGTCAAAGATAAATCGAGACTCTCAGACCGAGAGAGTCGGCAAACCAACGGTCGGTTCGAAGGAGCTGAGCGTGAGAAGAAAAATGATGCTAAGAAGGAAATAAAGGCAAGTGGCGGCACTACCAATTAGAAAAGAGGTAGGCGGGCACTCCGAGGCTCCTAAGATTCTCATAGGCCGAAGGTGAGAGTTCTCAACCCTCGAAGAGAATGCGCCAGGGCTCAAGGCGTCGGAGGAACAATGGACAGTTCGACCGGCGTAACCGTAACGTGAGGTGCAACCAAGAAACGCGGGGTGTGTTCACAATAACAAGCGTGCTTAATGCAATAATAAGAAAAGTGGCTATATTGAAAATTATACTAAGTTTCACGCTATAATGTAATCCAGAATTTAACACATTCTCGTTTCACTTGCAGAAATTTTACGTGTTCTCGTCACCACGTTCACAAAGGGGAAATTTATCAAAACATAACCCACCGTGGGAGTTATTGATGGAACATGGAGATGCTGCACTAGAAGGGAGGGTAAGAGATGCATTTTTTAAAAAAAAGAAAGAGTAAAGATAGTGTTGAGATAAATATTGCGATAATTCATTGTCATTCACACATTGATGCGCTTAAAAAGTAACAAGTTAAATTTTTATCTTTGACAGGCGGGACGGTAATTCAGTCACACATCTGAGGATTGATCAGCTCGAATGAAGGGAATCAACGTGTGAACATGCTGAAACGAAATGAGCAAGATAACGTCCTCACTAGACATTTTCTGAACAGTACATAAAATAGGCCTTTGAACTGAAGCGAGTCGCGGACGAATTTAGTGGTTGAAGTGACCTTCGCCTACTGGGCTGCTGGGGCGCTGAGACATTGTAGGCATTATTTGTGTTGTGTTTGGATGCATAAGCAATCTGCGGTTAAAGGCTGGCCAGCTAAATTTCTGTGTAATTATGTGCAGTAGGTCATTTGACGTGTGCTATTTGCTTTCATTACTTAATTGGAATTGTTCCTAACACCAATCATTGTGTGTGCGCTCATTGATGTTTGTATCACGTATAGCTGGGAATTATAAATGTTAAGCATAATTCACCCTGTGTATCATGCCCCACAATATTAGAAGCAATCCATCGTAATGCAACGGAGGGCGCCCAGAAAATGCGCTGCGTAAGTGGGTCAGCGATCCCCGGTGAGTACCTTTATTTTAGTATATGTGCTGTAATTGCCGATGATAATTCATTTAATTTGTGTTGTGTATATAGCCTGGAGGTGTGCCATTCCTCTATTCCGAGAACCTGATCTTCTTGTTAATGAATTGTTAACAAGGAGGTGAAGGGTACACTTCTCGTGACATCACAATTTGGCAAAGATCAACGCGATCGCTTTGTAATTTCTGTGAATTTGTGAGTGTAGTATAACAGTTGCATTGTATTTTTGTTTGGATTGTTTTCATGTGCAAAACTTACAAATTTCAGTGGAGGCACATAACTCGTAGTATAAAATTTTCTGTGTTCCGGTGGGAGAAGCCAGCAAGCACACGGCCACATAGATCAAGAAAGTGAAAGTGGTTATAAAAGTGATAAGTTTGAGTGAGAAAATTCTGGTGTGTTCACTCAATTAATTTCAAAGTTTCAGTAAAAGTTTTACAGTGAGTAGGTGTGGAAAGCATTTGAGTAATCGCAAATTTTTGAGTTTTTGGAGAAAGTGAATTGGAGAAGATCAACACTATGCCTGCCCGTGGGAGAAGGAACGACGACCGCAGAAATGCGCCAGCAACGCCACCCCGACCCGAAGAGGAAGCAGTAAACATGCCCGTGGTAACGAGTTGCGTGGGGGCCATTGGTGCTAAATTCAGGAGGGGCGATAATGTGGGGGAACATATGGCAAGATTGAAGTTTTTGACGGGTAATCTGAATAACAGTGAGCAGGTGAAAGCCTTCTTCCTTTGCCTAGGTCCACAAGAAGCAAAGGAATGCAATCAAATAATTAATACACTAACGAACCTACGAGAAGCAGAAAACTGGCTGCGCTCTTACGACGACCAGGTCGAACATCCAACTCAAGCGCTGTTTGAAATAGTAACCAAGAAGCAAACAAGCCGGGAAGGAGTTTCAGAGTACCTGACGCGCCTGGAAAGGCTGTACAACGAGAATTATCTGGAACATCCGGAACGAATCCTTGTAGATTTGATGTGGCTCGGATTAAGGGAGAACATCACAAGACCATTTCGAAGTGATGCGCGACCTACGACAGTACAAGAACTGAGAGACATGGCAATCGAGGTGGAAAATCGACGGATAGTACCAGTGCCAAGGGAAACGACAGAGAAGAGGGAACCGGAGAGAGAAAGAGCGCAGCGAAGCGAGAGGAGGCCACAGCATGAGACTGCCCGTGTCGGCCACACGATGCGGCATTCACCACAACGGCCTAGAGGGTACCGCCAGGAAGTGCCACCCTGGAGAGAAAGGAACAGACAGACACGACACTCTCCTTATCATCGAAGAGGAAATTATGAAGCACCCCACTGGAGCGAAAAGGGCAGACTTAGGAGTCAGCAGCACCAAATATACTACGCAAGAAAGCCACAGCCGCATTCGGAAGCACCACCTGCACCTGCAGTGGACTTAGCCCAGTATAGAACAGTGCCACCGCCGTGCGTAAACTGTGGAAAATTTGGGCACCTAAGGGCTGATTGCAGGGTGCAACAGTTTGCAGGACAGCCAAAAAACGGAATAGGAGACCGTTAGCTTCTATAATAAATCCCAGCGTAATACTCCAAGTGAATGGTGCACCTGTTACCGCACTTCTTGACACCGGAGCAAATATATGCTTGGTAAAAGAGCGTGTGGTTGCGGGGATTAAAAATGCTAGTGTAAAAGGAACATCCACTGCATTAAAGACAATTGGAGAGGAACCCGTACCAGTGCTGGGAAAGATTAATGTGCCAATCAAAGTTCACGGTCAGAAAATTGTTCAGAGATGTTTTGTTGTGCGGGAAAATGCATTCCCAGGAGACCTGCTAATAGGAGTGGAAGTAATGAACAAAGTCAACGCAAAGCTAGACTTCGAAAAAGGTAGGGCATCATTCCTTGGCACTTACGTGAACATGTTTTCAGCACCAGGACACGCTTCTCCGAAAATTCTGTGTGTGACGAGGGAAGAAACATCTGTAACTCTGGCTGAGGACATTACAGTGAAGCCTCGCACGCAAGCCATGGTAAAGTGCCGAGCAGATGGCAAGTTTGATGGAAAGGAAGTAATTTTAGAACCTAGAATTAAGTGGGCACCTTACGTCGGAGCCACCGCTGCAAAGGTACAAAACGGGTATGTTTTGATGCCTGTACTTAACCCTTTTGCCGAAGAAATCGCTCTGACCGAAGGAGCAATAATTGCAACATGCCACGAAGTCTCGAATGAAGATGCAACTGCAGAAGAAAACAATGCGGAAAATAGCGAAGCAGAAGATCACCGCAGAGAGAAGCGCTTCCAGCAAATTGATGAGCTTGACCTCAGTCACTTGGTTGCTGAAAAACAAGGACAAGTCAGAAACCTGTTGAAGGAATATCACAAGACGATTAGTGCAGACGAGATGGATATTGGCCATGTTAAAGGAGTGAAATACAAAATTTTGCTGAGTGATTACAGGCCAATTCAAACGAAAGGGTGGCGTATTCCATACTCCAGCCAAGAAATTATTGATAAAAAGGTCTCGGAGATGATCGAAAGTGGAATTGTGCAAGAGAGTACAAGTGCTTGGAAAAACCCGCTCGTACTCGTAAAGAAGCCAGGAGGAGGCCACAGAGTTTGCCTTGATTTGCGAGCTGTAAACATGCGGGTGATAAACGAGCATTATCCGATTCCACACATTGTAGGGACACTGGAGGAGGTGGCTGGCAAAGAATACTATTCCATTGTCGACGCAAAATCAGCCTTCCATCAAATTGAGCTAGATGAAGAAAGTAAGCAATACACGGCATTTCAGACTCGACAAGGCAACTTCGAGTTCTCTAGGCTACCTATGGGACTTAAGTGCTCAACATCAGTGTACCAGAGAGTAATTTGTCATGTTCTGAAAAGGCAACTTGGAAAATTCGCCGCTATTTACTTGGACGACGTGTGCGTTAACTCTATGACTTTTGAGAGTCACCTAGAAAATTTAAGGGAAGTGTTGCACGAGTTTCAATGTGCCGGAGTAAAAATAGGCTTGGACAAGTGCAAATTTGCACAAAAACAAGTAAAGTACCTAGGATGTTACATCAGTCGTGAGGGACTTATTCCAGACCCAAAAAAACGTGGAGGCAATGCAGAGTTACCCTAGGCCGACTACCGCACGTAAAGTGCGCTCGTTCGTGGCAGCGCTTAATTTCTACCGGCGCTTCATTCCGCACTTTGCCACAACAGCTGCACCCCTTAATGCGTTGACTAAAAAAGGGGCAAGGTTCCAGTGGAAGGAAGAACACGAACAAGCCTTCTGCAAACTTAAGCGACTCATGATAGAAGCTCCAGTTCTGAAGAAGCCTTCTCTAAATGAGACGTATTACTTGAGTTGTGATGCCTCGAATGAGGGCGCGGGCGCGGTCCTTGCTCAGAAATGTAATGGTAAGGAACAACCGATTGGATATTTCAGCAAAAGATTCAATGATGCTGAAAAACGTTATTCAATTACGGAGCGGGAAGGATTAGCAGTGGTCGCCGCTGTAAATCACTTTTCACCTTACCTGTACGGCAATAAATTTGTTGTAATTACTGACCACACAGCTCTCAAATATTTGTTCAAAGGTAAAAATACCAAGAACAACAGAATTATGAGATGGGCCCTTACACTCTCTCAATATGATTTTGAGGTGATTTATCGGCCAGGAACTCAGAACGTGGTGCCCGACGCATTGTCGAGAAATATTGCGAACGATAGCGAAGGAGAAAATCGAGACGACGAAGCCCCTAAAACAGTGTTCGTCACGACGATGTTAGATGAAACTCCCAATGTACAAGAGGCGGAAAGTAAGTTGCAGAAAGAAAATGTGAGAGCAGAACAATTGAAAGATCCCGTTTGGGGGCCAGTGCTGAGGTATCTTGAAGGTGACAAATTAGGGAACGCACCAAGTCTCGCTCTGAAATCCGAAATCTTCACTGACGGAGGCATCTTGCATTTCAGGAAGACGCAACGAAAGCCTAACAGAACAAGGCACCTGATCGTGGTGCCAGACGCTCTGAGAGAAGCAGCAATAACGTTAGCGCATGATAGCACGATTGGTGCACACCAAGGTCGTGCTAAAACGTGGAAAAAGCTCATGGAATTCGGGTACTGGATTAACATGGCGCGTGACGTTAACAAGTACGTCGATTCGTGCATGCAATGTCAAAAACGTAAGATCAACAATCGCATTTGTGTTAGCATGGGTTCATTCCCTGAAATTGACAAGCCTCTGGACAGAATAGGCGTTGATTTAATCGAAATGCCTGTCTCGAATGAGGGCCACAAATACATCCTAACGGTGGTCGATCACTTTAGCAGATATGTTGCAGCGTTTCCGCTCAGAAGCAAGACCACTGAGGAAGTAACGAAAGCGTTGACTAAGTTCGTTACTACGTACGGCACTGCCAAGACTCTCATCTCAGACAGGGGCACCGAGTTCACGTCAGCTTTGTTCAGAAATGTGTGTGAAAAATTGAAAATAAAATACTACAACACTTCAGCATATCATCCCCAATCAAACGGAATGACCGAACGTCAAAATCAGAATATCAAGACTGTTTTATCACACCTTGCCTCCAACGATCAATCTTCGTGGCCTGATGCACTTCCTTGGACATGCCTGGCACTGAACGCCAGCTACCAGAGCGTCATTGAAGAAATTCCGTATTATTTATTTTTTGGTAGGGACGCTGAAATTCCTGTGGTTGACTGGTTAAAAACCCCTCGCATGGATTACTCTCTAGGTGAGAATTACAGTGCCGAGGTAAGCTTACGACTCCACAATGCGTTCAACATGGTGAAGGTGAAATCTAAAGCCTCACACGATAAATCGGTGCAGTTAAAGGAGCGCGGAGTGAAAAACAGTCAGGTCCAAGTGGGCGATATCGTCTTGCTGCATAATCCAACGGGAAAGGCGGAAGTTGCAAATACATGGCCTACCGATTGGGTCGGGCCTTACCGGATTACAGTAAAAACAGAGACGAATGCCACAATAAAGGCGCTCTATAGTAACTGCGAGAGAAGAGTTCACCTCGATAGATTAAAAATTGCCCACTTGAGGGGTGAAGCTTACCCCTGCAACCAGAATGCCGCGGCGCCGCCAAATGCCGGATGTGAAGCTATCGACAGCGAGGACGAAGATATGCCAGAAAACGCTGCGACTGAACAGGCTACGTCGGTGACTCAGCGAAAATACAACTTGCGTTCTCGGTGTAGGTGAACCGCCAACTAGAAACGAACTGCGGAGGACTGAAATCATGCATTAACTTGCCTTTGCGGGATGTGTTCTTGTGTGTTTAAATTTAAGAAAACTCTTGCGTAGAAGTGAGTTTTTAGCGTTGTATTGCTTTAATCTAAATGTGTTCTTTAGTAGAATTGTGTTACTCTAGCTGTAATTAAATCTAATCTCACTCACTAGAGTGTGATGCTTCGTTCAATAGGAATATGCTATAGGTTATGTAACTCCAACTGTCTTTGCTCACGAGAAATTTCGTCTGGACGAAAATCTTGTTGAGTGATCTAATCTTACACTGTGCGTAATTCTCATTTCCTCTTTTGCTAAGTAAAGGGAAATTGAGCGTTTGTTAGGTTAACTTCGTGTGTTTCTCAAGAGGAGTACTTTGTTTCCTTTGTAGGATGCTTATATTCTCGCCAGCTTCTCGTGAAGCGTACGCGCTTCATACGAAAGAGCTCTATCGAATGAATTAAGTTTCATCAGAAGTTCTTAGGCTGAGGCTATCTCAGGCTAGATGATTTTATCTATACCTTTAGACCGTTCATTTTCACAACGGGGAAAATAAGTTTAGCGTCATATTAAAATTTCGTATTCTTTTGTACTGTAGCGTTGAATTTCTGACTCTGTGTCTTACTCTTGCCCTGAAAGAATAACGTAAACACGGTATTCCGGAAGGAATTATTCTCCTCTTACTATGTAGAAGTATAGTACATTTCTTTTCAGACTTAAGGAATTAATTTCTTGGTAGATTAGCGTCGTATGTACTTCAGCACAGAAGAGGCCGGAAGAATTGCATAACACGAATATGTCTCGTATGAGCAGCAAATTAAGGAAGGATCACGTGGAATATAAGTAATTATTTACAAGAACGAAGAAGATAGAACTACAACACGACATGGGGGACACATTGCACCTGCGTTGGAGATGTTTAAAAGGATTGCCCAAATTCAAGCGTTGCCGTGGGAAACGACGAAAGATGTATGTACGGCTGGAAATTTTGCACCCTGTTCTGAAGAATGCCGAAGGCACAAGTAATTAGCTCAGAGCCGCTTGCGGTGGAGCTACAGCCAGAGGTCGCGCACCATGTTCGAAGAATGCGGAGGACATCAGTAATAGCTTAACTCGCCAGTGGTCAGGCTGCAAGGAGGACATCGTTAGTGAACGGCCGAGCCAGGAAGGACTTCTCGACTAATTAGCACTCATGCTTCGAAGTGGAAAACACCACAGAACGACGCAGCATCATCGTGAGGAAGGAAGAAAAACGAAATTAAAGCATGAGAAATTATTGGGTGCCGAGATGTACTAGCGTTTAAAAATGCTTTTATACAGTGGGCACTCAAATGAAACAATAACAATGCTTTTATGTGCTTGAGTGTTGATATTTACTTAAGTATTTCGGAATTGCGTCGTGACATTTATGCCTGGTGAGGCATTCCTGAAATTCGAATGCAAGTTCCTGTGAATTTTGACTAGGCAAATTATCACATTGGAATATTGAAGCCGCATTTTAGGCATCTCTATTTATACGTGAAATAAAAATTAAAAGAGATTACGTCGGATAGCCTTTGAATGATACGTACGGTCTTCAAAGAATATGAACCCATGGAATTCTCGCACTAATAATAGTGGTTACTAGGAGAAAATAAAAATATAAGCTGGTGTCTGCCAGAGTTTCTACGTCGATGTCAAGGAATACTGAGATTCTACGTCGAAATCGAGGAATACCAAGAGGAGTTCCACTGGATTCCATCGCGCATACAGGATACCACCGCCGGATATACCTCGGACTCTTCAGGATTACTTCGTAGGATGCAGAACCCTATCGCGAAGGGAAACTGCAGTGAAGGAAATTATCGACGATTCGACTCGTATTTTCCGCCAGATCAATATAACTTACTGACGTATCGATTTGTCTGATCAACGAATCGACGTTCATGAGTAATCTGGCGATTAAAAACTGAGTTGAATAAACCTCATAAAATATATGTGAAACATTGCACTTAACATGATTTGGTGGTAATTTGAATCGTGATAATGATACATCTTACAGAATGGAATCGTGAAGTTAGTGTGGTGTGTAGAAATTTCATACGAGTCTGGATATGGGGCTCGCAATACTTCCTCCTGAAATTAAGTACCCATCTTCAACGCGTGTGTGAAGCTATTGAAATGGCAGAAGAGAAGCATGAAAAGAGAGCAAATTCGTCAGCTATACCAAAGGAGTGAACATCGAACCGTCAACTACAGCGGCAAGGATTTGGAGAACAGAAAACGCAAGCGTAAATTGAAACTACGAGACATAAAATCATCGATACTTTAGGATGTCTGAGGAGTGGGAAAGGTGCCCGTGAAATTTTGTGAATGTTATTAGGGTTAAGTACTCAAGTATTTAGTACGCACTTTACTTCGGCGGGAAAAAACAGACATATCGGTTAGAAGAACACGACACAATATATCACGCTGTGGCTGATAGTAATGATTGTAGTGTTAATTGTAAGGTACCCTGTTTCTGCGGAACAATGTTTAGATGATAATGTGCTTAAGTAGAATTTACCATGTGTGTCTTATATGGGCTGCATACCGTAGTACTTATTATTCAATAAATAGCTGAAAGCGATTTAATAAAGAAAAAAAAAATTGTCAGGCCAATTTTTTTTTAACTCTAGGAGGGCCGTCCTGTCGAGAATCTGTTCAGAATGACCAAATTCTTGCGAATTTAAAATGAAAATTCTTGTAATCACATTTTTGCGAATTTAAAATGAAAATTCTTGTAATTGCGTAAAAAGTTGTGTCTTGAAATATCTCAGAAAAACCCAGCAGCCAAAGGGGTCGCTTCAACATGAATGTTTTATGTCGCTTCAACATGTATGTTTTTTACGCCTGTATGTTTTCTTTCAACTCAGGTGCGATAAGGTGCGAGAGCCGTGCGAGAGCCAAACGATGTATGTTTACAGTGTGTCTTGTTTCTGAAGGGGCCTATGTTGTGGTTATGCGAGCGAGCCTTGGGAAACTCGATACGGTCGAAAAATGCCTACCCAAGCGCGAACAAAGTCGCCTTGTAGTCAAAGATAAATCGAGACTCTCAGACCGAGAGAGTCGGCAAACCAACGGTCGGTTCGAAGGAGCTGAGCGTGAGAAGAAAAATGATGCTAAGAAGGAAATAAAGGCAAGTGGCGGCACTACCAATTAGAAAAGAGGTAGACGGGCACTCCGAGGCTCCTAAGATTCTCATAGGCCGAAGGTGAGAGTTCTCAACCCTCGAAGAGAATGCGCCAGGGCTCAAGGCGTCGGAGGAACAATGGACAGTTCGACCGGCGTAACCGTAACGTGAGGTGCAACCAAGAAACGCGGGGTGTGTTCACAATAACAAGCGTGCTTAATGCAATAATAAGAAAAGTGGCTATATTGAAAATTATACTAAGTTTCACGCTATAATGTAATCCAGAATTTAACACATTCTCGTTTCACTTGCAGAAATTTTACGTGTTCTCGTCACCACGTTCACAAAGGGGAAATTTATCAAAACATAACCCACCGTGGGAGTTATTGATGGAACATGGAGATGCTGCACTAGAAGGGAGGGTAAGAGATGCATTTTTTAAAAAAAAGAAAGAGTAAAGATAGTGTTGAGATAAATATTGCGATAATTCATTGTCATTCACACATTGATGCGCTTAAAAAGTAACAAGTTAAATTTTTATCTTTGACAGGCGGGACGGTAATTCAGTCACACATCTGAGGATTGATCAGCTCGAATGAAGGGAATCAACGTGTGAACATGCTGAAACGAAATGAGCAAGATAACGTCCTCACTAGACATTTTCTGAACAGTACATAAAATAGGCCTTTGAACTGAAGCGAGTCGCGGACGAATTTAGTGGTTGAAGTGACCTTCGCCTACTGGGCTGCTGGGGCGCTGAGACATTGTAGGCATTATTTGTGTTGTGTTTGGATGCATAAGCAATCTGCGGTTAAAGGCTGGCCAGCCAAATTTCTGTGTAATTATGTGCAGTAGGTCATTTGACGTGTGCTATTTGCTTTCATTACTTAATTGGAATTGTTCCTAACACCAATCATTGTGTGTGCGCTCATTGATGTTTGTATCACGTATAGCTGGGAATTATAAATGTTAAGCATAATTCACCCTGTGTATCATGCCCCACAATATTAGAAGCAATCCATCGTAATGCAACGGAGGGCGCCCAGAAAATGCGCTGCGTAAGTGGGTCAGCGATCCCCGGTGAGTACCTTTATTTTAGTATATGTGCTGTAATTGCCGATGATAATTCATTTAATTTGTGTTGTGTATATAGCCTGGAGGTGTGCCATTCCTCTATTCCGAGAACCTGATCTTCTTGTTAATGAATTGTTAACAAGGAGGTGAAGGGTACACTTCTCGTGACACTTTTACGTTTGATTAATATTATTTCAAATTACACAACATAAAACTTTACTGATTAGGAAATTCGAGTAGGCTTGCAAAATGACTGTATGACGCACTAGATCGTAAACGTGCTCAAAAAAACATAAATAACAGCCACTCTCGTTTAACAAACAACTAAGAAATAAATTAAATTTTGTTATTACTTTTAATTAGTTTGCACTACAGGAATTATTTGTCAATTATCCAAAACACATCTTATTCGTGACTATTCACCAGTCATACCCATGAATATTCACCTAGTCATATTCATGATCACGCTGTTGTCTATCACCTGTCAACTGTTACCAGCCAGAGCCACCGGAAATACGGCGCCTCACTGTCTGGCGTATGTATCGCCTTGGTAGAGTTCATTGCCTGGTGCAGCTAGGACGGTCGTCACTGCGACGAGCAGTACAGTTTTGAACGTTGACGGGAGAGGTGTACAGCCATGTCTTGCTTCGCAATTGAGTTGGCAAAACTCGAACGCTGAATTCTATGGACGCATTTAAAAAATTCGACTGCTTACAGAATGTGATGAGCAGCGCTTACAGAAGGCTAAAGCACAGCGCAACGTGCGCTTTGGTTTAATCCTGCGCTCCATACGGCTGGTCGCAATTGCGCACCTACCTGTACGACCCGCTGAGGCAGACTGACGCCTTGCATTGCATTCCGCGGTGCTTCATCTTGCGTGCTGAGTGTATCATGTCGCCAGTTCTCACTTCAACTGGCGGACGGATCCACTGGCGCAATTTCTCGAGTCATGAACGCCAGTGTACCGGCCTTCGCCCGAAGTTCGTGTTTTTCGGCAGTCCGCGAACACGAACACAGATGAAAAGTTCGCAGATTTCGGTGTGTTTGTGTTTTCCATCGTGTTGGAAAACACGAACACGAACTTTCCATCAAACAGCGAACACTCGCTTGTTTATCTATTGTGAAAGGTGGTTCTGCTGCGAGTGAATAATTTGTTTTTTTCCTATTTTATCGATATAATTATGTTTTTGGTGCAAATTTAGTTGATTGTAGGGTGGCACGGACATTTACTTACCAAAATGAACTTCGTTACGTGGTTATTTCATTTTATTCAGATATGGCTGAGTATGTAAGTAGGTTTGGATTTAATTGATGTGAATGTAATTGAAATATTACCTCTCTGAAATGAAACTGATCATGCATAAAATTATCAAAGTTTAGTGATTTTGATATCTAAATAAAGTTTTGGAAATATTTCAGTAGTATCTCAACAATGGTAGCTACTTATATGATGATAGAATTACCACAAAAATTCATTTGCACAATATGTGGCCTTTATTTATTGTATTTCTTGGTAAAAAAAAGTTTTATTTCAATAAAATACTGTATTTCTCTTATACCCTGATGCTTGCATTAAAATCAAGTCCTCAGATTAGAAATTATATTATATAAGAATTATCAGAGAGAAATATGCAATCTTTTACAAACTTATAGTTGTAGTTTTAAATAAGCATAATTGCAACTTATTTCAAAAATTTATCTGCCCTGTTGACCCAATTAGTAGGTAAAAAAGTTATAGCTGTATGTAGAGTCATTTACATATATGTTTAGATTTTAAATATTTTTATGAAAAAGCATTGGTAAACTCCTCTCATTTATGTTTCTCTTTGCATTTCTAAAAATTGCATGCTGGGACTTGTTAGGCTTCTAAAAATTTTAACTGCTTTTGCTTGTGGATCCAAAATTGAATTTCTGTAATTTAAGCTATTTCAAAAATTATGATAATAGCTAATTCTATTTAAATCTGGCTTAAAATCTTTTACTTTGGGTAATATATTGTTTTCCTTTGTTATATCATGAATGTGGCCCTATGAAAAGTTGAATAAATCAGCTGTTCTAAACTATTATGCCTCAAATTTAATTCAAAAGAATTCTGTTATCTATCTACAAAAGTAAATTCATCCAACGTTGCATTCTTAATGGTAAAGTGTATGCTGTAGTATAAGCATCAATTATCATTATATTGAATAGATGTATGTTTGTGTAGACTTTGCTGTAACAGTAATAATTAAAATTTAGGGCTGTTTCTTAACTGTCATGTGTCATAGGCACAGTCTGTGAAATTAAACCAAATTTTTTATCCCTTTTTGTGTTTTTTCAGATAGTTTTCAAACATTTGGCTATTTTGCATAAAAGACGTTTGTGTAGAAGAATCAATTGTAGATAAAATTATTTAAATGAAACCTAAGGCAGTTTTCTTGCCCCTGTAGTGCTTCAGAGCATTTCTTGAGCAGTGGTGACTCAATGTCATTAGGTGTCTCTACCATGGAACTGCAGAGCTGGGTCTTCAGAATCTTCAACAATGGTTAGTATTTCATTGCATTGTAAAATTTTCCTTCCTAACTTCATTTATGACTATTGAGGTTAGTGAGATTTGTGTGTATGGAAACATTACTGAAAAAATATAGTGCATAAGTATTTAGTTTTTATGGCGTATAACAATAAAAAATAAGAAATGCAAGTGTGAGGTAAAATAAATTTTTTAATTTATTTTTGAACTGAAATTTTGGTACTTCAACAAGCCAGCATGCTATGCAGGTTGTAAATTGGATACATTTTTTCCTTAATATTATTTGTTACAAATACTATTGGAAATGATTGTCAGCTTTTAACATCCTGTGACAGTTCCAGTGCTTTAAATTTGGCAAAATTCTAGCTGTGTCACATCTCTCTACAAAAACTACTTTGATGAGCTTCACCTATGCTTGATTGAAATTAATTTTTTTTTTTAAATTAAACTTCAATTTGCTCCAGCGTGTTATTCTAATATACCAATTTGTTCATTTTATTTAAAGTTTCTATCATTTTTAGAAAGCCACCTATGGTTAATAAGCTAATTATTATCTTCTCTTCCGTCAGGTTGGGAAGCCCATTGCCATCCAAGAAACAATTGAAATCATTGAAGACTGTCCACGGGCCTTCCTCGAATTGGTTACCTTCCCTACAGGTTGTTACAAAGGCCCTGCCTTCAAGTTCAAGCATATCGGATGAATCCCTACCACCATCACTATGATCCTTTTCTCTGGTGGTACTCTACTCCCAACACAAGTCTCCAAACAGACTTGTGTTGGGTATGTTTTTGGTTATACTCTACATGAACTGAATGGTGAAGGTTAAAAATTTCTAAGAGAATAAAGCAGGATGCCCTTTCTTCATCGTGTCATAATGATTTTGCTGTTGTGTAATTTTTTGTTGATTATAATTCCACAAAGGAAATTTTTCAACTGATGAACATGAGCCAATCATATTCGTATAGTGGAAAATTTTGTTCCATTAGCATCCTGATGTGCTTAAACAAAATGTACGTAAGTATTCACTTTTGTAGTACCTATGCAAATCAATTTTGTATGAAGTATTAAAAAAATTTTCCTGCAATGCTTAAAATAATGTTGAGATAACGAAATGAGTGAAGTGCTGGATTGATGAAATTCTAGTCTTTTTGTACCTAGCTAATGATGTGCTTGACCAGTAATTACAAATTATACTTTCATTATGCTACATTATATGCTAGTTATACTTTTGTTATGCCCAGTTATGATTATTTAACAATTACAATACCAAAGGGTATTTAAACATTGCTTTAATATACTATTTATATTAGTCACTGACAAGTCAAATTATCTGTGTTACATATGTGGTATATATATGCCATAACTATAAGACATATTTTTCCATTGAGCTAAATGTTCACCAATTTTTTACCAGAATGACACTTGTGTTGTATAGTGATGATTTACGCTACATTTGTGTCCATACAGGAGACGTATAAATTAAGCACGTCTCTAACTTAATTCTATAATGAAGGCATCTACGGATGTTTTATTTCCAATCAAGCCTGATACATATCACCTTGTACATTGGATTTTCAAATGCCTTATAACTAACGCCAGGACGCTTTCCCCCGGTCAAGACCGGTACCCATTTCAGACACCTGGGTAGAGTGGGGTATTGTGCTTGGAATTTTTCTCCTATACCCAACAGAGAAAATCGCCACCGCCAGCGCCGAGTTTCGAGCCCGGGTCTCTGCCGCACGGCGGCAGAACCTCTAGCACATGGCTATAGCTGAAGTAAACCCTACAATTTGATACCCGAGAATTGGTCAAGGCTGCATTAAAAATCCATCGAAGTGCACGCCAAGCGCAGCATGACAGTCTATACTAGTTCGCTCTATGTAGTGACGTTACTTTGCGTACAAAATATAAGATGAGGCTGGGGTTAAGGGATGCGCATCTCTATTCAGATTTTTCCATTGAGCTAAATGTTCACTAATTATTTACCCGAATGTAAGTTATGTTGTATAGTGATGATTGTTATAAAGAATATTTATTTGCCATATACTTTTCATCAGTTTCATTTAAGAATTAGATGGCTTGCGGTTGAGTACTTATAACAGAAATATGTTACTATTGTTAGTGGATTTTAAAACATTGTACAAACCCTGTGTGCGTGTTTGAATTTGATGATCCATACTTTATTCCTTTCTTTGGAACACCGTTGTTGTGGTTGAGGAGGCTCAAAGTACCATATGTTCTCTTCTTGGGTAATGAAAATAGTGCAAGGTATGGGGAACAACAAACATGTAATCAAAGCTAAAAGATACCATTAACAACTTATGAAAAACCTTAGCCTTAGCTCGCCATAGCCGTGTGTCTATAGGCCCTGCCCGCCGTGCGGGAAACGCGGGTTCTAGTCCCGGCGCTGGATGGCAATTTTCTCTGTTGGGTATAGGAAAAAAATTCCAAGCACAATTCCCCACTCTACCCAGGTGTCTGAAATGGGTACCGGTCTTGACCGGGGGGGAAAGCGTCAAGGCGTCCTGGCGTTAGTTATAAGGCATTTGAAAATCCAATGTACAAGGTGATATGTATCAGGCTTGAAATTGGAAATAAAGCATCCGTAGATGCCTTCATTATTATTATTATTATTATTATTAAAAATTACATCTTTAGCGGTGAATTATTTTTAGATAGCACTGCATTTTGTTTAATTATAGTTTTTGTCAATGGATGATAAGATATTCAAGATCTGTTCATGCAGCAGGTCACCTTTGCAAATTTTTATCTTTCAAAGTATCTCTATAACTTGTTTCTGGTGCCTCAACCTTTGACTTACCGTTTCTATTCATGCTCTAATTTGCGTTGTAAGTATTGAATAAATAAATCCACACACTTACTCTTTGAGAACACCTGTTCTGGGTTCCCTGTTATCCTTATATTAATCAGTTTTATGAAAATGCATTCTTTAACTAATACGGTTGTACTCTATGGGCCTACAAAATTGTATTCAGGATAGGTTTATCATCTTCTTGGTGACTGATCTATGGCCTGCATGTTTGGGATAATACATAAAAATATTCAACTGTTTTTTCCTCTGGCTTGAAAACAGGATTACATGATTTTACAAAATTTAATGGTTAAGAATGCACCCTTCATGGGAAAGTGTCGATTTTTGGAATCTCAGCACCATGTGGTGATTTCTCTCCGTTGGGGAAGGAGAGAACTCCGATACACCCAAACCAGGTCTCAGAAATGGGTACCGCCTTGACCAGGTAACCGTCATTGTATCCTGATGTCAGTTATTTGCGATAGTAATTTGATAGTATTGTAAAATTATGAACCATTTACACCAGTAGTGCAAATGTCCCTCGCCAGCCGTGGAAAACCAAACCAGGAAGGTTTGGCAGTGCAGGACAGGACCACGGCTGGCCCACCGGCACAAACGAAAGGAAGATCGGGCTTGGGCTGTGAACAAAAATTAACGTCAAACAAGGTCCCAAGGAAATGGATAATTTCAAGCAGACAGGAGTTAAGTTTATAATTCAAGAAAAGCATAATTTTTTGAGTACTGTTAGTTTTCAGAAATTAAACACCTAACAAGATTTTTGCTGTTTATAAATTATTACATTAATACTATAGCAGCGTTTACTTTGCAAAATACCTTTCAGATTGAATCATAGCTCTCTTAAAATTAAAGGATTATTACAATAATAGGAGTAGTTTTAGTACAAGAAAGTGTTCAAAATGATCATTCTTGGCATTCTAACATGTGTAGATAAAGCCCAATGCCTTCGCATAGAAGACCCTAAACTCCAGTCCAACCAACATTGAAATTATGGAAAGAGATAGAGTGGACGGGCATTTTTGATTGAAAATTCTCAAAAGAAATGGTCGACCGAACCCAGCGTTACACGCCACTGCGACCCACCTCAAAAGTGAACTGGTTCTGAAGTTTCTGGTACCGTTGCTGTCGTCTACAGGAAGTTCACGGGGACGCTATCTGTGCATTGCCACTGTAGATAGTCGAGGCGGCCAATAGCTCATGATCGCCCTAGGACGCAGCAGCAGTCTAGCCTTCACGGCACGGCAGCACAACATCACAGAGCATCACCCCCATCGCGGAGCAGCACACAGTCTCGGCGCCTACCGCTGCTGCCAGCCCAAGGAGCTCTCTCTTCTCACTCCATCATAGTGACACTAAAGTGGCATGCAATCTCTTAAGAAGAGTGCATGAAATTCGAGAAGTTGCATGGGAAGTTCCACGTCAGGTAGAAATCACTGGCTGCTGATTCCCACTCTGCTTGAGTTTGTGGAGTCTGTAATAGAGTACAACAGAGGGAATTACAGATGGAAGTTCACCACACCATTGTTTGATGGTTTATGCAATATCGTTTCTTAAGATGTGAACAATATTACTGGAATAAAACAGTGGTTAGCCCCCTACTATCCCTGCATTAATATATCACAACAACATACATTTAGCTCATGCACCGGAAAGTTCACAAATAATGGAACTAGTTGGGTTTCAAAGTAGTTCTAATTGTAGTAGGTTACAATCAACTACGAGAAAAATTGAAATATATATGTACTTTGCGCACCACTCTCTTTTTGAGCATGAGTTCATCAATTCAAGTAGCACCCAAGACCAGACAATATAGCAAAAACAGAGTGCACTTATTATATTAGCTCTGTCATTGCACCAAGTCATAACCGTATTATGATGAAACGTAATACGTTCTGGTATGCTTGGCTGAGCAATGGACGCTTCAAAAATGTGCACAGAAAATATGAATACTGCATATAGTTTAGGACACAAATAAAATGTATAAGCTAAATTTCAAATTTTAAAACAAATTGTTGGGCTTATTAAACAGAAAAAATTTAATACCTTTGGCAAATCATTTCGAATATTGTAGGATGTTTATAGACAAAAATTAAAAAATATTAGCATTTCTTACCTCTTTAAGAAAATGTTGGTCACAAAATAAATAAAAACATTCTTTACACAGAATAAATACATATTTTAAAATTTTAAGCTCAAATTCAAAAATTTTAACATTATGAAGAGCATTGGAAAAGGTAGAGTTATATCAGCTGATCCCATCTGTCACACTGATAGTATTCGAAATCTTCGTAATATATTAGCGATTCTTAATATTTTCTGTTCACACATGCCCGCACATAAATTATGGTCAAAAACTCCCAACAAATTAAATTTAACAATTATTTGCATCAATTATCTAAAACTTACTTGGGAAGCAGTCCTGTTTGTTACATATTGTTCGCGAACAACTTCACTCCGACGAACACGTAGTCTGGACGTCTGGACACGATTCGGAAAAGTTCGTGTTTTTGTTCGCGTTTTGGTGTGTTCGTAATTGACGAAAAGTTTGATAGTGTAGACGGGGCTTAAGCTGCGCGCTGCTCTGCACACTCTACCTTTCTATTACTCGTTACTCCTAACTAATTACCAGACCACCACGTGTGGTTAAATTAATGGGCGTCTATCGCCTCTCATTGTTACTCTCGTATGGTACTTCTGTTCGCCAGCACAATGAAAACCTCAATCTACAATGCTAAACTCTGACCATCATGGTATCAATGGTATTATTTCCACCACATGAAATTATGAACTAAAGTCAGAGTCCCATCGAAAATCAACGGTAACATTTCTCTTAAAGCTTATTCACTTGTCTGCGCGCATTACTTTAATACTATTCCTCAACAGTATTACTCGATCTCGCTGGTAAATTTACCTGGTAACCTTAAACCATTTACCAGATATATCCACAGCCTTGTCGGTATCATTTACCTCTCTGGGTTTACCATTTACGTACACTAGAAGAGTCTTTCTCTTCTTTATTTTTATTCTCTCACGGACACTAACTCTGCCGCGGTCTCTGCTCTTTTTTTATCATCTCACGGACACTAACTCTGCCGCGGTCTCTGCTCTCTCGTACTGCCAGCGCTACAACGCCACAGCATATTTCATCATTATTTCATCATTTCACTGCATTGTACTACTTGCACATCATCTTTCAATCAATTCCTGTCCTCTTAATACAGCGGATTGTTCTCTCAATAATGGATCCCTTGATCTGTAGTACTCTCTCTAACTCTACTCATACTCTAGCGCTAGAATGTTGAGTTTTACAAAGGTCTTCAGCATTACCTTTGGGCAAATTGGAACGCACTTCCCACTGCAACATCCTACCAGACGCAAACAGCAAAAAAAACCTCAAATATGATTTTTAAAAATGACAAAATAAATGTCCAAAATATAGTCACCCCAAAAATGTCCATCCTTCCCACAAACAAGCAGGGATTACGTGTAAAGAGCATGGTTTGCAACTGACCTCTTCGCTCAAATTACAGGTAGCATTACATGACCTACATGTTGCATAGGCTACAGAAGGCATTTGAGGATACTTATCTCTCTGTCGCCAATATATCCACGCTAGAAAAAAAACTGTGGTAGTCATTGTACTAGTTCTAAGTGCGCTGGTTACTGAAATTTCAGGCATAGTTACGTTACTAGTTTGGTGTCTAGGTATTGCACAAATAACATCACTGCTCAACTGAATTTAACGGTTGCTCAAGCGTAAATTTGCACAACTAAAAAAATTCAAAATTACTTGACACACTTATAGCAACACTTCGAGAAAATAGCACCACTCACTTTAAAAAACAGCTCTCTTAACATCTTAAAAACAGCTCATGTCTAGGAGCATTGAATACACTTCTTGCACTCACTGCAAGTGCAGCCTTTGTTTGACCTTGACGCATGCACGCACTGATGCAAAAAAAACTGCCAGACAAAAACTCTACCACTGCTGCTGCACCCTGCCTGCCTCACGCGCAATTAATTTCAAGGCTGCAACGGAACTGTAACAACTATAAAAATTAATTGTTGCTGCTTTACTTATCTTAAATTGTAGGTTTAGTTGTCGCACGATGTCGTGATCTCTGCAGTCGTTATAGGCGATGCACCGTTACTGCTTCGTCCGCAGCACGAAGATAACGGAGCTGTAGTCAGCTGACACCACGTAGATTTAGGTCTGTTGTCGCCCTTTCGTAGATCTCTGAAGATCTCTGTCTGTAAACGCTGTCCTTATTCTCGGTTTCTTGTTGCTCTGACTGTCTCTGCAGATCGTTTTCTTAAACTTTATAATTCTTGTCGTTACCAGACGATCATCACGGTAGTTCTCTTGGTTTCACTGTAGTTATCGGTTATCTAGTTATCTTCTCCGTCGTGTTGATTTGCTGAAGTCACTGGATCTTCTTCTCAAACTTCTGAAGGTATCTCGTCGAATACTATATCTTCTTGACTTCTCAATTATATCCTCTTAACTTCGTGGGTCCGTCAACTCTCTGGCCACCAAATATACAGGCAGAGGTAGGGAAACGTTGGAGAACTGCGACGTTTATTGGTAGTGATGTTGATACAGGACGGGGTGCGGACCAAATGCGCGGGCCCTAATGAGCTCACCGCTTATATGACCTCTGAGGTGAACGGGGGAAGAGGAGCATGGCGCATGGCGCATGGCGCACAACACTCATACACCTCCGCCAAAATGATTCGGTGATGAGAACTGAGCATGATGCTGCATTTGCAGTAGAGAAGTGGAGGGGAACAAACTGTCGTGAATGGATGGACCTTCACAGCCGTAAGATAAAGTCCGAGGGTAAAAATCAGGTGATCGTTGGGAAGGCATCACTGGAGATGACGGAACTGCCGCGTACTGCGCCATGTCTAACGTCTCTGCCACGTTACTCAGGGTCACATGGCTCGGACCAGTAGATGAATTGGAACCGTGTCTACTTCTTGAACTGTTGATCGCAAGCTTCTTGCCGAGCTTATTAACTGGCTGTGCTTTTATGAAGTACACAAAAAATTTCTCCTTCTTCTTGGACTTGCCATCGGATCCAGAAGGCTTCTTCTCCACGAGGGGAAAAATGTCCTCAGGGAAAAAGCTCTCCAAGTTCTCAGGAACCTCGTGTCTTCCAGATGTGGAAGGCATGGAGGAATTGGACATATCCCGAGATAGGGACATGGAAGCGTCCTCTAGAGCTGGAGCCATGTGGGACATAGACGACGGGTAGTTGGAGTACGAAGAAGCGTACTGAGAAGGCGGTGTGTCCGGAGGCGAATTGGACGGTAATTCTGAGGTTCCATCGGCCTCTCCGTACTTCGGAGAGTTCGTCTTGCTGCCGTTGGAGTCTTCACGTCTCAGGGCCAGCTTGCGCTTCTTTAGGGGGAGGTGAGACATGGCACGACCGCTCCCGGCACCTGATCAGCGGGCAAGAAATGATTACGATGAGTCAAAGTAGGTATCAGTCAAATATTTGCTTGAAGAAAGAGGAGGCTAAAAAGGGGCTCTTTCATGAATGGATCAAATGTAATAGAAAAAGAAGGGCAAAAAAGGGGCTCTTTCATGAATGGATCAAATGTGATAGAAAAGGAAGGGCAAAAAAAGAGCTCTTTCGTGAATTAATTAAACATGAGACAAAAAAGGAATAGCGAAAAAGGGATTCTTTTATGAATGGATCAAATCTTTGAGAATATGGAAGGCCGAAAAATGAGCTATTTAATAAACTAATCAAGTCTCAGAGAAAAAGAAAGGCCGAAAAAGGGGCTCTTGGATGGATAGATGATGAATGAGAGAAAAAAGAAGGCCAGAAAATGTTTTTTTTAATGAATAGGTTAAATGAAATAAAACGGGAAAAGTCTCTTTAAATACGGGGGATGAAAAGAGGCTTTTAACTGAAAAACATGAAATTTGAGTGGCTAAAAATGTTGAGAGTAGCTTTGTTGCATGCGGGTAATACAAAATGAAACAAAAATTACACGGCACTCAGAGTAACAATGTAGGTCGCCATCAAGAATCACAAGTACAGTTTCGTTAACTGAAACTGGCTAAAAAAAATAAAAGGTGAACTTTTGAGCCAATGCAATATGTATAAAACTTCTGGATGTTAATTCTTATCTGAAACTTGATGAAGTTAACAAAAACGAAAGGGCAAAAACCAGGCGACATATCATTTTTAAAAAACTGGATGTCAAAAATTAGAACGTTTCGGGCCTAGGCCCATCTTCAGCTAAACAATCTGACATAAAAATAGTGAAAACATTAATAAACTAGATCCATCATTGGCTAAAACAGTCTGAAATGACAATATTGAAATATTGAAAACCTAAACTAGAGAAACTGTTGTTATCTCGACAGTGGCAGTTTCATTATCTTCTTTCATTCTTTTATTATCTCGACAGGAGGATGGGTAACGGTTCTAACTATGTGAAGAGGGTGAGCGCTCTGCATGTCATTAAGCTGAGGCTTTAATTTGTGGATGTAGAGGGACTCTAAAATTCTAAGTTTAACTGAATTACTGGAATAACCTAATATGGAAAAATCTAATGCAGAAATTGATTAATTGCATTGAAACTCTGTGTGAGACCTAATTGAGGGATGGGAAGGATGGCAAAGGCGTGCACTTGTTCTATGACTTATTCCTGTATGTTCCGACCGCCTTACACGCAATGTGCGGCTCGTTGAGCCCACATATGCAGATGCACATTGTGCACAACTGTATTTATAAACAAGGCAGGAGCGGAGACATTCAGGAAGTTTATCTTTAAAATGAATAATTTACCCAATAGTGAACCTATTTACTAACAATCCTTGAAAAGAAATATGCGGAAAGAACGAAGACAGTAACATTAGTAATTATTTTCTAAGGGTTTCAGATGATGATCCTATATAAGGGAAGTTTATAAACATTTTTTGTTTTTCTGCGGGAGAAACAGTTGGGCTGATTTGGTATTTATTATTGAGAAACCGATTTATATAATATTGAATTAAACGTAAAGGGTAGCCATTGGAGGAAAAAAAAGCGTGTTAAAAATTCTAACTCATTAATTAAAATTCATTTAAATTCTAACTCTAACTTATCTTTACTCATCCTCCTGTCACTTTCTTTCATTCTCATGTGTGCCACTGTCGAGATAAGAACAGTTTCTCTAGTTTAGGTTTTCAATATTTCAATATTGTCATTTCAGATTGTTTAGCTGAAGATGGGTCTAGGCCCGAAACGTTCTAATTTTTGACATACAGTTTTTTAAAAATGATATGTCGCCTGGTTTTTGCCCTTTCGTTTTTGATAAAATTGCGTTGCACGCAGAACTTACCGATAATTGATGAAGTTAGCTGTAGAGAAACAGCTGTCTCGTATTAGATGGCTTAGAGCGATGGGTTAATTACTTGGAACTAAGTCATCTTCAGTTTCTTGTTTATTCTTCAAGGGTTATTCTTCAATTTTCGCTTGCATCATTGCCTAATATGGTAAATAAACATCATTCTTCATCCTCTCACGCCAAACAACGATTCAATCAGTAAAGTTTACAAATAAAAAATATACGAAGCAGTGTGCAATTTGTTCGAAAACTAATCATTTGGTTGAATGATTTCAAAACAGCATTGTACGTTACCTGAGTCACTCTCTGCAGAAGTTGACGGCACGTGACTGAAAAATAAGAAATAACTGTGTTAAAAAACGGAGAGAAGTGTATTGTAATTCATCAATTTATATTCATTCAGAACTATTCACGACGTCGGTTAAAAAACACAGCGAAGTTTTTTTGATTCATATTCATCCAGAACTATTGACGACGTAGTGCAAAAAAGAACAGTGCAGTTTTTTAATTCATATCCGTTCAGAACTATTCACGACGTAGTGCGAGAAAGGGCAGAGAAGTATCTTTCAATTTATATTCATTCTGAGCTATTTTCTAAGTCGTGGGAAAATATTCTCCTTATTACGTTTCTGAATGATCATCGAAGTTAGTGTGGGAGTTTTGGGATTTTGAATCAAAATAAGATTTCACTTCAGGCATTCTGCATCGTACACCTTAAAATTAGATTATTATTTTCCTGGGAATTATTTGTAATTTGAGCACAATTACCTATTACAACTAATGTACGCAAGCTCAAAGCGGATATAATTATTTTTCACCTTGCATATCCTTTAACGCGCGTAATTTAATTCCAGATGTCAATATTGATGTAGTTTTAAATAGATCATTTATGTCGTAATAAACATGTTCATGAAAATTTCGTTTTCATTGTGGTGTCACATGATCAGTGAACCTTTGATGTAATGGTTTGTTTGTGGTAATGGTTTGTTTGATGTAATGGTTTGTTTGATGTAATGGTTTGTTTGATGTAATGGTTTGTTTGATGTAATGGTTTGTTGGATGTAATGGTTTGTTGGATGTAATGGTTTGTTTGATGTAATGGTTTCATGTACCATCTAGCAGAAATAAAACCTGACGTCTTTTGTTTCAATCCAATTGCAGAATAAGAAAATGAGTTTGACTTACGATTCCTTTTCGTGGATAAATGACCCTTTATCTCATCTTTTCCCTCATGAATATCCCTATCAAAATTCAATTCATCGCTTAAGCACTCTTAGCATCTGTTTTCATTTCTATAAAATGAATTATACATGAATTGAAATTAATCCTTTGGATTTTTAACATGTCACATGTGCACAAGAAGATTTTGAAATTAAAACCCAACAATTCCTTCTACTGATAAGATTATTTATGTTCGGTCCCGGGATAACCAAAAGTTGGTGCGACTGTACATAGTCAAGGTTGATGAGTCGGGAGGCAGTTGCCATTATTAGATCAATGAAAATAAAACGTTAGCGAAAGATCGATGCCAAGGCTAGCATAGCAATACATCTGATACCGCTTGGGGAAGCGCTCGAATAGCTCACACTAATTCAACTGGCGGAAAAATTATTAAAATATGCTGTAAATTTACAATGTATCGATTCATTTAAAAAAATCATTTGTCAAATAAGTTTATGTAGTTTGAATAATCATGATTCGAAATCTGCTCTTTTTCGTGCCTTGTCCCATTTTTGTTGTGCACGAGTACGGGAAAATTGGACACCTCATATTGATGCAAGTACACCTGACTGAAAACATATCAGCAATACTCTTGCATCTAGAACACAGTCAACAACTACGGCTGCTCATTCTGATTCATTTATTGCAGGAAATGACCGTGAGATGCAACGCAGCTCGATTAATCACACGTGGAAAACAATCTCCAATAACATTTTTCTTGAAATTGTAAGAAACTAGAAAAAATACCTCATTCATGTTTTCAGAAACAGGGTGTGCACTTGTTATAGATGCCTTAATGAGCCTCATAATGTAGGGGTGCACAGGGAAAAGAAACAAAGGTCGTACCCCTGCATATAAGTTCCCTCGAAGATATGCCTGTAAGAAACTATAAAAAATGTTCTCTTATTCATGATTTTAAAAATATCGTGTGCGCTTGATAGCGATGCTTTGATGAGCCTCCAAGCATGATGGTACATCGAGAAAAAGTAGCGTAGGTCTAACAAGTCTTATTCGAAGCGTAACCAAAATTGCGGACACGCAAAATTAATGAACAGAGTCGCAGCCGGATCATGGAACAGTACAATTAAAATGGTCTTGAGTCCAAGGCAATCTCGGTAATTTTTTACAGGAGGCTCACGTTGTCCGTGTTCTAAGAGTAGGTTTCCCGATGTCCTGGTTGTGGCTAAGGAATTGAAGCTGACTTCAAGTCGCTGAGAGAATTCCGTAAAGTCATGAGTGATGTGCAAATTGTTCACACTGAAGGATTGGTTTATCAAAAAATTATTTACTCACGTTGTAGGATCCATTGCAATTTTTTTTACAAGTTTCGAGTAACCTGAAAACCAAAGCAGGTTCTTAAGGCCCTTAAATACTGGAGCAACATATAATATCAACTGTATGAAATTATAAGTGTATGTGAATGGAATATAACTTTCGTAATAGAATATTTATAGAAATTCTAAGCTTGCTGATTATCTAAGTGGCCTTTTTTCCTTAACCGTATAACCAGAAACCTATAATTGGTATCTGTACAGACCAGACAATTAAGTAAATGTCTGTGGCTAAAAATATCTACAGAAAACGAGAATTATATGAGGCACAATTGGCAAAACTCCACGGACATTGCTACAAGGATTTCATCACTAAGCATTCAATTGAGTTGAGATTTCATCATTCAGTTGAGTATACAGCGTAATACCAATGCATTATTGCTATACGAAATCTACCGAACAATATACATGTTTTCAAATGTAACACTATAACATTGACCAACGAAAACTAAAGTTGAACTATCAACGTCACTCTCCTACAACTGATTCTTTTGATCACAACCAAATTTATCACAAAAAAGAAATTTACGTGATGCATCCATGAAGACAGACACAGCGCATAACTCAGCTGCAAAGTTGCAGTAATTATGTTAGCTTGTAATTAAAAATTTAGAGTAAAATGCATTTTTTAAATAATATATTGATCTTTGGTGTGGGAGGGAACTTTTTGTTTTCGTTTATTACTTTCTGTTGTAATGTTGTAATGGATAAGTTAATAATTCTCGGCAGGTCAGGTATGTAGTACAGTCAAAATAGTATACAGTATACAGTAAAGTCTTTGTTCAAAAACCTTGACGAAGCAGAAACGTGTAAAAAATATTGAGGAAGCCTAGGGAGTTGATTAGGATTGATAACACAAGGCACACACTAAATAGAATTGGTTTACATCCTGCTCTGAAAACTGGTGCTGGACGATGGGTAAATGAGAGTTACTCATTTTTGGTGCAGAACACTATTTAGTTATTTGGTGCAGAACACTATTTAGTTATTTGGTGCAGAACACTATTTAGTTATTTGGTGCAGAACACTATTTAGTTATTTGGTGCAGAACACTATTTAGTTATTTGGTGCAGAACACTATTTAGTTATTTGGTGCAGAACACTATTTAGTTATTTGGTGCAGAACACTATTTAGTTATTTGGTGCAGAACACTATTTAGTTATTTGGTGCAGAACACTATTTAGTTATTTGGTGCAGAACACTATTTAGTTATTTGGTGCAGAACACTATTTAGTTATTTGGTGCAGAACACTATTTAGTTATTTGGTGCAGAACTATATACATTATTTTTTCCTCGATCGTTAATGGAAAATACCGGTTTACACTAAATCTTAATATCCGTTCCGCCCATTGGAAATGTGAGAGATGGATTTGAAAAGAAGGGTTCTTAATGAATGTGGATATTATTTTAATTCTCTGTGAATTTGAAAGGTAATATTGTTTTCAGATTCAATAAGTTGGAGTTTTTTCCCTTTTATTTAAAAAAAAATAGAGTTTTACGTTTTATCAATATTATGATTAATATCAAGTTACAATGACAATATAATTCTGTTTTAGTAGAATCAAGGTTTTCGAGATCAGGAAAAAACCAATAAAATAAAGAAGATAAAGCTCACATGAAGGAAGATTAAGAATAATATTACTGTACTTTTAATGACAAATTAATATATAATAAAGATAGTAACAAAATTCTGGACGCGTATAAAATTTTTTGAATAAAACTAAAATTACACGCAAGATAGTCATAAAATCTGGTCTGGGGTATAAAAACATTGTCACGATAAATTTAGCATTGCAGACATATATACTCAGTAACATAGTAAATATGATTCATGTCCGAGTATAAAAATTGTTGTATAAATTTAGAAATACACACAAACATACCAAGTAATACAGTAAATATTAATGTAGCTGTAAGGATCCATTTAGGGCAGCTCGTTAACGCTAACCAGCCCTCACCTGGAAGTGCATCATAGCTGTGTCTGGCGTGGAGAGCATCTTATGTGCCACACCAATTTAAGAATAACTTGAGCTGTCCAGTACCTTTTTAAGACTTGTGGTTTAAAATAACTTCAGAAGTTTGTACTTTAAAATAATTGCAATAACTTGGCAAGTAACTTTCAGTCACTTTTTTTAAAAAAACTTCAATTGCCAGAATTTTGAAATGAATGTAACAGCTTTTGCTTTAAAACAACTTCAATAGCTTGTGCTTTAAAATATCTACTAATAAGTTGTTTTTTAAAATTAGAACTGGAAGTTGCGCGCACACATGAAGTTTGTCAAGCTCTTCGGCTCTGAAATTGTGAACTCTAGCCACATTACCTCGCACACGATATATGCATGAAATTTCTCACACGTGAAAGACTTTGCACAAATAAATTACGCTAAGGAAATTCTTTGAAAGCTGAAATAAAGATGTAATTAAAATAAAGATAAAATATTTCCCGCCAGGCTTACATCGACATGTCTCACAAAAGTTGGTGAGAAGTAATAGCTTATGAACAAATTCAAGGGAAATGTCGGTACATAATACGTCACAAATTGTTTTTTTTAAGGAGAAAAACGAAGTAATACGATTAGCCGGACATAAAATGTTTTTAGAGGACCAGCTACGTAGAAGGAAGTTCTAAATCTTTTGTTTTTTTTTGTGTTCACTTTGCCCAAATTTGTTCCCAAAGCTCAAAATAATAAAAGTTATTTTTCACTAAAATATTTTTTCAAAAAAAAAATAATTGAAGCTAATACCTTTAATGAAAGAATATTTACTTAGAGGAGCATTTATCTCATTGTAAAATTCGTCAAAATAATAATCCGACACAAAGTTCTATTTTGTTCTCCGCATACCTGGAAAATCAGTCTTTAAAATGTCAGGAAGGGATTATTCGAAAATGATGAACTGTTATTCAATTTTAGTTTGCTAACAGAGTTTTTTTTACCAAAATACCCACAATTTACCTATGGTGTAGATTCATTTGTGGGCGATACTTCTCGTCGACCTCGTTGTAATTTTTAAAAAAATTTCTTCTAGGGCCGAAATAAATAAACATAAAATTTCCAGAGTGGACGGGATTTGCGCTCAATGAAGCTTCATGTTACATATTGAAGGTCTTTTATAATAAATGAAGAGGAGATAAATTGTGCACGTGAAACTTTTTTGGTCTTTGGAGTAAACTCACATACGGTAAGAACGAACAAAGTTGACACTTTGGTGACAATTAACAGAAAGCGCTTACAAGTAACTGGGTGCAACCGATAGTAACTGAAGAAACTGATGGCAACTGATAGTAACTGAAGGCAACTAATGGTAATCATGGGCCCTATGATAAATGATGACAACTGAAACAAACTGAAAGAAACAAATTGCAACAAAAAAAATCTAAAAGCAGCTTCAAACAACTGATGGCAGCTTAAAATAACTCATAGCAGCTTAAAACAACTGATAGCAGCGCAAAAAATGTTAGCAACTTAAAACAACTGATAGCAACTTGAAAACAAGTGATAGCAACTGACAGAATCAGCTGAAAGCTAATAATAACTAAAGAAAACTAATGAGAACTGACGGCAACTGATAGCAATCTGGGCTCATGGCGAGGAAGATAATATTAAAGCGACAGTTCTGAAAAACTGAGGGTAGGGGATAGAAGGCAGATAGTAAAGAACTGAGAAGAAAGGGATCAGGATAAAGGGCCGATGATAGAGGGCACAGGATGAAGGCTAATGAATGAAGAGAACAGGAAAAAAGGTCGATTGTATAGGGCAGAGAATGAAGAATAATGGATGAAAAGAACAGTAAAAAAGGCCGATGATATAGGGCAGAGAATGAAGGATGATGGATGAAGGAAACAGGAAAAAAGGCGATGATAGACAGAGGGTAGGGATAATGGGGGAAGAAAACAGGATACACGGCCAATGATAGAGGGCAGAGGATAAAGGATAATGGATGAAGAAAACGTGAAAGAAGGCCGATGGAAGAGGGTAGAGAAAGAAAACTAATGGATAAAGAGAACAGGATACAGGGGCGGTGATTGAGAACACCTGATGGAAGGCAGAGAAAAGAGAACAAATAATACAGGTTACTGCATGGATATTCAGGCATGATGAGGGAGTAAAAAGGATGGAAGGCAAATATTTAAGAGTAGAGGACAGAACTCTCAGTTTTGAGAGCTGAAGATGAACGATAGAGGGCAAAGAGAGAGGAATTTTTAAACAAAAAAGTTGTTTTTTTGACCAAATTTTTACTTTTATTCAAAATGTGACAATCGTATCGCAGTTAATAAACTTCGGCCCTGTTAGCGCACAAAACATCGCGTAAATCTTATTGGGTGGAACATAAAAGAAAATGATGAGTATCAAATTAATACCTGTACGTGAACAATATAAATGGGCATGATGGTCATAGTTATGATAAAAATAACGGTACTGACCAAGATTTCATTTGTTTCATCATGTTAATACAATGCCAGAATACGAGAAAATGTAACTCTTAGAGGATGATTTTTAAACTAACTCTAATTACACTCACATACTACGTTTGAACTGCTCATCAAAGTACTAGCAGCAAGTATGCAAGCGCTGGTAAGCCCATGCAAATGATGATCTATGTAACAGATCGTTTAAAGCAAGAATCAAAATCCATAAACTTTACTTCCGACTTTTGGACTGTTAAAGCCCATCTCTCCTGTCCCACTGCTTAAACGACATTTTCTGCTTATCTCTATCATATAAAAAGAGTATTCGTGATACGCTAAGGAGAAGTTCAACTAAAAGTCTACATTATTTTTAATCTCTAAAACTGCATAACTCGCACGCCTAAATATACATACACGCCATAATAAACACGCAGATACTCCCGCATTTGAGATTCACGAGCTGTAAACGTCAGATCGCGCGAGCATTTGGCCCTACTGATGTAGTACAGACTAGCTACATCCAAGTGCTTGAACGAAATAGACTCGTCAAACTCGTTTTTTGCGATCCGAGTTAAATCATAGACGGGAGGAGCTCGAACTATAGCCCGCAGGTAGCTCCTGACCCCCTAATCACCCTACGTAATAATGCAGTTAGTCGCTAGCTGAGTTGGTCTGTTCATCCATACTCCCTTCTTAGAAACTGGATATGGAATTCATATTCTCCCATGTAATAATTCACAGCTAGTTACTTCGTTCATCCATACTCCCTTCCAGTATACTGAATACCTGAACCCAGTTAACGACCCCTAATCCCCCATTTAAAATTGCACAGTTAGTTACTAGCAAAGTTAGTCTGTTCATCCACACTCATTTCCCATAAAATGGATGCCTGAACGCTACATACTGAGGTCAAAATCGCCGTCAAAATCTGCGTAAATTAGAGCGTTCGGGTGAGAGCAGATCGCCTCAGCAGTTACGATGGCGGCCAAGGCTGCTCTAAACTGTATAATCTGCATATTTACGCTAAAAAAACATCACGGGGAAATGGACATTTTTGCGGTGCCGCTGCGCAGCGGAGACGCTGCCAGCCACGTAAATGTGGCTCTGGTTGACTGCAGACTGCGGGGATTTAAATACGGTCATGACTGAAAATTTCTCATTTTTTTTCGTAATGCTGTTCGTTTTAAATTAGATCACTCATTAGATTAGGTTCCTTTTTTATGAAATAAATCTCTTAAAATTAATATTTGTTAGAGCTCGGATCCAAATTCAGCAAATTAGAACATTAAATTTTGCCCTACATGAGTATTAAAAGCAGATCACGGAATTTTGTCGTGCTATCATTTAAAGCGACCGTGGAACAAGATTTTAACGGTTTCAGAGGTATATGCATAGAAGATTGATAGGGCAGTAAAAAGCATGCAAGCGAACAAGATTTTCACGGTTTCAAAGTACATAGAAGATTGATGGGAATTTACTCGAATTGATAGGAATTTGCTCCTGCAACACACATGTTGGAGTCGGAAGAAGAAAGAACGCGCATTTGGATTTCATTCAAAAATGTTTTCCCGAATGATATATAATTTCAATTTGGAAGTAACGCCCCCGTTTTTGACTAACCGTGTACACTATGGAGATAATTATAAAAACATATAAAATAATACTCAAGCAGAGATATAACTAGGCGCTGAAAAAAATCTTACACCGTGAAAAAGTTACGAAGTTCATTAGAGACTAGTTATGTCGTGCAAAGCAGGCATATCATTCTTTTGACAACAATTTCTTCATCGTAACATAATGCAATCAACTTAATTAAGAATACTAAATTTATTTCTGGCTAAAACTTCTCGCGGAGCGCTCGAGTGCGGGACGTGACTTGACGTGGCACGCACACACACCCTCCTTACACGAGCGCCATGCGCCAACCATGGAGCTGACTCAGCTGACCCTCTGCATTGTCTGCAAGCGTGAGGCCGTGCCGCCGTGAGCTCGTGAGTCGCGACGCAGCCTCGCTTATCAATGCTTTCATCTAGCGAGCAAAAATCACAGGTACTTGCACGAGGTGTATGTCACATTAATTAACCTGATGCTTGCTTTTACAGGGGTTGTAAATAATGCCTCTTCGCCATTTCAAAACTTTATTACAAATGCGATTGATAAGACATTTAATTTAGATTTGTATAATTGTACTTAGTTTTTATTTAAGTTTTTAATCTGCAAAGTAAAGTGTGTATCGGTGCTGCTATAGCGTGAGGTCTATCTGTGCTGCTATAGCGTGAGGTCTACCACACTATAGCGTGAGTTGTACCCCACTATAAACTGAGGTCTATCTGTGCTGCTATAGCGTGAGGGCTACCACACTATAGCGTGAGTTGTACCCCACTATAAACTGAGGTCTATCTGTGCTGCTATAGCGTGAGGTCTACCACACTATAGCGTGAGTTGTACCCCACTATAAACTGAGGTCTATCTGTGCTGCTATAGCGTGAGGGCTACCACACTATAGCGTGAGTTGTACCCCACTATAAACTGAGGTCTATCTGTGCTGCTATAGCGTGAGGGCTACCACACTATAGCGTGAGTTGTACTCCACTACAAACTGAGGTCTATCTGTGCTGCTATAGCGTGAAGTCTACCACGCTATAACATAAGGTCTACCTCTATCTGGTACTGTAGCGTGAGGTCTACCAGACTAGAGCATGAGATCTTCCTCAAACTAGTACTACAGCGGGAAGTTAGGTTAGATTACTAATGAATATTACTCATTTCCATACATTTAATTTACCGACAATCATTTAATTTGTACATCTGAAACTATACCTCGGTAGGCGATATACGGCGGTAGACCTCACGCCATAGCAGCACCGGCGATATACGGCGGTAGACCTCACGCCATAGCAGCACCGGCGATATACGGCGGTAGACCTCACGCTATAGCAGCACCGGCGATATACGGCGGTAGACCTCACGCCATAGCAGCACCGGCGATATACGGCGGTAGACCTCTCGCTATACCAGCACCGGCGATATACGGCGGTAGACCTCACGCTATAGCAGCACCGGCGATATGCGGCGGTAGACCTCACGCTATAGCAGTACCGGCGATATACGGCGGTAGACCTCACGCTATAGCAGCACCGGCGATATATGGCGGTAGACCTCACGCTATAGCAGCACCAGCGATATATGGCGGTAGACCTCACGCTATAGCAGCACCGGCGATATACGGCGGTAGACTTCTCGCTATTGCAGCACCGGCGATATACGGCGGTAGACCTCACGCTATTGCAGCACCGGCGATATACGGCGGTAGACCTCTCGCTATTGCAGCACCAGCGATATACGGCGGTAGACCTCACGCTATTGCAGCACCAGCAATATACGGCAGTAGACCTCTCGCTATTGCAGCACCGGCGATATACGGCGGTAGACCTCTCGCTATTGCAGCACCGGTGATATACGGCGGTAGACCTCTCGCTATTGCAGCACCGGCGATATACGGCGGTAGACCTCTCGCTATTGCAGCACCAGCGATATACGGCGGTAGACCTCTCGCTATTGCAGCACCAGCGATATACGGCGGTAGACCTCTCGCTATTGCAGCAGCAGCGATATACGGCGGTAGACCTCTCGCTATTGCAGCACCGGCGATATACGGCGGTAGACCTCTCGCTATTGCAGCACCGGCGATATACGGCGGTAGACCTCTCGCTATTGCAGCACCGGCGATATACGGCGGTAGTCCTCACGCTATTGCAGCACCGGCGATATACGGCGGTAGACCTCACGCTATTGCAGCACCGGCGATATACGGCGGTAGACCTCTCACTATTGCAACACCGGCGATATACGGCGGTAGACCTCTCGCTATTGCAGCACCGGCGATATACGGCGGTAGACCTCTCGCTATTGCAGCACCGGCGATATATGGCGGTAGACCTCTCGCTATTGCAGCACCGGCGATATACGGCGGTAGACCTCACGCTATTGCAGCACCGGCGATATACGGCGGTAGACCTCACGCTATTGCAGCACCGGCGATATACGGCGGTAGACCTCTCACTATTGCAGCACCGGCGATATACGGCGGTAGACCTCTCGCTATTGCAGCACCGGCGATATACGGCGGTAGACCTCTCGCTATTGCAGCACCGGCGATATACGGCGGTAGACCTCTCGCTATTGCAGCACCGGCGATATACGGCGGTAGACCTCTCGCTATTGCAGCACCGGCGATATACGGCGGTAGACCTCTCGCTATTGCAGCACCGGCGATATACGGCGGTAGACCTCACGCTATAGCAGCACCGGCGATATACGGCGGTAGACCTCTCGCTATTGCAGCACCGGCGATATACGGCGGTAGACCTCTCGCTATTGCAGCACCGGCGATATACGGCGGTAGACCTCTCGCTATTGCAGCACCGGCGATATACGGCGGTAGACCTCACGCTATAGCAGCACCGGCGATATACGGCGGTAGACCTCTCGCTATTGCAGCACCGGCGATATACGGCGGTAGACCTCTCGCTATTGCAGCACAGGCGATATACGGCGGTAGACCTCTCGCTATTGCAGCACCGGCGATATACGGCGGTAGACCTCACGCTATTGCAGCACCGGCGATATACGGCGGTAGACCTCTCGCTATTGCAGCACCGGCGATATACGGCGGTAGACCTCTCGCTATTGCAGCACCGGCGATATACGGCGGTAGACCTCTCGCTATTGCAGCACCGGCGATATACGGCGGTAGACCTCACGCTATTGCAGCACCGGGTGTATCGCATTACCACTTTGACCGCAATTGGTGAAACTGAAATTCAAGATTCAACTCAAATATAAAGTCAGTTGTAATAAGCAATGTTGAAAAGAGCAATCATTTTGCCTTCATTTTTAGCTTTCATTAAGTATTTATAAAAATTGAGTTGTGACCACTGGTTGGTCAGTAGCATTATGAATAACCCCTGCGTAACCACCGGTGGTACGCGTTGCTGGCCACACAACCCATCGATGGGTCGTTTGAAAACATTTATCAATCTTTAAATTAAGGGTATTTAGTATACCCAGTTTATGTTTAGTATTAATAAAATAACTAACAACTTTTAACTTGAAATGGGAGTTTAATACTAAACTTCATTTAACCCATCGCAATGAACGTGTTAACTCTACAGGATGACCATAAAGTCTCTTTGCCTTTTCAAACATTTATTTTAAATGCTATAGTATCTATTATAAATGCTATAGTAGTTATTATAAATGATTTAGCATTTTTTATAAATGTTATAGTATATATCATAAATGCAAAAGGATTTATTATAAATGCTATAGCTATAGATAAGAAATGTTATTCATATATGTTTTATTGCATTCAGTGTTTATTGAAGTTTTTAATCGCATTCTGCACATTTAGCTATATTTCCTTGAGAGAATTTGATCACTTTATTCAGAAAAAAACACGTAAGCTTCTAGTTCGATCCACACATTTTTCCATGAGTTCTTTTGTTAAATCGTAAAATTGAAATTAACGAAGTAATGGGATCATGATTGAAATAATTCTAACAAAAATATTTTTAAAATAATTGGTGGGTATTCATTGCACGGGAACTAGGTAGATGTCTGTAGAAAAAAAGTTCTCATGAATATTATGTAAATAAAGTGAAAAAAATTGAACTTTGCAACACAAAGGCAAAACTGGTTGAATTACTTTCACTTTCTGGTGAAGAATTTTCGGCACAAGAGAAAAACTTTCAATAGCTTCAAGTTTTTGACCAATGGTAAAACAAAAATGTTTAGGTTAAGAATTACAATTTTTGAGGTTAATTTTAATGGGGAAATATTTAGTTTCTTCATACAGCAGTTGACACTGCACCAACACTGTGCACTGCACCAACACTGCACACTGCACCAACACTGCACACCGCACCAACACTGCACACCGCACCAACACTGCACAAACACTGCACACCGCACCAACGCTGCACACTTCACCAACACTGTACACTGCACCAACACTGCACACTGCACCAACACGAGCGTCAGTGTGTGATATAACTATTTCTTAAATTGACTGTTTATGTCTTCCACAACAGAAATTTCTTTGACTGAAGCGAAATTTTCATTTGATGAGGGAAACAACAGTTATAGATTATGCGGACAATTGAACTCGATCTTCGGAAAGTTTTGTAAAATCGTCAGTTCATCTCAGTTCCGTCAAAATGGCGCATTGAAACCGTTTCTTAGCGCTCGGTTTCTAATATTTTTTACGTTTAAACATATTTTCTCAGTAGTTTTTAAGAAAACATTTTTGATGAGTGGAACTGCTACCGTGTCAAGACCTACACACTTGCGACTATAGTGTACCGAACAGAAAAAAATGCTGCTCAGAAGCTTTATTTTCTAACAGGATAGCGATCCAAAACACACGACACTCCTTGATTTAAACTAAATAATTCTGTTTTTTTCTTGACGGAATAGATAAAACAGTCTTCGACTCGAGTATCATTGAGCCGATGTTGCAGAGCTTTAAAAACGTTCACTCACTCGGACGAGAAACGGATTGAACTTGCCAATAACTGGGTAAGCAGTGGAAGACAACATCATGAACAGACAACTGTTCGGAAATTTTATTATTTTGCTCAGTCTTTGCATAGCCTTAACTAAAATAGAAGGATTTGTAATAACCAAACTATAATATATTTGGATTTGTTGGAATGTAATATGAAAATATATGTAAACATAAGTATGCACATTTCCTTCCTAACTACAAAAATCAAAAGAAATCGTTTACGGTTGTTTTCCCTATCATGTTGGCTTTATCCTGTACTGTACACCATCTCTATTATCGATTCAATATATATTTTCTCTTTTTAATCATTATCACAATTTTTCATGCTCACGCAAAAGCATTTCCTTTTCGCAACCGTCCTGAGTCGACGCTGATATTAGTTCATTCTTCAAAACTTTGGCTGCAGTTGGCTAAACTGAAGCTCAATGTTCAACTCAAATTCAAAGTCAATTGTAGTCAGCAATTTTGGAAATAGCAAACATTTCCTGGATTGTGTCTCCATTTAGCTTTAATTGAGTATTCATGAAAATTGAGTTTGTGACAACTGGTCGGTCAGCAGCATTGTGAAAATCCTCTCCGTGGCCACCGGTGGCGCACGTTCCGGTCAAAGTGGTAAAAGGCGAACCCTATCGTAATGAGGTGTGCTCCTTAACTTACTCCACTTCTGACCAGCATGACGAGAAAAGTAATTCCATTCCAGCGTGCTATGCTTGTTTCTACACGACTGTGCGGCGTAGGCAGCTGAAGTGCGTTTTGTCGATACGATCGAGATTTTCACTTCAAGTCGGCGGAATGTTGATGCAAGTCTGCGAGATGCTAATACTAAATCGGCGAGATAATATTAAGTTGACGTGATATTAGTACTAAGTTGGCGAGATAATATTAAGTCGGCGTAATATTAATACTAAGTGGGCGAGATAATATTAAGTTGACGTGATATTATTACTAAGTTGGCGAGATAATATTAAGTCGGCGTAATATTAATACTAAGTGGGAGAGATAATATTCAATTGGCGAGATGCTAATACTAAGTTGGCGAGATAATATTAAGTTGGCGAGATACTAATACTAAGTTGGCGAGATAATATTAAGTTGGCGAGATACTAATACTAAGTTGGCGAGATAATATTAAGTTGGCGAGATACTAATACTAAGTTGGCGAGATAATATTAAGTTAGCGAGATACTAATACTAAGTTGGCGAGATAATATTAAGTTGGCGAGATACTATTACTAAGTTGGCGAGATAATATTAAGTTGGCGAGATACTATTACTAAGTTGGCGAGATAATATTAAGTTGGCGAGATACTATTACTAAGTTGGCGAGATAATATTAAGTTGGCGAAATACTATTACTAAGTTGGCGAGATCATACTAAGTTAGTGAGATACTAATACTTAGTCGGCGAAACAGCTACCAATACTATCAGTTAGAGACACTAATTAATCAAAATTTTCATTAAAACAGGTCTTGGAATTTATCTGTTAAGATCTCATTTACGAAGAATAATTTACAAAGAGAAGAAATTCGTATCATTGATACGCTAGTCAAGCAATTTTGAGTAGTTCAAACAAACACAGAGAAAAGGCTATTCCACACAGCCAATGAAATTAAATGAATTAGCCTTTTCAATTCTCGGAATCGAGTTCCGTCAATTTTGACGGGACGCTTACACTATAGAATGTGATGGAATGCGCATAATGGCCAGGGTGTTCTCACTAGGAGACTAGAGCTCTAGATTCGCTTCTCTAACGATTGCACTGAGTAAAGCTTCATAATTCAGGTCTCCGTAGAACAATGAAGGCAATTTCACTATCAACTTTCCGAATCTTGGAAATTCATCAAGATTTTTTTAACGCTAACTGGGAGATTATTACCTTCTCGCCTTTATTATGAAAATGAACAGTAAGAAACCCCCTCCAAAACCCCCCTCAAGTTTTTATTGTTGCTCTCCTTTTTAAAACCATTTCACCTTCATCGAAGCTAATTACCTCACTTTCACTTTTTACCTCATCGTCAGGACCCACAAAACTGTCCCCATCCTTTTTTTGTTTTCCTCAAACTCCACTTCAACTTCATATTTCGTTCTTTCATTCATTTATTAGTTCATTGATTCATGTTAGTATTTTTCGCATTTCCTGAGCAGCATTTTCTTTTTCTTTCATTCCATCAAGTAGGAAAATTTAAGTTGAGACAGTGAGGGAATGGTATGAGTGCGTATGGAAAGAAACTGGACGCCTAGGAAAAGATAGAGTTCAAATAAAAATAAAAATTAAATTGAACTCTTGAACTAGTCAATTAAATAAACTCAAGTTAATCAAGGTATATCAAAACTAAAATAACACTAGAAAATTTTTCAAAATAAATGGGAGTTACAAGCTGAAAAAGTTAAATATAAAGTGAAAAAAAGCATAGAAATGCAGATCGCTAAGCAGCTTGCAAAAAACTTACAAAATACGGGCGCTAGCTGTGCCAATACAAAGACAATTAACGCTCGCCAAATAGAAGCAGTGACACTGTCAGGATGTTCTTTCTTGTGCTTGTGATATGACTTTCTTGTGATTATACCGCGAAAACCTAAAACCGACAACACAATTTGGGGCACAAAGTTCAATTCCAAGAGCGTTGGTTGCATGCATCCTGAGTGTGCATTATAAAGGTGTGCCAGGGGTTAGGTCCATTCTTGGTGAGAAATTCTCCCGTTTGAAATCTCAAAAAAAAAACATTGTAGCAGATACGCATTGCAGTTTGAGCTTCATTCATAAAAAGTTTCGCGTATATCAATTAGTTAAATTTTCAGTAATTTAGTGCCCGAAAATTTTTATCAATATAAAGAATAAATCGTCCTTCACCTCGATTTTTTTTCATAACTAAAATTTCAGCATCCCTTCCAAGGGCTACGTCATTGGCCCTCTAGGGAACGGACAAAGCTTTCTCATAAGGCCATACATGCTTCTCGTTCTCCCGCACAGCTGATGAACGCGTCACTTTTTTGTTAAAATGCTATCACTACGACGTTGATCCCGCTCTACAAATATCAAGCCCTAGCAACATTGTCAAGTTTGCCGGAATTGAGCCATAATTAAGCGAGTTTTTTCAATACTTTTTCAACTATTTCTGATACAATACCCGTAACGAAGTTTGGAAAAAGAACAGTATATGCAAAGGAGCTAAAAAGCGTAGTTTTATTTCAACTGCGTCCCAACTCACAACCCTGTCTTTATTTCGGGTTTAATCTGCTAACTTCAGCTAATATTTTTCAAAATTGTTGCGTTGGCATTTAAATTATCTAACAAATGTCAGTTAATTTTTCCAATTATTATTACGCCGGCATTCCATTTTACCAGCTGGTGTCAGGAGACTTTTCCATTATTATTGAGAATGCACTTTTTGGCCTCGTGGTTGAAGCACGAGACGGTCTCACGAATCGAGCAGGCCATCAAGATTTCAAGTCGCACTTCATACTCCACCTTCCTGAGAACGAGCACCAAGTTTGGAGCGCTAGGCGACTAAACTCTGCGAGTCACCCACCCAAGCACGGAAGCCAAACGTCTTTATCGGGAAAGTGTTCTCAAATTTTAGCCATTTGTTTCCTATGGAATGAGGCTTTGAAAATCACTCAGCATAAGGTCACTACTCGGCCTAAAAGTCAAAGAGTCTTAAGAGTACAATTTAATCTGAAGAAGTCAATTTTTTTCCTGGTTGCCTTTTTGCGTATCGAAAACTAGAACCCTTGACTAACCATTTATCACTTGGGCCAATAAATGTTTCTTAAAATGTTGAAACTGAGGTTTAAAAACACTGAAATTTCTCCATAGAGGGAGCAAACTTTGATAATCGAACCATAAGCTCGTATCCAAGAAACCTTTCTTCTTTGTGGAACGTTTAGAATTTTAGATCTACAGTAGCTTCTTCGGCACTGGCACTGGTGAGTATCACCGCCTTCTGCTCTGAAAATGTCCTTAATCTTAATAACCGAGTCTGTGATGAACGATACTCGAACCCTCACAGGAAACACGTACGCAACACACAAATACATATATTTATGTATGTGTATCTATCATGCATATCTAAATATATCAATTCCTATGTCAATACATATGTCTACAAATATATCTGGCTCTGCAGATATGAATACCCTAAAGACAAATACTTCACCGACACCTTTGGACTCAGTGCCAATATTTAACCCTGTTAATTGCTTCTCAATACATCCGTACTCGCTTGTGCAAATTTTCAGGAAGTTTATTTAATTATCTTCAATTTATACCTCTAATGAAACTTCATTTCCTCCACCACAACAGCAAAGCTTTCATCAACCCTCACCCTCATCACCCAGCAACGCGCATCAGTATCATTACCAACACACATCAGCTCCATAACCAACACACATATGCATCATAACCAACACACATCAGTTTCATAGCAACACACATCTGTTTCATAAGCAACACACATCAGTTTCATAACCAACACACATCAGTTTCATAACCAATACACATAAGCGTCATATCCAACACACATCAGTTTCATAACCAACACACATAAGCATCATAACCAACACACATCAGTTTCATAACCAACACACATCTGTTTCATAACCAATACACATAAGCATCATAACCAACACGCATCAGTTTCATAACCAATATACATAAGCATCATAACCAACACACATCAGTTTCATAAACAACACACATAAGCATCATATCCAACACACATCAGTTTCATAACCAACACACATAAGCATCATAACCAACACACATCAGTTTCATAACCAACACACATCAGTTTCATAACCAACACACATAAGCATCATAACCAACACACATCAGTATCATAACCAGCACACATCAGTTTCATAACCAACACACATAAGCATCATAACCAACTCACATAAGCATAATAACCAACACACATCAGTTTCATAACCAACACACATAAGCATTATAACCAACACACATCAGTATCATAACCAACACACATCAGTTTCATAACCAACACACATAAGCATCATAACCAACACACATAAGCATCATAACCAACACACATCAGTTTCATAACCAACACACATCAGTTTCATAACCAACACACATCACACATAAGCATCATAACCAACACACATAAGCATCATAACCAACACACATCAGTTTCATAACCAACACACATAAGCATCGTAACCAACACACATAAGCATCATAACCAACACACATCAGTATCATAACCAACACACATCAGTTTCATAACCAACACACATAAGCATCATAACCAACTCACATAAGCATCATAACCAACACACATCAGTTTCATAACCAACACACATAAGCATTATAACCAACACACATCAGTATCATAACCAACACACATCAGTATCATAACCAACACACATCAGTTTCATAACCAACACACATAAGCATCATAACCAACACACATAAGCATCATAACCAACACACATCAGTTTCATAACCAACACACATCAGTTTCATAACCAACACACATAAGCATCATAACCAACACACATAAGCATCATAACCAACACACATCAGTATCATAACCAACACACATCAGTTTCATAACCAACACACATAAGCATCGTAACCAACACACATAAGCATCATAACCAACACACATCAGTATCATAACCAACACACATCAGTTTCATAACCAATACACATAAGCATCATAACCAACACACATAAGCATCATAACCAACACACATCAGTATCATAACCAACACACATCAGTTTCATAACCAACACACATAAGCATCATAACCAACACACATAAGCATCATAACCAACACACATAAGCATCATAACCAACACACATCAGTATCATAACCAACACACATCAGTTTCATAACCAACACACATAAGCATCATAACCAACACACATAAGCATCATAACCAACACACATCAGTTTCATAACCAACACACATAAGCATCATAACCAACACACGTAAGCATCATAACCAACACACATCAGTTTCATAACCAACACACATAAGCATCATAACCAACACACATAAGCATCATAACCAACACACATAAGCATCATAACCAACACACACCAGTATCATAACCAACACACATCAGTTTCATAACTAACACACATAAGCATCATAACCAACACACACCAGTATCATAACCAACACACATCAGTTTCATAACCAATACACATAAGCATCATAACCAACACACATCAGTTTCATAACCAACACACATAAGCATCATAACCAACACACATCAGTTTCATAACCAACACACATAAGCATCATAACCAACACACACCAGTATCATAACCAACACACATCAGTTTCATAACTAACACACATAAGCATCATAACCAACACACACCAGTATCATAACCAACACACATCAGTTTCATAACCAATACACATAAGCATCATAACCAACACACATCAGTTTCATAACCAATTTTATTTTTAATTCATTTTTATCCATTTATTCATTTTTTCATTCATTCATTCATTTATTTAATTTAGTTTAATTTTTATTTTATTTTTAATTCTTAATTCATAACCAGTTTATTGCTTTAAAGGATGAAATTTAATTACACAATTACTCGAAATATTTATGCTGAATTTACTTTGCAAAAATTGTTCAAAATGTGTTCCACCTACATGAATGCATATCTGCAATTACAGCGGTTCATGTAACCGGCGTCGTGCTTCTTTGAAACTGAACAGTGCCAACAAGACAAACAAGATCGAAGTAACCTGGTAGCAAGATCTGGAACATTCTAAAACAAAAACTCTTTTCCCAAATATCACTAAAACTAAATTTTATTACTGTAAACTCTCATAGAATAGAAGTGCTTGTAACATAAATTCAAAGAAGATATTGCGAGTAATTGTGACATTATATTTCATCCTTTAGAACAATAAACAGCTAATATCTCATATAACTGACTTTTTCTCGGAAAATTTCATAGAAGAAAAAGTGATTATTTGTCCATTTTCTACTAGGTGTGAAAATTTTTACCTCATGATCTGAAACCCCCTGTATAAATGTATATACGCACGAGAATATAAAATTCTTAACATTGTGAACAGTTTTGATTATCGTAGGTGCCTGGTAACAAAATATTGCTTCCAAGCTCAACTATTTGTAGCGCAGCGAGTAGGACGCGTTCTTGGAACCCAAGGATGTCGGTTTCATTGACTGATATGGCATTTCCTGTCTTAGGAAATTAACAAAATTGCAGTCGCTCGTTTTTCTTCTCTTTTTCTCTTCGTTTCAAAGAGGGAAGAAGCATGTTCCTTAATTAACAAATTATTTCATGGGAAAATAAATACTCCGATTTGTTCGTGAAATTCCAGGCTTCGGAAAGCACATACCGATGAATTGAAAAATATAAATAAAAGTGCAATGGAACGCGTCATTAATGAGATCATTTTCTTGTATAAGAAAGGCGTTGTTTGAAAGTATTTCTAATTTGACTAGTTTTCATCCATTCGTTTCAAGTTGATAATGACCCAGGAAGTCAAAACGTTCGAAATGTTTTTATTCTTTTACTTCCTTAAATAAAATAATCATCTCATTAAAGACCTGTTTCCTTGCAATTAAATTTATAATTCAGACATTCAAAATGTAAACCAAAAATCAACAGCCCTTGCATATTAGCTCGCTTTTTTAACCGTGCTCTAGCCGTTTTTTCATAAAAACTTCATTTATACCAATGGTAACTTAGTGGAATTATCTAAGTTCATCAGTTTTGCAACATCATTTTCATTTATCAGTACGAGGAAAAAAAAATGAAAATATGGGTGAACTCTCTAAAAAATTGTTTAGTCTGCAGAGTAAGTGAGAGTGACGAGAATTACAGACACGAGCCGCGAGCATCTTATGGAATCAGCTATTGCTTTTGAGTTCTTTTTTGAGTTATATGTTGCTTTTGAGTTCTTTTTTGAGTTATATGTTGCTTTTGAGTTCTTTTTTGAGTTATATGTTGCTTTCGAGTTCTTTTTTGAGTTATATGTTGCTTATGAGTTCTTTCTTGAGTTGTATTTTGCTTTTGAGTTCTTTTTGAGTTATGTGTTGCTTTTGAGTTATTTTTTGAGTTATGTGTTGCTTTTGAGTTATTTTTTGAGTTATATGTTGCTTTTGAATTCTTTTTTGAGTTATATGTTGCTTTTGAGTTCTTTGTTGAGTTAAGTGTTGCTTTTGAGTTATTTTTTGAGTTATATGTTGCTTTTGAATTCTTTTTTGAGTTATATGTTGCTTTTGAGTTCTTTTTTTGAGTTATATATTGCTTTTGAGTTCTTTGTTGAGTTATGTGTTGCTTTTGAGTTCTTTTTGAGTTAAATGTTGTTTTTGAGTTCTTTTTTGAGTTATATGTTGCTTTTGAGTTCTTTGTTGAGTTATGTGTTGCTTTTGAGTTCTTTTTGAGTTATATGTTGTTTTTGAGTTCTTTTTTGAGTTATATGTTGCTTTTGAGTTCTTTTTTGAGTTATATGTTGCTTTTGAGTTCTTTTTTGAGTTATTTGTTGCTTTTGAGTTATTTTTTGAGTTATATGTTGCTTTTGAGTTCTTTTTTGAGTTATTTGTTGCTTTTGAGTTCTTTGTTGAGTTATGTGTTGCTTTTGAGTTCTTTTTTGAGTTATATGTTGCTTTTGAGTTCTTTTTTGAGTTATATGTTGCTTTTGAGTTCTTTTTTGAGTTATATGTTGCTTTTGAGTTCTTTTTTGAGTTATTTGTTGCTTTTGAGTTCTTTTTTGAGTTATATGTTGCTTTTGAGTTCTTTTTTGAGTTATTTGTTGCTTTTGAGTTCTTTGTTGAGTTATGTGTTGCTTTTGAGTTCTTTTTTGAGTTATATGTTGCTTTTGAGTTCTTTTTTGAGTTATATATTGCTTTCGAGTTCTTTCTGAGTTATATGTTGCTTTTGAGTTATATGTTGCTTTTGAGTTCTTTTTTGAGTTATATGTTGCTTCTGAGTTATTTGTTGCTAATGAGTTCTTTTTGAGTTAAATGTTGCTTTTGAGTTCTTTTTGAGTTATATGTTGCTTTTGAGTTATATGTTGCTTATGAGTTCTTTTTGAGTTATATGTTGCTTTTGAGTTATATGTTGCTTATGAGTTCTTTTTGAGTCATATGTTGCTTTTGAGTTATATGTTGCTTCTGAGTTATATGTTGCTTTTGAGTTATATGTTGCTTTTGAGTTATATGTTGCTTTTGAGTTTTGAGTTCCTCACACCCGAACAAATTTTCTCATTTTTTGACCGCCGATTACTCATGTAATTTTGTTTTGTTTCAGGTGCAAGTAAGTGTTCCTCCATGAAATTTAATTGTCTGAAATTTAACTTCTTTTCTTTGATTTAATCCATTGGACGTGGATCTGTGTCAATAAAGACCTACATCAAAACAAAATACATGAGCACTGGGAGTCAAAAGGTGAGTACATTTCTTTGGGGACACCCTGTAGATACATCATGTTGATGAATTCAAGAGGATATTTTATATAGTATATGAATGTATTATCCATCTAGGTCAAGGTACAATGAAATATATGGATAAAAATACATAAAATATTGATAAACTAATGCCAACAATTCATTCTACTTCAATCTTTTATTCCTAACATAATAATTTATTTTCCTACTGATGATGGAGAGGAACTCCGAAACGTTTTCTTAGTGCAGATGATTAATTCCCGCGGATTTTTTCCCATTTTTAAGTTTCTGACAAGGCTGAGACTAAAGCAAATCACTCACGAGTTCAGATATATTAATATATGTAGAAACGCCTTTGCATAAACCAAAAAAAATTAACTGTGGAATTTTGAAGCTGAAGAGTGGGAATTTATTCGCCAACAGCGTAATTTCCTTGCGTGATAAAATACTCTGCGTTCGATGTAGGTAAACTTGAAATTTATAATTTGTTTATTGAAGCCAGCACCGATAGTTTTAATGGCATGGCTTAGCTACGCCTTTTTTTAGCCATAACCCTCAAATTTCATTTGACCAACCTATAACTTGAATATTTTGTTCAAAAACCTGTAACCGAGCATAATAGATAGAAGTTCACACCAAGCTCCTTAGCTTTGTTAATGTAAATTCCTTTAAAACCCGATCACTGGTTTATATCTTAAGTAGGTTTGTGGCCGAAGTGGTCAGGGTCGTGCTGACGTGGAATACTTAGAAGAAATATCTAATTAATCCTAATCAATCCCAGTACTGGAGACAAACTATAATGACATCCTTCAGTGATCGCCTGAAAATGGAACAACGTTCACGGAGAATTATATTTTCTTGCTAATTGAGTATTCCACACTTCAGCTCTACATGAAGGCTGTATTCTGCACAGTATACTCATGGGAATTTAGTTTTTTAAAGTCGACTCGGTTTCGAGAAATAATGAAGCGTTTAAATAATGAAGCGAATACTTTCAATGTTGATAGTTTAATTAAAGTAATCCTTTAAAACTATTGTATTACTTAGGAAATATTAAGCGGTATATTTGAGATTGAACGCATCGTGTTATAAGTCTTTCTCGGATAAATTTGTATATAACTAATTTCTGAATTTTGCACATGCCTAATACCTGAATTTTATACATAACTTTTTCTGAATTTATAGATGAGTTCAAACCAATTTTTTGTACCAATCTCTTCGCTTGGTATTTTTCGGGTATATTCCTGTCCGGCAATCGCTAGTAACAAAATCATGGATTCTGAAATAAGAACGACCAAGAAATTTCATAATATTTTGTTTTCACTCGGTGTATTGGAAGAAATAAGCCGAAAGCCTCTAAATACAGCATCCTCATGAAAATGTTTCCTTCTATAAGTTGTGTGATTATACATTTGTTTCACTGGAGCCGATTAGCTGTAATTCTTCCATAAGAATTAGCTTTCTTAACTGATACAGCACAATCAAATTTTGAATACTTTGTAATCGATTGCTCGTTTTTCCCGTCTTTTTGAAATCGTTTAAAATTATTCCAGATTTTAGTTTATTTTGCATGTAAGGTGATTTTCTGGGATACGTCCAAATTTTGGGTAGACGCTTGAGCAGAGTTGACAATTTTAAAAATCCTACTTATAACATAATTTTCTTCCAATTTAGGGCACGAAATAGAACTATTTAATTTGTAGAGTGATGGAAAATTTCTATAAATCTCTAACCCCTCGACGGGTCCGCCGCTCCCGTCGTGCAGCTGCGGTCACGAATACGTCTCTTACTCCTCTGATTTGACCTGTTCCTCTTGTAACTTTTCTCTTAAAAAACAAAATCCTCTTTTTGTAATCTAAAGTTCTTCGATGCCTAATATCACAAACGCTCAATCATATTTTCCCGCTATATTCAGGCCAGCTCGTATTTTATTCAGGCCCGCTCGGTTTTGTGTGTGAATTTTACTCGATTTATCAGTGAAATGTATTTGATTACGCTCATTGAATGATCCCTTCGCACGGACATTTATATAAGCGCTAATATAATGAGTAACGACGAGCTAAACTATTGTGCTATGACAGATAATAACATTTTATGAGGAGACAAATGCTGAACTTTAACCTGCAATTATTCGCTCAAATGAATTCAGCAGTTCGCCCCTGATACTGGGGTAGTAACACCTACCATGGTGAATAAGGCATTTTTTATTGTAAGACATTTATGGCATTTCTACATCAACTTGTGTTCAACTCGTGTTGAATAAATAACAATAAAACATTAACTGCAAGACATTTATGACATTTCTACATGAACTCGTGTTCAACTTGTGTTGAATAAATAAAAATAAAACATTAATTGCAAGACATTTATGACATTTCTACATCAACTCGTGTTCAACGCGTGTTGATGCCCAAAATGCAAAAGGAGCTATTTTGTAACAACTCAATAGTGGAAAAATGTGACGAGTGAGAGAAGCAACGGATCACTGCCCGTACTGTGCGCGCCATCGATGCATCTGAAGTCTGAAGGTATTAGTGGATGCAAGCCGTGATGTTTCTGGTATTTCTCGTTGATATTTCTGACATTTCTCGTTGATTTTTCTGATGACATAAAAATAAATCTGGAGTTGCTTTAAATTTGTTGTCATTTCAACTCGTGAGTGTACCGTAATGTTAGAAGAAGAAATATTTATTTCTTACCAAGCCCAAATCTGTGCACGGGCTTAGCCAAAGGTGTGATTATTTTATAAATTCACTACCAAGGTTATCGTTATTTCTTCTAATTTAACTTCATTTGAAAAGTTTTCCAACTTTCTAGATATATTTTTTTATAATGGGATTTTGTTTCTTCATCGCTTCTACTATCGATTCAAAATGGTACGACAGTATACGCTCCCAAAAAATGAATTTCAGAGTTTTCTTACAACATCCGTCGAAAAAAATTGATTTCAAAATGATTTGACAACACCCGCACCAAAATGATTTGACAACACCCGCACCAAAAAATCAATTTCAACGTGTAACGGCAACATTCTTTCATCAAGTGAAAATATTTGAAAAACATCTTAATTTCATATCTACAGTTTGTAAATATATATGCCTATATCTTTGTTCTTGTTTAATTGTGTGAACATATATATGTATGGATAGAATTAATGTGGCAAACAATTATACCAACGACTTGTGTCTTTATTAACAAAACCTCTTATTCGTTTAAAACCGACGGGTTATTGGTATTTTAACACGCGTAATTGCGCGGATCTTGAGTTTTTATTTATCAATAATTGCTTCGTTATAAGAAAGAGCTCCAAATATAGCAGCTCGCAATTAGTTATTTGTATTTATCTAGCAGCTTCAATCTTAATCTCTCGAAGCAAAAAGGTTCAGCTCTCAAGTTCTCAATTTGTAGTGTAAGTTTTTGAGCTTAAGTTCCAGTTTTATTTTTGATTCAATGCTTGAAATTTATTGCATTTTTTATTCCTGCTTGTGAGAATTCCATTTTGCATCGATTACTGCTCATTGTTTGCGATTTTACGTGTTTATTTATTCTCTCTGTAAGGCGCCACTTAATTGTTCATTTCTATGGCAGTGGTATCTAAACGTGCACTGGGCTCGTTATTAACACGACGTAAGAACTAGGGGAGATTTCCTTCATCAGCTCTTAAGAATAGATACATACATATATACTTATATATTTTTTAAGTTCAACTCAAGTGTGTGGGGGCATGTTGAAGAATGTTCATTCTAGGTGAAGATGTTCATTCATGTCATAACGTTTTCGGTAAAATATAACTTGTGTTTTTAAATTCTCTTTTGAACGAAGAGCAAAATAAGCAAGATGGAGTGCAGAGTTTGATGGTGTGCAGGAGTTTTGTGCAGACTTACTTGACGCATTTCCTGTTCTGTAATATGTATAAGCACAGAAGATCTAATTAAATAAATCTATTTAAAAGAATGGCCTACGTTCCGATTTCGCAGGACATATTCTGTTTTTCTTATGTTTGAATATTTTATTTTTAATTTTTTTTATACTTATTTCCATTGACTTTTTTGTCGCAAGTGTAGCCACGTGAGGGGAATTTTGAATCTCCGGTTAGGTAATTTCCGTCGAAGATGAACCCGATTTACACAGCCTTAGGTAGAATAGACATACGGCGTCTCACACACTACAAATATCATTCAGGAATGAGCATTTGACAACGTGTGTGATCGTTGTGAGTTGTAACCTTAGTAGAAAAAACACTGAGCGTCTGAAAAACGAACGGTTGTTAATTTGACGAGGTAATTGAATGAAAGCTTAATTTTCGTGAATCACCAATTCTTGTGACTTTAAAAAAGTAGTGGTTGTTTATCTAAGATGCACAAAACCGTAACGAAGAGAACTCGGTGCACATAGGGTACTAATACATGTTGCCTGTAATCCGCCCCTCACTTGCACCACACTACACATGATGTCTATCTAATTTTATAAGAGAATTTCAGAGTTTCTCCTGAATATATCCCAGGAAGAATCACACACTTCTTTCATCACCAATCTTGATTAAAGTCTTGGTATTTATTATTAGGCGATGAAATAAAGTCAAGCAGAAAATATATCACTTTATTAAGGAGTGATTGGATCCAGAAAATTTCATTTTTTAAATTCAGTGTTTCCCAACCTTAGAGACAATGTTTAACTTGATATACCTGTCTTTTCTCAAGTTCAGGTTATTTACATGACTAGACCACTTGAAATATTGATGCAGCACTCAAAATTTATTGTTTCATATCTGTGCATTGCTTTATTTGAAAGTATGAATTTTGTGCTTGATTCCCGAGAAAAATACGAAAAAGGGAACTAACTTTCCAAGAAAACTCCACGTGAGTTTTTCCACTCCGAGTTGCTGTTTTTTATGCGCTCAACTCATTCCCTGAATAGATTATTAGGGACAGCTTTTTGTACATATTTGTTTCAAAAACCCAAGTGAAATACTCATCTATATCGTACTTTTACACTATTAGCTTCTATTAAAGTTAGTCTTACGTAGATTTCAAATGGTTAACGTTGGCGCCGTTCCTATACCAGCCACAGTCTCCTTAATCTTCATTCTAACTGAACTGCCACGAAAGCATAAAAAAGGGAAGGTATTATTAATGCAGTACATTCTACAAAGTTTTCTCGACTTGGAAACTGAGGAACAGAAGTCGTGGTCATGGGTACAGTAAATTCTTAGGATTGTTTGGATTGTCTTTCCCTACATCATAGGAGCATCTCAAGCTGTCCAATGGGATTAGGATTAGGTTCACGTACAAATTCAGTGTAGTATTCTGGAGGTACTTTTTTAAAATAATTGAAAAGAGGGGGCAGAGTCTTCAAAGGTTTTGTAGCGTATTCTACGTGCAAACGGCGAGCCAAATTTGAAAGAAAAAGTACCTCGACTCCTGAGAAATTTTTCGCTTCTGGAATTTGTTGCAACTCTGAAATTTGTTGCAACTCTGAAATTTTTGGCAACTATGAAATTTGTGGCAACTCTGAAATTTGTTGCAACTCTGAAATTTGTTGCAACTCTGAAATTTGTTGCAACTCTGAAATTTGTTGCAACTCTGAAATTTGTTGCAACTCTGAAATTTGTTGCATGTCTGAAATTTGTTGCAACTCTGATTTGTTGCAACTCTGAAATTTGTTGCAACTCTGAAATTTGTTGCAAGTCTGAAATTTGTTGCAACTCTGAAATTTGTTGCAACTCTGAAATTTGTTGCTACTCTGAAATTTGTTGCAACTCTGAAATTTGTTGCAACTCTGAAATTTGTTGCAACTCTGAAATTTGTTGCAACTCTTAAATTTGTTGCAACTCTTAAATTTGTTGCAAGTCTGAAATTTGTGGCAACTCGGAAATTTGTTGCAACTCTGAAATTTGTTGCAACTCTGAAATTTGTTGCAACTCTGAAATTTGTTGCAACTCTGAAATTTGTTGCAACTCTGAAATTTGTTGCAACTCTGAAATTTGTTGCAAGTCTGAAATTTGTTGCAACTCTGAAATTTGTCGCAACTCTGAAATTTGTTGCAACTCTGAAATTTGTTGCAACTTTGAAATTTGTTACAACTCTGAAATTTGTTGTAACTCTGAAATTTTTTGCAAGTCTGAAATTTGTTACAACTCTGAAATTTGTTGCAAGTCTGAAATTTGTTGCAACTCTGAAATTTGTTGCAACTCTGAAATTTTTTGCATCTCTGAAATTTGTTGCAAGTCTGAAATTTGTTGCAACTCTGAAATTTGTTGCAACTCTGAAATTTGTTGCATCTCTGAAATTTGTTGCATCTCTGAAATTTGTTGCATCTCTGAAATATGTTGCATCTCTGAAATTTGTTGCAACACTGAAATTTGTTGCAAGTCTGAAATTTGTTGCAACTCTGAAATTTGTTGCAACTCTGAAATTTTTTGCATCTCTGAAATTTGTTGCAAGTCTGAAATTTGTTGCAACTCTGAAATTTGTTGCAACTCTGAAATTTGTTGCATCTCTGAAATTTGTTGCATCTCTGAAATTTGTTGCATCTCTGAAATATGTTGCATCTCTGAAATTTGTTGCAACACTGAAATTTGTTGCAACTCTGAAATTTGTTGCACCTCTGAAATTTGTTGCAAGTCTGAAATTTGTTGCAACTCTGAAATTTGTTGCAACCCTGAAATTTGTTGCACCTCTGAAATTTGTTGCAACTCTGAAATTTGTTGCACCTTTGAAATTTGTTGCAACTGAAATTTTTGGCATCTCTGAAATTTGTTGCAACTCTGAAATTTTTAGCATCACTGAAATTTGTTGCAACTCTGAAATTTATTGCAACTCTGAAATTTGTTGCAACTCTGAAATTTGTTGCACCTTTGAAATTTGTTGCAACTCTGAAATTTTTGGCATCACTGAAATTTGTTGCAACTGAAATTTTTGGCATCTCTGAAATTTGTTGCAACTCTGAAATTTTTAGCATCACTGAAATTTGTTGCAACTCTGAAATTTATTGCAACTCTGATATTTGTTGCATCTCTCAAATTTGTTGCAACTCTGAAATTTGTTGCAACTCTGAAATTTTTAGCATCACTGAAATTTGTTGCAACTCTGAAATTTATTGCAACTCTGATATTTGTTGCATCTCTCAAATTTGTTGCAACTCTGTTATCTTTAGCCTCTGAGATTTGTTGTATCTCAGTAATATGTTGAATCATTTCATGAGTTGTTAAAGCTGACAGGTATGCAGGGCTCTTTCTAAACTCACAGAAAAAAATTCCCTAGAACTCTTGTATTATGAGAAATTAAATGAATGTTCCTTAATTCTTCTATGGGGTAAAAATTCCCATTTCCGGACGCTATTCAGTAGCTTACAGCCTATAATGAAATAGCCACACTCGGGCCATGTGGTGCTTGCCCGTCCGTAAGAGTAAAATATCATAACCTCGTTCTTACCTTATTTTATTCCAAGAAACGCAAATGTCTCCTAAGTTGTGAAATCCCCATAATTGGTTTACCTCAATCAGATTAAAAATTATACATAAGCGAATAAAACACGTACCTCTTCACTCATAATGCGAATGGTGTTCATCCTATTCTGCATTACGAGAACATAGTGTAGAAAATTAAACACTTGGTGGACTTGCTGAAGCAGTGGCTCCCAGAGAGCTATAGATTAATCTTGTGTGAAAAACCTGAGAAGTATCCCAGTATCCACGGGCCATCCAGTATCCCAGTATCCACGGACCGTCTAGTATCCCAGTATCCACGGGCCGTCCAGTATCCCAGTATCCACGGGCCGTCCAGTATCCCAGTATCCACGGGCCGTCCAATATCCCAGTATCCACGGGCCGTCCAGTATCCCTGTATCCACGGGCCGTCCAGTATCCCAGCATCCACGGGCCGTCCAGTATCCCTGTATCCACGGGCCGTCCAGTATCCCTGTTTCCACGGGCCGCCCAGTATCCCTGTATCCACGGGCCGTCCAGTATCCCAGCATCCACGGGCCGTCCAGTATCCCAGCATCCACGGGCCATCCAGTATCCCAGTATCCACGGACCGTCTAGTATCCCAGTATCCACGGGCCGTCCAGTATCCCAGTATCCACAAGCCGTCCAGTATCCCAGTATCCACGGGCCGTCCAATATCCCAGTATCCACGGGCCGTCCAGTATCCCTGTATCCACGGGCCGTCCAGTACCCCAGCATCCACGGGCCGTCCAGTATCCCTGTATCCACGGGCCGTCCAGTATCCCTGTTTCCACGGGCCGTCCGGTATCCCTGTATCCACGGGCCGTCCAGTATCCCAGCATCCACGGGCCGTCCAGTATCCCAGCATCCACGGGCCGTCCAGTATCCCTGTATCCACGGGCCGTCCAGTATCCCTGTATCCAAGGGCCGTCCAGTATCCCTGTATCCACGGGCCGTCCAGTATCCCAGCATCCACGGACCGTCCAGTATCTCAGTATCTCAGTATCCACAGGTCATACGGTATCCCAGTATCCACGGGCCGTCCAGTATCCCAGTATCCACGGGCCGTCCAGTATCCCTGTATCCACGGGCCGTCCAGTACCCCTGTATGCACTGGCCGTCCAGTATCCCTGTATCCACGGGCCGTCCAGTATCCCAGTATCCACGGGCCGTCTAGTATCCCAGAGTCCACGGGCCGTCCAGTATCCCTGTATCCACGGGCCGTCCAGTATCCCTGTATCCACGGGCCGTCCAGTATCCCAGTATCCACGGGCCGTCCAGTATCCCAGTATCCACGGGCCGTCCAGTATCCCAGTATACATAGATTATTCATCCACGGGTGTGAGCTAGCCACACATGTTTCATACATACTAGTGAACACGGCGAGTCGAAAACGGAGAGATTCGATATTTTCGTTGAATAAATATTCCAGTCGTGGATGAAAAAACATATATTCATCTTAATACCCACAATTAAAAAATTCTTGCACTTCTGCACTGGTGAAACTCGTATCACAAATACGGTCATTAAGCACATCCAGCTGGATATCAATGTGGGACAAACTAACAGACTCTTCCTGTTAAATAGTAACTTTAATATTACCCCTATGTAAATCCTTTAGAGCGTGACAGAGGGACAGACCAATCAAGACTGTGTGTTATTACAAAGACTCTTGCGCAGGGCCCTTCAAAAATAACGGGATTCTATACCTTTCTTGAACAAATCTTCCAGATGTGGATGACAAACAAAATTATATATTCATCTTAACTGTACTCGTGATTAAAAAATATTCTTGTACTTGTGCACTGGTGAAACTCGTACCACAGATACGGTCATTAAAACTATCCTTATGAGCGTGACAGAGAAATGGAAGAAGCGGACTCCAAACAAATAAAATAAGGGTATTATTAGGTAATAGCAGGACCCGTGGAAATTTCACGGACAATGTCATCGTTTTGAGCTAGGTGGACCCGTGAAAAAATTCCGTCAACATTACCTAACCTCAATTGTTAAAATAAAGGACGTCTTGGTCGTAAAGTTTCCATTTTTCAAAATTTTGGGATCAGCAAAGACAATTTTAATTTTTGGACCCAAGCTTTCGGCTAGATTAGCTCTAGCCGTCATCAGAGGAACGATGTATTTTTAAACAAAACCTCTTATGGTATCCGCGTGTATCTAGTATACAAAACATTTTATTAAATTTTTAGATGCAAGCCGAAAATCATTGATCAAGGGCGACTGATGAGCAAAGGAAGAAACTGCGGGGGGACATCAAGGTGACGATTAATTTTGTTTGGTTCCTGAACACTGTACATTGCTTCGATAATTTCTCGGGCGTATTAATTTTTAACATTTTATAAGATAGATACATTTTCAAAATCAAAAAAATGGTCATCTTCTTCGGAATGCTAATAGACAAGGGATAACCTATTCTTCCTCTGCACATTCTTAGCATGCTCATCAATTCGTTGTTAGAGATTTCTATAAGGCATATAAAATAAGGCTAGAGCTAATCTAGCCGAAAGCTTGGGTCAAAAAATTGAATTTGTTTTTGCTGATCCCAAAAATTTTGAAAAAAATGGAAAATTTTTGTATATGTTTCATTGAATAAATTCCTCATAAGAGTTTATATTAGTGTTACAAGGGTTTTTGAGGTATGTTGTACGATGAAGTAATTAGACTGAGAGAATTAAAGGAAAAGTATCTAGTATCTAGACACATTTTGGAGTGTCTATGACCAGCTCTGATCAGGACTCATGTTTACCACTAGGTAAATTGCTCGCACTTCCGATGGAGATGCGGGCCTCTCTGACTTATTCTTACAGTTGTGTCGTCGGCATCGTGTCTGACTTCTAAATTTCCGGTCTTCTACTCATTTCATCATTTGTTCATTTTTCGTTTCAGTCACAATAACTGCGTGCGGCGACGGCTGGGTTATAATACGTTGTCTGAAGTTTGGTGGGCAATAAATTATAAATTAACAGAAAACACCCATTTCAAATATAAGTAACGAGACCTATTTTCACTAATCTAAATTTTTAATGCCACGCCATATATTTTGAAACCCGTTTTCTAAATAGCAGCCTATATGCTGTAATTATTTGGATTTGAACTTCTAAAAAGATATAAAAGAAGAAATTTTTAAAAATAACATATTAAGGCTATTTATGAAAGAAGTTTTGAGGGTTAAAATAAAAATAGGTTTTTCGCGTCCATGAAAAATTGTGTTCAAGCGATTGATTTTTCGTAATCAAGTGGCACTCCTGCAGTTGAAGACCGGGTGTAAAAACTCGATGAATGAAACTTGATTCACGCGTCTGCTGTTCTACGTGTAGAAAATCGTTCGTAGTTTACAAATTTGTTTCTCAGGTTCTGCTAGTCGGAATGAAGTTGTTGCTATGAAGAAGCTAATAAATTGAACGGGCTGGATTTTTTCGAGCTCCGCTTGATTGTTTGTGGTCCATCCATTCTACTTTTAACGGACGCTCCGTGACCGCTGGCGCTATGCAAGTACCGAGCTAGGGCTGCAAACACGCGTTGCTGTACTGACTGTGTACTGTGTGGTGCACTGTGTTGCCTGTACAGTTACTGTACTGACTGTGTTATTTACTGTGTTACCTGGACAGTTACTGTAATGACTCTGTGGGGCACTGTGTTGCCTGTACAGTTACTGTACTGGCTGTGTAGCCTGTACAGTTACTGTACTGACTGTGTAGTGTACTGTGTAGCCTGTACAGTTACTGTACTGACTGTGTGGTGTACTGTGTAGCCTTTACAGGTATTTTACTGACTGTGTAGTGTACTGTGTAGCCTGTACAGTTACTGTACTGACTTTGTAGTGTACTGTGTAGCCTGTACAGTTACTGTACTGACTGTGTTATTTACTGTGTTACCTGTAAAGTTACTGTACTGACTGTGTAGTGTACTGTGTAGCCTGTACAGTTACTGTACTGACTCTGTGGTACACTGTGTTGCCTGTACAGTTACTGTACTGACTGTGTAGTGTACTGTAGGGGTTCCTATAAACGGTACCTGAAAAATAAGCTCAACTTCGCACGGTAAAAACTTTTTGCTACATAATAAACTTTCTCCCTGCAAATTTTCGTAACTCCTTAGTAAAAATATCCTTCGGGTAATTATTCGAACAGAAATATTTTTGCAAATAATTCATTTCTAAATGGAATAATTGTTTAGAAGAAGATATTTCAAAAGCTCTGCGAATTAATGTTACTATGCCTTAAATTTTATATCTATTGAAAATATTGCTAAAAAAGTTCATACCCAATCCTGTAAAAGTTGCTTTTCGAAAGACTGAAGTAGTAAATTTATTCTCGGCTCTAGTAACTTTCACATCTAAAAACGACAGTTCATTGTTCATTTCTAATTCACAAGTAAATTTAACATTCTTATGGCAATGGTTGAAATATTGAAAGAACTGCTCAGAATCTCTGTTGTTTTTGAAAAGAATAAACGTATCATCAAGGTATCTCCGATAAAATACGGGCTTCACGATTTCAGTTATTTCCATCCGATTCGTTCAAAATTTGGCCAGTATATGTATTTGTTGAGAGTGTACATTTTTTACTTGTGTAACTTTTTCGATTGAGGCCATGTTTTGTTTGGAAAATACGAAACATTAGTTTTTTGGTACATTTTTATGGATATTTAAAAGAGTAGAAGTCATTGAGTTTTCATGCTAAAACAAACCAAAGACAGTTTTAGAATCCTCGGAGCATTTCTAACAATAGTACGGTTCAAAATTGTAATTTTTTTTATGCGATATTTTATAAATATTTAGGCTAGCATATAAAATAATTTTGCGTTTTGAGCTTGATAACAAAAATTTTGAGCAAATTTGGAAGTTTGAGACCGTTCTATTGTTAGAAATGTTCCAAGGATTCTAAACCTGTCTTGGTTTTGTTCTAGCATGAGAAGTAAATGAATTCTACTCTTTTGAATGTTCAAATAAATGATTTTTCAAGAGATCCATAAAACAAAAATAAATTTCTTGAATTGTAATATCATGGGCAATATATGTAATTGAATGCTGTATTTATTTTCATTTCCATAATCTCCATGCTTTACTTCATATTCTCACTGTGATTTGTAATTTTAAAAAAATATATATTCTTTTCTTATCAAATTTATGAACTTTCTTTTTGTTATTTTTGTGGTGTTAATTGGGGTGTCGTTAATGGGGATGGTATTATTTTGGTAATAATAATGGGGGTCGTGCTAATGGGGGGGGGGGGTATTAATGGGATGGTGTTAATGGTGGTGGTTTTCACGAGGGTGGTGTTAATGGTGGTGGTTTTCACGAGGGTGGTGTTAATGGTGGTGGTCATCGCAGAGGTGGTGTTAATTGCGGTGGTGTAAATGGGGGTGGTATTAATTTTGGTAATATTATTGAGGGTGGTGCTGATGGGGGTGGTGTTAATGGGGTGGGTTTAGTGGTCGGTGTTTTCACGGGGGTGGTGTTAATGAGGTGGTGTTAATGGGGTTGTGTTAATGGGAGTGGTTATTATGTTGGTAATATTAATGGGGGTGGTGTTAATGTTCATGGTATTCAACGGGGTTGTGTTAATGTTGGCCGTATTGATCGGGGTGATGTTAATGTTGGTGGTATTAATATAGGTGGTATTTATGTTGGTGGTAATGTGAGTGGCATTAATGTCAGGGCGTTCCTCCCAGTAGGTAAGCAAGTAATTAATCAAATCTAGAACGAATTTGGCAGTCAGGGGGAGTGTGGGGCTCAACAGTCTGCCGCTCGATGCTCCCAGATTGATTCAATTATTGCACATCCATAAACACCAAAGTGACGCCCTTTTCCAAAGAAAATAATTTTTAAAAACGAATGTAATTCATTGTTAACATTTTCCTAATGAATCATCAATTAGAAATACTTTTATGGAGGGCACTCTGAAGAGCAATATATTCTCTATCTGCACACGTTACGGGCTACAGTCCTGCACACAGCGTAAGTTCACCGCAGTAACGAATCTCGGTACCATAGAGGTGACCTTTTTTATCCTGATGTCTATTTTCCAGAGCATAAAAAGTTCAGGCGCATTTTTTGCTATATGAATAATGCATTCGTGAAAATAGGAATGATGCATTTGCGCGGTCAAAAATAACGCATTTTGAATGCATGTAAAGGATTTTTTTGGGTGGTTTTTCTATCTATCAGCTGCAGTATCGTACTTCGGGATTCATAGTTTTACTACCAAAAAATATTCTTTTAGGAATTATTTCAATATGATATTTGGTATCCACTGTCACCAGCTTAATGAGACGTACTATGCTGATATAATTATGCAATTCATTTATTAAATGATGTGAGTGAATACTTCACTTCGGTCACGGAGAACAAACAGCGGAGAATATCGGTGGTAATCTGAACATTAGTAGGAGAACATATCCACAAATATTTGAGTGTGGGGGATTATACGAAAGTTGGGCGGAGGAAAACGTGCATTCTCCTCGTCTTATAGTGGAAGATAAATTATCTGCAGTAAAAAATGAAGTAAAATTTTGCCTTAGGCTCCTACTGAAAGCAGGTTGTCGAATTTTTCCCTCTCTTTCTACTGAGGTATGGTAGTTGAATTTTACATTATCCCACACCTGAAGTCAGGGTGTTGAATTTTGGCCAATTTTATTCATGCAAACAGGGTGATGAATTTTGCCATATCTTTTAACAGAGAGAAAGGTGTGGAATTTTTCCTGTTATAATAGCAAAAGTAAAGCTTGGAAGGTGACAAGGGTGTAACAAAGCATACAAACGGGTACAAAAATGAATGTTTACAAAAAATGCGAAGAGGGCGGTAGGAGTTTAAAAAGTATATACATTACTTCCTGTTGTGCAGGCGAGATTGTATGCACGGGCAAATAGTAAAATGAACTTGATTTATGTCTTGTTATTAATACCATAGTTGATGTTAAGATTACTGAATGATATTTAGAATACTCATTGTTAAAATCTTATATATTCTCAGACAATGTGTTCTCAATCTTTATAAATTTGGTTTATATATTTCTCGTTCATGTGCAATTAATATGAAGTCCTAGAATCCTTTTCAGTATTACTGCAGGAAAAATATCCCTTTCATAACATGAAAATTGGACGGCAGTTTCTCATGAGCATTTCGCTAAACTCGGTTGCTGATTGTCCGAGTGCAACTTGACACCCTTCACTTTGCTCTGGCGCTTAATGTTGATGTTATGACTCGAATGACCTTAAGACTCGGGTGGCAACGCCAGGGCCCCTCGAGTCTTTCTTCTTGTCACGTTCAGTTCTGATTACGCACTCGCCAGTTGCTCCACAGTAATATTATAAACTTGTTTTTGTGCCCTATGTGTCCCAATGAAAGCCTTCCCGCCGGCCTGTCATTGCGGGGTTTGTGATTGTGTATTATTGAAAGGGTTGGAAAGGATAAAAACAATCAGCTAAATTTTGACTCATCAAATCCCTGACGAAATGGATGAATCCATTAAATCCACCTTTGCTCCTTTTGTTTCTTACGATGTCGACCGGTGTTTTCGCAATATAAAACTTTGCTGGCAGATAATCGAGAAGATTTGTTTTTAAAAATCTCAAAACCAAGCAGTTATTAAGCGCAACCCTCGAATTTGATGCTAAAAAATATTCCTCGTATAAAAGAGGTGCTAAAAAAATATTCCTTGCATTCATGAAACTATTAATTCAGAATCAAACTTGAATTAGATGACTTTTTTCTTTCATTATCATCGTCCTTAGCTCGTTCAGATTAGACTTGTTACGGTTTCAAAATGTTCATGTTCAGATAAGTTATAAAACTTAGGTGAGAATTGTTTACACTTAATTAAAAGAAAATTATGAAAGAGATGATTGTTTCCGTGTTTAAAGAAGTACACTGAATGTATCATTATTTAGTACACTGTATGTATCATTATACAGTGTACTACAGTGTACAGTATACTGTGTGTATCATTATTTTTGTATGGTCTTCCTCACAAAAAATATAAATTAGGAGCTGTTATAGTGAAGCATGTATATGTATGCATATTTTGGCTTAGCATACAATATGCGCTTCAACATTTATGCATAGAGTGTAGCATATATGCATCGAGTGTTTCTGAATATTTTATAGTTTAGCTTCATAATTCTTGTCGAAGCTTTCATATTTTATGCTGCGTATCCGCTACAAAAATCACCAAATATGCAGCATTTTCTATGCTGCATATTGTCACATCCCTAGTAATAAGTACCTCAAAGAACATTCTTTCAACCATACAGCAATTTTATATTTTCTTTAGCAAGGCATGACAGAAACAAAATCGAAAGGGTTGTGGATAGCAGCTCGACTACTCGATAGCAAAGAGAAAAAATGCGATATTTGCTCCTATAAGTAGATTAGATTAGATGACTTCTACATAGAAAGTCCGTAGTTAAGTAATTTTTGCACCACTGCTGTGCGTGCGTACTTGGCATGTACTAGCAGACTAGATTAGACGTTGGTTAAAGCCTCCCTAAACGCTCAAATTAAAATCGTTCCGAAGAGAGGAAGGAGGAAGTCACCATTTAGTGTGGAGATAAGGGAACTCGGAATTTATGCAGAAGGTACATAAAAGCAGTAAGATGAGAAAGAAGTTCATGAAACAAGATAAAAGTTAAATAAGAAAGTAGTAGGTGCTGAAAAACAGGACAGCAGTGATCCAAGAAAAGATAGTCCTGAACAAAACAAAAAGCATTTTATTTCAACTAAAAGAACGCCTACCTAACTATTAGCTCGGGTCCTCACATTTTCCTCCTAAGAATGCTAATTCCCATAGATGCAATCGTTTTATCCCCTTGAGGTGACTAGCAGATTAGATGTTAGTTCAAGCCTCACTATATTGGTTCAAATGCAGTGACGGCTACTTCCGGTCCTGCCTGTACCCATTTCCGACACCAAGGTGGAGTGGGGAATTGTGGCTAAATTCTCCCTCTTCCCAACGGGGAGAAACACCGGGTGGCACTGCCGGGGTTCGAACTTGTGACACCTTCCCGTGAAGGGCGCGTTCTTGATCACTCGGCCACGGTGACCACAGAAATTTGTACTATTTGTTTTATACAAGTACGATAACGTTCAATCCATTCCAAGCTGTTAATAAGCTGTTTTCAAACGGATACGCTGTTAATTGTGCTAAACTATGTTTAAATGGAATGAGAGGCGACGACAATGTTATTTAATAAATTTCTGTATAAATGTCGATGCATAATATTTCCAAAAGGTAAATTCTTAGGGAATCTCACGCGTAACATAAAAAGGAGAACCAACGTAAAATATACATTTTTATTTCTTATTATGACAAACGTTTCGGAATGTTCCAATTCCATCTTCAGTGCTGAAAAACATACAAAATATTCAAAAAGATGAAAAAACTTGAAATACAGAAAGTTCATAGAAGTTAAAAAAATTTACGATCTTTCTAAATGAATTATGACACAAAACGCTACTTGAATAGATAGAGACAAGGGAAGCCAAAAATAATTTATACTAAACATAGCACAACGCGCACATCAAGAAACAAGTACATAAGCCTGTACAATGAATTTCAGAGCTTGCTCATCGTATGGATGGTAATAAAATTTGTTTTCAAAAACCTATGATTAGATTGGGTATTTTTCATTCATCTATTTACAGTCATGTGAAACATGTTAAGCTCACTCTTATCTTATCATCTAACATTCTTTTCTTATCCTTCACTTATCACTCTTATCTTATGTGAAGCTCACTCGTATCAACTAATGACTGTTATAGTAACAATTTTTAAATAAAAAACAAAACTTGTAATATTCAAAACTTTCATGTTTGTATCTTGGTATCTGTGTGCATGTGTGTTTGTGTTTATATATATATATATATATATATGTATATTCATGCGTACGTTCGTATATATTTATACATTGATACATTTACACACAACAGATCTTGCGAAATCTCTCACCAATCGACTTGCATCTTGTCTTGTAAACTTGGTGTATGTGTTAAAGCGTGCTCATTTAAGCAATCAGCCAAGTGTAATTTACACAAGTGTATTCTTTTTTTGAACATCTTCGCTCGAAATGATATCTTTGAATTTCTGCCACAACAAGCAACGATAATATGATTCCCTGATTTCATAAAATCCAAGGCTGATATGTCAATGGACGTGTAAACTGTCGCAAGTCGTTTCACTCAACAAAGTTCTTATCTTTATTTCTTTCGTGAATTAAGAAACGCTATCGAATTTCAATTGAGCAGCTGTAGGATACATATTTCTACCTTTTTCTTCGTTTTTGTACAAGCATTAACTGCACGGTAGTGGCACATATTTATGTTTCTCAGTTAAAGACATTTGCATCATGTTTGGAAAATAACGTTAACTTTTTGTAATTTGATAAATTTATAGAACATTAATATGTTCTTCTATTATTCACATCCTAAAATATTCTTGTTAGTGTTGTGTGATGCAAATCATTATACGCTCTTGAGAATGTTATGACAAACCTTTCTTGTTGGTCACTCGCAGATATCATCCCATTTATGCGTTACATGTTTTGGTAGACGTTATAGAATAATCATTTTCATGTCTCTAACTCATGTAGACTTTTGTGTGGCAATGTTATTCTGACTGAGATTTATAATATTTTTTGCTTTGTTTTGAAGAAAACGAAACGTGAGAAGTAGAAAAATATGTCAAAAATAGGGGAGACTGAAAAAAAGTATTGTACTGCAACTGAAAAAATAGAAACAGTTTATTTCCAATAGAAATGGTACACAACATCATTCATTTCTAAAATATCTAAAATTAAGGAAAATCACACTCATCTGTGTGTATCCCACTCATGTGTGATACACACACATGAGAATTGAAAAAAATGATTGAGGACAAAAAAGAAAAGAAAAACAGTTTATTTCCAATAGAGATGGTACAAAAGTAACATCATTGGTTTTTAAAACATCTTAAAATTAAAACACTTAGATGATACACACACACGAGTATTGTAATACTCGTGTCACTAGTCGAAAAGAAATGATTGAGGGCAATGTACTCTTTATCTTGCTTAATCTATATTTGATAATACATGTAATGATAATTAATTATAAAAGGTAACACAATTTCATGGACGATGCATTTTCATTGTGGGGTGAAAACACTTTTGACAGTTTATATGTCTATGACATAAAACTTCGCAATTCTTGACGCCAGGAAATAATATATTAATCGTTTGTTTCGGCCGATGTTCAAAAGTGTCATTTTAAGGAAGCATGAAAAATATATATAGAGGGCATACATATATATTCATATACATATATATTCATATACATATATATGGATACATACGTATATATTCATATATAAATGTATTGTACACATGAGCATAAGGACCAAGATTATAAGTTTTGTATTTCTAATTACACAATGTATCTCTTGTACTCCTTAATCTAGATTTGATGATAAATTTAATTTCAATTATAAAAGAAAATACGATTCCCGTCACAATATATATTTAAGAATACTGTTTACAGGTTTTGATGCACACTGGCAGTGAAGTACGACCTCTGTGACTTGCGGTACAAGTAATTTGTTGGAAGTAATTTTTTTATTTCTTTTTATGGAAAATATTTTGGAATGTTTCAATTCCATCTTTAGGGCTGAAAAACATTCAAAAAGGTCAAAAAATCAAAAAACTTAAAGAACAGAATCTTCATAAAAGTTCAACAAATGACGAAAAAATCTATAAAACTTAAATCCTACTGATAATTGAACTACAGGAAAAACGATCATTCTCGTCGGCTCATTCACCCACCCTTTTACCAGTACATACACTCATACATTTACACATGGGAACCTAACAAACAGACTCGCGCAAACACACTCCACATACATACATACACACAGAAATATGTCAGTAGGTTGACGCAATGTTCAGTTTCGCGGCACTCAAGTCTTTGTTTAAGTCAGGTTTATGAGTAGATATGAAGAAAGATTCTAAAATGCAAAGATCTTGTTCGTTGTTGGTGGTACACAGAGTGGAGAAATTTTTTGTTTTGAAAGGATGATTAAATTGTTGACAATGATCTCGGATTGCTGAATGAGAAGGAGAGGAAAGTATGCGACCGGTTCTATGAAAAATTCCTGAATGTTGGCTGTGTCTAATAAATTGTTGAAGTTTAGTACTACCAATATAAGTCTGCATGCAGCAGTCACACTTATAAAAATAAACACATCCACTCCATAGGCACTCTTCCAGACGTTCCTTCCTCCTAAAATATGAACCGATTTCAAAACTATTTCTATAAAACACTCTGACGTCAACTGAAGTGAAAAACTTACTAATCAGAGCTACAACTTCTCTTTTCAGCTCCGAGTTCAAATAACCTGAAAAAGGTAGCCCTACATACAATTTCTGTTTTGCAACGTTCAAGGTGACAGGAGAGGAACTGTATTTTTTATCTAGAAATTTTCTGACGGAATTGTAAATGAGAAATTTAGGATACGTATTCTTAATCAATAATGTCCTAATAAATTTTAATCCACGGAGAAATATTTCAAAACTGCGAGATATACGATATGCACGGTGAAGTAATGTAATTATGCAAGGTTTGATATATACCTTATAGATACAACTGAAATAGTTCGTACTTAAGCAAGTAAATGTTGGTTTCCTGTAGACAGAGGTAATGAGCCCGGAGTTTGACTTTTTCACGAGTACATCTAAGAAAGGGATTTGGCCATTTTGTTCTATTATTAATATAGATGTAATTTAGAATTGATCGCGTTGTAGAAGATCAGAGTTACATCAAGAAAAGGATCCTTCCGCTTTGCATTATTCGTTTGTCATAATGTATGGATCACCAGCGACGATATTTACCATCGTAGGCCCCACGTAAAGCCTGAGTCGTGTTAGAGGAAATTCATTTTAAGACGAGGTTGCTACTGGATGCCAATATTTGAATTAGAAAAATTTGATCTCAGTCGGCCACCTGAGATTATTATACTGTCACTAGACAAAGCATTTCTGTCTCAGTAAAATTTCCAGCCACGAAAAATTACCGTAAAACTGAAATCATGTGATATTTATCGTCATCGGTGGATTCCTTCTGCACGTTGAATGTGCAAGATGAGTATAAATTGCACTCACGATTTTGTCCCCGATTGTGTGCCTTTATTTGTCTCATATCATCAAGTGTCTTCATTATTGCCCGTAAATAGTTGGCAAACATTCTTTGAGTATTCCTTCATCAAACTCTTCGCAGAGATATTGATTAGAACATTGAAAATTACTGAGACAAAGGAACGCCACGTGAACTTTAAAATTCTAACAAAGCATGATAATGTTCAAGGAATTATTCAATTAACTATCGAACTACGAGACCTATAACTTCATATTTCTGATTTTATTCGATTATATTGAATTTTGAGAAAATTACCGATGGATCATAGGCAAATAAATATAGTCCACGTCGTTGAAATTACTGATGGAAAGAAATGTTTGACATGAAAGAGAAATTACGCAAAAATAGGATAAAAACAATAACGTAACCGACTTAACAATAGTGGCGTTGAGGTGCGATTGAAAACGACACACATGAAGCGTATAACAAAAGAGACAGTAAGTTGGGGGAGAAGTTCAAGACAAAATAACAGTTGAAGAAGAAATAGTAGGTGCTGAAGAACGACAGCAGTGAACAGAATTAAAGACGGTCCTTCTCATAAAAAAAATATTTTATTTCAACCAAAAGAAGGCATGGTTCCTTTATCTCGGAACCTCCCATATTTCCGGTGGGAGCGTCAATTCTCATAGATATCCTTGTATTTGCCAGAGGAGGAAGATGAAAGAGATCACATCGTTACACTTAGCGCAGCCAAGCTGAGAGCAACAATTTGTTTGATTTATTCCCTTGAGGTCTTTACAATGATCGAGAGGCAATGTCAATTAGTAAAAATACTCTTAAATCTGATGAAAAATGCGTTTTTACTGCGTTATGTTTGAACACCTGCTTGAATAATTCTTACCCGAGGAAGCGAAAACTGCCACCTCAACAATGCAAAAGTTGCAAGCTCTTAACACTTGTTGAGCAACACCATGCCATTGAAAAAAGACAGGTGCGTCACTTTTCCTGAAAATAAAATAATTATCCCATTTATTTAATGGAACATGAACAAGAAAAAAGCTTGAAATCATCGAAATGAAATCTCGCGACGATGTTTCTTTTATTATTGATCACTCATTTCATGGTGTTTTGAAAAATAACGTATTTTCTCTGTCAGTTGATCAGCGTATCTTCAGTTCAAGCGCTTTTGAGGGATAACTAAAAACTTGGAGCAGGTTATGTGAAATTACGCGAATTATTTAGGTAGTCGAACGTACCACCGCCAAGCCAAGAGACTGTATATTGGATCCCACTGGACATTAATTCAAGAATTATAATACAGATTAATAAAAAGCTTCATATAATAACCGCAATATCATTAACTCAAATGAGCAATAATCTTGGACGTAGGAACAACTATTAAGTGCTTTAGCAACGAGTGAGATCCAATAATTTGCCGCAGACAACTAATCAAGGACAAAATCCCCGTTTGCCGTTTATTTCAGCACGCCCAAAGAGAAAAATTATGAGTAACATGTTGAGAAGACAGTCAACACTAAGGCCCTTCAAGGGGATGCAACTATTGTATCTGTGGGAATTAGCACTCCTAGGGGGAATATGTGAGGTCCCGAGCTAAAGGTTAGGTAGGCCTTCCTTTTGTTGAAATAGGTTTATTGTTTACTTGCGGACCATCTTTTTTCCGTTCGCTGCTGTCCTGTTTTCAAGCATCTTATACTTTTCTCAACTTTTATTTTGTTCAATGAATTTATTTCTCAACGTTTAGTTTCAACATATCTTGTGCATAGATTCCACGATCCCATAGCTCCATACTAACGGGTGCCTTCTTCTTTTCTCTATTTGGACTCCTTTGTTGCAGTTATAGAGGCTTAAACTAACATCTAATCTAGTGTACACTATACGACCTGCAGCATCACTCATCCAAGCAGCGTGATAGCTTTGGACGTTAATTCAATCGTACTTTCAGGAGTAACAACTTGGACTATTTTGTCCAACTGGCTGGCTCTGCATCGCAGTATTTATTTAACAGCCGCACTGCTGCCAGTCCTAACAGCTTTATACCTCACATGAGGCCTACGTTTTCGGAACGACTGCTGTTAGGCACATCGACTGCCTACAACCATTTGCAAAATTGGTTTTGGAATTGCGAGCACTTCGATTGACTATTGGAATATGGACGCTCTCTGGCGACAGAAATAGGCGTTTCTATTGCTCCCGTCAAAACATCGTCACGCTGAAAGTTACCAAAAATTTTCATCGATGACATAAATGCGGAAAATTTAAATTGGTTTAAATGGGATTTTTCAACATATTTTTAGTTTGAGCAGCGTCTATTTTGAAGCATATTTCTCTATAATTAATCTGTACTAACGTTCGCACTGTGGATATGCAAATGTTGCAATTTTATAAGGTGTGACCAATGAACATTTGAAGCTGCTTTTATGATTGAATTCCCTAGTGTTTAATAAGTAAGAAAAATATGTTTTTATTAATTTTTTCCTAAAGCACCAAGTATTTACTTCATTTCTCAAGTTAACTTTTCTATTAATGCTATGATATGAATAATGTTTTTCATAAAATCCTCTAGGGAGGTTTTGTCAACATTCCTTGCCTTACTATTAGGCACAGTGTTGTACAATAGTACAAGGTAAATTTTGCTTTGTTAGCAACTTCAATAAAAAGTTACGGGTTTTACCCTTACTAATAGTGAAGCTACACATATTGATCCAACCAAGTACAATTATATTTTAAATTTTTTATCTCTGACATCAAACAATAAGCACGAGTTTGAATGGCCTCCTACAGACATCACAGTGCCGATAAGAATCATTAATGACTTGACTTGGAAACCCAAACATTTATTAAACCCTCACTGTTACGGGGATGCCCAAGCAAAGTAAAGACATTACTGTAATATGTTTGCGCATTCTTGCTGGGAACGCCAATGGTTGAAACCTCTTGAGGTCAATGTAAGAATATTATCACGTTAAGTGCGGCGGGTTAAACTCAGGTCCAATATTCAACTCAAATTAGAGTTCTAAGGATCAATTTTGAGAATAACGAACATTAAATAGATCGCGCCTTCATTTAGTTTTCATTAAGCATTTATCGAAATTGAGTTATTGACTTGCTGATCGATCAGCAGCATTATAAAAAACCCCTTAGTGACCACCGGTGGGTCACACACTTAAAGTGTTAAAGTATTCTAGTACTGCTGGAAGGCATCGAAGATTTTACTGTAGCATTTCCAACGAACTTTGCAAAAACTTTTCATTCACAACTTCGTTACGCTAGTCTTTGCCGTAGATTCCTCACAGATGCCCTCATTTCGCGAAATTTACTTTTCAAACTTGTTTTCTCTCTCGCTCACTCGGAAACTCGGATGACCAACTGAAGCACGGAGCGGAAGTTGATTCGAGCGAGCACCCAAAAAATTGTGCTACATCCTGGTGATAACGAGGATGTCGAAGCATTTACGACGTGTCGCTACAATTGAGCTCAAGTAAGTAATAGAAAGAAATCGCAGAGTTTTTTCTAATCCCTAACATTTTCGTAATTGCTAAAAAAATTGTCGTCTATAACTGCATTCAACCACAAAATCTGACCCCTCGAAATCTGACGTCGCACTGAGCAAAAGATTTTTTTTCTTCTAGGATTTTAGCTTCATCAATCTTATCCTACCGCTTCTGTGTGGGCACGTTCTTCGTTTTATTTCATGTTTACTTTTTTATACATTCCTCTAAGCCTTGTTAGTTAGGTGGGCCCTGGTAATCGTTTGAGAATGAACTACAAACAATACTGAATCACTTCAATGTAAAACGGATTACTGGGCTCCTCCGTTCCGACTTCATAGCTTCATATAACTACTGAAATTGTCTATTGCTCTTGCTGGCTTAACATGAGCGATTTTTCCTCAATATTCCGCCTATGAGACCTGGGAGATATCGCTACCTCAAGGCCCCGATAGACTGGCGTTCATGACTCGAGAAATTGCGGTAGTGGATCCGTCCGCCAGTTGAAGTGAGAACTGGCGACATGATACACTCAGCACGCAAGATGAAGCACCGCGGAATGCAATGCAAGGCGTCAGTCTGCCTCAGCGTGTCGTACGGTTAGGTGCACGATTGCGACCAGCCGTATGGAGCGCAGGATTTAAAGCAATGCGCACGTTGCGCTGTGCTTTAGCCTTCTGTAAGCGCTGCTCATCACATTCTGCAAGCAGTCGAATTTTTTAAATGCGTCTAAAGAATTCAGCGTTCGGGTTTTGTCTACTCAATTGCGGAGCAAGACATGGCTGTGCACCTCTCCCGTCAACGTTCAAAACGGTACTGCTCGTCGCAGTGACGACCGTCCTTCCTAATCCAGACATGCTCGGATCGCTGAAAGCTCGGTGGCCACTCTGTCAACTGGCTGGTGTGCAGGGATGGGAGGCACATTGAGAGGCGTGCAGGCGGTTATCACCGCGATTTTTGCCCAGTGTATCGGGGCCTTTATGGAGGGCTGTGAGTTCGTTTCCCTCGTTCAGTATGAGACTTGCTGGTATGTTAAATCATCAGGGCTTATAATACTGATGAATTTTTTTAGGATTTTAGGAAATTTGAACTGATTAGTGAAAGATCCTTGGTAACATTTTGATACAGTTTCAAAATTAGCAATTGATTATCCCCTCAGGAAGATACAACTATTGTATCTATGGGAATTAGCGCTCCCAGGGGGACTATGTGAGGGCCCGAGCTAAATGTTAGGTAGGCTTTCTTTTTGTTAAAATAGAATAGGTTTTTGTCTCGTTGCGGACCATCTTTTTTCGGTTCACTGTTGTCCTGTTTTTTCAGCACCTACCACTTTCTTCTTCAAGTTTGATCTTGTTTCATGAACTTCTTTCTCATCTTACTGTTTTTATGCCTTTTCTGCATAGATTCCGCGTTCCCTTACACTCAGAGAAATCTTGACACACTCAGGTGTGTCAACCTTGACGCACTCACAGGTCGAGCGAGAATGTAAAGTCACCCCCAGTAAGACAATGAAGTATCGGTTGCCTGTTTAGGGGTTTTGTTGATCCAAATTTTACATTTTCAACGAAATGTTCAATTCATATATCATAACAACTTAATGTAAGCAAATATATGTCCATTTTCTTTCACATTCTCAGTTAATACGATAAAAAGGGAAAAAAGGAAGTTACTGCGTACGTTTTTTTTCACGCATAAACATATTTGTTCAGTTCATTCCAAGATACAATATATTCACTTCAGGTGACACGTTCCTTGCGTTTTTGGACTATGTGTACCATTAGGTAAATTACTTATTCGCATACCCGTTTAAATTTTTGAAGTTTATCTGCATCAAGATTACAAGGGAAATGTTATCACGCAATTGTATTTCTCACATATCTCAGGAAGTATTTAAAATCTATTTCCCAATTCTGCTACTTGCAACGTAACCAAACCAGCCTTTAACAACCGCAAAAACGCGGTGAACGTGTTAATAACTAAAATGCAAGATATTAATGCCGATACACTAGAAGGAACTCACTTTGAAAAATTTATAAGGCAACAGTTTTGTTTATGACTCAAGCTTGTCGGTGTAATAAATTAACTTACACTTTTCAGCAGAATTATGCTGTTAAATTAGACGTGGCCTTTCTTACGAAGATAATGAAGGGCTTGGTAGAATAAAAGCTATTAAGAAATAACGCATGATGATTGCAATTATCTTCAGTTCGCCAATCACTAATCTATTTATCAAGTACTGAAGTAAATAGCTCATTTGTGTTCCTTCCAACGTCGTGAGAGGCAACAGCAGCTCACGCAGATATCCCGCGGTCTCGCCACCATGCATGCATGCAATGGCATGATTAATTAGTATCGGTCAGCCTGTCTTTGCGGGTAGTCACGCGTGCATGTGTGAAGCAACCATACCTAGTTTCGTGAGAAAGTGGTGTCCACAATCTTAGTGGTCTCATTCAAGACCCGAGTGATTTGTTTGGTGTATAATGAAAGCCATATGTACTTGTGCACCTGTTAAAACATATTGCATTCAATTACGCAGCAGTGAAACAGCTAGTGTGGTATCTTCATTTCTGCCCGCCATGATTTTTGTACCCGGGCTAGTTTATTCACTTCATGATGATAACCTGAAAGTCATTCGTTCCAACGCCTGTTTAATGTTTTTATTTTATTTCATGTCTAAAGAGGATATGTATTTGAGCGTCATATGTGATTTTTTATGCATCAGCCGAAATACGGGCTTGTGGGTTGATAGATTACTGGTGACTCATCTTAAGCGTCGTTATGCGACCTTGGCATCAAGTTCAAGGTCGCATCCTCGACGGTTCGAATTTCTTGATCGTTTTCGGAAGGAATAGTGTAATAATTTATGTTGGCGTATAAATAGATGGGTTTGAATTACTGGTTATTAATTTTTAATGATGCAGATGTGTAAAGAAGTAATTCCTTAGAATGAAAAGCAACAGGGATGAAATAAAAACCATGTGTTACAGTTTCATGTTTGTGGGACATGGATTAACTTTTGCAGTCAAAATCATGTTATTATGGTAAAAGGTAATGAATGAATAATCAGCAACAGTATTATGATTAGATAAATCAGATATGATATGATTATTTTACTGAAAATTATCATTGATATGAATATTCATTCAAACGCAGCCACGGTATATGTATCTTGCTTTGGGAAATTCATTTATCCAATCATGCTCATGAAATTTCAAGTTCAATATTACATTCAACAATGGCCTTATGTTTTAAAAAAATAGCTTTGAAGAAAACCAAACAAGCAGGTATAAAACTATATTACCTGATTTTTTGGACTAGGCTAAAGTTATTAGTCACACTAAGAGAACCTGGTGGAACCATGAATGTAATTCTTTTACAATTATTATTGGCTTTAGTCATATTGTTGGATCGCCTACCTTTTTTCTTTTTGCTTGCTTTTCACTAAGACCTTACTTGATACTCATTTGGTATGTTCTTTTTCAAAAATATATCCTAATTTGTTTTAAGACTTTTTGATATTTTTCAGCATTTGAAAATGAATTACAAACAGTGTTCCCTCTATTCTTGCGAGTCCAGATTTATAGCTTCACTTGAATATTATTCAACTAAACAGATCATTGGCCCAGTAATGGCTTGATAAAAATTATTCTCAGTTCTTTCAACTTGTGCTTGGAGTGAGCCTTCTCCATCAACCAGTGGTTTTGAGTTCACTCAATCAAGGACGAAAACTCATGTAAGTGCTACTGCTCATTATATTATTAGTGCTTCAATTTTGTCTGCATGAGTTTCTTATTATAATTGATTAATGGATTAGCCTATATTAATTATTAGGTTATTAACTCATAAATGGTACATAAACTATTGAAAATAGTTTTTATTCTAATTCAATTTCAGTAGAGTTTACTCATTAGTAGGTATGGGAAATAAAGGCTTTAACGTAAGCGTAATATAGGACCCAAACATAATCAAGTATTTTGGTTGCACGTGAAAGTATTTCTATAAATTTTCTGTAGTTTTATGTCTTCTACAGGTTATTGTTAATGTAAATATCTATAAATAATGACTTTATAGCAGCCCTCTCCAGGATATATACCTACAGATTAGGATATGAGAAGACTGTCCTCAGAAAAGTTTGTTATAATGAAATAATTGTGCACAACTTCCAACTCAAAAGCGCTTGATGATCAATGAAAATTTAAATCTTCGTTACACTCTACAATTCTTTTTAATATGTTCAGGCTACAGAGGATTTTTTTATGCAAAATGGAGAGAAGTAGAATTAACTTCTTTGTTATCTTCAAAATAAATTTTTGACTTACTGCAAGATATGTGACAGCCGAGTTCAGACTGTATATGTATATACAGGGTGTTTCAAAAATACACGGCATAATTTCAGGTATGTATTTCCCACATGTAGACAATCAAAATAGTTCATTACAACATATGTCCGGAAATGCTTCATTTCCGAGTTATGGCCTTCACAACATTGAAATTCATCGGAACGTTTTTCTTTCCGCAGGTCGTTGCCGTCAAAGGACACATTAAGAGGGCACTCTGACAGATCATTCCTAGGCGAAGGTTAAATTCAGTGTTGTGTTTGGCGTTCGACTGTGTGTCATGTACACAAATCAGGAGCTGGCAGAGATGCACTTGATCTACGGTAAGGCAGACGGCAATGCTGCGCTGGCTCGTCGTTTGTACCAGGAGAGGTACCCACAGCGACAATGTCCAGATCGGAAGACATTTGTAAGTCTCCATCAGCGTCTGTGCGAGTATGGAAAATTTGACTCTCCTGGATTGGGAAGGGGACGACCAAGATCTACAACTCCAGAAGAACAGGAGGAGATTCTGGAGATTGTGAACAGAACTCCTTCTATCAGCACACGAAGGTTAGCGTTGCAAGTGAATGTTCCCCATACGACTGTCTGGAGACTGCTGAAAGAGTATCAATTGTATCCTTACCATTTGCAACGTGTACAGGCGCTGTCACCAGCAGATTACCCTGCACGAGTTAGGTACTGTCAGTGGTTCTTGCAGCAATGTGCTGCAAATCCGAACTTTCCTGCCTTAGTATTATTTACAGATGAAGCACAGTTCACACGAGATGGCATAACAATTCTCCACAATCAGCATGTATGGGCGTATGAAAACCCAAATGCAACTGTTGTATCTCATCACCAGGTGCGGTTCTCCCTCAACATGTGGGCCGGTATCATTGGTGATCGGTTAGTTGGACCCCATGTACTTGTAAACAGACTTACGGGGCAGGCGTACACAAACTTCCTGGAAAACATCATACCTGATGTTTATGACGACACTCCACTGATCGATCGTCAGCACGCTCACTTCTTGCATGACGGCGCTCCTGCACACTTCAGTCGTACGGCTCGCCGGTACTTGGATCGAAGATTTCCTGATCGATGGATAGGTAGAGGTGGCCCAATTGCTTGGCCTCCACGCTCACCTGATCTGAACCCTCTCGATTTCTACTTGTGGGGCCATTTAAAAGCATTGGTTTATTCGTCTCCGGTGCCTGATTTGGAATCCCTTCGGAATCGAATTGTGGCACGCTCTGAGGACATACGCAACATTCCTGGAGTGTGGGATCGTGTTCGCAGGTCAATGAGACATCGATGTGAGGTCTGTATTCAAGCAGGAGGTGGTCATTTTGAACATCTTCTGTAATGGCAACGACCTGCGGAAAGAAAAACGTTCCGGTGAATTTCAATGTTGTGAAGGCCATAACTCGGAAATGAAGCATTTCCGGACATATGTTGTAATGAACTATTTTGATTGTCTACATGTGGGAAATACATACCTGAAATTATGCCGTGTATTTTTGAAACACCCTGTATAGATAATCAAAGCAACAGATATGCTGAACATGGAGTTTCCAGTTTGCTTAAGCAATTCATAATTCATGTTTGGAAATTCTTGAAACAAAATAGATCCAATCAGAAGTTGATCTTGATAAGAAGATGTGGATTGCACTTATGTTTTCTATACAAATAAATGAAGAATGAACATAGTTTAAAGTATAATAGCTTGAATAGGTATGTTAGAAGTACTTTAATATAAATTTCTAACCAATAATTATGTCTGACAATATAAAGTTACTGTCTACATTTCCATGTTCCAGAGTAGCTGGAATTAACTAATCGTAAAAATTCGTAAATTTTACCGTTGGGTTTCAGCACGTGTGTTTCGCGAATTCCGCACACAGCGAAGGCGGGCGAGCATTGACGTTCGTCCACAAAATGAAAATTTTGGCTATCGGATGCTTCACATTGTGATGATGAAAATAAAACACAATAATAATTGTTAGACGAAAACTCTCTAGGTGAGGAAAAAAATCATGCGAGAGTATATTTTTTGTCTTTCTTGAATAATAACGTGACCTTAATTTTTTCAGATATGCATTGAATTCGTGGGAATCACTGAGATGAATATCATCGATGCAATGCGAGGTAATCTCCTGGAAATATGCAGCTGGAATACTTCAAGTGTCTCGTGAGGTGTCCATACCTCGCCCTGTGAAGACAAGTAAAAAGGTAAGAACTTCATTCTATTGTTATTTTGGCAGTTTTTGTCCCTCAATTATTAAGAAAAAAATGAAAATGAAACATTCGTCTTCTAAAGGCAGTTGTTAAAGAAGTCCAAGCCAATGCAGGAGTGAAAGCAAAAACTTCATTTCTAAAAAGAGAAAATGATTCGTTGTAATTTCATAATTGTTCCTTCATTGCAGAGTTGGCGTGAAGGGTAGAGAGTAAATTACTTACACTAATGAAAGAAATCCTGGATTTCGCTGCTATTTTGGAGATAATAATTTTTAACGAAAATTGACGTAATATTAAATCATAACCAGTTTTTACCCATTAAGTCAGTTTCATATAAAAGAAATTAGAGATATGAATTCCAAGAAAAATAAGTATTTAAACCCACCATGTTCGTACTACAATGCGAGGAAATTTATTTGAACCCTACGTTATCACTGAAAATTTAGTCGAATGTTGTTCTCATAAGCAGTGCATGGATGCTAATGAACTTACAAACGACCAAGCAAGCATTTAAACAAACTAAATTATAAAAGTTTTATTGTATTCAGGTCAAATTTCTCAAGATTATAAGTGAAACACACACTAAACTTTTTCTTTTTTTACCCAGGAGCCATTACCGATGATCATCTTCGACGGTCCAAACATTTGGCTCCAGCCACATGCGAGAGGCTTGTGGCAGAAGGAGAAGAGATCTACATTTTTGAGGGACGCTGGCATAGCAGTCGGGCTTGCAAGTTGCAACGGTTTAGATTGCTGCCATCCTAAATGCTGCTGCGCGACTTTCCATAAGATAAAACTCAAGTAAGTGACCATTATATCTCATCTTCAGACTACACCTTTTTCACCTCGAATTAATCCAAGTCAAGTTAAATTTAATCTAAGTCAAGTTCAAATTGATCTCAGTCAAGTTCAATTTGATCTAAGTCAAGCTCAATTTGATCTAAGTCAAGTTCAATTTGATCCCAGTCAAGTTTAATTTGATCTAAGTCAAGTTCAATTTGATCTAAGTCAAGTTCAATTTGATCCCAGTCAAGTTCAATTTGATCTAAGTCAAGTTCAATTTGATCCCAGTCAAGTTCAATTTGATCTAAGTCAAGTTCAATTTGATCTAAGTCAAGTTCAATTTGATCCCAGTCAAGTTCAATTTGATCTAAGTCAAGTTCGATTTGATCCCAGTCAAGTTCGAAGTAATTCAAGTCAAATTCGGATTAATCCCAGTCTAGTTCCAATTAATTCAAGTCTAGTTTCAATTATTTCAAGTCAAGTTTAGTTTAATCCAAGTCAAGCTCAATTTGGGCCAAGTCAAGGTTAAATTATTCCAAGTAATATTTAATTTAATTCACTAAGGTGAGTGGTTATTGACAGTATCACTCATAAATTTGAGCGTTTTTTGTGGTAAATATTTATCAATTGGGTGTAATGAGCAAGATAATCGTTTCCGCCGGTGTTGCAATTTAAACACCAGCTGTCGTAAAATATGCTAAGTATCCAGCATCAGGAGGCAAAGGATGATTCAGATTTTTGAGCGGCGTAAAAGATACAAGTCAATAACAAAAGCTTTGTATTATACTTCTCACTAAAGTGGTTTTAAAATTCTACATTAATGATGGTAGTCTGCATCCATTCAAATACTTATGTTCAAAATGTTACACTCAATAGGTTACAATAGTAGTATCAGTTTGTTGTGGTTATAGAGAATCTTACCCCTCAGGGGGATACAACTATTGTATCTATGGGAACTAGCACTCCCGGGGGGACAATGTGAGGGCCCGAGCTGAAAGGTAGGTAGGCCTTCTTTTTTTAAATAAAATGTTTTTGTTATGTTAAGGATCACCTTTTTTCAGTTCACTGCTGTCCAGTTCTTCAGCACCTACTACTTTCCTCTTCAACTTTGGTCTTGTTTCATGATCTTCTTTCACAACTTACTGTTTCTATACCTTTCTGCGTAGATTCCGCGTTCCCTTAATTCCATACTAAATGGTGCCTTACTCCTTCATCTCCTTGGATCGCATTTGTTGCTGGGTAGGGAGGCTAAAACTAACGACTAATCTAATCTAACAAATCTATATAGAATCTTAATGTTAAGCGTACGAATAAATTATTAATGAAAATTAATAGCTGAACTTCAGGAATAGATGCTCCTCAGAGCAACAGTTTTGCTAACACCACAGAAAAAATGTATTAAATTTGTTGATAAAAATTCAGTGCATACATTCTTTTGAGCAGAACATGCTCGCATGATCCGGTGACCGTAACTCGACCAGGACTGCGACAACCTCGTCCAGTCGTCATCTCCACCAAAAGACCTCGGTATCGCTGTCAGTATCCGTCAACACATCCCGAGTGATGGCCATTTGACATAGCTTGATGTTGCGTTGAGGAATTTTAGTTTGGTGTGATAATTTTTTGTTTATATTGAGTTCCAAAGGAATACGGTTACTTTACAGTGAGTGAGAATTGAGTTACAGTGAATGAGAATTGCATTTGTGCGATAGTAAGTAATAGGAAATTACTTCATCGTTTCAGAATAGAGAGAATGTTTCCTACTGTTGTATGAGACCTTCATTTTTTAATTTTTTTGAACTTGAAATTAACATGATACTAAAATGATAAATGTAGCTTTTCGTTTGTTCCAACATTCTCTGATTTCTCTAAAAATATCCGTACTATTGTAAAAAAAGTTAATGGTGACTAATGTAGAATTATCTGATTTTACAGCGTCCATTTCCTTCAACTGCGATACGTAATATGTAATGTTTTATTTTGTCGTGTATAAAAATACTTTTATTAAACTGTCTTGCCAAAGTTATTAATATCGATTCTTATGTGTGATGATATCAGATAGAATGCTTTTGGCTGCTACAACTTGAAGAATATTTTTTCTACAGTAGTGTAAGACTTGGTCCAACTTTGCAATAACTCCTGTTTTTTTATGTAACCAAAAGTGAAAAATTAAATGGTTTTCGTTCTTTCGAAAGTTCCTGGATTTATTTGGGACCGTTCAAACAACCGTTTTAATATTTTATTCTTCACTTTCATTTCGTTACTTGAATAAAAGTGGATAACTTGAGCGGTATAAATAATTATCAGATTTTTTCTTGAATGAAAATATCATCATTCTGTGTGGAGATGAATCATGATTTCATTTGTGCGAGATAAGTGTTAGGAAATTTATTTCAATTTTCACAATGAAATTTTTGCACGATTGCTTAAGACATGCTTTATTTTACAAGAACTAAAAGGGCGATTTTTATGAAATCTATTACGTAAAATGAATAGAAGAACCGATATAAATGGGAACATTCTTTTAATAGCAAACGTTTCGGAATCTCTACTTTGGCTTTTTCGCAATTTGTTCATTAGCGTTATTTATTCTCGGTTTTACAGCACTGATGATGGAATCCGAGATTCCGAAACGTTTGATATTAAAAGAATGTTCCCTTTTATATTGGTTCTTCCATTCATTTCATAAGAACTTAGATTTATTATGAAACTAATAGCAGAACTGAATTTTTTTCTTCCGTATGAATATTTCTAGATTCACTTGGAAATGAGTATAGAGATATAAATTTTTTATTCCAATTAGAGTTATATAATACAATAATACTATTCATTAACTTGATCTGTGATTGATAGAAAATATTTTATTTCATTCGTGTGTAAAATGTGATTTAACATTTATTTCTAAAGTTATTACGAGAATGTTGAATGTTATTTGCGTGATTTTTGTTTTGCAAATTTTTTGTTTCAAAATAGAGAATTCTTGTACTGTAGCGTGAGACCTTTACTTTTCATCTTAAATATGAAATTAAAAGTGAAAAATAATACGTCATTAATTGTTATAACATTTTTTGATTACGTATGCGGAAAAGTGCTCACAAATGTTGAATAATTTTTATCACTTCCAGTTCTAAGTAGATAAACATTTAGTGCTGAATTTGTTTTCTCCTTTTTTACTGATTAGACTTCAACTATTAATTTCTGAAAATTAAATACAGAGAAAATGTGTATTTCAGTGTTGAATAAAATGGGCGAACTCAACTAATGCTGTTTTTATTTGAATGAATGAATGTAGGATGTGGTCACGCTGAAGCCTATTTTTAGTGCGTAAAAGTTTTAAGTTATTTGGAATGCAATTCATTATGAAATTAGGGCTTTCTTCATCCGATGAATGTACAAGTATTATAACCGTCATAATGATTCAAACTCAAATATCGAGTTAATATACATTTGACACTGTTGTGAGGAAGATATTGACGATGTTCTCAATTTATTTCCTGGTTTCAATTAATCTGTTGAACTCAGAAAAAATTCTTTTTAGTTTCTCTATACACTACGGTATGCTATGTTTCAATGCTGTCTGTAAAATTGTTGAATACGCTGTCTTTATTAAGGGCTGATTTTATTCTGAGGAAATGTTGTGATAATTTCAAATTTGATAACCAAGAGTTGGTACACCATAAGCCTCAAATAGTTCAATAATCCTGTATAAACATTTTTCTTGGTCCACGGGCAAGTCAGAGGGGTATGGTAGGAGCAAGTTAAATCTATGTTATAGGTTCCGTAGATTTCCCCTAAGTGTGTCATGACTGCCCTATGTGTGTCATATAACACACTAAAGTGTGTCATGGCGCCTCCATGACACACAATTGTGTACCGGTTTTGCGACAAACGTATGACACACTTAAGTGTGTCAAAATGACCTTATATTTTTTCTCAGTGTAGCTTTATACTAAATGGTGCCTTCCTCCTTCCTCTCTTTGGATTGGATTTGTTACGGATGGGGAGGCTTCAACTAACTAATGATCTGATTGAACAATTGATTATTGAATTCTTTCGAAATTTGTACGTGTGAGTGTCATAGTTATCGAAGAAATTTGTTTGGATAAGAAACCGTAAGCAGACTTTGAGCTGTGATATTTTGGATTTACTAGCCTGTTTATTGATTAGTTCAATGCTTTGATTCAACTTGTATATTACTGTTAACGAAAATCACTGAAATTTCCGTGGTGTACGGAAACAATTGTTCTTATCAGTCGAAAGAAACAACTTTTCTGTATTCTCACAAGTAATTGATAAGTTTCTTCAAGCGAAACCTCTCAAATCCTTCCGCTGCCAAGCTTTTACGTTACTTGCAGCACAAATTACTGGAATAATTCATCGACCAATTCTGAAGGGCACTCCCTTAAATCCTCATTTTTTAGTTTCATCTCATTTTTCCATGAATGTTGCGGAAGAGAGAAGTGATCGTGTCTTAGAATTACTTTGAACGTGCATATCATCAAGCTTAATAAAATAAAACTCTGTAATTAAATGAGTAAAAAGTGTATTTAACATTCTATAAAAACTTTAGAAAAAATTTTGAAAACAAGTGTAGCAAAATACAATAAACCGTGCATTAATCAAATTCCTGTTGAAAATTAGGTATGCAATCACCATGAGTGTGACTCGCGATCAACTCGCAACGAATGGCTGCTCCTGACCAATGACTGTGTAACACAACGTACTAATGTTGTATGATGGTATTTATCAACCCGTTTCACCTGCGATTTTTATTAAAGTCGGATAAAACATTCATGAAAGAGGTTTGTCCTGCGCTGTTTGTAGAATAATTGTTTTAGTACACTTACAAAATTATGGCCATTTTTAAAATATCCATTCTCAATGTGCTCATACGTGTGTTAAAAACTATAGCAACTCATACTACGAGAGTATCTTGGTTAAGTCTATCGTATAACAAGCTGGAAAACGACCAAAATATTGACCGTGGAAACGAGTGGAATTTCTTGAATTTGATTTTAATCCTCCAACTCACTCAGAGTTTGCATGTTCATCTCGTTGTGAGGCAGATTTCAGTTCCTAGGTACACAGCGCATTAAAACTTCTTATTTCTTTGCAGTCAATTCGTAATGTTTTCATTCGTCAGCTTAACTCACCAGCTTAAAACAAAATCGCCCTCAAAATGGAGTTACAATTCCTTAAAAGCAGCAATAAAAAAAGAAAGTACTACAAATGAAAACAAATATGTCAATTTCCTTGCCAAGAAAAGCGGTGATCTACCTAGGCTCATAAGTAAATACATTGACGAAAAACATTTTGATCATGATGCTGGGGACTTAATACCACATATCATATCAAAGATCACTGGTAGGAGAATTTTCATCTTCGATGAGCAAGACGATGGTATTTGGAGAACAGTAGTCGACCCCTCACCAGAAGGATCAACTAATAACCATCCGTTGATGCTTCATCGGAAAAATTATCACTACAGTACCCTTGTTGAACAAGACAAAAACAAGACTGATATCACATCATCTTCATGACAAAATACTGTTGTCCAGTTAAATGGCAGTCTCTCAAATACACCAGATGCTAGACTTGACACTCTGGGCAACAATGATAAAATCAATAAATCCACGAAACAGTCCCTACCAAAAAATCCCTCTGATGCCACAAATAATCGCCATAAAATAAAAAACATTAAAATTAAACATATCAATGCTCGTAGCCTCTTTAGTAAGCTGGATGACATTAGAGTAATGTTGGTCACAGAAGACATTGACATTTTATGTGTTTCCGAGACATGGTTCGATTCGCGAACTCAGAGCTCCTTTTTCAATATTCCCGATTACGTGCTGTACCGCCATGACGGCGTTAAAAATAGCAAAGGTAGTGGTTCTTGTATTTTCGTAAAAGAAGTTTACCAGTCGTCTTTACTTTTAACAAACGAAGTGTGCGAAGGCATAGAGATGGTTTGGTTGAAAGTGCAAATAAATAAACATAAATCCATCATTACCGGCAGCCTCTACCGGCACTTATCAGCTTCTCTACCAAAAACAGTAGAGTTCATTGAGAAAATTTTCAAAGAAATTTTAGCTACAAAAATGTCATTCTTTGCTTTCGGTGATTTTAATATTGACCTAACGGATGAAGAAAATCAGCTTAGCAGACTGTTGTACAAACTAAACCTTTCACAAATGGTTAAAGAACCGACTCGCGTTACAAGAGTATCTAAGACTCTCCTCGATCTAGCAATCACAAACAAACCTACGGCAATACTAAATACAGTAATATCACCCTCTGTCGCCGATCACCACTCTGTAGAATGTAAAATTAATATTGCAAAGGAAAGACAAAACTATCGTCTCATGACTTACCGCCTAAAAAGTCAATATTCGCCGGAACTATTTAATGAAAAACTTCTAAACAGGCTCACCGAATTTCAGAGCATGATGCAATCTGACGATGTGGACTTTCAGGTTTCTATCTTTAACGAGAACTTTACAGCAGCTCTAAATGAATGCGCTCCTTATATCACCAAAAAAAACTAGGCCAAAACGCACTCTGTGGATTACCAGCGAAATTAAAGACCTAAGCAGAATAAAGAAAATTTACTTGCGAGAGTATAAAGAAAATAGGTCAAACATTACTTTATACAGGAGATATAAAGAACTTGGAAAGATTCTTCGGAAGAAAATCACGCAAGCAAAACAAACTCACTTCCACCAAGAACTATTCATGGCAAAAAATAATCCAAAACGTACATGGGAAATCATTAGTGAGGTGGCTCAATATAAAAACTTAGAGCGCAAAAGTGATTTTGAAAATCCTTTGGAAAAAGCCACTGAGTTCAACACTTTCTTTTCAAAAGTAGGTGCCCAAGTCTTCGATGAAGTGAGTAAAACCAGTCCGAGGAAATGGACAGTTGAAAGTTCATGCCCTACTGCACTTTCAAAGGCTGGCGCCCTGTGGAAGCCACGCCCTATCGATTTACCTGAGTTAAAAACTATTTTATACTCATTGAAAAACACAAAAGCAGTTGGACATGATGGAATCAACCTCCAATACATAAAAGACAGTTTTCCAGTCACAGCACCATTTATTCGTTTGATTATCAACACATCAATAGCCACTAACAAGTTTCCAAAACAATGGAAGCACTCTATAATTAGACCGTTGCATACAACTGGTGACATAAATACAGCATCAAATTACAGGCCCATTAGCCTTTTACCTGTCCTGTCCAAAATATTAGAAAAAGTAGTAACGAATCAACTGTCATCTCACCTGGACGAGTCAAATTTACTTCATCGAAATCAATATGCCTACAGGAAGAACACTAGCACTCAAGATGCCCTGCTTAACATCACTGAAAAAATATACAACGACATCGATCAAAAAAATGTAACACTTCTGCTGCTACTTGATCTTTCTAAAGCATTCGACAGCGTCGAACATAATCAACTCCTACGAAAAATACTGAACTTAGGAGTGGATACACAGTGGTTTAAAAGTTACCTTTCAAATCGGTCTCATGCAGTCCTCTTAGATAACAAGTTGTCCCCATTCCTTCAAAACAGCTTTGGTGTCCCTCAAGGATCAATTCTGGGCCCGCTACTGTTTTCAATTTTCATAAACGATTTCCCTCCAATGCCTTCTAACACACGAATCTCCATGTATGCAGATGACGTCCAAATTGCAATGACAAGCTCTGTAGCAGAAATACCACAGACGAAAAAAGGAGCTGAAGCTCTATTGATCAGCCTCAAGTCATGGTATGACCAAAATGGTCTCAAGCTAAACGCGAACAAAACACAATTCATTATTTTTGGGTCAAAGCATTCAATAAACAACATTCGAAATCTAGATCAAACTCTTACAGTTGGGAATGATACAATTCACCCATCAGAAAAAGTAAAAAACTTAGGTATTTGGTTCGATAGAAACATGTCCTTCAAATCCCACGTTGATAAAACCTGCAACGCAATTCACGGGACCTTACTGTTTTTCAATCGTATAAAAAATATGCTTGACGAAGAATCTAGATTGTTGGCCGTTCATTCTTTGGTCTTATCACGTATTGACTACTGCAGCCTGGTCTGGGGAGGTATATCCAAAGATCTTCAGAAAGACCTACAAAAATGCATGAATTTTGCAGCAAAGGTTGTATGCAACGGTAAATTCAAAAAGCATGACCACGTAACACCTCTCCTGCATAAACTTGGCTGGGCTCCGATTCGGGAAAGGTTCCAGGCGCACAAAGCCCAATACGTTTTCTCCTCTTTATATCTTCCTCATAGCAGTGCTGAAATAGTGGAATTCCACTCCCCTACCGTCACGAACCAAAGGCCGAACAGGAGACGTGATGTCTCAATCAAATACCGTTCATCCAACATCGGGCAGAAGGCTCTGTCAGTATCAGGCGCCTTACTATGGAACAGACTCCCCCAGAGCTTCAAAACCCCTCAAACACTGAGAGAATTCAAAACTAAAATGGCTCTCTATCTTGCGTCAACACAATAAGTGTGAACTGCAGCACGTGCTGGAAGGGTGCGTACATGCAGTACGTGTGTGCGTATATGCGTATGGATATCGGTGTACGTATGTGCGTGTCTGTAAGTTTAGAACGTATTCCCTATTAAAATGCTCATATTGATCCTGTAGAGACGCAGTGTAGTCCTTTAAGCCCGTGCCACACCTTGCAACTTCGAGTGCTCCATGCCGCACCGACGAGTTGCCCAGAGCTCTCTCAGCTGCTCGGCTGCATCAGGAGCAAAAGTCGAGGCAGCTTGATTCATGTAGCAGGACGACGGCGCACAGCAGAGCCAGTGCGAGCCTAGAAGGCATTGAGCACGGTTGTCTCGCTCAAGCGCTCACTGTTGTCTCGCTAGCGCGCGTTCCGCGATAATCCGAGCGCAGCTGCTTTGCAGAGCACATTGTCGTCTGACGTCCTCCTTCTCTCAAAGCTTCAATGCAACTGACTGCCGCGCGTTGTCACGCGCTCATCCACAAGCTCGTTAAGCCGGAGCGGTTGTTCTGCGACACCAATACAGCGACAAGTAGCATTGACATAATGCAAGGTGTGGCGGTGCCTTTACACTCTTCCAGTGTGCTTTCGGCCACACCATTTGAGGTGTTTTGACTTTCTCGTTTTGCCCCAGCAATCTTGATAATGTTACGGTTGGCATTGTACATCGGTCCCTCTCATCTATTTTGAATCCGGTAAATTTTTCTGTGCCAAAGCTTGTAGTATACGAAATTTAAATTTTTCCGTTATTGTAAAATCGTTCATTTCACCCATACCAGGTATTTTAGCTTACCAGTTGGTACAAAACAATGTAAAACTGCCTATAACATCAACCTAGCAGTCAAAGATGCAAATTAATTTTGGATCTACCCGTTGTACCTTCAACCTTTAATCCCTCATTTCACTAGTTCCAACGTTCGCAAGCTCAAATTTCAATATGGAAATGCACCAACTTGAGTGTTCTTAACAACGCATCACATATGCAATGTTTTCCTGACCCCTTGAAATAAAATCCAGTGTTAAAATCAGACCAACACAAGGGAGAGAATGCATTTATCTACGTACTTTTCTCCTAATTATTTGTTCCAAAACTTAACCGATAGAAATATTACGATCCTCATGTATTTGATATCAACACAATAGAAGGAATGCATTTTCTTTGTACTTTTCTCCCAACCATTTGTTTCAAAATCAATCAATATAAATATTACGATCCTCATGTATTCGATCTCAAGTCATGGTCTTAACTTTAAGATACTCGTAAATACTTTTCGCTCATATTGAAGCTTTTTGAACATGCGACGGAGTTCATTAGCAATATTTTTTGTGTATATCGGTGTTCCAGCTGTGTAGCAAATATTACAGGCTCGTGATCCAATAACACGCACCCTAACAAGAGTATTTTCAGCTATGTGTCACAGGGATTTTGTGTTCTTAGTGACTCACTTTCATCTTGCATTTCCAAACCCAAATCAATCACCGCAAAGAGAGAGAGCGGATGTCAAATGTGAGGGTATCTTAGTACATACTTTTTCTACTTCGATCTCGTTGAAACATTTAAAAAGGCCTCGGATCTGACGAATGTCATAACTTTGAAAATCATCATTTTAATCTTCTTATTCTGGTCTCGAATTGCTGTCGTAAGCTTTGTGTGATAAACTCTTCTTACCTTTTTATTCTCGTGAATACACTACGACAACACTAATTTTAAATAGTTAACTTGTGCAAGGTTCCACCTATGTTGAAAATATTACATCTAGCGATGTAAAACAATACTTTTCATGTCTTTAACCCCGATGTACTCTTTGCGAAATTACTATTTGCGCAAGTAAGAAATATCATAACCATCTTGTGTATTGTTATAGCAAATATAATCGTTGGGACACCTTGCATAAGGATGAAAGGTCGGATGTGGGCTTTCACCGGATGTAAGATATAAACAAATGTAGGCGTAACCAAATGTAGAGGCATGACCGGATGCGGGGCATCACCGGAGGAGGGAGTGAAGTGTTGTCGGATGGGCGAAAGGAATTCCTGGATTTTGGAGTTGATAATTTATTAGAAAAATAATACGCTCCATTTCCATTTCCGGGCACCACAGATGAAGTACTAGTAATTGTGGAAAGCAACCTCATTCCGCTGCGTGGAACAAACAGTTGTGATGCTCATTTTGTTCGACCGGAGTAAGCAAGATCAATATTAGAATGACTTAACGAACGTAAAATAAGATAAATTTTCAATCCCTAGCAAAAACTTCAGAAATTGAAACTTAGATATTGAAACACAGAAACTGAAACTTAGTGCCGCCCTCCAAATGCAAACGATCCTCTTCTACATATTATTGTTTATTTTTTATTAACTTGTGCTTCTCCCTAAATCCTGTGTCGACAACCATCATGTGTATTACGATAACCAAGTATGAATAGCAATTAAGGATCTAAATCATATGTTCCAACACTTAACATGGATACTACGATAACCATGTACAAATAGCAATTAAGGGTTTCTATGCTAAGGTATTCGAATGCATTTTTCGCTTTCATTTTTCAATACTTGTGCGTACTAATGAAAGTGTTTTTCAAATGAACGTCGCGAGGATTGTGCTCTCCTAGTTCAAAATCAGATTAGGCAAAGAAAGGAACTCAATTTTGTTGTACTTTTCTATCAATCATTTAGTTTCAACATTTTACACGGGTATTACGATACCAATGTGTTATAATCATTTAAGGATGTTAATGTTAAGGTGTTTTAAAAACCAATGTATCGACATTTCATGTTTGTACTTTATTGGAAATAAAATGTTTTTCTTTTTTTCTTTCTTTCTTTCTTTCGTAATGTTCCCTCCAAATCGAGCAAAATTCTCCCAAAATTCTGCGAGCAAATAAATAGAAAATTGTTTCTTGGAATGAGTTCGCTGTCGGAGTGAATTATACTCGCTTGAAAGAAAACAGGTTTTTGGTTTGTTTCTGATTCTTTCTTTTTTACTCCTGTCTTCTTTTAGCACCCATTACTTTGTTTTACAGCGTTTATCTCGTTTAATGAACTTCTTTCAATCTTGCTGTTTTATGTGAAGCGTAGGGAGACGCGCCTTCCGCGTTATTTCCCCGTTCCCTTGTTCCACGTTAAGCGGTGCCTTACCCACTTTTCTCTTGGGAACACCTTTGTTACGGTTGCTTAAACCGACTTACTATCACTACTTACGCAAAATGAAAGAGTCAACATCACACAGAGTTGGGAAAAGTGTTCTACGCGCATTAAGTTGCTACAACGGAAAATCGTGAGACGAACAACGGAAAATCGTGCTACCAAAAGATTACCTTTCAGGGTTACCTGATGGAGTGGACAGCGTTTTGTGAGGAAAATTGGAGTACCGGTGAAAGTTTAAAATGGCATAGGATTAAGAATGTATTATATAGTTAGCGTTCTGCTTAGGTTCAACGTATGATTCTCAGACGTACTGATAGAGGCATTAATATAGTAGAATGATGGTTTTTTAATCATGTTGCAGTGGAATGAGTACTTTAAATTTAGTAATTTTCACTGTTTCCTTTGCCTAACATTAGTGGTGCTGACCAGAATTATTATTTACGTCTCGTCAAAGGAATAGTCCGTAAACAAGGATTTTAGGATACAATTTATATTAGGCATATGAAAACCGAAGCTACGCAGCAAGGCAACGCGATCGTGAGGGGATGAGGGGTGCACCCCATCAGCAGATGGGAGGAGTACGTAGAGGGTAGCGACTGGACTGAAAAGCTAGTGCGCCAAATTGAATACATAATAAGACGAGTGCAACGTGAATACATAGCACGGAAAAGAAGGGGTTAAAAACTTAATTGCCCACGGGCTAAGAAACCAAGGAGTTATGGGTTTATTTTGAGAAATATGCGTAGCAATATTGTGAAGTAAGGGACACGTCAGTGTAGTGAGGTGACGCTCGAGGGATAGCCAATCACGAAGGGATACGTCACGTTCAGCTTGGCGCGGGTATAGCGCACTGCCGCACGGGACGCGTCCTTTGTGGGGGTGAGATATATAAGCTGAGGCTTGAAAGCAGCCGGTCTATTTCTGCGTGATCCTGACTAAGTGAAGATGTAGGCCTGCGTGTGCCAAGATGGGAGGTGAGATTATATTCTTTGTTCTGTGCTAGGATCAGTCTTTGGATCTATGCAAATGTTTAATTTTTCAATCCGGGGCGTGTGGGATTTATTATCTCAAACAGGATGCCTTGAGTTTGACTTTTTGTATGACGGTAAAATGATCATTTTTCATAGGGTTCTTTTTTTGAGACGGCATAGAATGGGGAATTAGAATATTCGTGTTTTATTATTAAAGTGCAGGCTCGATGTTTAATGTAACAAAGCGCTTGTGATTTGTTCTAGTAAAAAGGGGAGAAAGTCAATTAATCATGTCGGGAATAGCCACATTGTCAGTTGAAGCTTCATGTCAATTCTCGGAGGGTATATAACGTTTATGTCTCGGGGAATAGATGACTCAACCCCGCTTATTATTTGCACAGGCGGGTTGGGAAGCTGGCCTACGCGTCAGCTGAGACCGAGGGCAGTAGCTGCAGCCGGGCAGTATCAGAGTCGTGAAGTGGTCAGCAGCCTGGTGCTCGCTGCTGACAGGAGTGCCCGGGGTACAGTGCTTACATGTCTCAAGTCACTCTCAACCGGTCAACGATCGAAGAGTATTCAGCTGCAGTAAGGCAAAAGGAACCAACAGTAAAGTAATGTCAACGAAGCGTTAACAAAATGCGAGTGCTGTATTGCAGCGTGAACTCCAGAGGATGGCCGTGGTGCCAGTTCAGATACGCAGCAGCGCGCTGAACAGTGTAAATCCATTTGGCGCGCAGTGTGTAATATGAATTAGGCAGCACGTGGTGTTTAATAGCCGAGGGGTCTAACCCATGTTTGACGTAACCATGCATTCATGTGTGCACTAACTAGAAGATTCATTTCATGTGTCCGATTTTGTGAAGTGGGTTCTAACCTATGTTATACGTAACCATTCATTCATGTGTGCATTAACTAGAATATTCATTTCGTGTGTCTAAATTTTTAAAGTGCCATGTCGCAAATCATTAGCATCTTGCCTGAGGGCTCTGGTGCGAATATGAGTGTTGCGATAACATAATTTCCCTGTGTCAGCTCCATGTGTTCACTCAAAATAAATGTGTTTAATCTTGAGGCCCATTATTCTCCATGACTAATTATGTGGGTAGCTGGCGAGCAGAAAGGTGTACATTTTATTTATTTTGCGGAGGTTGCAAGTCCTCCTACGTTACGTGCTTGAGAAGCATTGTATCGTGACAGGAGAAATGAACGTACACTTTGTGAGCCTGATACCTACATATTGGCATGGAATTTACAGTGCTTTAATATTTTGTTTACGTCACATATCCTTCGAGAAAATCATTACCTATTAAATTCATTATAACAAGTGCTCGCTATTAAGCAGCAATTTCTTCCTGTACCATTTTCTCGTGTTATTTAGCGTGCTACCTGCATTTCTGTATGGAAATTTTTTTTTCAGCAATTTTTAGCATTTTCAGTTGTCTCAAAATTTTTATAGGTGTTGTAATGACCCTTCGAGTAACGCATTAATTATCAAATTGGGTCGTGTGAGTGCTCAATGTCATACACAATTTTACATGTGCCATTCCCTTACATTCACGTTGTGTGCAGCCGAATCTTTTGGGTAAATATGCCGCGGCTTGAGACCGGCCGAGCTTTCTGTGGGCCAGGCTGAAAAATTTCTTAAAGCTGTGGTTGGACCTTTTTTTCGGGAACTAATTAAAGTGAGCCCACTGAGTCAAAGTAGCATTGTCATTGGAGTCATAGTCCGTTGGTGTTTCGAAGTGCATATATATTACCAACATTACATGCGTTGCTCATTTATCATTGATGTGAAGTGCCTCCTTTAAAACATAGTTAAACATTTCTTTCACAATGAAGTTTACCAGAATGCTTTCCGTAATAATTCTCAGTTGCTAGGAATTTTGTGTGTAATGATCTTCCGACAAAGTTTTTCAAATAATTGCACAGTGACTTGCAAAGACTTGCCTTGTATTGAATTTTCGCATAATCTTTGCAACTGTAACAGAGTTAAATAACAGACCATTGGGCGGCAGCTGTAAGAGTCCTTGGCCGTTGGGCTTGACTTGGGAAGCTGCGCTTCCAGTAAATAATTGCATCTCAGGCTTTGAAGTCATAAAAGCGAGGTTGGGGCCACACCACAACTCATGTCCGCTAGAAGTCACTGACTGATTGGAATGTGCTCGACCGAGAACTGTAAAGCTCACCACTAGCTGACTTTAAGTTGCTAAATGCAAGGGGAAGTTAATAAGTTCATATCAACAGTGTTACATATGTTGCTCAATGATCGGGCTGTCGAGTCTTCTGAACATATTTTTGGGCATTGAGAAACCCTTATGTTTTGCTGAGTGTTGTTAGAATTTTGTCTGAGTGTGTTGAAAGATGAAAGCAGTAACTTTTTGTTGTGCAGGGGCTGGCTCTCGAATCTTTCTTTTACTTTGATTACCTCTTGTTCATGTGTGGGATAAAAACTTTCTGTGTGCTGCATTTCACTTGGATTTATCGAATTATAGTATGTACTAAGGATTGAGTTTGTAGCAATGGCTCCGGATTTTATGCTTTAAGTTTTATAAAAACCTGATTGTCTCAGTCGAAGCTTTGAAACCGATTTGGTATTTTGCAGTGTGTAGGAATTTCTGGTAATTAATCAAAATTGAAATTTACCATCCCGTATGCATTAAATTAAAATAACGAGTAGAAAATTTTGTGCGCTGTCGTGTGAATATGTTTCCATAGTAATTTCTGACAAGCCTTAGCAACGTGATGCATACCTTTGTTAATGACATTTGAGACCTAAAATTCCACAATTTAAATTTTCTGACCCACGGTGGTAGAATTTTCCTTAAAATCAAATTTTCTTGCTGTGTAATACAGGGTAGTTCAATGTATGTCTCTATGTGTGCTGGTTTCCGGGCCCTTTCAAGGCAGTTTAATATTTAAAGTAAAATTCCAGCATAAAGGCTCATGCCGCTGTGCAAGACCGTTCGAGTCGGCTGTTAGAGTCATAAAAAATTGAAGCTCTCCTTGCTGCGGCCAGATCTTTCTGAGTTTCTCGTTGAAATGAACGTGAATTAGTGTGTAGGTTTTTGGTAGTATTACACGTTGCCATTAAATTTTCTACACGTCATGAGAGAAGAGTACCATCAGTAACTTTGATCGTTTTTTGCAGTAAATCTCGCCCATATCTTGAGTGACGATGCTGGAGCTTCTGAGTATGTTTGTTTTGGGAACATGTAAAAGCCATCATAATGCTGTCGAGTTCTGAGGTGCAGCCAGTATCATTGAATTTTAATTAAAATCACAGTCGAATGTGATTGTGTTTGAACTCTATCTGTGTGCTTTGAGAGAATTAATTCTGCTGCATTTTGATAGAATAATATTTTAGCAAGAACTTTCTCGACGATGTGTTGGGTGAAATTTTGTGCGGTGAATTTGAATGTAGCTATGATTGATCCGCCAATTGCATTTGCTAAATTTTTGTGTAGAAATAGAAATAGGTGGCGCAGGAAAATTAATGCCTTAATTTTAGTGAAAAATCGCCTTCGCCAAAACATCTGAGGACAAATTTTGAAACGTCGTATGAATTCAGTTTCATAATAGCTGCTGTTTAACGTAATGTAATCTTTTGTCGAGATAATTTAATAACGTGATTCACATTTTCATTCGCTAATATTGAGTACTTTAATTATAAAAATTTTTAACATCGCTGATATGAGTGATGGAATTGTTTCCGAAATTCAATTTTCTTGCCATCATAGACAGAGTTAATGTTACCTTTTCCAATCGTAGGAGTAAATTGAGTTAAGTGACGGAATGTAGGATTATCGATAATTTAGTGTGGTGATTTTAAGAATGTGTGGTATCTCTTAGATGCTACGCAGCTAATTAATTCTTGACATAATTTTAGTTACTTAAAATAGAAATAACGCCTACACACGGGACCAGTAAAGTAAACTTTATTCGTTAAATTTTCTGTGTTCACAACAATTCATGCAAACCTCCAGTGTTCAAGAGTGGGAAGTGAATATTTTTGTTTATCTGTTGCGATACTCCATTATTTCAAAATGACTTGTTTTTCCTTCTCAAATTCCAGGGGCATAAAAATTTTTATTGCGTCATACTGCTATTCACATAAACTCCTGGGAGTATATAAATTTTTTGCAAGTGTCGACGGTGTTTGGCGAATAAATTTAGTGTGTTCCAATCTCAAATTTAGTGTGTTCCAATCTCAGTTGCTATAGGTGGGATGAAACTTTATTAATAATTAAGTATGCGTAGTTGTAGAAAAAGAACACGTGGAGTTTAGATACATTTATCTATTCCATTACATGTCGCCAATGAATGAATTTTTTTTGGAAGTGTGAGTTAATTAGAAAAATTGCGTATTCTTCTTCAGAACGTGCAACATCGTATTCTATCGCAAAGTAAAAGTGGTGCCTTGTGTGCAAGATGAATAGTTCGTGCATACGTCTAGGAGTATTGTCTCGCTGAACAGAAAAATTTACTTGTACTAAATACGAAAATGACCTGACATTTAATATAAATTATATTGGTGGAATGGAACATACCCGATAATTCTTCAGAGTGTTTTCGCATATTTTTTCATTCCTCGTATTTGTCTACGCATTCTCTCTCGTTCGTGCGCGGACTTCAGACAGGTTCGTGAGAGTTGAATTTTGCCTGATCAACAATGTAACTCAAACGAGCCGTCTATGTTTGAGCATAAGATTGGAGGAGCGGAAGCATACAATAGTGCCTAGAATGTCAACATGATTAGGCGGTAACCTTAATCAAATTGTGTGGACCGTTTCGTCATTAATTGAAATTCAATCGTAATTGATGACGAGATTGTGTTTGCATAATTAGGAGGTATTTATCAACTTCATTGGGATATGTTTATTTTCCACAACAGAAAATGCTCAATATTTCGAAATGGAGTGTGATTTCTGCAGACGAATTTATTTATAGCGTTAAAATTGAATCTGCTTAGCGACTGGAGTGTACAATTGAAATTTACTTGAGAATGTAGGCAAGAGAGGTACACCGTACAGCAGAGAGACTCTGCCGAGATTTTATTGCTTTGTGAATAGCTCACGCAATTAAGAAATTGTGGCGGTACGTTCAAGCTGATGTGCTTATGCTCGAGTGTGGTATTATGTGAACGCGAGAATGTAGAATGCTAGAGTAAATGAAGTAGAAATATCACTGGTGTATTTATTTGAAAATACGTCGAACATCTATGGCAGGAATTTCTTCGAAAAATATTATAGCTCGTTTTCTGCGCTCTGTCTTTGCGAGTTGTATGTTTACGGAAAATTTCATATGCCATTCCTTTATCAGCTAATGAAAGTACAAGAGCGAATAATAAGTCGTTTTCCTATGTCAGGATTGTCTGGAAGGTCAGACTCTAGGCAGGCTTGACAAGGAGTACGTAGGATGATTAATATTTTAGGGTCACTGCAGACGTTGTAAATAGATAACACATGACACGAAACTGTAGTAGGTTAAGTTGCACAAAAGAAATGTGACTTATTCCTGGGTAGCGAGATTTCATGAAGGTATGTTTGCTCGGTGTGTTTTTGCGTTTCTTACTGCGGCGGAATCCCGTGTATCTTGGTGTACTGGGAACGTTACATTTTTATTTTAAGGGTTATAGAATAAGAACTGTTCCTTAATTCTGAATCTCCCATGCGCGTTGCCAGGAATTTTTGCTTCTTTCCACCTGGTGAACGGTGTGTGAGGGAACGAGAATAGGAACTGCGATTTTGACCTACATTTGCAGTGGCACAACTAGAAGTAGAGCATATCCTATTTTCTGAGTTTGAGTAACTGCGATGTTTACCGGATTTAGACTACCTGATTGACTTACTGACTTTTGGATACAATTTGGTGTGAGTTGCCGCAGCGTTCTTGTGTGGAAGTTCTGGTGTTTCCTTCGCATAGGGATGTTCCAGGCACTCAAACTGTTCGTACTCCAACATCGACGGATATGCTAATTTAATTTTCTTTGTATAATAGTTATGTTAAGCTGATACAACACTGTCTCCGTCATTGCACGGCAAACATACTGCAGGCTCCCGAGTTATGTAAATACGTTAATGAGGTCATGAAAGTTCAACGACGTCTCTTCGAGTGGAATGACATGATATGAATAAAGGCTAAACTGTCTCAAGGGCTGGTAAATCAGGTAATTAGGATGTGATTGTAATTTTCTCATGATTTTGTGGGTGTGGACGAGTAATTGGATCGCCTAAACTGCAGTGCACGGCAGTGTGGCGTAAGTCTGATGAAATGTTAACACTCTATTTCTATTTTCTTTGAATAAAAGCACACGGGATATCGGCCAACCTGGTAAATCTCTCGTTGTGCATATGTTATTTCATTTGTGTACATGTTTAGGAAGTTAGGTGAAAGTAAATGAGCAGTGACACCGTCGAAGCATTCTTGACTTTGTCTGTAGTTCATTATGGATACCTGCACTTATTAATTTATTTGAAACTCTTGTGATCTCACTTCTGCCCAGTCAGGGTAGGCTTGGAAAGATTCACGAGAAGTGAATAATTAATTAAGAGGAACCAAACTGTACGATGTCTATCGATCACCTAAGTGACAATGTTAGATGGTAAATCGTAGGTGGAAGTTGATCTCTGAAATATGATAGTTACCCTGGGAAACGAATGAAGGGCTGACGAGCCCAGCTTACGAGCTCCGACGATGGAATTTACAGCTTTCCGCGGAAACGCGATGTCTAATTTTCCGCGTGTAACGCGACGCAAGGATAATTTCAACGAACGCTCTCCGTGCAGATAGCGTGACGCAAGGATGATGTCAACGAATATTTTCCGCGCAGATAGCGTGACGCAAGGATGGAGAACATTGATTGAATCGACAACGGAATATTAGTAGGTTACAAATCCTGATAAACCAGGGGGCCCCCCTTTGATGATAACGTTTGCCGAGAAAATGTAATAATAATGCTGATAAGGATTTTGAGGATGATAACAATAATGATGCACCACTGCTTGGAAGGAGAACGAGCTGAGGATCAATAAGAAGATATTCAACGTTGAAACATTGCCCGAAATTTAGAGAGAAGTGGTTAGGCGGCTTATAAGCGCGATAATGTTTGCCTTGTAATGAACACGCCTATTAAACAATCTCTAATGTCGTTGGTATGCCGAAGGCAAGCCGGAAAATAAGATAAATTTGATATGTGTGTTTCAATATTAAATGTCATATGTGTGTTTCAATATTAAATGTCATATGTGTGTTTCAATATTAAATGTCATGAGTGTGTTTCAATATTCTTGTGTCTATGTGCCCCCTATGTGTGTTATGTTAGCTGTGTTTTCTCCGAGTCCTAGGATGTTTCTTTTCGATGTGATTTTTGGACGTTGGGATGCGATGTGTGTTTGATTACCGTCATACGTCTATGTTTATCAACGTCAGCGTGCGGCAACAACATAATAGTTATGTTCATTTCTGCGGATATGCAAAGTACGGATGGAAGTCTACGACCATATATAAATTTGATATTATCATAAGAAAATTTGAACCGTTGGCTCAAATTTTGCGAAGGGCGCGGGGATGTTAGGATACAATTTATATTAGGCATATGAAAACCGAAGCTACGCAGCAAGGCAACGCGATCGTGAGGGGATGAGGGGTGCACCACATCAGCAGATGGGAGGAGTACGTAGAGGGTAGCGACTGGACTGAAAAGCTAGTGCGCCAAATTGAATACATAATAAGACGAGTGCAACGTGAATACCTAGCACGGAAAAGAAGGGGTTAAAAACTTAATTGCCCACGGGCTAAGAAACCAAGGAGTTATGGGTTTATTATGAGAAATATGCGTAGCAATATTGTGAAGTAAGGGACACGTCAGTGTAGTGAGGTGACGCTCGAGGGATAGCCAATCACGAAGGGATACGTCACGTTCAGCTTGGCGCGGGTATAGCGCACTGCCGCACGGGACGCGTCCTTTGTGGGGGTGAGATATATAAGCTGAGGCTTGAAAGCAGCCGGTCTATTTCTGCGTGATCCTGACTAAGTGAAGATGTAGGCCTGCGTGTGCCAAGATGGGAGGTGAGATTATATTCTTTGTTCTGTGCTAGGATCAGTCTTTGGATCTATGCAAATGTTTAATTTTTCAATCCGGGGCGTGTGGGATTTATTATCTCAAACAGGATGCCTTGAGTTTGACTTTTTGTATGACGGTAAAATGATCATTTTTCATAGGGTTCTTTTTTTGAGACGGCATAGAATGGGAAATTAGAATATTCGTGTTTTATTATTAAAGTGCAGGCTCGATGTTTAATGTAACAACGCGCTTGTGATTTGTTCTAGTAAAAAGGGGAGAAAGTCAATTACTCATGTCGGGAATAGCCACATTGTCAGTTGAAGCTTCATGTCAATTCTCGGAGGGGATATAACGTTTATGTCTCGGGGAATGGATGACTCAACCCCGCTTATTATTTGCACAGGCGGGTTGGGAAGCTGGCCTACGCGTCAGCTGAGACCGAGGGCAGTAGCTGCAGCCGAGCAGTATCAGAGTCGTGAAGTGGTCAGCAGCCTGGTGCTCGCTGCTGACAGGAGTGCCCGGGGTACAGTGCTTACATGTCTCAAGTCACTCTCAACCGGTCAACGATCGAAGAGTATTCAGCTGCAGTAAGGCAAAAGGAACCAACAGTAAAGTAATGTCAACGAAGCGTTAACAAAATGCGAGTGCTGTATTGCAGCGTGAACTCCAGAGGATGGCCGTGGTGCCAGTTCAGATACGCAGCAGCGCGCTGAACAGTGCAAATCCATTTGGCGCGCAGTATGTAATATGAATTAGGCAGCACGTGGTGTTTAATAGCCGAGGGGTCTAACCCATGTTTGACGTAACCATGCATTCATGTGTGCACTAACTAGAAGATTCATTTCATGTGTCCGATTTTGTGAAGTGGGTTCTAACCTATGTTATACGTAACCATTCATTCATGTGTGCATTAACTAGAATATTCATTTCGTGTGTCTAAATTTTCAAAGTGCCATGTCGCAAATCATTAGCATCTTGCCTGAGGGCTCTGGTGCGAATATGAGTGTTGCGATAACATAATTTCCCTGTGTCAGCTCCATGTGTTCACTCAAAATAAATGTGTTTAATCTTGAGGCCCATTATTCTCCATGACTAATTATGTGGGTAGCTGGCGAGCAGAAAGGTGTACATTTTATTTATTTTGCGGAGGTTGCAAGTCCTCCTACGTTACGTGCTTGAGAAGCATTGTATCGTGACAAGGATATAATGAGAGTAGTAAGGGGAAAGAGCTTGCCGGCACAATTTTGGATTTTTGGAGGATTTCAGCAATTAAAAAACGACCTTGAAAAGCCACAAAGCCTCATTCATGATTTTTGGAGGGTTAAAGCAATTAAAGAACGATCTTGTGAAGACTAAAAATCCATGATTTTACGAATTAACCTGAAGAGTAAAAAAAATATTCTTATTATGCACAATTATTTCAATACTTAAAATGTTACGATCAAGAAAAAATGATTTGCAACTGAAATTTTTAAAGAAGTATATAATATCAATAAAACGTTTAGGTATCCCCTTAAAATCTTCTCGTTTTCTTCACAACTATAGAAAATTTATCAGAAGAAACTAATGTATGCAAATACAGGTTGGGAATCTTTCGCTGAATATTTAGGTCTAAAAGATTATCAAGGGTATAATGAGTGTGTGCTTTTAAGCATGCCAAATAATCTTTGAAATATAGTTATGAATTCTTATCAAGTTTCACGTTTGTGCCCTACATCATGACGCAATCTGCTTCCCGATTGCAAAACATGATGCAATCATCTTGAAAACTTTTCGATTGTAAAACATGATGCAATCCCCTTTAAATACTTTCCGGTTGTACAACATGATGCAACCTTCCTAAATACTTTCCGGTTGCACAACATGATGCAAGATTTACCACCCCCAATTGCTCGTCATGATGAAATTTTTGTGATAAGGAGCAAAAATTTCCGGGTTCACTTCAGAAGTTCAGATGCTTCTCGCTTGAGTACTTAAAGGAGGTGCTACTACTGAACTCACGCTTTTCAAATTAGTTGAACTTTTATTGTATTAAAAATGGTATATGATAAATCATCGGATGTATATACATTATATAACAATGAAAAAACACGACAACATAAAAACTCGAAAATACACTCAAAGAAAGTATTGACTTCATTTGATCCTGAAAAAAATAAAATACCCTCAGATAAGAATCTTATAAAAATGAATAAACCATTCAATGTATTCTGTAATATCTGTAATGTTTCTATTAAAAACTTTAACAAACATGAGAAGACACTGACACATATGAAAAACACTAATAAAATGTTAATATCTAATAAATTCTTCACTCTACGTAAAATTAAGTTAAAAAAATATTGTGACATGTAAAAAACACCTCACAAATATCTAAAGTCATAGAAAATCATTGAAACATTTCCGGAATGTGTATAGATGTAAATTTAGAACAGTTACTAGAGCAATAAATGGAATGAGCTCACAGTATGATTACGGAGATATTTCAACCAAAGATTATGAGGTATTTCTTAGAAACTTCACACCTGAAATTGAAAAGGTAATAAAAAATCAAGCATTTGACAATCTTAAGTTACAGCATAATTTAAAAGTGCAATTTTATAAATTAAAGTTAGAAAATGAGAAGCAACGCTGTCAAGCGTATTTCAACTCTGGTAAATTTGTGACAGCATCAAAAGGATATATAGAAATTGCAAATATACACAAAGAGGTTGTTAATAAAATCGATGAATTCACAAGAAATTCATCTGGTTGTATAGTTGAACAATTATTAGAGTTCAGTTTGAAAATCGTTGAATACAAACCGATTACAGGGTCAAGCTATATTGAATTACCTGAGAAGTTTCGAAATCCCAATTATAAATTAATAAATATACAAAACACCGACAACGAATGCTTTAAATGGTGTATCGCGAGATATTTCTGTCTAGATGAAAAAACGGTCATCGAATTTCTAAAAGACTAAAAGCTGAAGCCGAAAAACTTCATTTTTCTGATATAAGGTTCCCCGTAGAACTAAAAAGTATAACCAAATTCGAAAAAAATTAATAACATTTCCGTTAACGTTTATAGTTTTAATTATAATAATGAATTGTGTCCACTTAGAATATCAACATCAAAGAATAAAGATGTGGTATCATTACTATTCATTAGAGATACAAACACGACTCACTATGTTCTCATGAAATCATTAAGTCCTTTTTGTAAAACCAGTAACCATTACACAAAACATGTATGTCCGTATTGCTTATCAGTTTTTAGAAGATCAGATATTCTAGATAAACATAAAGACGATTGCTCAGTTCACACTCCAACAAAGTATGTGCTTGAAGGAGGCAAATTGAAATTTAAACATTACCAAAAAACAATTAGACATCCTTTTGCAATTTATGCTGACTTCGAATCAACATTGACAAAAATAGATACGTGTCAACCAAATCAAAACTCGAGTTACACCAGGAACATTCAGAAGCACAATCCTAATTCATTCTGTTGCTATACAAAATCTGAAGTAGATGAATATTCCCGTTTAGAAATATATAATGGTAAATATGCTTCCCAAAAGTTTGTAGAACATTTGGAAAAAGAAACCAAAAGAATTTATAGTCTGTTGAAAATTAATAAGAAAATGTATTTACCATCAGATAAATTCGAAAAATATAAAGAAGCCACAAGATGTTATGTATGTGGCGGAGAATTTACGGAAGATAATTATAAAGTTAGAGACCACAATCATTTGAGAGGTAATTACAGAGGTCCAGCTCATTTAAAATGTAATTTAAAAATTAGAAATCCAAATTTTATACCGGTGTTTTTACATAATCTGTCTAATTACAATGCTCATTTGTTCGTGAAAGACTTGGGAAATATATCCGGAAAATTGAACGTTATTCCACAAACAGATGAAGAATATATTAGTTTTACACAAACCATAAAAGTAGATTCTTATGTATGTAAACATACAGGAAAAATTAACGATATCACCAGAGACTTACGGTTCTTAGACAGCTACAGGTTTTTACCTTCGTCTCTAGACACACTTTCGAAGAATTAATCTGAGCACAAAGAATTATCGAAGTTCTTTCTCAATGAACAACAATTAGAGCTGATCAACAAAAAAGGTATTTATCCGTATGAATATGTAAATAGTTATGAAAAAATGAACTGTAATAGTTTACCAGCTAAAAGTGAATTCTACAGTAGATTATATAATAAAAATATTTCAGAAGATGAATATCAGCATGCACTCAAAGTGTGGAGAGCTTTTAATTGTAGAACATTCAAAGATTACCATAATTTATATCTAAAAGTCGATACATTATTATTAGCAGAAGTATTTGAACAATTCAGACTAACATGCATGAAAACTTATTCTCTAGATCCAGCACATTATTTTACAGCTCCAGGATTGTCTTTCGATGCTCTACTGAAGCATACAAAAATAGAATTGGACTTGTTTGAAGATCCTGATATGCTCCTATTGAGGTGGGATTTCTACAATATCAACACGATATGCAAAAGCAAACAATCCATATATTCCAGAAACATTCGATAAAGGAAAACTGTGCAGAATACCTGCATTATAGCTATAAGGACTAAAATTAAGGAAACTTTAAATATTACTCAGGCAACAGCTTCATTAATCAGATTAAGTTTAATTCCTTGAATTAATTAAATTAATGGTAATTAAAAGGAATTGAAATAAAACGATTGGGAGAAAATGTTAAAAGTAGTATTTAAAGTCACTCATTTCACACCGCTCCTCTGATTAGCACAATTGTAACGTACTAGAACCGACTTTCCTTTTTCCGCCACTAACTTGCGTGGAAGCTCCTCCTATTCCCGCAGTTTTTCATCAGATCCCGCAGAGTAATCATCTTATCTGCTTACCCCGGAATCCACTCTGCTTCCGGTTAAATGGTCGGCACTTCGCTGGGACGCTGGATCTCAGTTGTCGCCGAATGTGCCAGGCACATTCTAATTGGCAAGATTGCTCCTTCATCTGGAAGTTCCGCTGGACCTTACTTGTGTCTACGCGTGCCTCTACGAGTCCACTCGACCAAGAGGATAATTCCGTTATCAACTTCTACACCGTAACCTCAACCGTTATGGAAATGTACGAGTAAACCCCTGCGCTGGAAGGACGGACGGACCGGCAGCCGGCATCTCTCAACGGACGGTAACACTCAGACGTCACTCGGAGGTTGGTCTAGTGCTTAGTTGCAAGTGGGCTGTTCGGGGACGGTGTGAACTTTATGGTGACTGCTTCCCATGTTAAATTCTAAATCCGCATTATAAACTTACCTTGTCGTTCGACGTCTATCAACTAACCTTGTCGTTCGACGTCTATAAACTTACCTTGTCGTTCGACGTCTATAAACTTACCTTGTCGTTCGACGTCTATAAACTTACCTTGTCGTTCGACGTCTATAAACTTACCTTGTCGTTCGACGTCTATAAACTTACCTTGTCGTTCGACGTCTATAAACTTACCTTGTCGTTCGACGTCTATAAACTTACCTTGTCGTTCGACGTCTATAAACTTACCTTGTCGTTTGACGTCTATAAACTTACCTTGTCGTTCGACGTCTATAAACTTACCTTGTCGTTCGACGTCTACAAACTTACCTTGTCGTTCGACGTCTTTAAACTTACCTTGCCGTTCGACGTCTATAAACTTACCTTGTCGTTCGACGTCTATAAACTTACCTTGTCGTTCGACGTTTATAAACTTTAAACTTTGGTGGTAAACATTTTGAAACCTTGTAAACTATAAATTTTAAACTTTGTTGGTGACGCTATTTCAATTGTACTTTGGGTGTTCGCTGGAAACCCCGTTGACGGTTCGCGTTTTCATGCCTTCGCAGGATGGACGATGCCCTGGCAGGATCTCGGACATGGTATTGAACTGCTCACGGTTCCAACAGCTCGTCCTGTTCCTGTACCCTGTGTCCGTTACAGCTGTTTACGTGTCCGTTCTAAATCTCTTTCCTGAGTAAAGCTTGAATGTCGATTGAACTCTATTTTTACCCCTTTCTATAGCTAATTTCACTGTAAATTGTACTGTAAGAGATCCTTGGCAATTTTGGCAATTGCACTGTAAGAGATCCTTGGCAATTTCGTAAGTTTGTTCTTCAATGTCAAGGGAATCGACAAGAATTCTGGGAGCACCGGTAAGCTGATTTTTCAAATACACAAATCTCTCATAACTGGTCAAATTATGTTTGTTTACCACACTCTCAAAGCTGTGAATGAATTGTTCGAGGCTTTCGTTCTTCCCATTGGCAAACTTTAGCAAGGGCACATCAGGCAATTTTAAGACTCTTCTAGCACTGACCCTATTACTCGCGGAATCGACATTCTCTAAAGAGTCACTAAATAGTGCACTAGGAGACTCAGCACTCACCGACTGCAGAAGCGACAGGGACAGCAGTATTTTCTCCTCGTAGTCCTCCTGCTCTGCTACGGAGGCCTGAAGTCTCTCATCGTCTGCGCTCTCTTTGATCAGCGCTTCGAAGATCTGCTTGTCGAGGTCCCGTATCTCGACACTCAACGACTGCAAGCGAGATTTCTGCACCTGCCTCTGTTGGTCACTTAAGGACGCTGCCTCTCTGTCAATAGCATTACACGCTCTCGTAATGCGTTGCCTGACATATTGGCGAGTTTTTATTAAAATTAGTTTGTTAGTTCCATCAGTTCCCGCAGAGGGTTTTTCGGCCATACCTGCAGAGTATTAGAGAAATTTTTCGACCATATAAATTATTATCTGCGAATAGAAGTACAGATTAGACAATAATTATTGAAAATGAAGAAGGACGGACGCCGACCACCAGGAATCACACGGACGGCCTGCCGCTCCCCATACTGGCCACCATGTACAATTTACAGTGAAATTAGCTATAGAAAGGGGTAAAAATCAGATTAAATCGACATTCAAGCTTTACTCAGGAAAGAGATTTAGAACGGACACGTAAACAGCTGTAACGGACACAGGGTACAGGAACAGGACGAGCTGTTGGAACCGTGAGCAGTTCAATACCATGTCCGAGATCCTGCCAGGGCATCGTCCATCCTGCGAAGGCATGAAAACGCGAACCGTCAACGGGGTTTCCAGCGACCACACAAAGTACAATTGAAATAGCGTCACCACCAAGTTTAAAATTTATAGTTTACAAGGTTTCAAAATGTTTACCACCAAAGTTTAAAGTTTATAAACGTCGAACGACAAGGTAAGTTTATAGAGGTCGAACGACAAGGTAAGTTTATAGACGTCGAACGACAAGGTAAGTTTATAGACATCGAACGACAAGGTAAGTTTATAGACGTCGAACGACAAGGTAAGTTTATAGACGTCGAACGACAAGGTAAGTTTATAGACGTCGAACGACAAGGTAAGTTTATAGACGTCGAACGACAAGGTAAGTTTATAGACGTCGAACGACAAGGTAAGTTTATAGACGTCGAACAACAAGGTAAGTTTATAGACGTCGAACGACAAGGTAAGTTTATAGACGTCGAACGACAAGGTAAGTTTATAGACGTCGAACGACAAGGTAAGTTTATAGACGTCGAACGACAAGGTAAGTTTATAGACGTCGAACGACAAGGTAAGTTTATAGACGTCGAACGACAAAGTAAGTTTATAGACGTCGAACGACAAGGTAAGTTTATAGACGTCGAACGACAAGGTAAGTTTATAGACGTCGAACGACAAGGTAAGTTTATAGACGTCGAACGACAAGGTAAGTTTATAGACGTCGAACGATAAGGTAAGTTTATAGACGTCGAACGACAAGGTAAGTTTATAGACGTCGAACGACAAGGTAAGTTTATAGACGTCGAACGACAAGGTAAGTTTATAATGCGGATTTAGAATTTAACATGGGAAGCAGTCACCATAAAGTTCACACCGTCCCCGAACAGCCCACTTGCAACTAAGCACTAGACCAACCTCCGAGTGACGTCTGAGTGTTGCCGTAAGCTCAGAGATGCCGGCTGCCGGTCCGTCCGTCCTTCCAGCGCAGGGGTTTACTCGTACATTTCCATAACGGTTGAGGTTACGGTGTAGAAGTTGATAACGGAATTATCCTCTTGGTCGAGTGGGTTCCGGGGTAAGCAGGTAAGATGATTACTCTGCGGGATCTGATGAAGAACTGCGGGAATAGGAGGAGCTTCCACGCAAGTTAGTGGCGTAAAAAGGAAAGTCGGTTCTAGTACGTTACAATTGTGCTAATCAGAGGAGCGGTGTGAAATGAGTGACTTTAAATACTACTTTCAACATTTTCTCCCAATCGTTCTATTTCAATTCCTTTTAATTACCATTAATTCAATTAATTCAAGGAATTAAACTTTATCTGAATAATGAAGCTGTTGCCTGGGTCATATTTAAAGTTTCCTTAATTTTAGTCCTTATAGCTATAATGCAGGTATTCTGCACACTCCCCCAGCGAAGGTTGTCTTCAGCAAAGTTTAAGGCTGAAGACAAGAAATACAAACGAATAAACGAACAGTCTAACTAATTCAGTATAGTGAACGAAAACATATGTAAAATCTTTATACAGGTTACGCACGGCCGTTCTCGTACAGAGAACGGGTGCGTTCACGAGCAGTAACCGCAGCATCCCGTTTGGGTCGCTCGGCTGCATCTGTAGGAGAAACTTCTCTGTTAGGGACACGAGTTTCGTGTCTGTCACGATCATACTGTTCGTTAGGCAAGAGTAGAATTAGTGAAGAAGCATGGCGATACACTTTTTCGCCTGATGAACCCTTTTTCACTTCAGCCGCGGTAGTCTCTCCCAAAGAATTGGTTTCCGTTCTCGTCACGATACCTAAAGGGAAAGAACCTCTTTTCGTGTATTTTTCTGCTAACAGCACCACGTCTCCAGCTTGGAGAGGCCGATGAGCTACAGGCTCATACCGCTGTTTTCGATGAGTTGCTTGATTGATTAAAGTACGCAAGAATTCTGAATGATACGAGTCAAAAAAGCGTTCCCTGACAGCCAAGAGTTTACCGAAAACCTTTTTTATATCTCAAGTCCCCAACCACACGGGCTTTGGATTCAAGTACGACCGCAATAACAGCCTCAACCACCTCCTCTACATGGACGATCTCAAGCTGTTCGCAAGATCCGCTAGTGAGATCGAAAGACTTGTGAAAGTTGTGCACGAATTCTCCCACGACATCAGAATGGAATTCGGAATAAGAAAGTGCAGCCTCATCAACATCGTGATAGGCAAAGTCTCAGCAACTGAGGGTATCCATCTATAGAACGAAACAATCGAACAGATCGAACAAAAAGGTTACAAATACCTAGGAGTGCTTGAACACGACAACGTTCTGCACACCGAGATGAAGGAAAAGATCAGGAAAGAGTACTTCAGCAGAGTAAGGTTAATTTTGAAACCTAATCTCAGCGGCGGCAACATCATCAAAGCCATCAACACCTGGGCAGTACCGGTCATCAGGCACACCGCCGGAATAGTTAAATGGACGAAGTTCGAACAAAAGCAGCTAGATACGAAGACCAGAAAGCTAATGACCATCTTCTGGGCATTACATCCCCGATCATGCACTGACAGGCTTTACATTAAGAGAAAGGAAGGAGGAAGAGGTCTGCTTGAAGTGGAAGAGTGCATCCAAAGTGAGATCAGAGCACTCGGCCAGTACACGAGAGAGCACCAGGACCCATGGATGCAACTGGTGTGGACATCGAGGATCCTGAAAGAGGAAGAGACCTCAGACAGTTTCAAGGAAAGGAGGAGAAGAGAGCGACTCCAACAGCGGGAGGAAATGGCGCTGCCAGCCAATACCTTCCACAAACTCAAGAAGCAAAACCCGAGCTCACTTGGAACTGGTGAATCGAGGCGAACTCAAGAAAGAAACTGAGGGCATGATCCTTGCCGCGCAAGAACAAGCCCTCAACACCAAAAATAGAGCAGCTAAAACCACGTACGCCAGCAACGACCCAAAATGCCGGATGTGCAAAACCAAAGACGAAACCGTCAACCACGTGATCAGTGAGTGCTCGGCGCTGGCGCAGAGGGAATGCTAGAGGAGGCACGACATGGTTGCAACAACCCTACATTGGAACCTGTGCAAGACCCACAACTTCCCCTGCGCTGACCGCTGGTACCAGCACGAGCCCAAGACTGTGATGGAAAATGACGACGTCAAGCTGCTCTATGACGTGCTCCACCAAACTGACAGGGTCATAACAGCCAGACGACCGGACATCGTCATCAACAAGACCCAGAAACAGATCAAGATCATCGACGTGGCAGTTCCGTACGACTCAAGAATCGTCGAAAAGGAGGCTGAAAAAATCCTCAAGTACCAAGACCTCCGGGTCGAGCATGCCTCAATCCACGCTGCCGCGCCGAGGTGGTTCCCATCGTGATTGGGACACTTGGGGCCGCAACAAACAATCTTGAAAGACATCTTGGTAGCATCGGCTGTGATAAAATCTATCCTGGCCTGCTGCAAAAGTCAGTTCTCCTGGAAACTGCCCACATCCTTCGCAAGGTGCTCGGATAAAACCCACATGCGAGCACTGAGCTGAACGGCAAACCAGACCCGAATCAACCCTGCAATCCCAACACGAAGCAGGAATAGTCGGGATTTCGGGGATGCGGAAGGGGAAAGAGGCGAGAGGGTAACTGCGTGACGTTCACGTGGACCTCCCTCCCTCTGAAGCCTGATGCATCCTCAAATGTGGACAATCACGAACCCAGGAGTGATGGGAGAACCTCAATTTACGTTACTTGAATTGCTAACCACGAAAACTTAGACTTGTATTGCTTTATTATTATTATTATTGAAATAGATCCACAGCCGAGTTGTTAAGGCTGGTGTAGGGCTGTCCTCGGGATGTTCCAGTTGGAAGTGGTGCATCGAAGGTTTTACGATTTTCTTCCTTCCTTTGCAGCCTTTGGTCCCTTTAGGCGAAGCGTTCCGGGGTGCATCCCGCACCCTGAGGACCACAGACTTCTTTTCTACTCTGTATTCGAGTTCCCTCGAGGTTTCAGAAGAGGGGTTCTCCGCGGCGTGAACGTCACGGCACTTCGCTCCCCTCCCATCCACCTTTCGGTCCCTCTCGTCGGGTGAATAGATAAGTATTCGGGAGAAAAATCTCCCTCGTCAAAGTCAAGTCCGGTTTAGGATCTTCGGGGTTTTGGGTTGAACCCGTCGGATCCTAGAGTCAAATTGAGGTTCTCCAATCACTCCTGGGTACGTGATTGTCCACATTTGAGGATGCATCAGGCTTCAGAGGGAGGGAGGTTCACGTGAACGTCACGCAGTTACCCTCTCGCCTCTTTCCCCTTCCGCATCCCCGAAATCCCGACTTTTCCTGCTTCGTGTTGGGATTGCAGGGTTGATTCGGGTCTGGTTTACCGTTCAGCTCAGTGCTCGCATGTGGGTTTTATCCGAGCACCTTGCGAAGGATGTGGGCAGTTTCCAGGAGAACTGACTTTTGCAGCAGGCCAGGATAGATTTTATCACAGCCGATGCTACCAAGATGTCTTTCAAGATTGTTTGTTGCGGCCCCAAGTGTCCCAATCACGATGGGAACCACCTCGGCGCGGCAGCGTGGATTGAGGCGAGCTCGACCCGCAGGTCTTGGTACATGAGGATTTTCTCAGCCTCCTTTTCGACGATTCTTGAGTCGTACGGAACTGCCACGTCGATGATCTTGATCTGTTTCTGGGTCTTGTTGATGACGATGTCCGGTCGTCTGGCTGTTATGACCCTGTCAGTTTGGTGGAGCACGTCATAGAGCAGCTTGACGTCGTCATTTTCCATCACAGTCTTGGGCTCGTGCTGGTACCAGCGGTCAGCGCAGGGGAAGTTGTGGGTCTTGCACAGGTTCCAATGTAGGGTTGTTGCAACCTTGTCGTGCCTCCTCTAGTATTCCCTCTGCGCCAGCGCCGAGCACTCACTGATCACGTGGTTGACGGTTTCGTCTTTGGTTTTGCACATCCGGCATTTTGGGTCGTTGCTGGTGTACGTGGTTTTAGCTGCTCTATTTTTGGTGTTGAGGGCTTGTTCTTGCGCGGCAAGGATCATGCCCTCAGTTTCTTTCTTGAGTTCGCCTCGATTCACCAGTTCCAAGTGAGCTCGGGTTTTGCTTCTTGAGTTTGTGGGAGGTATTGGCCGGCAAGCGCCATTTCCTCCCACTTTTGGAGTCGCTCTCTTCTCCTCCTTTCCTTGAAACTGTCTGAGGTCTCTTCCTCTTTCAGGATCCTCGATGTCCACACCAGTTGCATCCATGGGTCCTGGTTCTCTCTCGTGTACTGGCCGAGTGCTCTGATCTCACTTTGGATGCACTCTTCCACTTCAAGCAGACCTCTTCCTCCTTCCTTTCTCTTGATGTAAAGCCTTTCAGTGCATGATCGGGGATGTAATGCCCTGAAGATGGTCATCAGCTTTCTGGTCTTCGTATCTAGCTGCTTTTGTTCGAACTTCGTCCATTTAACTATTCCGGCGGTGTGCCTGATGACCGGTACTGCCCAGGTGTTGATGGCTTTGATGATGTTGCCGCCGCTGAGATTAGATTTCAAAATTAACCTTACTCTGCTGAAGTACTCTTTCCTGATCTTTTCCTTCATCTCGGGGTGCAGAACGTTGTCGCGTTCAAGCACTCCTAGGTATTTGTAACCTTATTCTTCGATCTGTTCGATTGTTTCGTTCTCTAGATGGATACCCTCAGTTGCTGAGACTTTGCCTCTCACAATGTTGATGAGGCCGCACTTTCTTATTCCGAATTCCATTCTGATGTCGTGGGAGAATTCGTGCACAACTTTCACAAGTCTTTCGATCTCACTAGCGGTTCTTGCGAACAGCTTGAGATCGTCCATGTAGAGGAGGTGGTTGAGGCTGTTATTGCGGTCGCACTTGAATCCAAAGCCCGTGTGGTTGGGGACTTGAGTCATTGGAACCAGTGCCAGCACAAACAAGAGTGGAGATAGGGAGTCGCCTTGAAAGATTCCTCGACGAATATTGACCTCTCCCAGCTCAGCGTTTGCACACGTGAGCTGGACCTTCCAGTTAGGCATGGCAGTTGCGATCAACTGTCGTACGCTGCTCGCGACTCCGTACGTCTCCAGACATTCGAGGATCCATGAGTGAGGAACCATGTCGAAGGCCTTTTTGTAGTCAATCCACGCCATGCTAAGATTCTTGCGTTTAACTTTGGCGTGGGTCATGATGAGTTTATCGAGCAGAAGATGGTCTTTCGTCCCTCTCGTTCCCCGTCTACATCCCTTCTGCTCGTTAGGGAAGTAGTCGCGGCTCACTAGGTGCTGATACATGCTCTCGTAGATCATGCCAGTGAGAATCTTCCACATGACCGGAAGGCATGTGATAGGTCTGTAATTGCTCACCGCTGATCCTTTTTCCTTGTCCTTCTGTATCAGCACCGTCCTTCCAGTTGTCATCCAACCTGGAACAGTGCCTGATGTTAAGCATCTGTCCAGGTTTTCTACCAGCCTTGTATGGAGGGACGTGAAGGTCTTGATCCAGTAACCATGAACCTTGTCTGGACCGGGGGCCTTCCAGCTCTGAGTTTTTCTCATTTGCTTTTGTAATCGCGCCGCCGTTATCCGGAGGTCTTCGTCCGGGTTGGCGTCTTTGGTGATCACTTGGAGCCATTCAGCCTCGGCGTTATGCTGGACCTCTTGGCTCCAAATGCCGCTCCAGAAGCGTCGCGTAGCTTCGGCTTCCGGAACGTCCATTTTGTCGTTGCTGTGGCGTAGCTGTTTGTAGAATCGTGACTGGTTGGTCGTGAACAGATTGTTCTGTTGAAAGCCAGCGATTTTACTCTCATATCTGAGGATTTTGCTTCGCTTTGCCGACAGCCTTTGTTTGAGGGTTTCTTCTGCAGTGGTATTTACCCTAGAGTTCTGCCATTTTGTTTCGGCAGGTCATTCTGCCACGTCTTCATTCCGAAATCCAGCTTAGATGTTTCTGGAGCTCATCTATGTTTTTCTGGATTCGGTGTTTCCACGGGGGATCTTTCTTTCCTCTCGGCCGGTTGGTTTTCGGCGGAGGAGCAAGCTCTTTGGAGACTATGAACGCTCCGACCAGAATCAGGGTGTTAGTTTCTGTGATGTTCCTAGTCTTTATTCTGCCGATGAGACGATTGATCTTGGCAGTGGTTGCTAGGATCTTCCCCGATGGGACGTGTCTGAGGTTCGGTAGTTGCTCTTTGAGGTATGAGCTCTTTTTTCCTCATGGGTTAGGAGGTTTTTGAGATTGATCTCTCTTATCTGGCTCGCCAGCATTTGCTCGGAGTGGTTGGGAAGGCCTAAGTCGACCCAGATTTGCCTCATGCGTTTGCGAAAGCCTCTGGTTTGGGGGTCGCTTCTTAGGTAGCACAGCCAGAGGGTTTTTCTGGCTTCCTTCGTCCACTTTTTTCCAGGTTGACGTCTGTTAATGGGAGGCGGCGAGGTAGGAGGGGTCATAGTCTCCAGTGACCGGTCTGCCGCTCTCCTTGGATTGCTTGGAGGAGTCGCCGTCGAGTGAGCCGTGCCCCGCACGGCTTCACAAGCAACTGGAGACAGCTCCTGTACTGCAGTTGGGTTCGTAGCGCGTTGACGACCGGGTTCGCCCGAAACATCCGGTCCACTAGTGTGCATCGGGTCGAGCTCCTCTAATGTCTCGATGACAATTAATATGCTGAATTCACATTTTAAATACAGATTGGAAAATTCTAGCGAAATCCGGTCATTATTCATGCCGAGATTTTAATGTGGAGAGAATGTTTTCGATCTCTCAGCAAATTAAATGCCTATTCGGAATTGAGCTGAGCTTTATTGAGTCAGCATTCATTCTCTGAGAAAATTTAAATGATAATGAGAGACTTGTTCTTGTTGGACATTTAAATCATCGACTCAAAGTTTTAAGAATGTTTCCTTGTCATTAACTAAATAGTAAGATTCGGTACAGGATCGCTCTGACACTAAAGGTGTTTCTCAATTTACTTTATTCAATCATTCATGTACTAAATTTTGCGCTTTAACCATGCTAATCTTCTCGTATTTTTTTCAATTTCAGGTCGCACGGGTGCGAGCGGTAACACAACATCTTGTAACACGGTAACATGGTACATGTACATGGCCGCGCGCAGTTTACCCGCAGTTCACCCAATTATCCCATAATACTAGGTATAATTCACCTTCGTGAAAGGGAAGGAGAACAACGGTGAACCATTGATAAGGTGAACCATTGACTTTAAACGGTGAACGGTGACAGTATGTAACACGATTCATGCTGCTGTGCCAGCAAAGAAGCACAGCGAGTACGGGTGAGTCACGTATTAAACACGTGACGTGTTACGCACTAGGCTGTGCTGTGTCCGGCCAAGACGGCCTGAAACCAGCTCATGTCAACACCAGCACCTGTCAACAAACATAGATGGCCTTGACGGCAGCTCAGCTTCGCGCGCAGTCAAGAAATTATTGAAATTCACCTTCGCGCGCAGTGATTTCAAAAGAGTAACTTACTTGAAGATTTGATTTGGTGTTAAATTGAAAATGAGAGTTTACCTTTTACAGTGTTACGTTTACCATAAATGTAGTGTTTGAAATTGATTAGTGATTGTTCCTTTTTTTTGTTGGGTGTATAACTAACCCGAATTTCATATAATCGTATACTCGATGTGTTATACGACCACGTAATTAAGTGTTGTAATAACGAGTTCTAAGGTACTACGTCATTTGCGTTCTGCCTGTCGATTGACTTGACAAATGTTTTAAATCTAATATGGTGAACAACTTCGATGTGATGGGAGAGGTATCGACCAAATTTAGTAGTATTGAAAATATTGAACTTAATTTGCCGTTATATATAACTGTTATTCATTTTTCCTTGTTTAGATTTTCACAACGTTTTCATAAATTATTACGTTTTGTAGCAGACTTTCTTCAACTGTTTGTTTTTATTTTAAAGTTTCTGCGATGAACCTACGGGATAAAAGTTTTATTAAACCCATTGGATTGTTGATGTGAACGAAACCGATCTGTACCGATTTTTCTTTTTTCCTTGTTGGTTTACTTGACCCAGTTCTTTTTGATGTTTTATAATCGTATAACCTATATAATCACTATTTAATCTAGTTCTCGCTATGTAATATCTATTTAATCATGCTAATGTTGTATGTGCTCTACGCTCATTATGCGATCGAGCGAGTGCAACATGTTTGGAGAAAACGATGGTGTTAACATTTGTAGTTGTGCGAAATTTAATTAATGGATTTGCTTTAATTCTGTTTAGTTATTATTTCGTTATTAATGTTGTTTTTGGACTTATTTGAAATTTGAATTTTTGTTTTTATCCGCCCGAATAATATTTTTTTTATTTATAATTGAATACCTATCCGGGTAAAGGGGGGAGGTATGTGCGCCAAGCGCCATCCATGCCCCTCTTCCCCCGTGCACCTCAGAGGTCTTATAAGCGGTGAGCTCTTTAGGGCCCGCGCATTTGGTTCGCGTCCCCACCTGTACAGCATCCTACCAGTAAACGCTGCTCTTCTCCATTGTTATCTCTAACCTCTGTCTGCCTGCATACTAGTAGCGTGTGGCTCACTACTAGCTCCCGGGGAACTTACCCTGCCGGACGAGACACCCGCAATTGGAAGCTGGCGGGTCCCATTCACGTCGTTGAGGGGGTGTCTGAACGCGCGCTTCCATACGGTTAGTGATTACCCTCAACCAGCGGGGACAGTTTGGTCGGCGTCTGCTTATTCAGTATTCGCAGATAACCTATTTGCATAGGCCGTCCCCCCCATCCGCCAGCGGGGGGATGCCCTCCTGAGCGGATGTCAGCCGCTCAGGGGTATTATGATTATTATTAATAACACAAATAATAATAATAATAATAATAATAATAATAATGATAATTATTATTAATATTATTATTATTATTTTTATCATTATCATTATTATATAAGAAAGTTTTAGCCTCCCTTAACCTCGACAAAGATGTTCTAAGAGAGGAAGGAGGAAGGCGCCATTCAGTATGGAGTTGAGGGAATGCGGAATCTATGCACAAGGTGCACAGAAACAGGAAGCTAAGAAAGAAGTTCATGAAGCGAGAAAAAATTGAAGAAGAAAGTAGAAAGTGCTGAAAAACAGGACAGCAGTGAACCGAAAAAAGATGGTCCGCAACGAAACAAAAACCTATTCTATTTTAACAAAAAGGAAGCCTACCTAACCTTTAGCTCGGGCCCTCACAAAGACCCCCTGGGAGCGCTAATTCCCATAGATAAAACAGTTGTATACTCTTGAGGGGAACTTGTATTGCTTTACTTTTTCAGACAATAATCAATTTAATTACTTGTTAGAATAAAAGTGTTTCTTATTACCACATTTAATTCTTTACAACGTAATTAGCAAAGTTTTATGCGGTATTTCGTTAAGGAAACTACAGCGGGTACTGCCATAAAACTCGTTATTAGAAACTATCATAATTAAAAGCGCTTTCTCTTAGCATTGTTTGAAACCTTTGTGCTTCTTGAAATAATTAGCATTGTCAACATCACGATATCTTCACCATAAAAAAGAAAACGTCTAAGAATAAAATTTAGAAGAAATACGATTTATCTTACGTATAATTCTTAGGTATATGATTCACGATTTATCATTTCCATTTCATGTTACTTCTTATTTTATAAATTTCCGAATGATGATTAAATTCATTGGAATGTATTTAGAACTAAAAAGAAATTACACCGATTTCACTCGTGAATATAATTTCTCAATGTAAAATCTTGCATAGATAAGAATAAATATTCATGTCCTCTCAGTTTGTAGCACTTCTCTTCTGAGAGAGATAGACTGCTGGGACTGTGGTAATGTGTTTGACTTGTGTCTGGTATTGAATAATGAAATAAGAACATGCGTATAACAATGGCATGGTAAAAATACATAAATGAACACAAGTAAACGCAGCAATGCATTTATTCTGCATTTCAGTAAAGTCTTCAGTTTCAATGTTGTGAATATTTCTGGAAAAGCATGAAATTGAAAAAAATATGTGAAATATAATTTCAAGCTTGATGCATTGTACGCCACAATGTCAGAGCATACGTTTCATTGCGATAGATCAATGATATTTGTATGGCTGTAAACAACAGATGGCCGTCCTCAAATACTACGGCCATTAACCAACTTAGAAGTTTGCGCCCTCAAATTATAACTGGCCGGCTCAGCATATTACGTCCGAGCTCGACCTTGCGTGGTTAAGAGTGCGGAGATGAGTTAAAAGGCCGAACCGGCCGACTCGCCTTTAATTCATACATGATCGACTGTCTCGTCTTTAATTCACCGGCGACACGTCCTTGATTTTCAATTGGGCGGGACCTTACATCTTCCCCTGTGATGGTCAATTCTGAAGTAAACAATACGAGTAGCACCCCCCCCCCCCCCTTCTCAAAAAAAAACATTCAGCTTCAGTAAATGGTCAAAATGATTGGCCTATCGTTAAGAAGCATCTCCAATCAATTCTTGAACATATAGTTCTTGTTCGTATATTTTGTTATAGTTACATAAATCTCACTAGTTCCCACACGCTATGAGTAACCACTGCATCAGTCAAGTAAAAGTTCAAATGAAGTGTCCTAGATTGAATTGAGTTGTACGAGTAGAATGAAGTTCCCTTAGTTCCCACAAGTGGTCACATCTCAGCCTGTACTTTGTGGTATGTAGTTCGCAGCATTAATTGCTACCACTTGTGATAAATCAATTTATAAATGTTCATAAGATATTACTCAATAAGCCAAAATTTCAGAACGCGCACTGCGAGAGCCTATTTCAATCACAGAAACTAACGCTGAATAACGTGAATTGTAGATGAAAATCATCATGACTTCCTCAAGTACATTCTTCACGACAACAATTAAGAAAAAATCTAATAAAATTTGTCCATTCAGATTAGATTATTATTTAGTTTAAGTCTCCCTATCCGCAACAAACGTGATCTAAAGAGAGGAAGAAGGAAGGCACCATTTAGTATGGAATTAGGGTTAACGCGGAATCTATGCAGAATGGGAATAGAAATAATAAGTTGAGAAAGAAGTTCATGAAATATGCGATCTCGAGGTATAATCCTACTCTAGCACCTCTTTACGGACTAGATTGTACCCTGTGGCTTTTAAGACTGCGGCACAAATACATAAAGTCCAGTTATGGGGAGGAACGCGTGGCGGCCTTAAATTCTCTGTAAATTCTCTAACACTCACGACAGGTCATAGCCCAAATGTCGCGACCAAGTGTGCTTCAGGGCGCCTGATGAAAAAATGGTTGGCCTCCTATTAATCATTTTTGTTATAGGTGCTGTGGAGTTGTCAGCGGGAGGGTACAACGAATTCACAATTTCTGGATATAATTTCTATGATATTGAGTCCTGTTTCACTGGTAGTAAAAGAACTGATCACACTGCGTGCGTTTCGTGATAAACACCTAGTTGGCCTCTGCTTCTTCGTTGATTTGAAGCGGAGGATATTTCACGCTTACTCTGTAATTTTATTTCGCGCGTAGAACTACTTCCATGCATAGAATTACTTCGAAGCATGGAAACGAACTCTATTGCCTTGAAAAAATACATTAAGATAATGTACCTTGGTATACAGAGGTAACCGATTGTTAAGCTAGCACAGAATATGTTATTGTTTAATGGCCAAAGGAATTAGAGGTAACTAGTTATTATAAGAGTTCACTGGTTATTTTAAGAGTAAATAGCTGTCATGTACTTTTTATCCAGCGTTGTCTCAAAATAACATTTTGAGAGCAAAATGTTGTTTGGCTGTTGAACTTAGACAGAGTGTAATAATATTTCAAAAGCGTTTTATTTGTGGATTATTTTGCGAAGTTTTTGTATTTACCATTGTGCAAAATATTTCCGTTATTTTGGCACTCATACCATGAGCATCAGCATTTCATCAGAGAGATTAAATTTAAGTTGAAGTGTGCTCATGTTCACACCTCACATAATTGAAATTTGGGCATAATTTTAGATGTGTAGTCGCGCATAACCGGAGAAGATCTGTATGCCGTGATGTTGTGCAGACTGTTCGGACGGCTCGTCGAAGTCTTCATCAGACGACCTGTACAGCTGCAGCTCCGTGCTGGGGTCGTACTGCCCCAGCCTGCCGCCGCCTGCCACGCCCACACCGCGTCCCCGGGCCCTCACACTCTCCAGGTCCTCCTTCAGGAGATGGGGCAGCGCGCGCTGTAACCTCCCCTTCTTTAGGAACAATTCTCAGTTAGTCGCTTCATTCGTTGTAGTCTTCCTATGGCAATAAATGGGTTAACTTTACTTGCCTTTATTGTGTGCTGAATTCTGTAGAGTTTATTAAACTCTGTTTTATTGCTCTCACCACAAACCACCATACTGGAGTGGTTGGTTTCCCCAGGCGTTATTCAGTATCTCTTTATTGTTCGAACCTTTGCTTTTTGGGGGAAAACTTCTCAGCAATGAGGGATGACTACATTTTTCCTACAATTATCGACTGGTTGGTGTGAGGGAAAGAGCCGTGCATTGTAGAACATCGCTTCCGAATGTCTTAAATTGTTGGCCTCTCGGCTGTCGGTAGTTAAAATTATCGGGAGTTATTTTAATACTTCTTGGCGCTAATATCAATGAAAATGATCTCTCTCAACGCAAGAAAACCAATTAATTTTTGTTTTTTTTTTAAATAAGAGTTCCATGAGAAGAGTAAACTTAGTTTTTATTAAAGCTAGTGCCTTACTGGAGAATTTGCTTTTTCCTGTGTGCGGTGCATCTCAGCGACAATCTCATTGTTTGGAGTGATTTGTGCCTGTCATTTGTGAGCTCGCGGCAAAAGTATATCGAGATTTTGTGAAAAGTATGCTAATGGAAGGCTTCAATTGCCTTTTTTGAAAGTGTTGAACCCATTGGAAGCGCACGAGCTGTCGCTGTAGTCAAACGCTGGTCTTCAATTATAATACAATATTTTCCTGCAGAGGAACTTCGGCCGCTTGGTTCTTAGACTTTTTATGCTTATTTTTTTATGCTAGAAAATTCAGCTCAGGAGCTTTTGATTTTTTCTGAGTTGGAGCAGCAGCCTGATCGAGAGCACCGTAACCTCAGAGTGAGGTTGCGGTGCTGGTATAGGACACGGCACCCCCAGTACCGGAGTAAGTTCGATTTAATAATTTACAATATGTTAAGAGAGGCTATGAAAAGCCAAGTTTGGCTGGGAATTACTGGCAGAAGATCTGTACATCGCAAGTGGAGAGGATTTCAGCGTTACTGTCTTCACAACTTCTGTGCAACTTTAACAGGGTATTGGGAAAAATTGAGAATTTCACCATGAACTAAATTAGGAATGGTTTTCAATTTGAGATAAAATCTCCTCATTAGTAGTAGAAACTTTTCGTCCCATTTTTTTGTTAAGTAATTTTATACCCTACTTGCCGTAAAAGGTGACTGAAAAGGTTCCATAATAGGTGTCGTTAGCGAGTGGCGAATGACCCTTTTTTTTGTTTCAAACAACATTACTCGCATGTTACCTCTCAGAGGCTATTAGTGATCAAAGATTGCAGGCGTGTTTATGACTAGTGGCGTTAACATTTAGTACGAATTCTCTTAGAACTCTTTTCTTTTTTTGTTATCACTTTGTAGCATTTGCGTTGGTAAATTACTTGTATTGAGCGTTTTCTCACTGTTCTGTACAGCTTGACTACCACTAGAAAACTGGGATTTCTTTTTCTTGGCTTACTTTTCTGCATTCAATGTTCACGAGGCTTCGATTTATTTTGTGACTGTTGGGAAAAATGTGGCTTCTAGAGAACTCTGACTACCTATGACATTGTTAGTTATTTTTTATGAAATGAATTTCAAGTGTAGAAGTGCCTGTGGAAGCGAGTGTGTTTCTTCATGGAGTTTTTGTCCATTAATGGTTTTATAATTTTGCAGTAGAAAAAATTTGTTCCAAAAAAGTTTGAAATAAAATGCAGTTCATGACCACCGTTGAGTTCAATAAGCATCAACGTGTTGATTTGTGATCGTCAGGAGTAATTTTCACTTTTCAAAAATAGATTCGTTTCGTCGTCAAAGGATATGAAGGTTTAGTACATAGTGCCCTAGAAATTAACACACTTCAGATGAGTGACTTGTTACCACTCGTCAGCTTGCATTAACTTTCGTACGCGTTACCTTCGAGTTCTCATCAAGTGGATGCTGGCTGATAACATCGCATAGAAACACTTCTCGTTGTCGGCAACGATTTTTTCATAATTGTTTAGCCAAAGTTCCTTGTCTTGATGAGTGCTTGACTTTCTAATGAAGCACCCTCAGTTAGTGTTGCAGTGAACAATCAGCACTATTCGATTATTCGTTTCGTTGAATTGTTTCTTATTTAGCATTGTCGCTGCTTATTTTTTCAAACAGCATTGGATCTGAATATGCAGCAGGGAATGTGATTTATTCTCTAACCTTCATTGAAATCCAAATCCCTGCCTAACTTTTCAGTGATTGTGATTGCTGAGAATCTCTAAGAATAAGCAATTTCTGTCCCAGATACTTGTGAACTGGACATAGTTATCTTCCGACCTTCATAGTTATATTGAGCTCCTATGATGGTAGTGGAGGGATTTTGTCGGCTGCGCGAGAGTTCTTTTATCGTCGGTGCAGTATTTTATGTCTGTCTTAGTAGTAATGCTTCGTGTGATCTCTCGACCAGAAAGCGACGATGTGAAGCGGAATGTAACCGTCTTTAAAAGAAATTGACACTCGTGATTGTGCTACAACGTTCATGTTTTCAGAAGCTCGGTTACCTGATACGAACCGAGGAGCTTTCTTCCTTAGTAAATTTTGTTCAGTTTGGCTCGTGTACTTGCTGCAAATTATGAAAAATATAATATTCTTATGTCACATGAAATTTTTCTACTCACAACCCAACAAAATCATTTTTGAATCCTTGTGATTAATAAGGATTTACAATAAAATTTACAATCGAAATTGAAAATTGTGGCTCGTTATCTTTTTTGGACTCAAAAATTACTCGAGTAGGTAAAGCTTTCACTACTTCAGTTTTTCGTAAGGCTACTTTTACTGGGTTGGGCATGAGTTTCTACAGCAACTGTAACAATAGTTTCAAAATTAATGCGATTAAAACCTTGTTAAATCGTGTCTATAACATTTGTTCTAGTTTTGTGGATCTTCCTGCTGAATTTAATTTTTTAGTCTCATTTTTTTGTAAAAACGGATTCCCTTCCTCTATGGTTCATGCTCTTATTAAAAAAATTTTAGCCAAGAAATATTCCGGTATTAATGATGTCGCCGATTCGGTGCAACAGCTCTACTGCGTATTTCCATATTTTGGTGATTTTACGAGCAAGATGTCCCGGGATATTGAAAACCTTTTTAAACACCACTTTCCTGCGGTAAAATTAAATGTAATTACGGTAAATCTGCTGCGAGTTGGTTCTTTCTTTCGGTACAAAGATAGGATTCCTAAGCGGATGCGGGCATCCCAGGTATATAAATTTAGTTGCGTACAGTCTACGTCTGGCTACGTCGGCATGACGACGCTGCCTTTTTACGTTAGGATTGCCCAGCACCGCGGAGTTAGCTTTCGTACCGGGAGACCTTTAGCTCAACCTCCTCATTCATCAATCCGCCTTCATGCCGAACAGTGTAGCAGCCGTATTTCCGAGGATAATTTTTCTATTTTATGTTCTGCTCCTAACGAGTTAGATTTGCGCATTTTGGAATCCCTTTACATTGCAAAAGAGAAGCCACCTTTAAATAGTGCCAATAGTTCATATCCTTTAGAAATTTTTGTATAATTTTTTTTTCTAGTACTGATCACTTTGTCACTTTTTCTTACTGTCGTCATGAACTAACCAATTTTGTTTTTTATGCTTTCAGACTTACTGAAGATGGAGCTGGTCTCCGAAACGTTTAAAACTGACTAATTAAAGATTTTTATAATTTAGTTTCGCTAAATTCTATTAAAAATGATACCTATCCGTGCTGTATTCTTCGTCTTTAAATTCTTAATGATAGTCCGACTAAGGAGTGTTAATTTTACGGAATTGATAAGGAGACTTGTTGCCCACCTTATTTCTTTTCTTTGACGTTATCAATATTTCTGTTTACGTTGACTAGACCGGGTAGTGGATTAGTTCGTACTGAAAAAAAGTTTTGGAGGTCCGTGTGAAGTTATGGATATTGCCTTATTTTATTTTTCTAAAGAAGTTGTTGATGATTTTTATGTACAGGTGTTAAATCCTTGTGAAGTACAATTTCTAGAGTCATTTGAGAGAAGTTCTTCTATTTACTGGTCTCGTCCCTTTTTGCTCCTGTGTCCGGTGTTATGAATCACTTGACGTTCCGTTGGCCTTCAACCGCGCCTTCAAATATAGTTTTCACTGCCATTCGCCATACATTATTATGGTGGGACCAAAGACGCCTTTCCTTCACTGGAATGTGGCGTTTACTAACACATCAATATCAGTGTGCCTCGATAAGTCTTGTATTAACCTCGAGTAGTCCTTCAGTAAGTGGAAGCCCTGAAAATAGGATGGTGCTATACCTTAGCTTTACCTGAGGCAGCTGATGCCATTGAGCCTGTCTTGATATTATTTTGTGAATAGTTTTAGCATATGTAAGTAATCATGAGACAAGGTTAGTTTTTTCTTAGCCAGGGAAGAACTCGACCGAGTCTCCGAATCCGTTCGTAGGATACGAACGCTTGCTGCGTTTCACGAACGTACTAAAGATTTTTTTTTTGAGCCGTATCTTCCCCTCAAATAACTTAGTATATTTGTAATAAGCCTTTGCGATACATTGGTTATTAGAAGACGTCGCTGAAGGTTGACGCCATTCATGCAGATTTAATTTTTTCACAGTCATTTTTGAGAAATACGAGCTTTCAATCTTTAGTGCGATGCGTTAACTTCTGTCAATTACTTGACCATAAATTTATCAGCAGGTAATGCACCTAAATGGAACTTGGTTGCGGTAGCAGGGAGCGCGTTGTCGCAAGGCTACGCAGTTGTGTGTCTGCGAATGACATTACTAAATAACTTTCTAACTTGCCAACTTATAACCTAGTTAATGTAATTTAAACAATTTAAACAATTCAAACAATTTATTTACCACAGGTGATACAGAGGTAGAATGTTTCTTAAGTCTAGTACAATGGTCAAATTTGAGTATAGCTACCTGTGGGCCCGAACAAGTTCAGCGACTTCAAGGGCATCCTATCATCACGTTATTCTTAGGTGTACAATAATGTTTAACCTAGTTCACTTAACCTAGTTTCGCATAAGACTGATCATTGAGATAATTAACTCGATATTTTATGCTGTATTTTACAATATAGGTCAAATCGGCTATATTTAACAGTATGTTCGATAAAACGATTCAAGAGCAGACTGAAGATCGGTTATGTTACCCAAAGCAAGTTACATTATTACATTATCATTAGTTACATGTAGGAGGCAAGATTTGACATGGTGATCTTACACGACTAGTATTCTGATAGGAAGTGAGACTCAAGATGTCTTTTGAAAACTTTGTACGAATTACATTTACGGATCTCCGCAGGTATAGAGTTCCAAGTTTTGGTTCCAACGAAGAGTATACTGTGTTGCGACCGGGCCTTTGAAAAATAAGGAAGCATGAATTTACTTCTATTTCGAGTTAAATGGTCGTGATGACCAGTTTGCGCAGTCAATAATTGTCTTTGGCTATTGTCGCCATCATTTCTTAATGTTTTGTAAATGAAATTACAGCTGGAGATTTTGTAGAGATCCGAAAGTTTAAGTATTTATAAATTTTTGAAATAATCATTTGTGTGAGCATTTTATTCTAGGTTTTTTACCGCTCTGACAGCTCTTTTCTGCAGAGTAAAAATTTTGTTGGTTTTATTTTTATCAGTTCCGTGCCATGCTTCTATTCCGTATTGCAAGTATGGAGAAATGAGCGTTCGGTAGAGCATTTGTAAAGCTGTTTCAGGTAGAAAATTTTTAACTTTATTTAGGATTCCGATGGATTTTGATAATTTAGAACTAATATGAGTGATGTGCTCTTTGAAGGTCAGATGTTTATCTATTATGATGCCCAGAAATTTACATGAGTTGGTTTCTTCGATTTCACCTTCGCCAATTTTAATGCATGAGAGAGATACATCTTCCTTGCATGAGAATGTAATATAATTTGTTTTATCAATATTAAGGCTTATTTTATTAGCTTTGAGCCACGATGAAACCTTATGAAGTTCATTATTTATACTCTCCACAATCATAGAAGGATTTTGGTTCGGAAGGACCGCAGCAAGCGTACTTTCATCGAGAAAAGGTATGAATTTGAAGAATGATGTAGATTTTACAATTTCATTGATAAAAATCAGAAACAGGAGAGGCCCAAGAACAGATCCTTGTGGAACTCCATGGCTAATTGTCTGTGGGTCTGATTTTGCGTCGTCAATGACAACGTATTGCTTCCGATTTGTTAGGTATGATCTGAACCAATCATGCGCAATCCCTCGAATGCCATACCAGTGTAGTTTCGAGAGTAGTATTTTATGGTCCACACAATCGAATGCTTTTCGAATGTGAAGAAATATAGAGAAGACAGGCTTTCCTTCATCTCTATTAGAATAGAGCAATTGTAAATGATTTAATATAGCCTGTGTTGTTGATTTTTTAGAGCGAAAGCCGTATTGTTTATCGTAAAGAAATATCTTTTGTTCAAAATAAGAGTACACTTTTTTATACACAATCTTTTCGAATACTTTGCTAATAATTGGTAGTACGGAGATAGGTCGATAATTGTTTACACAGGTTTTTTTCACCACTTTTAAAGATAGGGGTTACTCTAGCAACTTTGAGGGAGTTCGGGAAAGTGCCTAGTAAGCGAGACTGGTTAATGATATTTGATATCAGCGTGGCTATAATGTCAGCAATAACTTTAAGTACTTTAGTCGGAAACGTTTGTAACCCACTCGAATTATTTTTCATGTTGTTTATGCACGTAATTACATCGGAGGAGTTTGTAGGCGTAAAGAAAAAGGAGTTTGGTTCTCGACTATGATCTATAAATTCCAGGTGATCAGTAGGTTCACTTGGAAAACCATCAGCTATAGTTTTCCATACGTTTACGAAGAAGTTGTTAAAGTGATTAGCAATTTCTTTCATCTCATGGTATTTTACATTATCTTGAATAACATATTCAATTTTCTTTTTATCGGCATTATTCGGTTTACAGCAAGAGTTGAGGAGATGCCAAGTCTTTTTAACGTCAGTTTTGAATTGAGTAAACTTGAGCGTAAAGTAGTTCTTTTTTGATGTTCTTATCTGGTTTGTTACATAGTTTCTGAATCGGTTATATGTTTCTCTAGATATTCGCCCTTCGCAAAGGAGGGCTAGGTACGCTTGACGTTTCTTTATATTTATCACGATGTCTATAGTAATCCAGGGCTTTTGTTTATTTTTCGGGGTAACTGTACGAGTTACAATTGGGCAACACTGATTGTATGCGATCATTATAGTTTCAGTCAACTTTACTACTGCTTCATCAATGCTCGTAGCATTATTGTTTTGTTGAGAGATGTGCAATGTAGGCATTGATTCCTCTAGAAGGGTGCGCATTTCTTCAAGATTTGATTCGTTTATTTTACGATATGAGTAAGTTTCAGCCCGTGCCTTGGTGCAAGCAATATAGACATTTTCCTTAATAAGAAAAACTGGGAAGTGATCTGATAAGTCAGAAGTAATTATTCCAGCAAGAAAATCACTTGGGTCTGTCATAAAGATATTGTCAAGCAGCGTAGCACACTCTGAGGTTATTCGTGTAGGCTTTGTAATGATCGGAAGGAAGGATTGAGACTGAAAGGTTGTTAGGAAATTAGAGATTGGTTCATAGCTTTCATGTTTCAGTAGATCATAATTGAAGTCACCGCATATTATTATGTCATTGTATAAGGGCCGATTGAACTGAGAAATAATACGGTTCAGCTCATTCAGGAAGGATATAGGACAGGCTGTAGGAGGCCTATACACCGTTCCAAGCACAATGCGTTTACCATCTCTAGACAGTTCTACGAAGAGTGGTTCTATATGATCCTGATTCATTGTTGCATTTGCTATGGTTCTCGAGTCTATGTGGTTAGATATATATGTGCTGATGCCTCCGCCCCGCTGGTTTTTTCTTAGCGAATGGTAACTATGATAATTTTCAAATCGAATCATGTCTTTAGTCGAGTCATCTAGCCAGCTTTCGGTGAAATCACGTCTAGGTTATATTTAAGTTCAGTAATAGTACATTGTATCTCTTCCAATTTTGGATAGTTACTTACAGTTCCAACACAGGAGTGAGCAATCTCGGTCAGTTATTCGTATAGTTTCGTTGAATTTTGATATATTAGTATACCTACACTCTTGAGAGTCGTTTAGGTTTGGATATATTCTGTTCAAATGATTGAGATCTGGGTTGATTTCCTCGAATATCTCAGGGTGATCAGTCATTCAAAATTAGTAAACAGTAAGAAGTAGGTACTATAGAGCTTAAAAACGAAATACATAGTCAAGCTTTAAGGGATATTACTGTCTGAAAAAACTAGCTTAGGAAGTACGAGAGCATAGAGTATAAAAAAAATCTAGTGCGATTACGTGAGTACACATAAACTCTGTCCATGAGCGAAGAATATTTTTGAGTTCAATATCACAACATTGGTGTAAACAGGTTGCTGCATGAGGGCGTTTTTACAAGTTCACATACAACAGGTAATAAGTTTTACAGATTATAAGATTATAAATATTACTGACGTCCATTGAAAAAACTAAGGTAATTTTCTGCGCATCTCTCTATTTATGATACTGAAATACTGCGTAATTTTACAGCTAGCAAATGCCTGTTATTAATCCCCGACTCCCTGTTGTGCATGTGTCTTCATGTTGGAGTTCTTGGGTAGGCAGTTGGAAACGAGGGATAACATTTCCTACATGATGTTCACATTAATATAACTTTTGTGTACTGTCTCACTGTGTTCTTTTTGTAAATAGCTAACTTTTCTGTACGTAACAAATACTGTTAAGGAGCTCGCCTTATTCAGCAAATATTCTGGGAGGTAAACTGAGTGCACTTAGTACGTGTTTTCCTGTGTAATTCTACCTGCCATGTGCTTGCTCGTCATTTCGTGTGCATTCTACTGTACGCTCGTCGGTGGAAGTTGCTGATACCGAAGCCTCAATGTTCGAAGTAGCAGCCAATGCTGGAAAAATGAATGCCCGCGTAGTTACTTTTCCTTTTGAATTTAAAGCAACTCGACCGGGAATTCATTGTATACTTGTACTTTTCCTATTCAGGCAGCTCTCTACTCCATGTCATGTGCTCATGTGAAGCTACATGCTGCGTTGGATAATTGAGGAATGTAATAATGTAGAATTGCTCATAGTTTGGGACCTCGTAGAGCACATTTTCAAGGATCGCCGATGCATTCTGATGAGGAAGCTTAAATCGTAATTTACCGCTTTGACGGCTTGCTTGTTAGCTTATTTTGAGGCTCCACTTTCTAGAGAGGTTCATCATCTAATCATCTAATACGAATTTTAGACTCGATATCCGAGGGTGAGTGTAGAATTTTTCGTATCTCTGAAATTCGCGAGATGTTCTCTTATCGTTGGCAATGATAGTAAAGGCATCAACCGGTTCAGTTTATTCAATATTTTGATCACGTTATTGACTGTTGATGCATTCTTCCGAACTAATTTGTCACCTCAAAAGTATACTTCATTTGGCTTTATGGCTGGGATCGAAATATTTTTAGCGAAGCGGGAGTACTGAAAGGCAACGGCTGCGTTCATACTTAGTATACATGTATACTTTCGTAGGAATGGACAATAAATTAATTATTCATACATTGTTTTTCTTGGTTTTTATTTCACAATTTTCACACCGGTGAAGACCCCGTGAGTTTTACTCTAAAATGTCTAATTTTAAGTGTAACCCTATTGTACCTATGTGAATTAGCGCTCCCAGGGGAATTTTGTGAGGTCCCGAGCTAAAGGTTAGGTAGACTTTCTTTTTATTGAAATAAAACAAGTTTTTTGTTTTGTTACGGACCAACTTTTTTCGGTTCACTGCTATCCTATTTTGCAGCACCTCCTACTTTCTTCTTCAACTTTTATCTTGTTTCATGAACTTCTGTCTTAGCTTACCTAATGAACAATGAGATACCTGATATCGCACCAGTATGCGAGTTTTGCAATAACTCAACACTAACTGTCAAACACCTAATCATAGAATGTGAAAGTCTCATCAATAGTAGAAATTGTATAAAGGCTTGCCGAACGCTACAACAACCTACCGTCGAGACGGTATTGATACGCCAATTGGACGTCAAGAAATTGATGAACTATCTTCGTGTGATAGATGCTTATGCCCTAATTTAAATGTTTCTGTAACTTTGTTTTGCAATAGACTTACCTTTCACGATAAGCTCTTAAATTGATATTTATTTCGCAAATGACATGCGTAAAGGGGAGCAGTAAAGGACCCGTATCCGTGCTTTAATGTTGGTTGTATCAACACCTCTAATTATTATAATTATTCTGTCTTAGCTTATTGTTTTTATGCACCTTGTGCGTAGATTCCGCATTCCCTTTGGCTCCATACTAAATGGTACCTTGTGGTGGTGTGTGGTGATGTTTGGCTGTGTGGTGGTGTGTGGTGATGTTTGGCTGTGTGGTGTGTGGTGATGTTTGGCTGTGTGGTGGTGTGTGGTGATGTTTGGCTGTGTGGTGGTGTGTTGTGATGTTTGGATGTGTGGTGGTGTGTGGTGATGTTTGGCTGTGTGGTGATGTGTGGTGATGTTTGGCTGTGTGGTGGTGTGTGGTGATGTTTGGCTGTGTGGTGGTGTGTGGTGATGTTTTGCTGTGTGGTGGTGTGGGGCGATGCTTGGCTGTGTCGTGATGCTTGGCTGTGTGGTGGTGTGTGGTGATGCTTGGCTCTGTGGTGGTGTGTGGTGATGCTTGGTTTTGTGGTGGTGTGTGTGGTGATGTTTTGCTGTGTGGTGATGCTTGGCTTCGTGGTGGTGTGTGGTGATGCTTGGCTCTGTGGTGGAATGTGGTGATTCTTGGCTCTCTGGTGGTGTGCGTGGTGATGCTTGGCTCTGTGGTGGTGTGTGGTGATGTTTGGCTGTGTGGTGGTGTGTGGTGATGCTTGGCTCTGTGGTTGGGTGTGGTGATGCTTGGTTCTGTGGTTGGGTGTGGTGATGCTTGGCTCTGTGGTCGTGTGTGGTGATGCTTGGCTCTGTGGTGGTGTGTGGTGATGCTTGGCTCTGTGGTGGTGTGTGGGGATGCTTGGCTTTGTGGTGGTGTGTGTGGTGATGTTTTGCTGTGTGGTGGTGTGTGTGGTGATGTTTTGCTGTGTGGTGATGCTTGGCTCTGGGGTGGTGTTTGGTGATGCTTGGCTGTGTGGTGGTGTGTGGTGATGCGTGGCTCTGTGGTGGTGTGTGGTGATGCTTGGCTCTGTGGTTGGGTGTGGTGATGCTTGGCTCTGTGGTGGTGTGTGGTGATGCTTGGCTCTGTGGTGGTGTGTGGTGATGCTTGGGTCTGTGGTGGTGTGTGGTGATGCTTGGCTCTGTGTCGTGATCTACCACGACGTAACGATCTTTCGAAAGGAGGGACGCCTCAATAATTCGAAACGATTCGAATCAGCCTGAGGAATGTCGGGGCCGCTGGCGGTTACTCATTTCTACAACTTCGCATCGACTTCAAGAACGACGTTAACTTTCAGGACTGCAAGCTCAGCATACTCCGGGTGGCAACAGCGGCTGGCCTGACGACAGCATGGCCAGAGCCACCATCGAAAACTGTAGCTGCATGTCATTACTGTTAGATGACTCAATAAGCTGCGGCAAATTTAATGGATATTGTCCTTATTTAAGGGAAGACCTAGAGTTAGGAGGGATCAGATCGTCATCATAGAACACCGAGCTGCCACAGAGAGAAGCTGCTATCCATAGGTTAACCAGCCTTCGGGCTCGGTTTTTGTCTTTGCTTTATAATGTAAACCAGTGTAAATTACGTACATCTCTTTAACGTAAATCTAAGCAGTCACGGAGCACTCGTTAGTCATCATCCTGGAGTCAATAGCAACTAAGATGAGTTCTATTCTGTGCATATTGTAGTGTTCTCCCCCAGGCTGCAACACGCTTCGGGCAGACTTTGAGCTATCTTTTTCGTGATAGGATAGCCCGAAGCGAGTGCCTGAGGTACAACCGTATTCGGCAGGATATGGACAACACGGGGGTAACACGGTAATTATATTGGTGACTGTTAGGTACACGGAACACGGACCATTACACAGGGCCCTTGGTGACTACTATGAGCACTGTTCGTTACTCGTAAATTACGTAATGATTGGAACACAGCACTAATACGTGATGGTTGAAATACAATACTATTCGAGAAGTACGTAATGATTGAAACACAATCCTATGTGAGAATAGTACAAATATGTGGTGATTGAAGTACAATCCTATTCGAGAATGACATAAATTGAAACACAATCCTATGCGAGAATAGCACAAATACGTGATGATTGAAGCACAATCCTATTCGGGAATGACGTAATGATTGAAACACAATCCTAGGCGAGAATAGCACAAATACGTGATGATTGAAGCACAATCCTATTCGGGAATGACGTAATGATTGAAACACAGTCCTATGCGAGAATAGCACAAATACGTGATGGTAGAAGCACAATCCTATTCGGGAATGACGTAATGATTGAAACACAATCCTAGGCGAGAATAGCACAAATACGTGATGATTGAAGCACAATCCTATTCGGGAATGACGTAATGATTGAAACACAATCCTATGCGAGAATAGCACAAATACGTGATGATAGAAGCACAATCCTATTCGGGAATGACGTAATGATTGAAACACAATCCTATGCGAGAATAGTACTAATATGTTATGATTGAAATACAATCCTATTCGAAAATGACATAAATTACGTAATGATTGAAACACAATCCTATGCGCGAATAGCACAACTACGTGATGATTGAAGCACAATCCTATTCGGGAATGACGTAATGATTGAAACACAATCCTATGCGAGAATAGCACTAATACGTGATGATTGAAATACAATACTATGCGAGAATTACGTAATGAATGGAACAAGCACCAATAGCGGGTAACGTCCGCGAGGACGCTACTTTCGAACGCAGCGGCGAGACGTGATGATTGGTGCTACGTCGTGCGACCGTTACGAACAGGTCAGCTGGTGCTAGCGGGGCGCCGAGACGAGGCTAGTCAGCTGGGTCGGGCCCAGCCGCCACGCGGTTCACCGTTGTAGCTGGTAAGTAGCTGCGGCGAGGCTAGCCGGCCGGAGCGGGCGAGAGATGTCGTAGAGCGGCTTGGCCGACGACGCCGGCGCGGGGCGTTGCAACGTGACTTTTTTAAGGCTTTGAAACACCTTGAAGCGTCAAGACGCTACTAGGTTTAAGACCTTGCAACACCTTGGGGCGTAGATAGGCAGGGCCGGTCTCCGGAGCTTGGTGCAGGTACGCGAGAGACAAAGTCGATCTCGGAAGCTAGATGCAGGAACACGAGGCTGGTGCTGGAGATGTGACTTGAACGAGGACGAGGGCTTGAGTGAGAGCGAGCCTTGTTGGGGTCGCCTTATGTAGGCCTCGAGTGCAAGCCTTGAGTCCGGGCGTGAGTCCTGATTGGTCGCGAGTTTGTGGGCCTGTGGTGCTGGAGGCAGGAAGCCGTTGTAGCTTACGGGCACCTTTTCTCATAGTCGCGAGGCGGCTTCTCTCAGGTCCCGTGTTTGGTTGACTAGGCGCTTCGGGTCCGGAGGTGCTCTGGAACGGATGCGGTTGTAGTCTGGAGGCAGCTTTTCTCAGGTCTTGTGGAGGTCCGCGGCTTGCCGCTGGGATCACCACAGGTGTCCCTCTCCTGTTTTTTTTTTTTTTTTCTTTTAAAACACTTAGTACCTCACTGGTGGTCTGCTTTCTCTGCCGTATTTAGTGAATACTGCCTGTTTTGCTGTTTCAGGGATTGCTGTGTCTGTTCCAGGGAACGGAACTCCCTCGTATACTGCGTAGTTTGTTGCTCTCGGTGCCTTAGCCTGTTGTTGAGGTTTATCCTCGATGGTGGGTAGGTACGCTGCTTTGACCCTTTCCGTCGCGATGTTAGCTTTTTTTCCTTGTATATCTACGGTGATGTAGTTTGGTGTCCTTTGGAGCACGGGAAAGGGACCTGCGTAGGGTTTCTGTAAGGGTCTTCTGTGCCCCCCGTGTTTCACGAAGACGTTGGTCGCCTTGTATAGAGCGCTCGGGACATTGGCTTTTTGGGGTCCCTGTTGTCGTGGCAGTATTGGCTGCAGGTTTGTCACTCGTTTTTTTAGGCATTGTAGAAATTCTCTGGCGGGCCGGTCTCCTTTTTCTTTCTCGGGTAGCTCTCCTGCGAGGCGCAATGTTTGTCCGTATACCATTTCGGCGGGGGAGATGTTTGCGTCCGTGTGTGGCGTGGCTCGGATGTTAAGCAGTATGAGGGGTAGTGCGTCTGTCCAGTCTGCGTCAGTGACCGTAGCTTTTAACGCCTCCTTCAATCTTCTGTGCATCCTCTCCACCAGTCCGTTGCTCTGCGGGTGGTACGCTGTCGTTCGCTGTCTCTCAGCGCCCAGCGCCGTCAGCAAGTTTTTCCATAAGTTAGACTCGAACTGGACGCCTTGGTCCGTGATGATTGTTGTTGGAGCGCCGAATGATGCTACCCAGTCTTTTAGGAATGCCCGTGCTGTTGTTTCTGCCGTACAATCGGCCATTGGGGTAGCGGTGCACCATCTGGTGAAGCGGTCAATGCACGTCAGCAGGTACCGTTTGTTTTGTGACACGGGTAGTGGTCCGACGATATCGATGTGTATCGTCTGGAACCGTTCCTTGGGTACCGGCATCTTCCCGGGCGGGCATTTGGTGTGCCTTATTATTTTGCTTGTCTGGCATGGAATGCACTCGCGTGTCCACTTGCCGACGTCTTTGTTGAGTCCGGGCCAGATTACTCGCTGCCTCAAGAGGTCCCTTGTTGCTTGTATGCCGGGATGACTCGCCCCGTGGAAATGCTGAAATACGTTCTTTCTGCAGCATTCCGGGATGTATGGCCTCCGTAGGCCTGTTGACACGTCGCACCAGAGGGGTGGTTTACCGGTCTGTCTGATTATGGGGCGTAGTTTGAGCGCGTTCTTTGATGCTGGGTGCAGCAGTTCTTCTAATTCTGCGTCTCTGTTTTGTTCGGTCATTATTTTGTCGTAATTGATCGCGGGTCCTTTAGGTATTATTGTTGACACCAGACGTGATAGCGCGTCTGCGACCGTGTTGTTGTCGCCGCTGATGTGCTTGATTTCGCAGTCGAACTGTGAGAGGTAGGAGAGCTGTCTTGCTACCCGGGGGCTGTTGCCTTCCGTGGCTTTTTGCAGGGCAAAACAGAGCGGTTTATGGTCTGTCCTGATTTCGAAGCTTCGGCCTTCCAAAAAATGCTCGAAGTGTTTCACTGCGAGGAATATCGCCATTAGTTCGCGGTCGTAGGTGCTGTATTTACGTTGGGTGTCGTCTAGTTTTTTGGAGAAAAATGCTACGGGGCGCTGTTCTTGCCCGACTTTCTGTTGTAGTACGGCGCCGACTGCGGTTCCTGATGCGTCTGTGATTAAGGTGCTTTTGCCTTCTGGAGCGGGGTGCGCTAGCAAGGTGAGTTGCGAGATCTCGCGTTTTAGGCTAGTGAACGCTGCGTCTAGTTCTGTTGTCCAGTTGATAATTTTCTTCGAGTTTTTGGAGTATCCTTTTGTCAATCCGGTCAGAGCTTGCATCTTTTCTGCTGCGGCTGGGAGGAATCGGTGGTAATAGTTGACTATTCCTAGGAATTGTCGTAGCTTTTTTACTGTTGCTGGTTGGGGAAAACTGCATATTTCCTCTATTTTCTGAGGGAATGGTGAGATTCCGCCGGCTGACACTCTGTGTCCGAGAAAGTCTAGCTCGGGCACTCCGAAAATGCACTTGGCGGGGTGCACGCGCTGTCCTTCTCCTTGTAGCCGTTGGAAGAGTTGTCGGAGGTGTTTTTGGTGCTCCTCTGCGTTTGCGGACGCTATCAGTATGTCGTCGATGTATGCCGTTACGAAGTCCATGTCTCTTGTTACCGCGTCGATGTATCGTTGGAACGTTTGGGCTGCGTTCCGCAGCCCGAATGACATCACGGTGTATTCGTACAGCCCAAATGGTGTGGTGATGGCCGTTTTCTGGATGTCCTCGTTTTTGACGGGTATTTGGTGATAGGCTTTGACGAGGTCGATTTTGGAGAAGATTTTTTTGTTATGCAGTTTGTAATGGAAGTCTTGACAGTGTGGTATTGGGTAACGGTCAGGTTTGGAGCTTGCGTTCAGTCGTCTGTAGTCTCCGCAGATTCTCCATGCCCCGGGTTCGGCTGCCTTTGGTACCATGTGCATGGGTGATGCCCAGGCGCTCTTCGACGGCCTGATGATGCCATGTTCCAGCATTTCCTTGAATTCTTGTCGCGCCGCTTCCAATTTTTCCGGAGACAGTCTCCTTGGTCGTGCATATACTGGGGGTCCGGTTGTTTCGATGTGGTGTTCTACGTCGATTTTCTTTTGTGTGTGCCGGATGTGTTGGGAGGTCGGTAGTATTCCGGGGTATTCCTCGTACAATGTGTTGAATTCCGGGGCGGTTTGGTGTTCGATCCTGTGCACTCGTTGGCTTCTTGAAACGACACGTTTGCAGGGTACTTTGGTTCCGGAAGTTTGGGCGTATAGGCTTGCGTTTGCGGTGTCGACGCTTAGCTGGTGTGCGGCGAGGAAATCCATGCCAATGATCGGTTGTCCCACGTCCGCTTCTATGAAGTTCCAACTTACGGGCCATAGGGGGTTGAGCAGGATGATGCGCTCAGTCGTCCCGTAAGAAGCTATGGGGGTGTTGTTGGCGGCGAGTAAGTCGTAGGACGGGGGTTTGAGCGTGTGTTTCTTTTTAGCTGGTACTAGGCTGACGGCTGAACCGGTGTCGATGAGGTATCGTACGTTGCCGGTGTCTGTGACGTACATTAGCTCGCCTTTTTTTGTCTGTGCGGAGACTGGGGCGTTTACCATTCTCCGCGGTCGTCGTTTCCCGCGAAACTGCAAGGTTGGGTACAGTTTCTTGCTCGGTTACCGAAAGTTTGGTGGTAATAGCAGATTGCTTGGTCCTGCTTGATTCTTGTATTGCTTCTGTTTCCGTACCTAGGTCCTGGGGTTTGGTTTCGCCAATCTTCTGCTTGCTTCTTGTTTTCATGTGGGCGTAAAGCGTTTGCCAGCATTTTCTTGAGTTCTGCTATTTCCTGTAGGGCTTTGTCAAATTCCGCTCTTGAGACGGTAAGAGATGGTGGTTGTTTGATGGCAGTTACGGCGATGGGTTCACTCATGGCAGTTTGGCAAGCGGTTTGCCTTGCTATGATCTGATCTGCGATTACTCTGTATTCTTCGTCCGTTTTTCCCCTGCCTAGTGCCTCGATCAGCGGTTGTGCTGTGATTGGTAGCTTTGCGAGGTGCATGGAACGGATGACGGACGGTGGTAGGGGTGCTTGCCTGCAGCTGTTCAGTCGTTTCATTTCGAGGAGCAATTCTGATGGCGTATTGTCTCCCATGGTAGTTTTGACGATGGTGTCGTAGTTTGCTTCCTCGTCGTGTCGCACGAAACGGTGCGTTAATGCGGCTTTTAATGCGTCGTATTTGTCGTTTGCCGGTGGGTTCAGGAGTATTTCTTGGATCTCGGATACGATGTGTGTTGGGAGTCCTCCTAGTAACGCTCCGAACTTTGCGCCGTCGTCCAGATTTGGTACTTGTGCGAGGAGCACGTCGCAATGCAGTAACCATCATTTCACATCTCCGCTGAATGCGGGCAACCGGATATCTTTCCCAGCCATGCCTCCTATTGCCTGCCGAATACCTCTGGGGTCAACCAGTGTAGTGTTCTCCCCCAGGCTGCAACACGCTTCGGGCAGACTTTGAGCTATCTTTTTCGTGATAGGATAGCCCGAAGCGAGTGCCTGAGGTACAACCGTATTCGGCAGGATATGGACAACACGGGGGTAACACGGTAATTATATTGGTGACTGTTAGGTACACGGAACACGGACCATTACACAGGGCCCTTGGTGACTACTATGAGCACTGTTCGTTACTCGTAAATTACGTAATGATTGGAACACAGCACTAATACGTGATGGTTGAAATACAATACTATTCGAGAAGTACGTAATGATTGAAACACAATCCTATGTGAGAATAGTACAAATATGTGGTGATTGAAGTACAATCCTATTCGAGAATGACATAAATTGAAACACAATCCTATGCGAGAATAGCACAAATACGTGATGATTGAAGCACAATCCTATTCAGGAATGACGTAATGATTGAAACACAAACCTAGGCGAGAATAGCACAAATACGTGATGATTGAAGCACAATCCTATTCGGGAATGACGTAATGATTGAAACACAATCCTATGCGAGAATAGCACAAATACGTGATGGTAGAAGCACAATCCTATTCGGGAATGACGTAATGATTGAACACAATCCTAGGCGAGAATAGCACAAATACGTGATGATTGAAGCACAATCCTATTCGGGAATGACGTAATGATTGAAACACAATCCTATGCGAGAATAGCACAAATACGTGATGATAGAAGCACAATCCTATTCGGGAATGACGTAATGATTGAAACACAATCCTATGCGAGAATAGTACTAATATGTGATGATTGAAATACAATCCTATTCGAAAATGACATAAATTACGTAATGATTGAAACACAATCCTATGCGAGAATAGCACTAATACGTGATGATTGAAATACAATACTATGCGAGAATTACGTAATGAATGAAACAAGCACCAATTGCGGGTAACGTCCGCGAGGACGCTACTTACGAACGCAGCGGCGAGACGTGATGATTGGTGCTACGTCGTGCGACCGTTACGAACAGGTCAGCTGGTGCTAGCGGGGCGCCGAGACGAGGCTAGTCAGCTGGGTCGGGCCCAGCCGCCACGCGGTTCACCGTTGTAGCTGGTAAGTAGCTGCGGCGAGGCTAGCCGGCCGGAGCGGGCGAGAGATGTCGTAGAGCGGCTTGGCCGACGACGCCGGCGCGGGGCGTTGCAACGTGATTTTTTTAAGGCTTTGAAACACCTTGAAGCGTCAAGACGCTACTAGGTTTAAGACCTTGCAACACCTTGGGGCGTTGATAGGCAGGGCCGGTCTCCGGAGCTTGGTACAGGTACGCGAGAGACAAAGTCGATCTCGGAAGCTAGATGCAGGAACACGAGGCTGGTGCTGGAGATGTGACTTGAACGAGGACGAGGGCTTGAGCGAGAGCGAGCCTTGTTGGGGTCGCCTTATGTAGGCCTCGAGTGCAAGCCTTGAGTCCGGGCGTGAGTCCTGATTGGTCGCGAGTTTGTGGGCCTGTGGTGCTGGAGGCAGGAAGCCGTTGTAGCTTACGGGCACCTTTTCTCATAGTCGCGAGGCGGCTTCTCTCAGGTCCCGTGTTTGGTTTACTAGGCGCTTCGGGTCCGGAGGTGCTCTGGAACGGATGCGGTTGTAGTCTGGAGGCAGCTTTTCTCAGGTCTTGTGGAGGTCCGCGGCTTGCCGCTGGGATCACCACAATATTCCCATTTAGCATGTTCGTACTGATCCTCCCTGTGCATAGGTTTATATAGGAGTATTATTTGTATTGTAAAATTAGGTGCGTTAAATTCTTTCCGTTAAATGTGTCATTTTCCATATGTAGAGATTAGGAAATAAATGATTGATGTCAACGCCTTATAAATTTCCCGTTATATGGGAGAAAAGTTGTCGAAGCTGTTGGAGATATATTTCATCACGCTACCATTTAAATTTATTTGTCATTTATATGCTCATTAACTATAATACAGACACAGAAACGTCTCGATAGTTCTTTGCTAATTAAAATAAAAGAATTGTGATCTTAATCACGACTATCAAAAGAGAGCAAAAATGACTGAAACGACGATGAGAAAGAAAGTGAACAACAGAAAAAAATAGCTCCATAACAAATGGCGGCTAGCGGTGACGGATTTTGACTCTTATTCTTTGCAATAAGAGGTAAATTTCCCTTGCTCACTCCCTTCGAAATAAATAATTAAAGCTCGAGCCACACCAAAATAAAATTGAATATTTTAATCTCTAACAGATTCGATAACGCATCTCAAACTGAACCCGTTACATAACTCGAAATTTAGGATGTACGTTGGGATATTTGTGTAATCTAATATTTCCTGTATGTGTATGCTAAAATTCTAATTCATTACTGTGAACCTATTATTTACAATGCATTTAAAATTTCCCATTTACCGTGAACCTTGTTGTTTTGATAGCCAATTAAAATTTATTTCATGTGTCAACCATTAATAGATGTGCATTGATCATTACGAGTGAACTCTTTTAATATGTTAAACCGTTGGATTAGGCTGGATCTGATAACCTAAATGTAATTTTTGATCTGAAAACATTCAATTACTAAATGCCAATTTTACATCACAAATCATTCAAATAATTATAACGTGGAATAACTGCACTTCAATGATTTGATTATGTGAGAATTAGGATATGACGCGGTAACATTTTATCATTCTACCGTGCAACCAACTCTAGACCAATTTTGTTTTTCGACTGCGCAGACAACAACGATTGCATTAGACTCCTCAAATTTCACAATTTATGTTGAATATTTAACTGGTGACATCTAAATTTGAATTCAAATTTCTATATTCCAAATGACACTATAAAAAAAATTCAAATAATAATTGAAAATTTACATTCAATAAAATATCTACTTGAAATACAATCTTATTCAAAAATTCATTTTAGAGGTAAAAATTTCATTTAATCAGAATAATATTAGTACGATTGAGATTATGCTTCCCTGGTCAAAAATTATATATATATTAAATAGTGTATGGTAAACGTGCTCATGCAAAGAATGTTTCATAGTATTTCATTTTTGATGTTTGTGTCTAATTACAATTACAATGCATAATTTTACCATGAATTCACCATGTTATTGTGAATTTTTTTGCTTGAATAAATGACTGTTCAGATGTAATGAAGAGGAAGGTTCAGGACTTGAGGCCGCTGGCTGTGTAATAGCAGGCATGAGCCCGAGCCCGGATGCATTTAAGCTTACTATTTGAAAACAACCTCGGCCTGGCTTGCTACCTTTCAGTGACTCAACGCCCTCGCTCTCTTGCAATTCAGTATCGCTCTACATTACTGCATTTCAAAGATTAATGACTACCTCTGTAGCACTCTGTTTCGCACAGCAGCAGCCTTGCTGTGGTATTAAGAAACTGGCGTGTAGAATTTCAACTAAGAATATGATGCTTAATACTTTAGATTTGCTGAAATATTTAAAGATATGAAAGATAGTAACGTGAATATATAGTAATTTCTCATTTAAAAATTTGAATTTACACGTCACATATAAATTTTCATTTTTACGATTTAAATAATTATACTTCATTCCCATCAAAATATTCCTTCATGAAAAGAACGTCTTGATACATTAAATTATCTCAACATTAGGATGATGGAATTTGTGAAATGTAAATTCGATCATTATAGACATACACTTGATATTATTTTAATCGCAGGAGTACATTGTCATGTACTACTAGATAAATTCTATTTCTCTTGCTGCGAATCATTTAGGTTATAACGTACTTAACGTGAATGTACCACTAGAAAATTCTGTTTTCTCTCGCTGAGAATCAAATTTAGGATATCTCATTTACAAATAATGGAGTAAAATAGGTTAAGTTCTGTATGCCCTTGTGTGAGCACAGAGAGGATAGTATGAACTTGACCAGAATATTGCGCCTCAAATGAGCACTTGAATGCAGTTACGGCGTTACTGATTTCACTCTTTTCTTTGAGAATATGGTGTGCTGTTCAGGCGCGTAAGTTACTTGTACGCAAAATAATCAACTTGGTACTTTGAGATGTAGATTTTCGTACGCCTCAATTATTGTGCGAATTTTTATTGCAGTGCATATAAATTGACGAGTCCTTCTATAGATGAATTAGATGAATTCTTTTTATTCAAGTTCATCTCTGAATTCGAGTTGTGCCTGCGTCTAGTTTGAATAGTGCAGAGAGCTTGAGTACTTCTCTGCCTGTGAAGCTGTAGTAAAATTAGTGCAACATATAAGGCGCACGATGCAAGCATTCGTAATGTTTAATTACGATTAGGGGACGTCTAGGTTCCGTAACTTGGGTGAGTTTCAAATTTTAACCCTTAATTCATAACCGTTTTGGTTTTCGTGGTTCTAACAAGTACAAAAATTAATTCATTCAATACACCTACACGATGCAGATCGAAACAGGGTACTGTGGTACTTAATTTAGCGTAAGATGTTGTTCGTGTTAATATTAGTAAATGTGAATTTGTCATATATTCTAATCTTTTGTTACGAATATCTTCGTATTCGTATCATGTTTCGGTAGTAGAATATGTGTAATGAATTACATTGTTGCAGTAATTCACATGATAAAAGTTAGCTTAAATTGAGTACTCAAATATCACTTTCACTAAATTAGTAAAAGTTCACGTAAACACAAATCAGGTTTCAGGGCCCAAGCAAGAATTTGTAGTTTGGAATAAAAATAGACGAATTTACCTGAACTGGTTCAGTTTCATTAGATATAAATTAGATATAAATGATTCTTCTTAGATATAAATGTTAGTTTAAGCCTCCCGAATAACAGCAAAGAGAGGAAGGATGAAGGCACCACTTAGGATTCCTTTAAAAGAACTCTGAATCTAGGCACAAAGTGCATTCCCACACAGGATCTCTTGCGCATAGGAACAGCAATATTTCATTAGAAATTGTAAGCAGCAACACATACTGAAAGAGTTGTCGCGAATCTTCCTTAGCTCATTATCCCATATTTCAGAACATCGCACAGCATTTTCATAGAACGCGCATATATTGTGATTGCCTCGATGCATAGAAATGTATTTGTGTATGTTTACGTGTTAGGTGTATGTATGTGCGTAGGTATGTATGGATCTCTTGCGCATAGGAACAGCAAGTTAAGAGGGAAGGCTATGAAGCAAGATTAAAGTTGAAAAGAAAAAGGTGTTGAAAAACAGGATAGCAGAGAACCGAGAAAAGATGGTCATTAACAAAATCAAAAACTTATTTCAAGAAAAAGAAGACCTACCTAACTCTCAGCTAGGGACCTCACATTTTCTCCCTTTGAAAGTAGTAATTGCCAAGGATAAAAGTTCTATCCTCCTATGGGGAACCAGAACTGCTTAGAATGAAGCGTCCACTTCGGTCTAATATGCTAAGCCTCGTTGGAAAATTTAACTAACGTGATAAATTCAGAAGAATGTTGGTCTAATTTAGTGAAAGTGATATTTGAGTACTCAATTTAAGCTAACTTTTATCATGTGAATTACTGCAACAATGTAATTCATTACACATATTCTACTACCGAAACATGATACGAATACGAAGATATTCGGAATAAAAGATTAGAATATATGACAAATTCACATTTACTAATATTAACACGAACAACATCTTACGCTAAATTAAGTACCACAGTACCCTGTTTCGATCTGCATCGTGTAGGTGTATTGAATGAATTAATTTTTGTACTTGTTAGAACCACGAAAACCAAAACGGTTATGAATTAAGGGTTAAAATTTGAAACTCACCCAAGTTACGGAACCTAGACGTCCCCTAATCGTAATTAAACATTACGAATGCTTGCATCGTGCGCCTTATATGATGCACTAATTTTACTACAGCTTCACAGGCAGAGAAGTACTCAAGCTCTCTGCACGATTCAAACTACCCAATTGAAATTCTGAGCCTTGTACAGATCGTTTTCAGGCAGTTATAAGCCAAGAGTTTAGTCGTTTTCAAGCAGTAAATTAGCCTTTTTCGGAGCAAATGTCTACTTATTTTAAGCCCTTTTAAACGGCTATTTCTGGGAATCAAAACGGCTAATGCAACGGCCATTTTGGGCTTCTCTACTACCTGAACGAGGCTATTCACGACCATTTTTGGCTTTTCCATTGCTTGAACGAGTCTCGTCCTGGCCTTTTTGGGCTTCCTTACTGCTTGATCAAGGCTAATACCGGCCCTTTTGGGCTTCCTTACTGCTTGATCAAGGCTAATACCGGCCCTTTTGGGCTTCCTTACTGCTTGATCAAGGCTAATACCGGCCCTTTTGGGCTTCCTTACTGCTTGATCAAGGCTAATACCGGCCTTATTAGGCTTCCGTACGACTTATAGTGGGCCTTGCAACGACCTCAAAGAGCTCCAACATCAGATTTTTTATACGATATGAAGAGTTTGTAAGGCCGGGTCAAGTGGCTGCTTCGCCTAGTGAGTTCCGATTTGAGGCGAGTGAAGCAGCGGACTTACGTTTATGCTTCTACGGCTGTAGGTATTGATGATAAGCGGCGGAGAAGTGGGAACTTTTTCTGAAATAAATTTACATTGGGATATATTAAGATTACTGAACATAGAAGGACTAGAATCGAGGTTTGAGGGGTAACTAGGGTAAAGCATTACAAGTTGAATGCTCAGCGTTCGACAACCCAAGTGTTCCAACAGTTATAAGCTATCATTCATATTTAATTTATATAATGCATTAATAAAGTGCCAATTTGATGTTATGCTCAGCAGTTAGCTTTTCTATCCTAGTTTTCATGTTGACTGGATTAATTATTTATAGTATTGTTGAAGATGTTTAACGAACCTTACCTAATCTAACTTAACTAAGTTAGGTTAGTTGAAATTCATTTAGTTCTTTACATTTACTGAAGTAATACGACTTGTACAACATTTACGATTACGAGTCTTTTTACAACCTATTACGCGTCCAAATAGAGGTCGTCGAAAAGGCTTGAAAACGACTTTAAACGACCCGAATGAGCCCGCAAACAGCCATTGACTAGACCTATAAAAGGCCAGTTGAATGAAGAGCCCTTTTCAAGCCCTAATAGGCCAAGTATAGGTAGGAGTCGGTTTGAAGTCATGATTTTTGGCCCTTTTGGGCCGTTTTCGACCTTTTACGACTAATTTACTACCTGAAAAGGGCGATAATTTTCAATTGGGTAGACGCAGGCACAACTCGAATTCAGAGATGAACTTGAATAAAAAGAATTCATCTAATTCATCTATAGAAGGACTCGTCAATTTATATGCACTGCAATAAAAATGCGCACAATAATTGAGGCGTACGAAAATCTACATCTCAAAGTATCAAGTTGATTATTTTGCGTACAAGTAACTTACGCGCCTGAACAGCACACCATCTTGAAGTTCCTCGTTTCACGATATTCTCAAAGAAAAAGAGTGAAATCAGTAACGCCGTAACTGCATTCAAGTGCTCATTTGAGGCGCAATATTCTGGTCAAGTTCATACTATCCTCTCTGTGCTCACACAAGGGCATACAGAACTTAACCTATTTTACTCCATTATTTGTAAATGAGATATCCTAAATTTGATTCTCAGCGAGAGAAAACAGAATTTTCTAGTGGTACATTCACGTTAAGTACGTTATAACCTAAATGATTCGCAGCAAGAGAAATAGAATTTATCTAGTAGTACATGACAATGTACTCCTGCGATTAAAATAATATCAAGTGTATGTCTATAATGATCGAATTTACATTTCACAAATTCCATCATCCTAATGTTGAGATAATTTAATGTATCAAGACGTTCTTTTCATGAAGGAATATTTTGATGGGTATGAAGTATAATTACTTAAATCGTAAAAATGAAAATTTATATGTGACGTGTAAATTCAAATTTTTAAATGAGAAATTACTATATATTCACGTTACTATCTTTCATATCTTTAAATATTACAGCAAATCTAAAGTATTAAGCCTCATATTCTTAGTTGAAATTCTACACGCCAGTTTCTTAATACCACAGCAAGGCTGCTGCTGTGCGAAACAGAGTGCTCCAGAGGTAGTCATTAATCTTTGAAATGCAGTAATGTAGAGCGATACTGAATTGCAAGAGAGCGAGGGCGTTGAGTCACTGAAAGGTAGCAAGCCAGGCCGAGGTTGTTTTGAAATAGTAAGCTTAATGCATCCGGGCTCGGGCTCATGCCTGCTATTACACAGCCTGCGGCCTCAAGTCCTGAACCTTCCTCTTCATTACATCTGAACAGTCATTTATTCACGCAAAAACATTCACAATAACATGGTGAATTCATGGTAAAATAATGCATTGTAATTGTAATTAGACACAAACATCAAAAATGAAATACTATGAAACATTCTTTGCATGAGCACGTTTACCATACACTATTTAATATATATATAATTTTCGACCAGGGAAGCATAATCTCAATCGTACTAATATTATTCTGATTAAATGAAATTTTTAACTATAAAATGAATTTTTGAATATGATTATATTTCAAGTAGATATTTAATTGAATGTAAATTTTCAATTATTATTTGAATTTTTTTTATAGTGTCATTTGGAATATAGAAATTTGAATTCAAATTTAGATGTCACCAGTTAAATATTCAACATAAATTGTGAAATTTGAGGAGTTTAATGCAATCGTTGTTGTCTGGGCAGTCGGAAAACAAAAATGATCTAGAGTTGGTTGCACTGTAGAATGATAAAATGTTACCGCGTCATATCCTAATTCTCACATAATCAAATCATTGAAGTGCAGTTATTCCACGTTATAATTATTTGAATGATTTGTGATGTCAAATTGGCATTTAGTAATTGAATGTTTTCAGATCAAAAAATACATTTAGGTTATCAGATCCAGCCTAATCCAACGGTTTAACAAATTAAAAGAGTTCACTCGTAATGATCAATGCACATCTACAAATGGTTGACACATGAAATAAATTTTAATTGGCTATCAAAACAAGAAGGTTCACGGTAAATGGGAAATTTTAAATGCATTGTAAATAATAGGTTCACAGTAATGAATTAGAATTTTAGCATACACATACATGAAATATTAGATTACACAAATATCCCAACGTACATCCTAAACTTCGAGTTATGTAACGGGTTCAGTTTGAGAAGCGTTATCGAATCTGTTAGAGATTAAAATATTCAATTTTATTTTGGTGAGGCTCGAGTTAATTATTTATTTCGGAGGGAGTGAGCAAGGGAAATTTAACTCTTATTGCAAAGAATAAGAGTCAAAATCCGTCACCGCTAGCCGCCATTTGTTATGGAGCTATTTTTTCTGTTGTTCACTTTATTTTCTCATCGTCGTTTCAGTCATTTTTGCTCTCTTTTGATAGTCGTGATTAAGATCACAATTCTTTTATTTTAATTAGCAAAGAACTATCGAGACGTTTCTGTGTCTGTATTATAATTAATGAGCATATAAATGGCAAATCAATTTAAATGGTAGCGTGATGAAATATATCTCCAACAGCTTCGACAACTTTTCTCCCATATAACGGGAAATTTATAAGGCGTTGACATCAATCATTTATTTCCTAATCTCGACATATGGAAAATGACACATTTAATGGAAAGAATTTAACGCACCTAATTTTACAATACACATAATACTCCTATATAAACCTATGCACAGGGAGGATCAGTACGAACATGCTTAATGGGAATATGCACAGAATAGAACTCATCTTAGTTGCTGTTGACTCCAGGATGATGACTAACGAGTGCTCCGTGACTGCTTAGATTTACGTTAAAGAGATGTACGTAATTTACACTGGTTTACATTATAAAGCAAAGACAAAAACCGAGCCCGAAGGCTGGTTAACCTATGGATAGCAGCTTCTCTCTGTGGCAGCTCGGTGTTCTATGATGACGATCTGATCCCTCCTAACACTAGGTCTTCCCTTAAATAGGGACAATATCCGTTAAATTTGCCGCAGCTTATTGAGTCATCTAACAGTCATGACATGCAGCTACAGTTTTCGTTGGTGGCTCTGGCCATGCTGTCGTCAGGCAAGCCGCTGTTGCCACCCGGAGTATGCTGAGCTTGCAGTCCTGAAAGTTAACGTCGTTCTTGAAGTCGCTGCGAAGTTGTAGAAAGAGTAACCGCCAGCGGCCCCGACATTCCTCAGGCTGATTCGAATCGTTTCGAATCATTGAGGCGTCCCTCCTTTCGAAAGATCGTTACGTCGTGGTAGATCACGACACAGAGCCAAGCATAACCACACACCACCCAGAGCCAAGCATCACCACACACCACCACAGAGCAAAGCATCACCACACACCACCACAGAGCCAAGCATCACCACACCCAACCACAGGGCCAAGCATCACCACACACCACCACAGAGCCACGCATCACCACACACCACCACACAGCCAAGCATCACCAAACACCACCCCAGAGCCAAGCATCACCACACAGCAAAACATCACCACACACACCACCACAAAGCCAAGCATCCCCACACACCACCACAGAGCCAAGCATCACCACACACCACCACAGAGCCAAGCATCACCACACACCACCACAGAGCCAAGCATCACCACACACCACCACAGAGCCAAGCATCACCACACACGACCACAGAGCCAAGCATCACCACACCCAACCACAGAACCAAGCATCACCACACCCAACCACAGAGCCAAGCATCACCACACACCACCACACAGCCAAACATCACCACACACCACCACAGAGCCAAGCATCACCACACACACCACCAGAGAGCCAAGCATCACCACATACCACTACAGAGCCAAGCATCACCACACACCACCACGGAGCCAAGCATCACCACACAGCAAAACATCACCACACACACCACCACAAAGCCAAGCATCACCACACACCACCACAGAGCCAAGCATCACCACACACCACCACACAGCCAAGCATCACGACACAGCCAAGCATCACCCCACACCACCACACAGCAAAACATCACCACACACCACCACACAGCCAAACATCACCACACACCACCACACAGCCAAACATCACCACACAGCCAAACATCACCACACACCACCACACAGCCAAACATCACCACACACCACCACACATCCAAACATCACAACACACCACCACACAGCCAAACATCACCACACAGCCAAACATTACCACACACCACCACACAGCCAAACATCACCACACACCACCACACAGCCAATCATCACCACACACCACCACACAGCCAATCATCACCACACACCACCACACAGCCAAACATCACCACACACCACCAAACAGCCAAACATCACCACACACCACCACACAGCCAAACATCACCACACACCACCACACAGCCAAACATCACCACACACCACCACACAGCCAAACATCACCACACACCACACAGCCAAACATCACCACACACCACCACACAGCCAAACATCACCACACAGCCAAGCATCACCACACACCACCACACAGCCTAACATCACCACACACCACCACACAGCCAAGCATCACCACACACCACCACACAGCCAAACATCACCACAGCCCCAGCGCGAGCAACAAGCAGAAGACAGCGTCAAAGATGCGAGCAAATTTAGTTTCACCGCAAGAAACTTTGAGGGCGCGTCAGCAGACGTTGTGTTCGTGTACAGAGGGCGCGTCAGCAGACGTTGTGTTCGTGTACAGAGGGCGCGTCAGCAGACGTTATGTTCGTGTACAGAGGGCGCGTCAGCAGACGTTGTGTTCGTGTACAGAGGGCGCGTCAGCAGATGTTGTGTTCGTGTACAGAGGGCGCGTCAGCAGACGTTATGTTCGTGTACAGAGGGCGCGTCAGCACACGTTGTGTTCGTGTACAGAGGGCTCGTCTGCAGACAGTATGTTCGTGTACAGAGGGCGCGTCAGCAGACGTTATGTTCGTGTACAGAGGGCGGGGCGAACAGACCGCGTTGATTTGACTTGCGTGGTATCGGGGGGGGGGAAGGGGGGGGAGGGAGGTCAGGGAAATGGCCAATTATGCTAGTATAAGTATATCGCAATTATAACTAGTAAACTCAAACTAGTCATAATTATAACCAGTATACCTATATGAAGTAAATTATACTAGTTTAAAATCGATGCGTTTTTCCCCGCCCTGCGCTACACAGCTCTGGTCCCGTGCCCTACGGCGGGATGTCAAAAGGATAAGAAGATTTCAATGTGAAGATATCCAGATAATTAAATCGTGTAAAGATAAACGGTATGGAGATAAATCATGTAAAGATAAACGGTATGGAGATAAATCATTTAAAGATAAACGGTATGAAGATAAATCATGTAAAGATAAACGGTATGGAGATAAATCATGTAAAGATAAACGGTGTGGAGATAAATCATGTAAAGATAAACGGGATGGAGATAAATCATGCAAAGATTAACGGTATAGAAATAAATCATGTAAAGATAAACGGTATGGAGGTAAATCATGTAAATATAAGTCCCGCCAGCCCTCTGCAACCTCAGTTACGTGTGTAACTGAAATGTTATAAATAAACGGAAGAAAAACTAAATGAATTGGCGAAAAAGTAAATAAACGGTAGAAGAACTAGATGAATAGGTGAAAAAGTAAATAAACGGTAGAAGAACTAAATGAATAGGCGAAAAAGTAAATGAACGAAAGAACAACTAAATTAATGAATGGACGAAAAATTAAATGAACGAAAGAAAAACTAAATGAATGGACGAAAGAGTAAAGAACGAAAGAAAAACTAAATGAATAAATGAAAAAGTGAATGAATGACGGGACGCAAGAATAAATGAATGAGAGGAAAACTAGATGAAACCATTAATAAAAAATGAACGAAGAAAGAATTAAATTAAAACGAATGAAAAGCAAGACAAAATACACTTCTTTCACGTATTGGTGTCCTCTCATATAATTCTCCGGTTAATGTTACTGAGATGCAACTAATCGAATTTCGAATTTTTTTTGCCTAAAACATATCAATTACATCGAAATAAACAACTTTTCTTCTATAGACTTTGTGGGAAAAATGAATATTTACAGAGTTATAGCGGTATGTTAATTTTCGACTTTGATGACAAATGCGCTCGAATAAACAGCTACTCATCGATTTTCGAAATTTCTGTTGCTTGAATCATGGTAATAACATCGAAATAAACAACTTTTCTTCTATACACTTTTTTCCTCAAATGATTATTTAACGAGATATATCGGTAGGTTTGGTTTCGTCTTTGATGAGCGCGCTGGAAGCGAGACGGCATTGCAGTGTTGTTGTCCGACGCGCTCCTTGAATTACTTCCGGCTTCAAACACTTGAGTTGTGGTCAGTAATTTACTGCTATGGCTCGTTAAATATTCATTTGTTCCAAAAGGTGCATGGATGAAAAGTTGTTTATTTCGATGTAATTACCATGATTCAGGCAAAAAAAAATTCGAAATTCGATTAGTTTCATCTCAGTAACATTAACCTATTCTCCTGAAAGCAACATATCCTGTCTGAAACAAACGGTTGGTTCGCGGCGTAATTGAAATGTAGAGTAAATTTAACCTCTATTTTTGCTTCTTTATTGTGCCTTAATTAACACTTAGACTCCAGCAGGTAAAACTGAAAGTTCAATATTCAATTCGAATTTAAAGTCAATTGTAGTAAACAATGTTAAAGATATCAAAAATTAATTGGATGGTGCCTTTATTTAGTATTTATGAAAATTCACTTTGCTACTATTTGTTGGTCAGCAGCATATTAAAAACTCGCTCAACGACCCAACATGGCGGCTCACGTCGCAGGCAAAGTGTTGCCCTCCCTTATTCATGTTTCCTTATTATTTAAAGGCCCGGTCGCAACGCAGTATCCTCTTCCCTGGAACTAAAACTTGGAACTCAATACCTGCGGAGATCCTTGAAAGTAATTCTGACAAAATATTCAAAAGAAATCTTGAGTCTCACTTCCAATCAGAATACTAGTCGTGTAAGATCACCAAGTCAAATCCTGCCGTCTACGTGTCTGGTCCTAATAATGTAATTTGCCATGGGCAACATCGCCGATCTTCAGTCTACTCTTAAATCGTTTTATCGAACATACTGGTAAATATAGCCGATTTGACCTATATAGTAAAATACAGGATAAAATATCGAGTTAATTATCTCAATGATCAGTCTAATGCGAAACTAGGTTTTTTTTTATAATGAAGGCATCTACGGATGCTTTATTTCCAATCAAGCCTGATACATATCACCTTGTACATTGGATTTTCAAATTCCTTATAACTAACGCCAGGACGCCATGACGCTTTCCCCCGGTCAAGACCGGTACCCATTTCAGACACCTGGGTGGAGTGGGGTATTGTGCTTGGAATTTTTCTCCTATACCCAACAGAGAAAACCGCCACTGCCAGCGCCGAGATTCGATCCCGGGTCTCCCGAACGGCGGCAGAACCCTCTAGCACATGGCTATGGCGGCACAAGTGAACTAGGTTAAGCATTTAAGTGAACTAGGTTAAGCATTTTTGTACACCTTAGAATAACGTGATGGTAGGATGCCCTAGAAGTCGCTGAACTTGTTCGGGCCCACAGGTAGCTAGATTCAAATTTGAACATTGTACTAGACTTAAGAAACATTCTACTCTGTATCACCTGTGGTAAATAAATTGTTAAAATTGTTTAAATTGTTCACTTTGCTTGACGACGAACCATTGTGAGACAAAACGAAAAGTCTTTAAACGTGCGTGTTCAGTTGATATCTAGTATTTATATTCCCGCAGAAGAATTAAATACTAATGAAATTCTCAAAACTTATGACGAAAATTACGACACCAATATATAATTGTAAAGTTCGTAAAATTTTTGTCTTTTTATCCAAATAAACATTTAGTTTCGATGGAGAATGATCTGTAGAAAATAGCGGTATCTGGCATGCATCGCAGGTGTATGCAAGACCGCTATTTTCAAGACTCGTGGCCAAAAGACCAAAAGACGCAAGACTCGTGGTCAAAATTTCAGAGGCTGCTAGTGAGATTTCTGAAATGCCAGACGTGTTTCCCAATATCCGACTGTTTTTAACACTTTTTATATAGAATATACAGTATAAGGGAAATAAGAGAATACAATACGGTAGTTATTGGCGGTATCTGGAATGCATCACAGGTGTATGCAAGATCTGGCGGTATCTGGCATGCAGCACAGGTGATCATGATAGAAGGGGGCAGAGGCAAGCTTTTGACACGAGCGCGGCCCGTAACACACAGTTGTTGGTGAGATCAGTGGTACGCTGTGCATTTTGCAGAACTGTGAAGGATGCTTCCCCTTCACAAACGTACTGTTACACACAAGGTCTAAAGCTTTTCACATTGGCCAATGTTGACTTTTTTCAATTGGCCAACTTGCGTAATGACCGTGTGTGTTAAAGGCATTGCAGCCTGTAAGGGTGATTCTGTCATACTAGTCTACATGAACCGTCAAAAATGACGGGATTTGATAGTTCTTTAAATAAGTCTCCAGATGTGGATGCCAAATAAATATATCCATCCCAACAGTAACCGGGGTTACAATATTCTTGTACTTGTGCTCTGGTAAAACTCGTATCACAGATACGGTCATTGAGCATCCTTTAAGAGCATGAAATAGAGACTGACTTACCAACCAATTTGATGCATTTCTTCAGATTCCCTCTGTATTAACAAAGGAGAAATTACGCGCAAAAAAAAATGTATGAGTTTAATTATTTACTTATGAGAATGAGAATGAGGTGAGTGAATGGTTCCCAGTTGTGACAGGTGTGAGACAGGGATGTGTGATGTCACCGTGGTTGTTTAATTTGTTTATGGATGGTGTGGTGAGAGAAGTGAATGCCAGAGTGTTGGGAAAAGGTGCGCAGTTGGTGGGACGAAATGGTATGTATTGGGAAGTGTGTCAGCTGTTGTTTGCAGATGATACAGCGTTTGTGGCTGATTCAGAGGAAAAACTGAGGAGACTGGTTACAGAGTTTGGTAGAGTGTGCGAAAGGCGGAAATTGAGGGTAAATGTGAATAAAAGTAAGGTGATGAGATGTTCAAGAGGTGGAGTGTTTGGAACTTTGGATGTGAGGTTGAATGGGGAAGTTTTAGAGGAGGTAGAGCATTTTAGGTACCTCGGGTCGGATGTGACTGTTAAGGATAGTATGGAAGTAGAAGTGAAGCATCGAGTGAGTGAAGGTTGTAAGACGTTGGGTGCAATGAGGAAAGTTTTTGAATGCAGGAGTTTGAGTATGAATGTTAAGAGGGGACTGTATGAAAGATTGATTGTGCCAGTTTTGTTGTATGGAGCAGAGTCCTGGGGGTTGAGAGCAGCTGAGAGGAGGAAGTTGGATGTGTTTGAGATGAAGTGTTTGAGGAGCATGTATGGAGTAACTAGAAGAGATAGGATCAGGAATGAGTTGGTTAGGGGGCAGACGGGTGTTATCAAAAAGTTGAGCAGGCGAGTAGATGAAAGAGTGCTTGGATAGTTTGGGCATGTTGAAAGAATGAATGTTGAGCGGCTGGTGAAAAAGATATATATGTCGGAAGTGAGTGGTCTTCGAGCGCGAGGTAAACCACGGATGAGTTGGATGGATGGGGTGCGACGTGCTTTGTATGAGAGGGGTCTGACTGTGGACGTGGCGAGAAGGATGGCTGCGGACAGAAGTGAGTGGGGGCAGTGTATAAGGAGGTAATTTTATTTTTGACGCGTTACTGGAAGCTGCCCGCGTGTGATGGGGTTGACCTGTCATGTGCGGGGGGAGGGGCTGCACTCAATGAAGCGGTCGGGGTAAACCAGCTGTGGCTGTCGGGCCTGACTGTGGAAGGTGGTTGTGCTGGGCTGCTGCTGATCCGGGCAGTTCAGGTGCGGCCAGAGCTGCCTCTCTCGCCTCCTAGTGACTGAGTGTGGTGATTGTGGCCTGCTGTCGGCTACCCTCCCATAGGGAGGATAAGCCCGGTATATGTATGTATGTAATTATTTACAAGTTTGAGGACACACCTGTCGCTTTATAATATAGTATTGATGTTTAATGTTACGCTCGCTATCGCTTGCGCAGGTGCTCCAGCTGCGCGGCGTCCAATGACCAACATCACCAGCAAAGTCAACAACGTGCCTGCTGCCAGCGGCGCCCCTGCAAAGAAGCCTGGTGTGCCGGCGCCTGGCAAAGGTGGGCTTGCGGTCTTCTGGGGGTGTAAGTCGATAGATTTTCTATGTTCCGGTTTGTCTTTCTTGCTGAGTGTATGTTTATCGCTAAATTAAATGTATGGATATAATTGATATCTATTAGTAACCTCACCTCACGCTATAGTACTAGCAAGAGGTGGATCTCATGCATTGTTTTTTTTTTGTCCCAGTTTGTATTTCTTGCTGAATATATATATCTTTTCCTTATCCCTGTTGGATCGACTAATATTGCTAATCACTGTTGGATTCACATCTCATTTTCGTCCCTGTTGAATCCATTTTTTCTATATCCTTGTTAGTCCCGTTCCCTTTTTCAGCCTTGTTGGATTCATTTCTTTTCATCATTTTAGTGCTTCATTTTTCATGCAAGTTAAATCCATTTCTCTTTTTCTCTCGGATTCACTTTTTTCCTTCCCAGTTGGATCCTCTTCTCCTATTTATGTGGCAGGACATTCCGCTGGTGCATTCTCTCTGATTACTCTATTTTGTTCACTTCAATTGCTTGTAGTAAGATGAAAGGGATCGGTGCTTGATTTTGTGCAAATGTTACAAAGCTTTTCATTATAATTCAAAGTGAAATGCTATTTCTGAAGATAAAAGCTGACTGTTTCGTAGTTGTTTCAATCCCTTATCTGAAATGTAAGATTTTTTCATTTCTTAAATTGAATTCACTAAAAATCTGCAAAATTAAAAAACACAGCACAACCATCCTAAGAATACACCTTTACAAACTTTTTTTACTAATCCATTCAACTATGATTTGAAGGGACTTGAGCAGACACGAGTTACTATTGCAAGCTAGACATTCCTTGCACATGTGACACATGATATTTGAAGACACGGTATCCTCTTTTTATTTTTTAGGTTACGAAATTCCGATGCCATTTCTAGACTACTGCTGTAATAGTGTTGGGAGCAGTTCAGATTAGGCAACGAAGCTGTGATGCCATTTCTAGACCACTACTGCAATGGTGGAGGGATCAGTATAGACATTTGCTCACACAATTTTCACTACAGGACGGAGCAAACGGCCTGCATGGGACATGAAAGGCAGGCTGGAGGAGGACACCGAGGATATGGTCAGGCAGCTCACAGAGCTGCGACAGAACGACATGGATAAGCTGTCTGAGTTCAACCTGAAGCTCAACGAGCTGCACCAGGAGAAGCAGAGCCTCAACTCAAACCTCATCCACACCAGCACTGCCAGCCAAGAAAAGCAGGCCCAACTCGAGGAGCTCCAGAGTTGGCTCAAGTGAGTCTTCTTTGGAATAGTTACAGTCGCGATCGGTCATGAGTTGTTGAGGGAAGAGCATTCAATGTGTTGTATGATTAGAGTTTACTGTTCCTCGTTTGAAAACTTCTCTCGGAGTCTTAGTTTGAACATACTTTTTCCTTTACGTGGAAACTTCCCTTGGAGTTGGGGTTTATGATTTCCAAAGAAGGCAGACTTAAATGTGCCGCATTCCTACAAATACTGTATCTTGGGTACACTGTTTTTTGCTTCACTACTTTCAATGTAAAGCTTTATGATGTGCGTGCTATTAGCATTGTCTTACGCATGACCTACTACTCTATCTACTTCAAAACTGATTTTATCGAGTTGAAACTTCTCAAACATGCACATGAACTTCAGATTATGCCACCATTACTAGTTACTATTAGGTTTAACTATGCAATAATGTACATTTGGTCAGTCGGATACTGATGCTGTGGGGTGTTAAAGCAAAATACAGTTTAACAGCACGAAAACTCGTGTAGAGTCGCAGTGAAGAGCTTGATTTTATTTCACCAGTGTCTGTAATTTTTGCATGGCCTAAGTGCTCTGCCATTTTACCACAGAAAATTCATAGATGTCATATTACCACATGCAGCCATTTTACCACAGAAAATTCATAGATGCCGTATTACCACATGCAGCCATTTTACCACAGAAAATTCATAGATGCCATATTACAACATGCAGCCATTTTACCACAGAAAATTCATAGATGGCATTTTACCACATGCAGCCATTATATCTCAGCAAACTGCTCAAGTGGCGCATGCGTGCAGGGAGCTGGAGAGAAGCAGCGAGGAGGAGCGGAGCAGCCTGCAGAGAACCATCAGGAGGCAGGAGGACGACCTGGCCAGCAGGGAGCGGTCCGTGTAGCAGCTCACTGCTGACCTCGACCTCAAAATAGACGAGATCACCAACCTCAAGGTGGATTTTATTAGAATGCACCAGCGCTGCTTTGCTAACAGTTGTATTTGTACTACCTCGTGAATGCTGATCTTTTTCTGTGTTTATTTGCACGACCAAAGTGCTGTTTTGTTAACATGCGTTTATGCTACCACATGAATTAATTACAATGCACAATCTGAGTGCTGCTTTGATTAATTAATACGACTACGTGAATGTTTATACTGTTAGCTCGGCTTGAGGTCAATCTCAGTGATTTATTTTTTCTTCAGAAAAACGAATATTTGTTTTGATCACACTTGCATTTCTCAAGGAGTGACTACATCATTTCTGTACATATACTGTCCTCCGAGGTGCAGACTGTGAACAGTTGAGATATTCCAAGCTTTAAATATACGTAGCTCTCCTCAGGAGATAGAGCTATAGTATTGTAGGTAACTAGCGCGTAAGTGGGAAGATGTGAGGTCATGAGTTTATGTTGAGGTTGGCCTTCCTCTTATTGAAATAGGTTTTTGTTTTGATCGAGAGTATATTTTTTTGGTATGTTGCTGTTCTGTGTTATAGCACTTTTGACTGCCTACTTTTTCCTTTTTTCATAACCTTCCTTTTCAGCGTAGTAACTACGTACGGAGGGGATTTTTTGTGGGAACATAAGTTGTGTATAGATCCTGAGTTCCTCTTAACTTCACACTAAATGGAGCTTTAACCCTTTAACATCAGCATTTTTATACTCACATTACCGTTATTATGTCCAGCATCCTCAGACTCACTCTGGCATCAGGTAGGACCAACATTAGAACGAGGAAGGAGCTGCCACTTGGCGTGAACTCCAAAGGACACACTAGGGAACAAATGTGCCCAGAAGTACAGTATGTTGAGGTTATTTTCCACCGAATAAAATAAGTTAAAGGATTAACCCTTCATCTCTCTCAGACTCTGGAGCACTTCTGTTGTGGTGAGAGGCTGAGACTAACTTCTAATCTAAGAGTGCTTACACACCGAAAGATTTGAAGCGAGAAAGCGAGCGAGCTTGAATTGATTAACATGGATTCCTATGGAGAGCACACACCGCAAGCAAGCGAGCGAGAAAGACTGAAGATTTGCTGAAGCGAGAAAGCGACTTGTAGATGGTTTCACGCTTGATAGCTGCGGCGAGAAGCCTCTGGCAGTGGCAGCAGTGCTTCCACTTTAGGGTAAAATACCCCATTTTAGGGTAATCAGGGGTTGTCTAGGGTAGAGCTTAGGGTAAAGCAAATTTCCATGGTTTTTAGGGTAATTTGACTTTTGACGGGGTAGCGCAGCAAAATTGTGGGGCAATTGCTTGTTTTCAAAACTGATTTCAAGTTTGCTTTCATGTACTACAATATGCTTTGTACAAGGTACATTGCAGAACAAAGCATTGATGAAAATGTTCAATTTGAGAGATGTTTGGAACAAGCGCAAATCTTTCCCGAACTCGCTATTAATTTAGTCTTTATTGCACACGACGAAAAGTCGCAAATAGATGTGCTCATCGCTGCATCTCCCTCAGATCTCTCTTCAGTATAATGTTGCGAGATTTGCTGCCTGAATAATACCTTGGTTAATTAATAGTAATGACAATAATTAAAATGATAGGGAACTTGATACGAGTGTAATGTTTGGAATTTCATAGTTTCTTGCCTTACATAACTAACTCGTAAATGTATCACGATTTACACCAAAACATCGGTCATCGTCGTTTACTGGAATTGAACAGCTACATAACGTGTACAAAACGACACTATCAGAGCCGAGGGCAGATAGTTTTGTTTCAGTCGAGTGCAATTAAATGTGAAAGGTGCAATCACGTACAGTACTGCATTGTGACAAAATATTTGGTTACTTGCGTCTCAGTAAAATTGCTACTATTAAATAGATTCTGTGTCCAATGAAGCTGCTACAGCACCTATGAAGGAAAGCAAAATTTTAATGTCTGATAACCTTTTTTCATGAAAATGAAAGGAAGGATGGAGATGCGAACAACTGTTTCGAGGCTAGAAAAAGAAAGGTTAGAGAGATCTCAGTCTTCTACCTCAACTAAGGATATGGCATACTGTACTATATGCTCAACTACTATTACGTTAGGTAAATCTGAGATTATCCTTCATGCTAAGAGTCAACGCCATAAAAATCTCTCAGTGCAGCAAAGGAAAACAGAAACTATAACTTTGTTCATTTTATCACACGATCCAATTGACAAGTCAGGTATAAAAACTGAATTACGCATATTTGCTTACCTTTCTGAGCATAATTTGCCTATTTCGTTAAGTGACTCATTAATAAAACTACTGAAACAAATGTTTCATAAAAGAAAGTTCGCTTAGGGAAACAAAGAGCTTCAAACATTATTAGACAATGTTGCGGTGAACATCTACTAAGTGATCTTGTCGTGGTCCTTACTGAACATTTATATTCTGTAATCATTAGTGAAACAGCAGTTACTGATCGCAGTAAAGCTAAACAGCTCGGCGTCATCGCCCAATAATGGAGTGAGAGTGCAATTAAGAGCTCCTCTGTTTATCATGTTGAAAAAGAGGATAGCATAGCCAATGGATTGTTTACTACACATAAAAAAGATTTCAGTGATAAAAATATTAAATTGAGCGACATTATAAGATTATGTTTTGTTACGACTAATGTTATGATGGGATCCAAACATTCTGTGGCTTCTTTGTTAAAAAAAATTGTCGTCTTCATAGAAGAAATGTTGGCTTGGTGGAAATACATATATCGAGAGTGAATAAAAAAGCTTGCGAGATAGAAATCTAGGTTCTAGTCCATTATTCTTGGCACTAGGGCTTATTAACGTAAGACTCCGATTCTTGGAGGTGCTACAAGTATTCAACGATACGCTTTTGGCTTTTTTGACATGTAGGCATCTATCGAAAAATAATCCGGCCATGGGCCGAGATTCTTAATTGTAACGAGGCTCTTATTTGTAATTCAATGGGGCTAACATTGAGCCTTGAGTAACATCTGCTTCGCCTTACTCAACGTAAATTATCTCTATACGCAGTTTAATTCGAGCCAATTGAGTATAATGATTACGAAAATTTTGGGAAAGTAATAAATCTTCATTCAGTGCATTACATTCTTTTCCCCGTTCTTTGCAATTGCACCGAGAATTTGGGTGTACATGAACTTATTCACATCTACATTCCTCTAAGTTTTTTGCGCAAAAATTGTGAAACTCTGTTTGTGTTGTGTTCCATAAATAAATGTTTCGAGTATTACTTTGTCGTTCATTTCTTCTTACTATGTCTTTGCTTCTTTCTGCCAGTCAGGAATAGATCACCTGGCCTCACAATTTACGCTCATGGAACAGAGCTTGTAACTAGGTAACCATACAGAGATGATAAACTATAATGAAAGCAATATAAAATGTTGCACGTAACTTGACAAAATTAATATGACTCCGTAAAGTCAGAGAATTTCATTTTCAAATACCTGCATGACCCTGATGTTGTGTTATTTCTACACATATAAACATGGAAACATTGAATATGTTCATGTAATACCAGCAATGGGCATATATCATATTTTAGGGTAATTTATGTATTTGTAGGGTAATCTTGAGCAAAGTTTTAGGGTAGGAACTTTCGCACTCGTGGAAGCCCTGAGTGGCAGGCAGCGCTGCGTCTGGCAGTGCGCGGCGAGATGTCGACGGGAGAGGTGTGCTGCGCAATTTCTCCAGCATAAACTGAACTCCTAATATCGGAAGTTTATGCTGTACTGTTCCTTTGGAGCTCAAAAAATCGAAAGCACAGTGACATATTACATGTTTAAAAGCAATGTGACGAAGTAGGAATGAAACTAAACTTTACAAACACATGCTTGTTCCGCTTGTTTCTGTTATAGACCTCTCTCCATGACATTCAGGAGCAAACTTGCTGTCTTTGGGTGTGTGATAAATCTTGCCTGATATCTCCCTCTCTCTCTCTCTCTCTCTCTCGCTTGCTTTCAGTCTTTTCGTGTGTAAGTACCCCAACACTTTCGTTGCAATTAGAGGCTGAAACTAACTTTTAATCTAACCTAATCATAAGGGAGATAATGATACGAATGCTTCTAATCTAACCTCATTACAAATAAGAGAGGTAACGAGCTGAATGTTTTCAGCGCACGGTGAGCGAGAGCCTGGGAGCGCCAGTCGCTTGGCTAAGCTGTCCTCCGTCACAGCCCAGCTGCGGTCGGGGGATTACCGCCTGCAGGAGCTCACTGCCGAGCTTGCTGCTGCACTGGACCAGGTTGCGCAGCTCAAGCAGAAGGTGCTGCAGGGGGAGGCCCTCAGGAAGCAGCTCCACAATACAATCCAGGAGCTCAAGGTGATACGTTCGAATAGTTATTAGGCTTGGTCATACACTGGGACCTCAAGGTGAGGGTTTTTATAGATTTGGTCTTTTTAGAGTTAGCCGTACACTGATATTTTGGGCAGGAAATGATATAATTTTGGGAAAATTTGCTCGTTAACACGTTCAACGCGCTTCCGCGGTTGTTAACTGTTTGTTTGGCTTGGTTGTAAATAGCAGAATCAGGAAATAGATTTTCCTGCTCGAATATATTTTATACTTCCTAAGAAATGAGACTCCACCCTACATCGTGCGACTCCCGACTCCACAATACATCGTGCGACTCTCGACTCCACAATACATCGTGCGACTCTGGCAACTCCAACTGTACCCTAAATTGATTTTCAACTCAGCAAGCACTTTGTGCACTTCATATTATTGCTCTCGTGAGAAAAATTTAATGTTCATTATTTTATTTTATTCTGCTGGATTTATCGGAAATGTATTGACACTCATTGTGTTGCAGAAAATGCACGTGCCGTTCAGGAGCTCCTAGTTAACCGCCTCCTACAACAGGACTTGGAGGGAAAATCCACTGTGTGCCTAATAGTCACAATAAATCCGGTAGAGAAGGCTCACTCTTAACAGTTTAAGGTTTGCTTCCATCACAAAAAAATTCAGGATCAACTAAAAATTACATTTAAAAAATCATATTATATCCTTCCTATTAATTGGCCTTGCAGTGGCTGAGTGTACAGAGCGCTTGCGTTCAGTGCTTCATGCACGGGTTCGGGCCCTGTACGCGGCAGTTGACCGGGAAAACGCTGACGCGGCTAATCAGGGTCTTTGCCTGCAGTGGGGTCACTGTCCTCGATGAATGTTACGTGAGCACTAATCGAGAGGAAAATAAGGCCTTCATGCCACAGTACAGAGAAGAGAAGTAACTTCATATCCAAAACCGGCTATTGTGACGTCAAAACAATTGTGACGTCACAGCGACAATCATCCACTCAGAGCACTGATGTGAATGACGTGACCTTCTGTATGAATCGTGAGGGCTTTCGCCACGGTTGTTTAACAATAATCGTGATGGCTACATTTGTGATACATTTGTGCTAAGCACTTCCACCGGTCTGATTTCGCAAGAACATTATCACCTTTAAAGGCTAAGAGTTGGCTGAATGAGGGTGCAATACCACAAAAATTTGTTGACATTCTTAAGTTTGATGAAGGTAAGTGTTTATTTGGGTACATTAGCCTGACCTAAGAAAGTTTGTTACCGTTATGGTCATACTGAAATCTTCTCATTTTTAATTTATTGTACTTTGAAATTTGTCTACATTTTGGTGGGTTTTACTTATTCTTTTTTTGGATTATTTGTTGGCTTTCATAACATATCAATCACTTCATAGTACAGTTTCATGCTTATTTCCCAATGAGTTGCACTTTTATAACACTTTTATTTATAGTTTGCATTTCTTTGATACTCTCCAAAGTTTTTAATGTATGTGCTAATGCATTGGTCACCACGAAAGTGTTAAGTAGTTGGTTTTCAGTTCTTATCAATTGAAAATATAAATTTATTCCATTTAGAAAGAGTACACTACTTTACTATTATAAGTTCTGGAAATTTCAGTTCTCAAATATTACACTTCTTAATCAATGAAGGAGGACAGTTCAAGATCTTGAGTTTGATTCTTAATTTTAGTGTAGAAAGTCAAACATTGTTGGTGAACCTTTGTTTCCTTGCACTTACATTTGTATAATAAATGTACTTCTGCCTGAAATTTTGCTGATACTTTGATTTAACATTTTTTCTGATAATATGTGTTCTTGAATATCCAGCTATTTTTTGAAAACAGTCATGAATTTATTAATTTGCTTTGCAACTACCAATTTTGTAGATATTGACCTCAGAAATACCTATACCTAGCTATGATTCTTAAATCAAGGGTCATTGAAGTAAAAATCACAAGTGCTAATATAACATAAAGAATTGTAAACCCATTGTTAGCTGTATTCCAGGTTTAATTTCGTAGAAACAAAGTTCATTTTTCAATAAGGAGGATGAGACTTTGTCAGATATATAAACTAACACACAGTTGCTATAGTTGGTCAAAGCTTTGGGTTTTTGTCCAAACCTCACACTTGTGCCCAAAAAAATATAGTCCAAAAACTGCAAACTTTTTTGAGCTTTTATCAAGGACAAGGTCAGTATTAAAAACTCACAAGACAGAGTTAACAAATGAAAATACCCCTTTGAACTTTATCCTAGATCTGAACTCATACTTTTGCAACCAATAAAGTAATATAACCATGTAAATACACGCTATTGTGGCTTCAAATATGCTGTGGACAAATATTTACAACTCAATCACAAATTTGCATTTTGTTCAGTGATATATGAGATGAAGAATAATACCCCTAAATGAATTTTGAAAACAGTTATTTCTTGAACAACAAAAGTTATAATAAATATGCAATATGAGCTTACATTATTGTATTAGTTCATTTTTCATCATTTTCCCATGTTTTGTAAAATATCACTGAGTTGCTCAACATGTGAGGATGACTAATTACCTAAAGGTTCTTTTAGTATAAAAGGCAAGGGATATGAGAATATAAAAATATTCTAGCTCTGTTTTTATTATCTGCACTCATATATGTTTGTATTAAAGTAGCAGTATATTTATACAACTGTCATATTGGTTACAATGTTTTGAAAAGTTTTCATGTTAGCTATGCTTAGAAGGCACTGTGTAACAGTGATGGATGTGTTTTGTTCTTGAAGTATTCAGGCTCAAATTTGTTACCCTGATTCCTTAAAACTCCTATGAAATGATAAAAGTGCAAATATTTAAATATTAGTTGTCAGTCCTGGAAGAAAAAATGGGAATAATTCCCAATGAATAAAATACTGGAATGAAATAAAAAACACTCGAAGAAATAAATATTACTGGAAAAACATGATAACCTCTAAATGAAATTGGATTTTAAAGAAATAAATTTTGGCCAACCTGATTGAAAGAGTTGTGTATATCATTTATTTCTCATTGATTGTTTTTTAAATATACTCGTTGTTCATACTTTTTTTAATTCTGGACAATGGGGTATTTAGGTTTTAATTTTGCCAAAAAATATTCAATTAGGGCAAAAGAGATTTTAGCCAACCCTGTGACAACCTCTCAGGTTTTAACAGGAGAATGATTTTGCTGCAAAGAGCTAACTATGGGTTCTTTCTTCCTCACAGCTAATGCTCAACTCATGTTCCCTGCAAAGAGAGTTTCTCCATCAACCTCTGACGAGTCTCCGTTAAAAAAAATGAGGACTACAATCGGAACACCTCCCAGAGCCCCAACAAGAACGCCTGTTAGGAACCTTATCAGAAGCCTGCCCCACAACCCAAATCAGCTTCCAATCAGCACCCCTAGACTCCCAGCCAGCACTTCAGGAGCAGTCCCTGTGATTACCCCAACAAAGATTTCAGTTAGAAGTCCCACGAGGACTCCCATCAGAATCCCCCTCAGATCTTCTGTGGCAACCTAAGTCAAAGCCAGAGTCACAAGTCCTGCCACAGTTTTGTCAAAGGCCTTCATCAATGCTGTAAGTAGTAGCACTCCAGTGATGGTTGTTGGTGTCAAGAGTGGTAATTAACCTTGCCTAATAAGTGAGCCTTTAGTGAAGGAGTATGTATTTATGTATCCGAATTGTTTTATTATTTAAATTTTTAAAGTGGTCTTAAACTTTTGATCAGCAGTGTATATGTTTTCAATGTAGTTTCAAAAGATTGTAGTTCGAATAAGGACTGCCCAAGGTCAATTCTAACAATTGTGTTACATTTAAAAAGTTTTTTTATGCTCGGATTGCTTCTTGTCTTAATAGTAGCTCAAACTCGTTCATAACATAACATCAGGACCTTTGTTTTTCATAATGATTTATTCTTCATGTGCTGAGCCTTACAACAACTGTTGTGTGGTTTGTGTGATCATGATTGTTGATGTGTTCTAGCATTCTGGAGGTGACAATATAATTGAATCACAGAAGATGTGAGGAAAAAAGGTTGTTGGGTCTCATAATGTGTAACGTATGAGACTTACGAGGTATGCCAATTATCAGCTCTACTTATATATTCTGTATTACATCTTGTTCCTGTTAAAATAAAAGTACACCGCTGTAAGCTTCTTCATGGGCATTACGTTTTAGAAAGTTCTTTGTTGCATAAGCTCAGCAGGCACCAGGGTCCTACTGGCGTGTTTAGTGTTCGTGAAGTATTTATGCTCTGTGTGTATATATGCCTTAAAGTATGGTTTTATCTTATAATTTAGGTTCCAAACATCTATGTGTAAAGGATCTTACATATAACCAGTCATTTAGCTGATTCTCAGCTCAAGAAATAAAGAAGTCTAATAAAAATCAAGAAATACCTAGGAGAGCTGGTTATTGTTATTTTTGAATTATAGAAATAGATTTTTTACTCCCTTGGTTTCTAATTATTAAATTATTCTATGAAGATTCTGTTAGATTTTCTATTAATTTCATGTCATTTCAAAGTAGATTCCATAACTAATGCCCCTCAGGGGGATACAATTATTGTATCTATGGGAACTAGCGCTTCCAGGGGGACAATGTGAGGGCCTGAGCTGAGAGTTAGGTAGGCCTTCTTTTTGTTGAAATAAAATGTTTTTGTTATGTTAAGGACCACTTTTTTCGGTTCACTGCTGTCCTGTTTTTCAGCACCTACTACTGTCTTCTTCAACTTTGGTCTTGTTTCATAATCTTCTTTCACAACTAACTGTTTCTATGCCTTTCTGCGTAGATTCCGCGTTTCCTTAACTCCATAATAAATGGTGCCTTCCTCCTTCCTCTCTTTGGATCGCAATTGTTGCTGGGTAGGGAGGCTAAAACTAACGACTAATCTAATCCATAACTAATGAATTTCGCAATACATGTTTATTCCTGTGCATGTGATTTAATAGAGTGTGTATGTTTCATTTCAGGTCCCTAACCCAACTTGTGTATCACAGACTCAACAAATTGCTACTCCTTCAAATTTGGGTTCAACTGAGAAAGTTGAAAAAGATTCCTTCAACTGGACAGTGAGTGGTGCTTGTTTTATACTGTCTTCATTGCCATTTAAATTCTTTATATTCATATAGAACATTTATTAAAATCACACATTAACTATCCTCGTTCTCCTATCTCTCTTCCTTCTCTTTCCCTCTCTTTTATCCCTAACTCACCTTGCCATTCTCCTCCACTTTCCCATTCCTCTCGCTCAGGGATGGAAAAAACCATGTTTTTTTTTTAAAAAAAAACAACCTACATGGGATTTTTCGGGGGGGGTTTATTGTTTTTTGGGGCTTTATTGTTTTTTTTGTAATACCTGTTTTTGTTTAAAAGAGTTATTCACACAGCTCCAGTTGCCTCTTTTCCAGATATATATATATATATATATATATATATATATATATATATATATGTATATATATATATATATATATATATATATGTATATACATATATACACTTTTTGAGTAAATATTGTTATTTGATTACTTTATTTCCAACATTATATTACATTATTATATGAATTATTACATATATGAACAATATATGAATTAAGTTTGTCCATCATAATTACCATTTACCAATTACCGTATGCATAGGGACGTAGCTCTGCAGTCTGTAAAGATATAAGATGTGCAAAGAGAATTGCTGTGCTTGTCAATTCATAGTGAGTTGTTTTAGCAGCAGACAGACGCAAGTCATGTGAGAGGGTAGCACCATGCAGATCATAAGTAACCACCACAAGCAACTTGAAGCAAGACAGCTGCACATCACTTAACAGGCATGCTGTTAACAACTTAACATGTGTATTGTGTGAGCTGGAGTGCTTAGCAACGCAAGCCAAGTCAATCAACCACACTGTTACATGTTACAACATTTAGTGACATGCCAAAAATTTTTTGCCCAAAAAATCACTTTTTGCCCAAAAAATCACTTTTTGCCCAAAAATCACTTTTTGCCCAAAAAATCACTTTTTGCAGTTCAGGATAGCAACAAACCCTAAAATGATAAGAAATAAATGCTCTAACAGATTCCATCGTCAAGTTTGCTCCAGTGCAGCTTGAATGCTTACCATAGGCCAGCCGTTTCTTTACTTTCTTACCCCATGATAGCTGCGGTCGTGTCTTACCCCATCTGACTATAATTGTTAAGACTTATTTCAAGCAAAGCTCTCACAGGAGACAGATATTGAAGAGTGGTTGGCTGAATAAAATCCGGAGTTCATCAGCGCGCTTTATTTGTATAAATTGAAGGGCTCAAACACCTTCCCAAAACACTGGTTCAACAAGAATATCACTAAGACAATGACTCCTCGTTGATGGTGGGATATTCAAGACATGAAACAGCAGAAAGTGCAGATTCCTGAAAAAACACTGACAGAGAGTTTCTGGAGGTTTATAAGCAATCTTCATTCTTGCCCGCAAGTTCAGGATCCATTGAGAGAACTTTATCAACATTTGGAATTGTGTGGAATAAATTGATTAGGATCGGAACGTGCACAGAAATTGGTCTCATTATATCGCCACCTCACAAATGATCATGATGTGGATGACTATGATGAAATGGCAGTGGATGTAGAAAGAGAAACACAGTAGTACTGTAGTAGCAGTCTAGTCTAGAAGACAGGAAGAATTCAGAAGTTTCTATACTCTCAAATAGTCAAACTGCATTTGTTTCTTAGTTTTTGTTTTTTACCTTGGAAATGGAACTCATGGAAGTATACTAGTCCCTCGAGTTTTGTTCTGTGATTCGAGTTTTCCTTATTTTAATTTTATAGTGGTGTTTTTTGTTTTTCAATATTTATTGTCATGGTCATGCAAATAAATGCCTTTGACAAATTTTTGACAATATAAATATTTAGCTCATTTTGATTCTGTAAGCTTGAAAACAATTGAAATTTAAATAGCACTAATAAAACCCAAAAAAGCTAAAAAAAACATTATTTAGTGTTTTTTACGTGTTTTTTTTGTCTTTTTGGGGTGTTTTTTTTGTTGTTTTATGTGTCAACCCTGCTCTCGCTCCCCCTCCTTTTGATTTGTGTATATTCAAATTATCAAGCCCCTAATATTTCTTCTTCCCTTCATATTCCTACAGCCCTACTTTCCTTCCCTGTCGTGTACAAATAACGTATCACATTCTTCGTTACTTATTTTTGTTAGCGCTCAACCTCTTTTCATCTGAATTTTCCCTCCATTGCCTTTTTGTTTATTTGTTCGTTTCTTCTAGGAAAAGGCCTGTATGACGAAAGATGAAGCAACTCTGACCTGTAAGAAGAAATTGTTTGATCAGCCTTCTGCACTAGTAACGACCAATCGTTCGTCTACATTTTTAAAACCCAAAGCAAGGGGGCTTCTCTCATGAGAAAGAGAGTTAGGGAACCTATCATCAATCGTCGGTATAACCTGCAGAACATAGTACAACAGTTTCATCCATCATTTGGTCCGTTCATCACCTACACATCGTTTCAAGAGTGGATGGCAGTTAACATGCTAGTGAGTTGCAGCATATCCGGGTACAACTTGTTGAGGATAATGCTACCACTACCATCGCCTTCTACAATTCTTCGTGTCCTGAAGGCCCACAAAATGAACCCCTGCTGCAATGAGCAGAACATATCAATGTTAAGACTCAAAGTTAATCCCCAAAGTGAACACGATAAGCTAATTTTCATCCTTATGGATGAAATTTCATTACCAAGAGGCCTGTTGTACAGTCCCGACAATAAGAAAATATTTGGGTACGCAGACGATGGTTTTAAGAGAAAAAAGAACTTGGTGTCATCAGCATTGTGCGTTATGGCGTGTGGGGTGAAGAAACACTGGCAATTTCCAGTTGGATATTATTTAACATCGGGTGCTGTTCAATCTACCAGTCTTATTGAAATTCTTCAGACCGTTATAAAATCCCTTGAAACTGAGGGCTTTGTAGTGCTTGGAATAACTTCTGACCAAGGTTCAAATTTTGAAAAAGCTTTCAAATCCCTGGGTTGCTCACATACAAACCCAACTATTGAGCTAGGAACGAAGTCCTACTTTGTCTACAAAGACCCTCCCCATCTACTGAAAAACTCTAGAAGTCTCTTGCTCAGAAGTGACGTTCCTGTGTCAGGCTTTAAGCACGCTGCAAGCTGGGATCACATCGTCACACTGTTTGAAAAAGAGAAAATGCACAGCTTGAAAATGGTTCCAAAGCTGTCTGATAGGCATGTGCACAGTTTGAGGTTTTCATCAAAAATGAAAGTGAAACTTGCAGCTCAGGTGTTGTCGAATTCCACTGCTGCAGCTCCCACCACCACCATCACCACTCCCATCACCACTCCCACCACCACTCCTACCACTTTTTACTATTTAAATATGGAAGTCGGCATGTGTAAATATTAAACTGTTTTCCTCCTCTGATTCAGCGACCAGAAGATGAGGATTTGTCTCCGCCGCCGGTTGTACCCAACGACGAAGACATGACTACCGCGAAGCACTTCGATGGCAACGAATCGGTTGGAACTCTGTTTGAGTCGGCCGAGGTCAACAATGCAGCAGCTTACTTGAGTGGGTACGTTGCTATGAAAGTTGATAGATATCACCGAAGTAAGAAAGGTTCAATGTTAAAAGACTGTTCTGCGTGTTAGTTAATTCTTGCGCCTGAAGACCTAAACACGCACCTCTTCGTGTCATTCAAAGAATTTGTACAAAACAATGATCCGCAACGAAGCCTCCATTACTGCAGCAAATCTTTCATTGAAACAATCATGAACTACGAGAGAGTATTTTTGTTCTGTTTTGATAAGTTCAGTCATGTTCAAGGTTTCTGTGAACTAGCTCAGAAGGTCATTGGTGAAGCGTGCTCTCCGCCTGTATTGTGCGCTGCTGATGTGAAGGAGTTCTTCATCAAATTTTATGTGACTTGCAGGACTTATCAAACCATTAAGCACATCAATAAAGCCTTAGAGAGCAGTAATCCTGGTTGATAAAATATAGAAAATTACACATCAATGAAATGTTACAATAAGACTTGGTTTTGGAAAAATATAGCTTCATTTCTTTTCGTTGTTCGTTATTTATTTCTTTGTAATGAACAGCATTGGTGCACGATTGTATACATGTTCGTATTGCTGTTTCTTAAGAATTGCGGAATTTTCACTGTTCCCTTTACCACGTTTTACTGGTACCAAATTATTGAATTATTGAGCTTGGTGAAGGGAAAGAAGTCGTAGACAAGGATTGATACAGGAATACCTACTCACGAGCAGGTATCCAGCTGACCCGGCACCTTCTCGTGGTGGTACCGTTGAAATACCCAACTGCTCTTTCCTCTATCTTTTGAGTTTTCTTTCGAGGGATTGAGATTTTAGGTTTTTTTCCAAATCCCCGTTGTTGGGTAGAACAAAGTCGGGCGGCGGCCCGAGCTCTTCGGAGCTTGGGTCTCATTTGCGTAGTTATTTTCTCTTTAATTTGCCCTATACTCCAGGGCCCTTAAATAACCTATAAGAATAGACTTAAGTTACGCAGACCAATAGTCCATTTTGGATTACTACTTTGGATCCCAAAGTAAAACTTTAAGCACTTCTGGCAACAATCAGCGAATACCTCAAACCCCGACTTCGAGGCGGGGAAACCCCCTCTGAAGCCGGGAGTATGTACGCCAAAAATAAAAACAAATTAAAACAACGAATAAACTCTTACAAAAACAACCTAAGCACTGCTACCAACGTAGGTGCAACAAACCCCAAAACTAACACTATCACCAGGAAGATAAGCGAAAACAATGACACATCTGACCAAACAACCGAAAGAACTCCACCAGAACCAAACGGTGCTACCTGTAAGGTGGACCAATTGGAGGCTAAATTAAATGAAGTGCTGAATAGACTTGCGGCAGGTGATGCAACCAAATGCATCAACCCCGATAAACATGAAGTTGAAAAAGAAGCACAAAATGTAGACGATCGAATAAGGAAAATCGAAAATACACTCGAAAAAATCCTAGAAATGACGAAAGCGCAGAACATAGGAAAAAACAGTAAAAAATCATGGGCTGCGAGAAGGAAAATGTGAGAAAACAAAGCAAAGCTAACAAATACACACCCATATCGTTGAACCAAGAAATGACGAAGAACGACCATTATACAAAGTTCTTCTCGGTCAAATTCAAAATCGAAGAGAGAAACCAAATAAATCCATTTTGCCTCCAAGAAGAAATAGTCAAAATAACTGGTTTGAAGGCGAAAAGAATAACTTATTCAAGTAAAGATAGCTTTATCATAGAAACTCGAAACAAACCCCAATCTGAGCGCATCACCAGACTTACTAACGTCGACGGCATTAATTGCCAGATCAGCGAACACCCATACTACAATCAATCCAAAGGACTAATATATATTCAAGAATACGATGTAGATAATATGGAAGATTTTGTGGAAGGCCTGAAGAGCCAGTACAATATCAGTGACGCTGTCCGTGCCAGCTTCATTAAAACTCGATTCTCCCAAACCACCCCACTCCTACTAACCTTTAATAGCTACACAACACCAGACTCTATATATATCCCAGGCGAAAAATCAGATACGATAGTATACCCATTTATTAATAGACCAATGATCTGCCACAAATGCCAAAACTACGGCCACACAGCCAAACACTGCCATAACGAAGCAAACTGTAAACGCTGCGGAGAAACAGGCCATGACAGCGAACACTGTGGCAGCGCCCTCTCCTGCATGCATTGCAAGCGTCAACATGAAACTGGCCACAAAGAATGCCCGAAACATATCATGGAAACAGAAATATGCAAAGTCCAACAAGAACAACGAGTTAATAGGCGTCGTGCTGTACAGATAGTCACAGGACACTCCGAGATACCAATATCAGATACGAAGACCCCCACAACTCATTTCAATATAACAATGCAGGAAAACGAAAAGCGGAAAATTACCCCATGGCTCCTAGAAAAATGTATTGCAAACCAAATCCAAGGAAAACCCAAATCTATTCGATCGGGCGGCAAAAACACATTTATTGTAGAATTAGATCACACACGTCAAAAAGATGAAATACAGAAAATCAAAGACATAAACAACATCCCTGTGCAAGTAACAGAAAATAACTATGTAAATCTTTCAAAAGGACTCGCCTACATCTATAACTACGACTTCACCAACTTCGAGAAATTCAAACAAGGTTTAATGGAAAACCATATAATCAAAAATGTTGAACCAGCAAATTGGATAAAAAGCCGTAACACAAATGCAAAAGCAATACTTCTAACTTTCAGAGGCTCAACCCCCCCTGAGTATATCGACATCCTTGGCCAAGACTGCAAGAGTAGGATATATGAATACTTCGACCGCCCTATGATGTGTAAAAAGTGCTTGGAATACAACCATACTGCTAAAAGATGTACCAGTGAAGAGTTCGTGCGTGGAAAATGCGCAACAAAAGGCCATGAAGCAACAAATTGCACTGAAAACAACTTGACATGCTACCACTGCGGAAACAATCACAAAACTGGAGACCGGACTTGCCCGGAACAACGCAAGCAACAAGAACTAATTTCTATCCGTACTAAACAAAACGTATCAAGAGAACAAGCCCTTATAATATACCACAAACGATCCCCACATCTCGATCAAAGCTACGCACAAATAACCAGAAATCGAACGGATCAAATACCCAAAGTACCAACCCCCCAACCCTTTATGGCGGCTACCAAAAACCAAACGATCACCGAACAAAATATGGCTCCCCCACTTTGTAACGAACCAGGTACAACTGATAACACAACCGATACACCAGAAACCAAACCACCGCAAACTTCACAACGCGACCACGAAACATGCGAAAAAGAAATACTCCGCATTAAACCCAACCCAACACAATTGCTCAAATCCACAATTAATATTGAAACTACAGCCGAAGGATCTGAAAATGAGGAAGATGGCACGAGCGAATGCAACCCTATTATGAGACAAGAAGCCAGACGAATATTCAACGAATTCAAACCCCCAAAGCAGCACAAACCTCCCAAAACCCAAAACAAGAAGCGACCAAGATCACGATCAAAATCACGATCATCCACCTACAGCCGCAACAGACACGATAAACGACAAATTTACTCAGATGAGGAACAATCATACTACTCTCGAGACTCTAGGATTAGAGATAGATCACCCAAAAGAAAGTAACTAATTGAACGATTGAATAACAAAATCAAATCAAACACACCCCATGGCTAACGTAGGAATCCTGCAGTGGAACTGCCAAGGCATCAGGGGAAAGAAAGATGAACTAATGGAAACAATAAACAACCACCAACCCAGTATAATAGCACTTCAAGAAACAAAGCTATGGGATAACTGCCAGTTTAGAATAAACGGCTACAGTGATGTGCTACGACACGGTCATTACAACAGAACCCCCCATGGAGGTGTTGGAATATATGTCCATAGCTCAATACCTTTTTGTGAACTGAATCTACAGACTGAACTACAAAGCGTGGCCATTCAAGTAAACATAGGACAGCTGATAACCATCTGCAGCATCTACATACCCGGTAGACAAACAGTCACAAACGAAAAACTAAATAACCTAATCCACCAACTACCGAATCCTTTCATCCTAGCCGGCGACTTCAACGGACACAGCACCATATGGGGCTGCAAGAATACAGATAATAGGGGGAAGCTGATAGAAACTGTTATTACAAACAATAACCTTTGCCTATTAAATACCGGTTCACCCACTAGAATAGGATACAATTCAGAATCAGCTATTGATCTGACAATTTGCTCACCTACATTGGCCGTGCTATTAGACTGGGTTGCTTTCGACTCGCCGGGTGATAGCGATCATTGCCCAATTTTGATCACCTACCTTAACGAAAATCGTCCCAACCAACCCCCATCAACTATCTGGAACTACTCAAAAGCTAACTGGGATCTATATTCCAATAACAATGCATGGAACAAGCCGATGTTGAACACAACAACTAATAACGAACAACTACTCACCGACTTATACCAGCGGTTCTACTCAGCAGCTGAAAAAGCCATCCCAACTTATATACCAGGAAAATACTACCCCAAACCATGGTGGACAAAAGAACTCCAAGAATCAAAAGAAGAAAGAGAAAAACTTTACAAGAAATACCACCGCAATAAAAATCTTACTAACTTAATTAACTGGAAACGAGCAAGGGCAAATCATAAATACAAAATTCGAGCAAGCAAACAGGAAACGTGGAAGAATTTCGTAAACCAACTTAATAAATATACACCAATGGCCAGAGTGTACGAAACAAGGAAAATAAAAGGTCGAGTACAAAGAAAAGTCCATATATTAATCGAAAACAATATACACTACAGCACAATCCCTGATATTGTGAATAAACTGGCTGAGAATTTCAGCGAAGTGTCAAGCGATCAAAGCTATTCCCCTGAATTTCAACAAATAAAAACCGCAAATGAAACTATACCGATCCATTTCAGTTCGCCAAACGTAGAAATCTATAACCAAACTTTCCATATGCATGAATTTGAATCCGCCCTAAGAAAAACTAAAAACACATCACCAGGAAACGACAAAATAACATACGACATGATCTAACACCTAAAACTACCAGCTAAACAATACATCTTGAACACTTTTAACAAATTCTGGACAACGGGCTACTTCCCACCACAATGGCAGCACTCAATAATAATACCAATCCCAAAACCTGGAAAAGACCACAGTAAGCCGAACAACTACAGACCGATCGCACTAACGAGCTGTCTGTGCAAACTTATGGAACGAATGATCAATAACCGACTGATAGAATATTTTGATATGCATAACATAATAAATAAAGCGCAGTGTGGATGCCGGAGAGGGCGTAGCACTGTAGATCACTTGGTCAGACTAGACTCAACCGTAAGATTAGCCTTTGCAAACAGAGAACACTTCATTTCAGTGTTTTTTGACCTCGAAAAAGTTTATGACAGAACATGGAGATATGGGATTATACGTGACTTATTTGACATTGGACTCAGGGGTAGACTACCAATTTTCATCACCAAATTCTTAGAACATAGAACACTGAGTGTCCGAGTGGATAACTATAACTCAAACACCTACGAACAGCGAAACGGAGTCCCTCAAGGCAGTGTCCTCTCAGTTACATTATTTGCCCTCAAAATAAACGACATAGCTAAACAGATTCCACCGGACAACAATTTCCATTACTCTCTATATGTCGACGACTTGCAAGTCGGATACCACCACCAAGACCTCCAGGTCATTCAAAACAAAATGCAATCCTGTATTGATAATATATTCAAGTGGTCTCAAAATCATGGATTCAAATTTTCACTGAGCAAAAGTAAAGCAATTCATTTTAATATTATACCCGGACTATTCCTCAGCCCAACACTCAAAATCAATAACGAAAACATTCAATACACAAAATCACATAAATTCCTAGGCCTAATCTTCGACGATAAATTGAACTGGCAACAACACATCGCTGCTCTAAAGAAAAAAGGAAATGACAGCCTTAACGTACTGAAATCAATAACAGCTCAAAGCTGGGGAGCCGACCAAACCACAGTTCTCAGAATCTACAGAAGTATGACAAGATCAATTCTCGACTATGGATCAATAATCTATAACTCTGCCAGTCAAACAACTTTGAAACCCCTCGAGTCAATTACGCGCGAGGCACTACGAATCGCTACGGGAGCATTTAGATCCAGCCCAACAAATAGCCTATATATTATTTGCAATGAAATGCCTCCCGATATTAGACGAAATTATCTCTCACTCTGCTACTACTACAAGGTCCGAAGTCAGCACGGAAACCCCGCTTTTAGTTGCACTGTAACGGCGAGCAATAGACTACTCTTTCAAAATAGGAGAATAACCCCAACTTTGGCCATCAGAATGCAAATACTAATAGAAAAATTAAGTTTGAGGAAAAACCGAATTAAACCAGACTTTTCCTACCACTGTAACATTAAACATTGATACCCCTACATGGGCTTTAACAAAACCAACTATAAATACAGAACTAACCGAACTCCCAAAGAACGAAACTCCCGAATACATAATCCGGCGAGAGCATAAAAGAATAACAAAAGAACAATATGATGGATACGTGACCATATACACGGACGGCTCACGAGGGGAGGGTGGCACAGGAGCGGCGGCAGTATGTGGCACTATTGTTCGCACTGCAACACTTCCGAAGGAAGCCTCAATATATTCAGCTGAAATACACGCCATTCACTTGGCCCTTAACATCATTAGAGATAAAAGAGATAAAAAATATGTAATTTACTGTGACTCTTTGAGTGTCGTTAACGGCCTAAATTGCGAGACACATCACCCAGTACTACGCCGAATACAACACGAAATACACGACGTGCAAAAAAGTGGCAAACTCATCAACATATGCTGGATCCCCTCCCATGTCGGAATAGGCGGTAACGACGCTGCAGATACCGCAGCTAAGAACGCTACCCGAAGACCCGAAGAATTCATTCTTATTTGCCACTCAGACTGGAAACCATTAATACAACAAAAGATGATTGACCAGTGGAAGACTAGGTGGGAAAATTGCAGAGACAGGTTGAGGGAAATACAGCCATCACCAGGCACGAAATTGGAACTAGGTAAAATATCACGTAAAGAGGAAATAATAGTTAACAGACTCAGAATAGGACACACATTCTTTACGCATGGCTACCTGATGAACAACGAGATACCTGATATTGCACCAGTATGCGAGTTTTGCAACAACTCAACACTAACTGTCAAACACCTAATCATAGAATGTGAAAGTCTAACAATTAGTAGAAATTGTATAAAGGCTTGCCAAACGCTACAACCTACCGTCGAGACGGTATTGGGACGCCATTTAGACGTCAAGGAATTAATGAACTATCTTCGTGTGATAGATGTCTACGACCTAATTTAAATGTTTCAGTAACTTTGCATTGCAATTGACTTACCTTTAATGATGAGTTTCTAAATCGACCTTTCGATCGCAGACGACATGCATAAAGGGGAGCAGTAAAGGACCCGTGTCCGTGCTTTAATGTTGATTGTATCAACACCCCTCATTATTATTATTATTAAGAATTGTGTATTAAATTTCTCTTAATTTGTCAGCTAATTCCGTAATTCTTTTTCGTTTTACTTTCGTTCCACCGTATTGTATTGAATTGAGCGCAGCGATATTCGTGTTACAAAGTATCTGCAGTCGTGTAAAAGCCTGTCAATTTGTTGCATGTGATGCTGAATAGTGTCAATGATAAGATTGTCACGCATGGATGGAAGGAGGAAACTCAATCAGAATTAAATACAAGTATGTAAATTTGCTTAGAGAAAGGACGGACGGAAAGGACACACTTGTGGTATTTCTCATAATTGTAGAAGTCTGATTGACTAAGAAAGAAACAAGCAGGTTAACATTGAAATTATTGCTGGTGTTATCATTAGTTCTTTCTATTATTGGCAGTTCATGTATTCTTAATCTATTTGCTGACTTATTACAATTCTCGTGCAATGTCTGTGTTTGAACAAATAGTAATTTCATATTAGTGATCATAATATATATTTTTTTATTCATTATTTACGATCTGCTGAACATATTATCGTTGTATATGTTGCCCCAGAAGTAACCGATCCTTTTAATTTGCCGATAATAAAATACTATGAATGCTAGGATTTTGAAACTAATTTTCTTCTAAGGATAAACAACATATGGTTTATGAAAGATACGTTTTGAAAACAGGACTCTTTAAGTGATAGCCATGGCCGTTTTTACAATTTGAGCTTTATTCTTTATCGTTTCAATAACGCTCCATCGCGCATTACACGAGAGATAAGCTATTTCTTGAAATGTTCATTTATTTATTGTACATTTGTTGATTTTGTTACATAACTCGTGACGAGTCCCACAAGAAAACCTTGCTTAGGGAACAAATTTGGAGAACGAGGGGTCAAGTGAATCATGATAAATTGTGGGTTTGAAACCGAAGCAAAGCGAGAGTAGCTTTTTAGTTGCTGAGTTAATTAAGTGCCACGTTATATGTAAGCATGAACATATTTTTTAGTTGAATAAATAAGTATTAACAACATAGTGTTCATAGCTCTACTTTCATCAACCAATTAAAAGGTCAATTAATTATGGGCTGCCCTCATTTTACTTTCTCTCGCTATGGACAATGTTTCATTTAATTTTCTGGTGTCAATTTTCGTCACAGAATCCCCGTTAGCTCTCATCGATAACCAACGCCTTTATTTCCTGGTGTAAGTAGCCAACTATTGAATCTGTGGGAATTAGCTCTGACATAGGGATAGATGTAAATATATGTTTGATTTTGTTACGGACCATCTTTTTACGGTTCACTGGTGTCTTTTTTCAGCATCAGTTACTTTCTTTGTCCACTTTTATCATATTTCAATAACATTCTTGAATCTTGCTGTTTCTGTGCGTGATGTGTGTGGACGTATCTCGTCCTTTGATTCCCCATTCCCTTAATTGCACACTAAATGGCTTCTTCTGCTGTCCTTTCTTGGGACCACCTTTCACGTGGTGTGAGAGGCTTAAACTAACTCAGTATGTAATCGTCGTGGTGTAATATATTTCGCACTCTTCAAAGATGCGTATTATACGAGAATTATGTTGACTACTCATGTTACATGGAGATGTTTGTTTACTTTTGTCTAGTTTTACTATTTGTTTCCGATGAGTTGCGGTACGTAGCTTGTTGTAGGAAATAATAAGTACTTACTGTTGAGTACTTTCTTTTAGGAGCAATCAACTAAGTTGAACTGGTGTTCTTCTATTGGAGAAAGAATAGTATTTATTAGTAAACTAAGCTTGAATTATGTCCATGTATTTAGTTTCATGATAAAGCGTTACTGCCATCCATTAGTAGAAAATATAGAGTGCACTTTTACCATCCTAAATGTAAATATTTCATTTAATCTGCGTCGGAATTTTGTTACCGAAAATATGTGTCATGTCGATGACCCTAACTCACGAGTCTCTAATTCACCAAAGCTCGTGTTGAATATTGTTGGTTTGGAATCATGGACATTAACTCACGAATTTGTGGATCAAAACATTGAAATACTATACCCTCATACAACACGTAAATGATAGCTTTTGTAGATTATGCAGGTACGGGTGTAAAAATGTCTTTTTGAATGCTCGTTAAAATATGATCCAGAGCAAACTAACTTATTACGATGAAGTATTCATTGAATAAATAATACAGCCCCAGCGTTTTAGTTTTACTTACATTTCTATTCCAATCGAATTTGACTAGGTAAAAGTTATGAGCAAACAAAGAACAGCTGGGAACGCCAGAAGCAGCGCAGTCGAGGTATTGTACGTCTGGCAGAAAGTGTACACGAAATAGACCAATCAGCGGCCGGCTATTGTGACGTCACGCTTAGCCAAAGCATGACGTCACACGCTGCCAAAAGCGGTCGTGCCAACCCCGCTATTTGAAACTACTTCTCTTCTCTGTACTGTGTTCATGCTCGGGCGTGACTAGGGCCTGGGCAACCCGTATCATGTACTTTCCCTGTAAAGTGTCATGTCAATGACGCTCAGCCACTCTGTACCAAAAATAGAAAAAGGCTTAGTATGTACCATATATCTTTGAAATAATAAATTATTTCAGAAAATGACCTATTAATTTACGATTTCCCTCCCAAACGCCCATCGCCTTGTCGTGGGGGTTGAGTGCTGCGGAGATGGTTTAAGGCTATACTGTCGGGACTTAGGTCCCGGTTGGTCCAACCATGGCAGGCTGGCTCCTCCAGCCTGGAGTGAAATTCCGTAGTTTGTTCAATAGATAAAATCAACACGTTGGAGGTGGTCTAATCTTTGAACCCGAAGAGGTGTGCCTCCAGCTTAACCACATTCAGATTCGGAAAAATTAACCAATTGTAGAATTGAAAATCCTTTAACTTCATGAAATTATCCCTGTATATATCATTCTAATGAGGAAATCAATGTGTTACAAGTTGACCTATAAATTTACGATTTTTTTTATTTGACTCAAATTAGTTCTTCGTTTGTCTTAGTGTTACCAATTCTCTCATCCTGTTCTTTAATTCACCAATCGTGGAACTAAAGATTTCTCCTAAAGTAATGTCATTAGAATTGCTTGCTCAACGCGTTTGGTCGATCTTCGAACATCTTCAGGCTATTGTAATAATAGGGTGGGTTTCCAGCTACGTGGTTCGAATGCTAGTGCAGTGGCTGCTATTAATGCAGTGAGCAGTTAAGCTTGGGTTCAAGCCAGGAAAAACAAAACAAACAAACAAACATCGGCATCTTTGGGATGCTTCATCTCCAATCAAGCCTGATACAAATGATCTTAAGCATTGGTTTTTCAAATGTCTTATAACTAACCCTATATATAGGACACCATGACGGTTCCCCCGTAAAGCCGGTACCCATTTCCGACACCTGGGTCGAGTGGGGTATTGTGCTTGAGCTTTCCTTTATACCCAACTGGGAAAATCGCAGCGCCAGCGCCGGGATACGAACCCGCGACTTCCAACATACAAGTCCGATCCCTTAACCGCTGTGCCACCGCGAGCAGAAAGATGCTGTACAGTCGTAGTAGTAGATGTTGGCAAATGGCGAGACGGTTAAAGTCGGTTGGTGAAATTGGGGCGTGCAGTTGTGGTCAAAACAAGTGTATAGTTTTAGAGTGCGCGCAGTTCCAGTATTTTGGTTATTGATGAACGGGTTTTTCATTTGGATGAGAATTGCTTCGACAATTTGAAGTCTGTTATGATCTGTTTCTTTTTAAAGGATTTTTGCGTTGGTGACGAGGTTTTCACGGGTGAGTCTATTTTATGCCTATTTTTTGTGTATTTTGGACCGCCGGATGCTAAGTGCATTGCTAAACGTCTGGAGAGGGAAGTGGTTGTCGATGTACGAACGTTTGTGAGGTTCGCAGTCCTCATGGGTGCAAGTGAATTCGTACACGGCATAGTCTGTTTCAAACTAGGGTGTGGCGGGTTGTGATTGTTCTTGGAGATTGGGCTGGTTATCTTAGGCCATTTGTAGTAAATAATAACTTGTAATTTTTCATTTGAGTTATTGCATTTTGTGTGATTTTTCGCGATTTGCTTCAATATTCTTTCGTCTGTTTTACATGCGATGGAATACTAGTGTTGATCATTCACTTTGTGGACCTTTTGTTTTTAAGTATTTGCGTCACGTTTAGATAAGTAATTTTTGAGGATGTTATGGAAAAGGGTATTGGTGTATCCGTTGTTGATAAATGATTGTTTAAGTCTTCGAATGTTCTCGTGGAAAAGCTGCCAATTTGATGCTATCTTGTAGGTGCTGTGGATCGAAGCTTTAATTGCATTGCCTTTGTATATTTGTGGACATTCGCTGATGGCGCTAAGATGTAGCTATTCCAGAGTCTGCAGGTTTTCTATACACTGAGGGGGAAAAACTCCGTTCAGATCCGTCGATTGCTACGTCTAAGAAATTTAATTTTTGGCCTGTGCCTATTTCGTGAGTAATTTTTGGTATATAGTTTGATTCTAACACGTTTTAAGGTCATTGAGCGTTTCTTTTGAGTTTGTAACTATAAAGCAGTCGTCTACGTACCTACTGAATATGGACGTTTTTTCCCCGTGTTGTTGTCTATGATGTTGATTTCGAGCGTGGTCGTGTAAAATTGGGCTAAGGTAACCCCTACGGAACTTCCCATGCTGACGCCGTCTATTCGCTGGTAGAGTTTTCCGTCCATATGTGTAAATGGGCCTTCAGTTCTGCAAACAATCAACACTTTTCTCAGGAGGTTAGGTTTAAATGGTGGGGCAGTGGAGGGACCTTTGTTAGCTTCGTTTCAGATTATTTCTATCGTAGGAAGGAAAGGTACATTTGTGAAGAGCTATTCTACATCGAGTGAAGCTATGAGGCCTTTCGGATTGGTGGTTCTTAGCACTTGGAGGAAATCATCTGTATAATGAATTTGATATTTTGCTGGGAGATACTGGGTAATTATCCCGTAGAGTTGTTTTGCAGTTTCATATACTGGGGTTGTTACTTGAGAAACTATAGGTTGCAAAGGTTGTCCGGGTTTGTGGGATTTGACTGTACCGTAGATATATCCGGGACTGTACTCCCCAACTATTGGTTGTAGGATTTTGTTAGGTTTGCCTTTGCTCAACGCACCTATAAATTTGTTGCCGGTAGTTTTTAGCGTTGCTATCGGGTTGCGCGTTATGTGTTTGAATTTTGTTCAAGCACCTAATGTTGCATCTAGTTTCGTTTTGTAATGTAGTGTTCATTACTACATATGCATTAGATTTGTCTGAACGGCTGATTAGGATTTCTTTGTGTTGTTAGAGTTCCTTGGCTGCGATTTTTAGTTCTTCACCAAGGATCTTGCTGTGTGTGTAGTCTTTATTTTTGGTTGATTCTGCTTTTAGTTGAGGTTTGAGTTCTGGTTTAATTGCCATAGTACCTGCGGTTTCCAATTTTAAGAGGGAGTTGTATATGATTTCTAATTCAGTCTGTTTTTTGAGGGGGTCAAATTTTGTTTTATAGTGGCATTTCGGGCCTAGAGATATTAGTTGTGTTTGATGTTCTGTAAGTACGGTATCTGATGGGTTGATATACGAGAGTTTTTCTTCTGGAAAAATTAGAGCAATACGGTAGAGGCTGTTCAGTTTGTATACAAACATTTTAGCACAATAAAAATGTTGAAAATTCTTTGATTCCTCACAAGAAACGACTTGAAAACTAGAAAATGCAGTCTTGAAGTTTATTTCAAATTGATTTGCCCCAGAAAAATAGAAATACAATTTGTAGATTTAAACATTTTCCTTAAAATTATTTAAAAAAGCTTCATGTGAATTTCTGGTCAAAGATTTAGTTTTTCGTAATGTACAACCGAGTATTGAAGTTGTCAAAAAGTTTCACCGCGTTTGGAAACACTCGAAAAAATAAAAATATGGTAAGGTATTTGACGCCAAATTTTGCAACATAAAATGTTAGAAGTACTTCGATTCCTTCCTAAACACGATTTGAGAACTGGAAAACGAGGTCTTGAAGGGAAAATCAAATGGATTCACCTTGGGAAATCCCCAAAATAAAATTTGTGGATTTAAACCTTTTCCTCGAAATTTTTTATAATTTCAAATAAAATTTGTGTCAAATAATTAGTTTTTGTTGACCTACAACCGAGTACTAAAATTTCAAAACTTTCAGCGGTTTTTTGAAACATTGGATGAAAAAGAGATAAATAACCGTAAGGTTAAATATCGAAAGGTTAAATAAAATATTGTAAGGGTAAATATCGTAATATCGTAGATATCGTTAAGAATTCTGAAACGGAAACACAACATCACTACATGCAGCGTATATCTAGAACGTCGTTCATATATGAAGTGGAGCAGTGTATGCACAGCATATTTGTGTGTGGCCTCACCATTGCGAGGTGAGTCAAAACTGGTCTCTATTACGTGCTCACAACTCGCCTAGCTTCATCGTAAACTCCACCAGTCTTGTATTGAGACGGTCTTGTATTGAGACAGTCTTGTATTGAGACCGTCTTGTATTGAGGCAGTCTTGTATTGAGGCAGTCTTGTATTGAGACAGTCTTGTATTGAGACAGTCTTGTATTGAGACAGTCTTGTATTGAGACAGTCTTGTAATGAGACAGTCTTGTAATGAGACAGTCTTGTATTGAGACAGTCTTGTATTGAGACAGTCTTGCATTGAGACAGTCTTGTATTGAGACAGTCTTGTATTGAAACAGTCTTGTATTGAGACAGTCTTGTATTGAGACAGTCTTGTATTGAGACAGTCTTGTATTGAGACACTCTTGTATTGAGACACTCTTGTATTGAGACAGTCTTGTATTGAGGCAGTCTTGTATTGAGGCAGTCTTGTATTGAGACAGTCTTGTATTGAGACAGTCTTGTATTGAGACAGTCTTGTATTGAGACAGTCTTGTATTGAGACAGTCTTGCATTGAGACAGTCTTGTGTTGAGACAGTCTTGTGTTGAGACAGTCTTGTGTTGAGACAGTCTTGTGTTGAGACAGTCTTGTATTGAGACAGTCTTGTATTGAGACAGTCTTGTATTGAGACAGTCTTGTATTGAGACAGTCTTGTATTAGGGCACGCGACACCAGCAGGAGACGCGACACCAGCAAGAGACGCGACACCAGCAGGAGACGCGACACCAGCAGGAGACGCGACACCAGCAGGAGACGCGACACCAGCAGGAGACGCGACACCAGCAGGGACGCGACACCAGCAGGAGACGCGACACCAGCAGGAGACGCGACACCAGCAGGAGACGCGACACCAGCAGGAGACGCGACACCAGCAGGAGACGCGACACCAGCAGGAGACGCGACACCAGCGGGGGACGCCACACCAGCAGGAGACGCGACACCAGCAGGAGACGCGACACCAGCAGGAGACGCGACACCAGCAGGAGACGCCACACCAGCAGGAGACGCCACACCAGCAGGAGACGCGACACCAGCAGGAGACGCGACACCAGCGGGGGACGCCACACCAGCGGGGACGCGACACCAGCGGGGGACGCGACACCAGCGGGAGACGCGACACCAGCGGGGGACGCGACACCAGCGGGAGACGCGACACCAGCAGGAGACGCGACACCAGCAGGAGACGCGACACCAGCGGGGACGCGACACCAGCGAGGACGCGACACCAGCGGGAGACGCGACACCAGCGGGGACGCGACACCAGCGGGGGACGCGACACCACCGGGAGACGCGACACCAGCAGGGGACGCGACACCAGCGGGAGACGCGACACCAGCGGGGGACTCGTCACTATGCAGTGCGTGCTCGGTGTGAGCCACAGCTGCCTGAGTGTGAGCCACAGCTGCCTGAGTGTGAGCCACAGCCGCCCGAGTGTGGGCCACAGCCGCCTGAGTGTGGGCCACAGCAGCCTGAGTGTGGGCCACAGCCGCCTGAGTGTGGGCCACAGCCGCCTCAGTGTGGGCCACAGCCGCCTGAGTGTGGGCCACAGCTGCCTGAGTGTGGGCCACAGCGGCCTTAGTGTGAGCCACAACTGCCTCAGTGTGGGCCACAGCTGCCTGAGTGTGGGCCACAGCTGCCTGACTGTGGGCCACAGCCGCCTTAGTGTGGGCCACAGCTGCCTGAGTGTGGGCCACAGCTGCCTGAGTGTGGGCCACAGCCGCCTGAGTGTGAACGACAGCTGCCTGAGTGTGGGCCACAGCTGCCTGAGTGTGGGCCACAGCTGCCTGAGTGTGGGCCACAGCTGCCTGAGTGTGGGCCACAGCCGCCTGAGTGTGGGCCACAGCTGCCTGAGTGTGGGCCACAGCTGCCTGAGTGTGGGCCACAGCTGCCTGAGTGTGAGCCACAGCTGTCTCAGTGTGGGCCGCAGCCGCCTGAGTGCGGGCCACAGCTGCCTGAGTGTGGGCCACAGCTGCCTGAGTGTGGGCCACAGCTGCCTAAGTGTGGGCCAAAGCTGCCTGAGTGTGAGCCACAGCCGCCTGAGTGTGGGCCACAGCTGCCTGAGTGTGGGCCACAGCTGCCTGAGTGTGGGACACAGCTGCCTGAGTGTGGGCCACAGCTGCCTGAGTGTGGGCCACAGCTGCCTGAGTGTGGGCCACAGCTGCCTGAGTGTGGGCCACAGCTGCCTGAGTGTGGGCCACAGCTGCCTCAGTGTGGGCCACAGCCGCCTGAGTGTTGGCTACAGCCGCCCACGCTGAATTAAAATTTATGTAATAGGATGGTTAGGCTACTGATTCACACACAATGCATAACGTAGGCAAAATATACTCTCCTGATCTGCGATTGCTCCTAAATTTTGGCTTTCAATGCAATAATGAGCGGATGTGCAGAACGGTAAACTAAATTGTCAGACGTGCCCCCGGTTTGGGGCTGTGCTGCTGATGCCAGAAGGCTGTCGTTTTGGATGGCGCCCGGAGGCCTGTGGCGGCTCGGTGGCGGTGCGTGCACCTTAACAAACTAAGCAATTTCTTCCCACAAGCTGTCGAAAGCTCTTCAATTGATACCGATTGTTTGAACACGTTATAATTCATAGTCAATTTTGCATTCATTCTTTTACACCTGAAGCATCTACAGCTGAAAAATATGCTGGCAAAACTTCCTGGAAGAGCTGGTGCATTTAATTAAAATAAATGAAACGTTTGGGTGTAGGTTTCTCATAAATTCTCGTTTGTACGGGAATGGAAAGGCACATACGTCAGATAACTGACAAAGAGGATCCTTACTTCTCACTGCCAACGAGATCGAAAATTTTGGAGTTCCGTTGCTCTCAGGAAGGAACTAGACTAATGTAATGCGGTCCAGAAATCATCATCAGCGACTCCTCTCTCGTTTCAAATCTCAATTCATCACGGTTGTTTAAACGATACTTTGACTGTTTAAAATTTTTTGAAATATTTGTCACTGTTCGACGGCGAGCCACAATTGAAGGAAATACAAAATACGAAAGTTTTCTTTGAATTTTAAATCTAATTAATCAAATAATCACGCAATTTAATCAAACGAGGCTCTCAACTATCAGCGATATTGAAAGGGACTCTCAAGGATTACATACGAAAGCAGAGCAGGAATCTACCGGCTGAGTTGGCTCCACTTTTGCAAATTATACAGTTATTTAAAAATCATTGTCTCATAATTATTTAAACCCTGATGACTTCCATTAGATTCATTTCAACATGTGTATTAAGATTATAAAACCTTTTTAGCTCGCAGTTTTCAAGAAGTGTTTTAAATGCATTTGAAGTACAATGGGTGAATTATAAAAGAAGTCATATTCCTAGAAATAATTTATTGCACGAATATTCAGCCACCATGAAGTTCAACAAAAATCCCACACAGAAAAGAGAATATGCACAAGTCCATGAGAGAATTGCGTAGTGTATTGAGCTACCGTGTTAAGGTTACAACAGAGTAGGTAGCCTCATGGAAGAGCTACTGAAAAAATCGTATTTCAGAGGCCCTCAAATGTTGTCTTGTTAACTCATTTCTAGATAGTGCGTTACGGATCGAAACAACCGCAGTTACCGACAGGAGATACAGGGCATTAGTTCATGGGGCTAGGGTCATTTTACATTTAATATGAGTTGCATAGTAACTTCTTATGTTGCTCAGGAATACTTCATTTCCACTATTTTAAAGTAAATTACAAGAGCTAAAAGCAGCTACTAAGTGCTAACAAAAGAGTTTCAGCAGAAGAAGATGGCACAGCAAAACTTCGCTACAACGGGCCGTCAATGGATAAGCTCAAGAGTCATAGCAAATTTCACACGAACAAAGATCAAAAGTACTTTATGAAAACCTAATTGTTCAAGATTTAGAATTTTTTACGTCCCTGCGAGAATGTTCAGAAGCTTAGGAAAAATTTGTCCGCTAAGTAATGAATAGCTTAGCTGATCTAAAGCACACCATTCATTTTAGCTAAGGAGACATCTCGCGAGGTGTGTTCACATATCGAGTGTGTGCACAAATTTAGCTGGGGACAAGTCCGTCGTAGCGAAGTGTTAGGCGTTACTGGCAGGGCGCAGCAGACTCGCGCCCGTCAAGCAGCGACTAGATCACACAGAAGGTAATGCTCAAGTTACGCCTCCTTGGATTACATCGTAAACTAACTGAGGTAATTGCAGCAACAAGCTGGTGCCATTGACAGTACGACCGACCACATAACACACCATTCTGTCTATGCAAATCTCGGACAATTGAAATTTCCTTAAAAATATACCTATTAGTGATGTCATGATCTCCATTTGCTCAGCCACAAATCTCTCACCGCTCTTTCGTTTCGCGGCACAATTTCACCGTTCATTTACTCGCCCTAAACACCGGTAAAATGACTGCAAATTTAAAACAGTTGATTCAATAAATTTGGTCTGTGAAAAGATATTGAAGTCAAAACCATCTTAATAAATAAGGGCAGCAGTAATTCTGTTGGCATTGAGTCAAAACTGGTAGGTTCCTAGAGCATTTTTACTCTACTTCTGATCTCAAAGAGAAAGTTACATTCAGAGGAAGCTCTATCGGCACGATAAGCAATGATGATATAGCTGGGTAAAAAATTTACATTGGGCAGAATTTTTCTTCGGTAAAATTTTGAGGATAGTTGCAGTACTTAGTTGGAAGTTCATCAAACCCTAAAAATTAGGTGTACCCTGATGAATGGTGTTTTTTTAACAATAATTTAATGTAATACATTCATTTTCCCTCACCAAACAACAGGAATGAGAAACAAAGGAAGAAATTATAGATTTAAAATGAAACGACCTAAGAATATCGGCTTAAGGACAGCGTCCCCCATAGGAATCCATGTTTTGGAGATCACTTGAGAAACTGGGATTTTTGCTGCTATAAGAAGTGTGGGAGGTCAGGTACATCCTGTGAAAATATGAGACTCGTACGTTCACTCGTTCGCCCGCTATCGGGGTTTGAAGAATGGGGGGGAGGGAAGGGGGAAGTGGTTTTATCATGCTACACCTCCCCCATGGCACTTTCTTCACGGCGCGACATTGCTATGTCTCTGTATTACTCTATAATGATTTCAGGGGTCTAACCTGAACCAAAGGTTAAAAAATAAATTAATTAAAACCATTAACATATCTTTGTTTTGCCTATACTGAACACCTCGGACTTAATGGTTTCAAAATGCTTCTTCTCCGAAAGTTTTTATGCTACAGTACTGATTTTGGTATCATTGGATGCGAAAAAGCGTGGAGAATAAAGGCTGGTATAAATGAATTTCGAACTTTTTTTGCAAACAAAAGTTGTGACGACACAAATGGAAATTCCCCCCCCCCCCTTTAAAAAATGGAACCTCGAAATTATTTATATTTTTTTGATTATGACTTTATAGATTTTCTTTATACCACACCGTAATGTCCACGATATTCCGCTTCTAAAGACATCAAAATCACCACTGTAGCTTGAACACTGTAGGAGGAGAAGCATTTTGAACCCCCCTCCCCCCCCCCCCCCCCCATCAAAGTCCGTTTTTTCTGCGTGTATATCGTTTTCTTACAAGAAAATCGCATATTTTAATAGATGACGAACGATTCCAAATTGAATTTCCTATCAGTATATCATATTTCATTGCTCTAGGTTCAATGATAAAAAAAAGTATGGATGGGGGACGCTGTCCTTAAATCTATGAAGCACACTTCACTCCTCAAATGTTTGCATTGCACTTTCTTTAACCAGACGAGAGGTGTTATCACAAAAATAAAAGACATTTTGAAAAATAAACTAATAACTACAAAACTTCATTGAAGTTTCCCTACATTCAAGTGAAATATTTTTAACTCTATTTTCAAAAAATCATTCGTTGATTAAATTAAATGCTAATCCGATTTCAAGACATGAATATCGGACAACAGGGCAATGAATAAGAATGTCTGTACTCGCTCCAGTGAGTCCACGACTCCAGACTCGAGGAGAAGCAGCAAACTCGAGACTCTAGACCCGAGAAATAACAATCCCACCAACTTGCCAACAATGAACAATATCTCATTGCAAATCTGACATAGTTTTTTCAGCTCTCTGCGAGCGTTTCCAATGACGTTTGATCGCAACCTAAAAAAAAGGGCCAGACAGGGAGCCGCAAATGGAGCGCCAAGGGGTAGGGATCTTTTATATGTAATAGATAATATACACTAACTTATGGCACAGGTATTCGTAGTAATGTTTTACAGTAAACTACGAATTGAAAGTAATTAACAAAAAATGAGATTCTAAGTACATTACAGAAGTCAATGAGCAAAAAGTCAGTTTAGATGCGCGAAGTTCACATTTTTAAGGTATTAAATGAATATAAATTGAAACAAACCGCACATCAAAGAAAACGGAGTGATCAGTGAATAGGAATAAAAGTTATTTTAATATTTATCATTCAAAATTAATTTTAACATGTTGTCTACGTTAGTACGGTTGCTACGGTTGATTTGGTTAGGCTGGAAGTAGCAGAGTTGAAAAACTGTCTTCACTTCTCGATTACATATTTATCCTTCTCAAAAAGCGTGATAAATATAGTTGTACAGTAATATTTCAACTTGTACGCCATTATCTACTATAAATGAAGGTAGTGTAACAAGTGAAATGCTAATCATTCATACCGGTACGTAAATGAGCAATTTACCTAGGGGTTCACAAATGTACTAACACGTAGTCAACGTGTTGAAAGCGATGTGCAACAAAAATGTTCTCTACGGAAATTGATAACTAGCTAAATTTCATTTCATCACTACCGTTCTTAAACAAACTTCAGTTTTGCTGGATATTTCTCGCAAAGTTGAATCATTTATTTCAGAGGAAAACCTATTTGTTCAAAAATTTGATGCTAAACAGTAAAACTCCTATCTTGGGTCACACTTAGAAACTTGAAAGCTTATAGAAAGTTCTAGCTCACAAGCACCTGTAGAAAAGTTCAAAGAAGTTACTGATTGGTCGTAGAAAATTTTCTGATATTTTTCAGGTATTAAAGTTAGATGTCGCTAATAAATTGACTGAGGAAAATGAATAATGCCTTTCCTTCGAGGGAGCCACCTATAGCACAGGGATACTATAACGTTCCACGTGGGGACTACAGAGCATGCGCAATAAGCACGACCGCTGCTCATTCAGCAAGCGCGAAAGAACGCGTATTAATATATATGTACACATAAAACCATAATCATATCACATGGGAAATGAGTTATTCTATTGGCATTAGGGCTAGCACCGATTGACACAAAGTTTGGACTCGACTGAAGCGATCACCACCCCGTGAACATGCCCCGCAGCATCAGTGATGCTCCAGCGCGCAGGTGCGCTCAGCGCGCCGCCGCCTGCAACAGACGCGCCTCCGAGTGCCCCGACCAGCTCAAGGAGGAAAAAAGAAGACAGCGACCACAACACGCGAGCGATGGGCTCGTCCGTGTCCGGTGTGAAGGATATCGAGTTTGGCTAAAATGAAATGTGAAACATTATTATTTCCATCACAGGCACCTGTAATGGCACCTCTAAAGATAACTGCAGAGACCACCTAGGAGCGACATTTCCCCTTGTTGAACTCACGAAAGCTTGTTATACTATACCATTTATAACAAACACGGAGAGTTTTTCCCGTGGAGAGTAGGAAATGTAAGAGTTCTTCGAGGAGCCCTAACTCTCCACAGTACTCCCGCTCACACTGATAACCCAAAACAAATTAAGTTCAAGGTTTTCACTGCACTGTCCTTATTGTAACAAATGATTGGATTTCTTTTTGTTTCAACATGGAAGCAGACAAAAAACAATTACCATATGCCTGTGCTGCATAACGACAACACCAGTTATCACAACTGAAGAAGATTATTTAAACATAGCAAAAGTGGCTTTTTCAAAGCAATAAACAATCAACTTTACGACACCATCCTATAAAACAAGTGCTAGGTTCTTACACAAAATTAAACCACAGCCAAAACGCCGTGTAGAAATTTCTTGCAGTCAGTACCTGCGACCAAAAGTGAAAGGAGTTACGAACAATGATTTGTTCCCTTTTGAAATAGAAATAGTAAAAATATCTCTTATATCTATTATATATCATATAATATATCACACAGGTAAATATATGTAATGTGTGATACATCTATACTGCCTATATTTTATATATTGTATATACACAATATATAAATATTGCGTAATAAATTATGTTTCAGTTAGCGTAGCTGGTCGGTAAGCCGACGTTCAGGTCATAATATAATTATTTGCATGTTATAATATATCACAAAGCCAATATCTCCATACCTACAAATTAATTGGTTTTGTGACAAGTCTTTGTTTCGTAAGTCTTGATTTACATGGGCCAATAAACATTCAAGAAATCCGTTTTGAGAGTCTTAAAATTATATTTGAGAATAGTTTTAGAAAAGGTTTGAGTGGCTCTGACAAGAAGGTAATTCCCCCGTATAGTATCAAAGATTTAATTTTTGCAAATAGTTGTCAGGCTATAAGCCCCAATATACTTCAATTTAATTCCTGTTTACAGTGAACTTGAGAGTTTGGCAAAATTATAGTACAAAGTTTTGAATATTTTGTGGTAGAGTTAGCGCTAGTTCTTTTTGAAACAGATGCCATCTAAAAACATTTTGGTGAATACGAAATTTCATCTACTCGAAATAATTGTTTCTTTGCCTTCTTTACAAGAAGGGGAGAAACTACTTTCTTCGCATGTGTGCATTTAACAGAATTTTTTAATATAGGTAATATTCCCCGCAACAGCGCGTCTGAAACATGAAACGTCGCCCTTTACAATGCTTGGCTTCCTCGCTGGCGGAATATTTCGTTGCTTTAAGAAATAAAATATGAGTAAATAAGGCAGTGATCGTCGCAGCGAAACAAGGAAGCGTCTTTCTCTCCGAAGCTCACAAGGCACGTCCTCTAATAGATATACACTTAGTAGAGCTAATCAGTAGAAATAGCATTTAATTGCTTGAATAAGTACGTACCTATTTTATTGAAAATTTAAACCCGTAATTTTCGTTATCATGAACCCCAATGCAGCAGTTGCCTCAGTACTTAACATTTTCATTTGCTCGGCAGGTTCAAACCACGTAGGTATAGTAATTTAGTAAAAAATAAAAGCTTTCACTTTTATCCACCCTTAAAATAAGTCTTACTATCTTTCACAGGACCTGTATACTCATGGCTCGTGTGTATCACATTAAAACTATAGGAAAAAGTACGTGACCTTCCGTATCACCTTCTCTCGCTCTTACTTAACTTAATAAATGGCACACAAGAACAAACATATTGGATTATAACAGTACGTTTAAAATAAAACGAAAGCTTCATATACAGAACGAACTCCGCCAGATAATTGATGCAGAGACTTTCGAATGATTAATCTATACGCAAAATATTCATAACATTTGTGAGCAACCAACACGGGATCAAAATTAGTCTTGTTACTCGCCGGAGCTTTTTAGGACGACATTTGAAGAATTTGAAGTGAATATTTTAGAAGTAATTTAATGTTGGTCAATACATCGTTCAGTAAGCCACTTACAGACCACTAACCGTGCTCGCTAGTCAATAAAGATAATGAAAAATAACAGCACTTCGTTTGATCGAGTATCGATCATAATTATGATGAAAAGTTCAAAATTAAATGGCATCGCTTGAGGAAAGTCTGTGAAGAGCAAAACTGGTTGCACAGAACGTATGGAAGATATTAATTTGTAATGAAGAGTATTAGTTTGGAATTCAGCACCGCTGTTAACAGGAAGACAGAGGCCGGAGATCTTTTACTGCTGTATTGATGCAAGCTGTGGAGTAACGATCAAACAATGTCCACGGCAAAATCTTTTACAACATAAACTTCATTATTTGGATTTTGAAATAACCTGTGCACCTACTGCTTCACAAAAAGAAAAGGAAATTCCAGTTTTAATTCTACCATAACGTAACACATCATTTCGTTTAAAAAACTTTTCTTTAAAGCAGCCGTTAAGATGCTGTCTTTAATGTTCAGGTTTTTTCAAAGAACTTGATGGCTTTCAAAAACTAAAGTTGGTGTCACGTGCAAGGTCGGCCCTCACGTGGTTGCCGTGACTATAGGAAGAATGGCTGGACCTCTTGATCGTGGCGGTGTCTATGTCCTTCAGGGGCAAGGTTGTGTAAGGGTCCCTGATGCTCGTCTGGCGCTTCAGGCTGTGTTTGGGCGACAGCGTCCCGTGATGCGACTTGATGTCGCCTCGCTCTGTCGCGGTGGCCACCTTCCACTCAGCCCCGGGCACGGTCACGTACTGGTTCGGTTTCACGGACAGGTAATGAGGGGAAGAAGGAACGTTTCGGTGACGCTGGCGCACCGTCCAGAGGTGCATCATTAGAGCGCCCAGGATGACACCTAGCAAAAGACAGGCCACGCACGCGCCCACCAGGCTCCCGACACCTATTCCCTCAGAGTTTTCTTTTCCAGAAGGCGAGGTGCGACTCTCCAGCAGCGTCACATCTGAAAATACATTACATGTGGGATATGAGTAATGAGACAAGTGGGATATGAGTTATGAGACATGTGAGATATGAGTTATGAGACATGTGGGATATGAGTTATGAGACATGTGGGATATGAGTTATGAGACATGTGAGATAAAAATTGAATTACAAAACGTTTGTAATTACGGCAGAGTCTATGCAATGGGATGTTGCCGCTAAATTGCAATGATTATGCAGCTAATTAGAAGCACAAGCCATAAACAACAAAATAATAATCCCACAATAAACAGAAGCAAGCGACAACTACAATCCTACATGTAGAGCCGACATGTCTGGAGGTCCGTGACGAAATGGCAAAGTTATTTGGCGAACATTCATATTTCTTCCTTCCTTCAAGATAATAGGAGCTCGATTATTAGTTAATTTGAAACGAGAACAAACTAATCGCTTTGAATTAACTGAAGCTACTACTCCTCAACGCACTCAGCCAAAGTGTGCGTTTTCTAGGAATTGATTTGACGAGTGAAATTCTTCGACAAAATCGACACATGAATGCGCCAGCAGTGAATTTTAAAAAAAATAATACAACGTATTTCAGTAGAATATATTCACCTTTTACGAAACAAGATTGTTTCTGGAAATCAAGACCTCGGCAGAGACTGGGCCGGTCTGCCACGCAGACCCTGGACCGCACCCGGTGGTCTGCAGCCGCGCAGCTCGACCACTCAGACCACTCGCTCCAGCCTTCCTCTCCTGGCGGCACTGCACCAAACCAGTGTGTGTAAAGTACACAGAGTTTCTCATGCTTTTGGGACTAATTGAGATGAAAGTTAGATCGCGTGGGATGATTTATGGAGAATGCTAAACCTGGTGAGGATTAGTTTACTTATTTTTAAAATCTAATTAAGATGCTACAAATTTACGCTCCAATCTGACTGTGAAATCATGGTACCAGCCAAAATTTCTACGGCCTACAGGTGTTTTCAGGGGCTTCGAAATGGGTATCGAGTGCCGATATTTTTGACAGCGGACTCGCTCCACGCCTCACTCCAGGAAATTCACATAACAGATTTTACACGTTAAAGCTGAAATAAATAATTTAAAAAGTATTTTACTAAATATCATGCTTCTATTTTGACCAAAAGCACAGTACACAGGAAGATTCACTTAGAGGCTTTCCAAACACAGCAACAAATGTGATAGAGAAGCGAGGAGTTCAGCCCAAAAAAGAAAGCTCATTCAAAGAACTACGAGAGGAATGGGGAGGTGGGTGGGGTATTCGAACCTCACGCAACTGGGTCTAAGGGATCGGTATATCATTTAAATGCGATTCACTTACTTTGCAAGAACAGACAGCGATGCGTTTGCCTCACAAATGCTGGCACACAGCACCAGCCAAACATCGTGAGTCGTTCGAGACTCGAGTCACAACCAGTAGGAGCATTTATAAAACAACGAATAAAATTTCCCAGTTGAAGACGGTTGCCTGGATCTGGGGCTGACCTAAGCAGTCGGTGTCGCGACAGGCGCGCTCGTGCACGGCGCTGCCCGGACAGTCGCTCGCCTCGAGCCGCGGCACGTGCGACGCGAGACACACGCGCGCTCGCCGCTGCACGCCACTCGCGCACGTCGGGGCGCACTGGCTCCAGTCGCTCCAGCAGCTCCACTGGCCTGCGGAGGTGTAGGGCGGTGGAGGGTCACCACTCAATGAAGTCGACCACTTGGCTACTTCGTTAAGGACATTTCCCTACTACGCTTAAAAAAACCTCCTGCATCATAAAACTTACACTGGTAGTAACACCCACGGCTATTCCATACAGCAAAAGTTATAAGGTTATGGAGGGTTTTGCGGGAGACCTTGCGTATTACAGAACGTTTTAAGAGCTGGAATGGTGGCATGTTAATATATATATATATAATGTTAATATATATATATATATATTAAAGAGAGACGAGACTTTTAGATTAACTCGCAAAACTACGCGCGATAAGAATTACGGTTATAAATAATGGGCATAAAATATTATGTGGACTTATCAGCTAATGGTTTCATATTTATTGCAAAATTTCTTGGCATATTTCTATTTTGAGCAGTTAGCAGTAAATTTTTACAGAATGTAATATTTATTAGATATGGCTGTCAAATTTACTTGATAAACGATCAGCAGCGATAAAATTACTTGAAGGAACAATGAATTCAGTCTTTTAAGCCCTCATCTTTAATTTTTGCAAGCGTGAAAAAATGTGTACAATTTTTTAGTACGGGGTGGGCCATATCAAATGTCTAAGTTTTGAAAAGCGCACGCAGCGGCCGTGGTGCTGATGGTGTGTGGTCACCACCGCCTTCCTCATGCCGTCTTCAGAAAGTGAGCACACGAACGGCATTGTATACCAATTCGAATAAAACAACAAATAATTGTGTAAGTTTCGTTTTATTTTTCCTAATAGCCTTTCAAAATATGGATGTGTTTGATTTGCCCCATCCTACAGTTCAAAAACTGAAAGCCGAATATCCCTTATTTTACAATCAATGCATATCCATTATATAAGTGAAACCGATTTTATAGAATTAAAATTCTGCTCGCCTCGAAGTATAAAGCTCAAGTACTCGAAAATCGTAAAAATCGATGCGAATTTTAGACCTGTACGAATGAGGAGTACATAGTGACCTTTACAAGGCTGCTGGTTGCACGGGCGGCTCTGTGAGGACGGTCCGTCGCACTGGGAGGTGGCACAGACCCGCCACCGCAGCTGCTGGCCGCCGCCGCACTCCCTGTCGCACACGCTCCAGTCGCTCCACGCCTCCCACGCGTTGAGGGACGCGGTGCCGGTGCAAGCCGCACCATGCGAGCACAGCCGCTCCTCGCTGGTCATGTCCAGCAGGAGCTGAGGGGACGCGGCGAGCTGCACGCTGCACTGCACCCGGAACCTCCTCTGGACGCCCCCGTCGCCGCTGTCCGCAAGCCACGGCGTCCAGTCGGAGTGGCCCGTGGGGCACGACACGCCCGTGCACGCCTCGACCTCCTCGTCGCAGCCTGGGCAGGGCGGCCCGCCGTGCTTGGGGCGCGGGCTGTTACAGAGGCGGATGCGCTTGCGGGTGCCCTGCCCGCACTGCGCTGAGCAGTTCCCCCACGAGGACCAGGCCCCCCACCCCCCCGCCACCGGCAGGTGTGACGACACTGCGCACACCACAAGTAAACGTGTCGCTACACTCGAAGACCTACACAAACGGTTGCTTTCTTTGGTTCAATTGGTTACCCCAACGGTTTCATGAAATTAGTTAGAAACCAATAAATTTACCCCTGACAAAATAAAGGGACAATTGAACCTCCCTCAAACATTGAATTAGTTCAAGAAAAAAACTATAAGCTAGGAAATTAGTACTTCATCATCTTTCACGACTATTCTGAGCTTCGTAATGACACAAAGAAGCGCAGAAAGTTTTAACAACTTTTTACCCCATTTATTTTTCATGAATTTCAATGTCTAAAAAGCTTATGCATTAGATAGTTGCAAACTACCTTACTTCAGGGGCCTGGGTATATACATAGAGACAAAATTATTTTGCACAGTAAAATCCTATTTAATGCTATGTTTTCTAGTCACCGACTTTTGAGTTTCTTGCTTCAAATGTTATCTGAAGCACGTGCCAATCGTGACTCACGAAATATTTTCGAAATGCTTAAGAAAAAATATTTCAGAATGCTACAGATAGACTCAACGGAGACGAGCGTAATAATCTTTTTCCTAGTTCTGAGACTGCATCAAATCTAACAAGCAAATGCTAATAAAATAAAGGCCAAAAATAATCGAGCTTTAGAAAACTTATTCAGCGACGAGCTCCCATTTACGTGAGATGTTATAAATATCAGGCAAGAGACAGTTAGTACTTTCCTCCCGTAATTTCTCCTCAGAGCAACATACCAGTCTGTGAAGCGTTGCGTTTGTTGATAACTTGCTTCCATTTCAGATTTAAATTTTAATCAAAATAATTTTTACTTAGTAAGGGCTTTTAACTCCAACACTGCATTTCGTTTATTATATATTTGGACAGAGTAATCTCTATTTCGCCCCCTTTTTCATTTTGTTCAGGGGGACATTTTTCATCCCAAGTCTTTACGGCCTAAACAAGCTAAATTTTCTATATAATACTAACAAGATAGAATAGACGCATGGGGAAGAGCAAAATAATTTTCAAATTTTTGAAAAAATAGCTCGTGCAGCCTTTACTTCCAGTTCCATATCGCGCTATTAGATTTTACAGTAAGTGACCGCTTTTGCTTTACATTATCTTTTCTACGTCGTACGACTGGATCAAGTAAAATATTATCTACGTTACGCAGAATTTATTTCGATTCTAAAGAGTTAGTTGTTCAGGTATAAACTAACCACCAGTGCCAGATTTCAATTGTGATTATATAGGTATAGGAATATGAAAGTGACCACACCAACGTACAAGCAAGGAAGAAAAACAAACACGAATAAATTTGTCGGAGCATGTAACTGAAGACTTAGAAACATAGCTGAAATACCGAAATGATGCTAACAATGGCCGTGGCCCCAATATCATACATAGCTTTAAAGGCTTTGCTAAAATTAGCTACAGTTTAGACTTGTCATTTTTAGAACCGCAATTCATTTCCAAACAAAACTTGATATGAACAGTCATCCTATGTGTTCCTTACTCACCGACTATTCTTAACCGATAGCTTATGAAGTTTTCTCAGTTTTGCTTGTTTTTCTATACTCTAACCTAACGTTTTAGTTTTTTGTCTTCTCAGTTTTATGTGTCGAGGAAGGTTATCCCTTTTGTGCTTCCATCAGGTGACTTTATTTTTTCTTACTTTTGTGATGGGACAAACCTAAACACAAAAATGCTCATTTTAATAATTTGATTTTTCATCGTGCCTGTAAGAGGAACACGACCTTTCTCGTTCTCTTTTTCTTATCAAAAATAAGGAAATTTGCACGCAACATTTTTCAACAGACCTCTTTATAACTATCCCATTTAATTAATCAAGAGTCAAGCGTATTTCCTCAGCTTTGACACGCTAGTAAGTTCATCAAATTTTATCAATGTATTCGATATTTCATTGCTTTTTTCTTATGGATGCTTTAAAATATCTTCTGTCATCAACTCAATTCGAATTCTAAAAAGTGAATAAGGTTTAGCCTTTAATTTTACCTGACAATAAAAAACAAAAGTTAAGTCCAGTACAAAACTTTGAATCTAATCTGAGTTTACGAAATGTAGCGGTAATTCGGGTTAATCTGTCACAAGGTTTTGCACACTATTGGTCACTTGGGTTAAACTTTTCATGAACGACTATTCTAATGCTGGAACGGCGAATGTTAGGCAAGATTTTTCATAGACCTGAATTATAAAATGCATTCTAAAGTCAAGTCAAGCAAAAAACTTTTAGATTTCTCTATATTTCATTGTAGATGAAATTCATTAGAGCTCGTGACCGTCCAATCTTACAAAATTTGTCATTACCGGGCGGTAATGACATGCACTAGCGAACGATATGAGAGGTGGAGCAAGTCGAGCTGCAGTTTATATCCGGCCTGCTCAAGCTAGAACGAGAACTTCAGCGATTTATCGTGAGCCAAGAATTAATCAACTGCAAAGGATTCCCGTCATAAGCCCCCGCTAGTGTGATAAAAGAAGTGAATCTCGCTGTGCGAGAAGTGAATCTATATTTCATTGTAGATGAAATTCATTAGAGCTCGTGACCGTCCAATCTTACAAAATTTGTCATTACCGGGCGGTAATGACATGCACTAGCGAACGATATGAGAGGTGGAGCAAGTCGAGCTGCAGTTTATATCCGGCCTGCTCAAGCTAGAACGAGAACTTCAGCGATTTATCGTGAGCCAAGAATTAATCAACTGCAAAGGATTCCCGTCATAAGCCCCCGCTAGTGTGATAAAAGAAGTGAATCTCGCTGTGCGACAAAAAGTAAGGAAACGGTAGTGTACATGATGAGCGTCCATGCTAGAGAGGAGCGGCGCACTGACCAGGGCAGGGTGGCAGCTGGTGGCAGTAGATCTCGCTGCGGTCGAGCCCCACACACACGCGGCCGCCGTACTGCGGCGCCGGGTTGGTGCACGAGCGGCGCCGGGTCTTGACCGCCACGCCGCAGCTCGCTGAGCACTGCGACCAGGACGACCAGGAGGTCCAGCCGCCGTGCACCGTGCAGTTCAGCACCTGCACCAACGGCTTCTTTTAGTTCAGAATTATAATTTCAGAACGAAGGCTTGGAATATCGTTCAGAGAAGTAAAGAACGGAATTTAGATTAACGTCGAGTATTATAAAGACAGTGAAGTGAATTTGAAAAATTGGACATCATGAAAATAGTCAGATATTTTCGTCAAACTGAATGCAAAAGATTAGATTATAGATTATAAGTTAGTTTAAGCCTCCCTAACCGCTGGAAAAATAGAGCGTATCGAAGAGAGGAAGGAGGAAGGCACCATTCAGTATGGAGATAAGAAAATGAGGAATCTATGCAGAAAGAGCATAGAAACAGTAAGATGGGAAAGAAGTTCATGAAATAAGATAAAAGTTGAAGAAGAAAGTCAGAGGGGCTGAAAAACAGGACAGTAGTGAACCGAAAAAAGGTGGTCCTTAACATAAAAAAAAACATTTTATTTCAACAAATAGAAGGCCTACCTAACTCTCAGCTCGGGCCCTCACATTTTTCCCCTGGGAGCGCTAATTCCCATAGATACAATAGTTGTATCCCCCTGAGGGGAACTGAATGCAAAAATCAAAGTACACAAGCAAGTAAACTAGAATTTTAGGACATGCCGGAACAAAAATTGATTGAGAAAAAAGAGAAATGTTATAAAGGAGCTCGTGTGACCTCCGAGCGGTGGCCGAGACAGGGAGCGCCGCCCCGGGCCGGCAGCGGCGCGTCGCAGGCGCGGTGGTGGCACAGACACGCGTCGGCAGAGCCCGCCTGGCGACACGACTCCCACGGGGACCACGCGCTCCACCCTCCATCAACTGGGCAGAGAAAATAATAAAGTTATTGCAAAAATTACTAGCTTTACTGAATTACTTCTTGAATGGGAATGAAATTAGAGTGAAAACAAGAGGGAACAATTTTTTCGTCAATCAGAAATTCCGCAGTAGAGAACCAAAGTTTAATTATAATAAGTCACGTCGGAATAAGTTCCAGAACTGGGTCTCGTCTTTGTCACCCTCCATACTCTGCCATAAGATCTCATGCAGAGGTTCTGTGCGACGTAAGAATTTCAGATTCCGATTTCTCAATTTTAGGGTCTGTTCGTAATGTAACTAAACTTAGAATTCTTTAATCTCTTTATATCCATAAGAATAGACCTAATCTTAATGATATGCAAAGTGCGCATCCCCTGCTTCTGGTTGGACTCCTTAGGGTGGCTTATGGTCTGACCTGTGTGCATGCAACCCTCAGGCAGAGAGGTTATACTTCCATGAATATGAAGGCGTCTACCTCAAGTAACACATCTGCACTTACGATTACATACACTTGCGAGACAGTTGTGGATATTTTTGAAATGTACTTTAAGCAATGATTACCACCTAAAATATAATACACTGAATTAAAATATTTCAATCAGTGTTCATGGCATATTGCTCTCGATCTCAGAGCTAAATCATCGACTGATCTCGTCGTACTAAATTAGTTATCGAGAGCAACGCAGCAGAAACTAGGGAGAAAATTTCTACAGTAATCTTTGGTGACGCAGATGACACTTTTCTCGGATGGCTGCGGGAATGCTGGCTTCTAATTGAACAGTTTAACAAACTTATTCGCTTAAAATTAAGTGGAAACAAATAGTGGTCCAGTTTAACTTCAAAATAATGTTCAAGTCTAGATTTTATATATCCTCTTCATAATTGTACACGCTGTCTGTCGCACATCTGCTGGAGGAGAAATTTGATGAATAAAGTTCATGTTAACTATTATTTCAAAGGGAATAAGTGAAGAGCTTGAGTTGGGTTAGGCTGCTATAGCTTTCGTTTGATGCACAAAAACATCAAGAACTTTGCTTACATATAAAGACACGTTTTGGTTCTTACAATGGATGATGTCTTATGGGCATCGTCCTAAAACTGTTACGAGGTCACAACCGCGAATGATGCTTGAACACATCAATTGGAAAAGAACAACCCCTAGAACTGGTGCGTGGTCACTCACTGGGCTCGGTGTTGGTTGGGCAGTCGATAACTTCCTGGACCCAGGAGGAGTCAAACGGGTCCTGGTTGGGTGGCGGGGAGCACTCGAGGAGGTTGTGGTCCCAGCCGCAGTACGGGTCCTGGGCCGCGAGGCACGACCGCCTGCTGCGGTAGCGGGAGCAGCGGTGCACCGGCACACGCACGATCTCCTCCTCAGACGCAATGTACAGCGAGTTCTGTCGCATCAAATACCCTCATCTAACTGATCATCTCTCTGTAGGCCATTCGTGGGGCACTTTTTATCACAAACAGCACGAAAATTGGGTCGTAAAATAGATATTTGCACCAAATTGAATCTACTGAACAGTTTGTGGGCATATGTTATTTAAAGCATTTCACTTCAATGGACAGTTCTTTATTATAGCGATATCGGTGATAAAAATATAAATAATGATGATTCACCTCAACACAGGAAATATTACCATGATGAATGTGTTAAAAACGGAATGCTTGAAATGATTATATTATTTAAAATACTAAAAGTAGGGTGATGTGTTCACGACCCGGACAAGGTCTCGACCCGGACAGTCTTGATTAACCAATGAACGATTGAGCCTAGGATGACGTCAGAGCTATGACATATGAGGGAGGGCGGTCCTAAATAGACGTCATTTGCAAACCTCCCCGCCGACGCTCCGCTTGTAAGCAAGGTAAGAATTTCGATTTTAAGAGGTCGCGATCTTAATTTTCGGCATCAGAATATATTGTGCCATGACCACGAATAAGGCGTGATCAACTTGTGATAAGTTTTTTTAAGTAATATGCCATATTGGCATAAAATAGTGATAATACGGAGTGCCTAAACAACAATGGACTCGTTTGGGGTGCCCGCTAAACAAAATTATGCCGTGTTCTCGACTCGGACAATTTTTGACAATTCATGCACATTAAGTGTACTGGAAAAACCAATTAAAAAGTGAATGATTGCATAGATCTTACAACTATAATGAACCATATATGAGATAAATCCATGGAAAATGCTGAAAATGAGTGTTTGCCACGGCTAAATACCGAGTGATTTTTCGAAGTATTTTATTGAGGAAGTGAATTACTTTTAGCATTAATATGTGCCCCCCCCCATTAGTGTTTACTTCTCCAAATTGAAATATTTAACCTAGGCCAATAGTTTATACATCAAACAAATGATGTACGTGGTTTCGACTCGGACGTGATGTTGAGTCCGAGTCGGTTTTTTTATTACATTGATATTTTGTTACCAATTGTTTTATTCCACCTTTCAGTGTCATGTTCTGGATGTTCTTAGTAAGAAAAAATATAAAACACTGGTGTAAGTGTGTTTTTGGTGGACCAAAACATCTGTCTGGGTTGAGACCACACCCCCGTCCGGGTCGTGAACACGCGGTCTCGACTCGGACAGAGAATTCTGGATTTTGAAAACGGCTGTAAAACCAATACTATGATATCTACAGATATGAAACTCATAGCATAAGATGGGGAATTATTTAAGCTTTCTTTTAAGCACAAAGTCTCTCCTGTAGCTCAATAACTTTTTTTTATGAATATTATTCACTTTACTGTCCGGGTCGTGAAAACATCACCCTACGTTGTCACAAAAGTTAAAAAAATCCCCATTCATCATCGAATACGCTCATGGCTTTTTCGTTGACGTCTGCAGGAATACTCCGATCCAATTAACTCAGTTGAAGAACCATACCCGCGGGGCTGAGCAACAAAATGATTTTTAGATTTTAGGCTGCATTCATATTCCTATGAGCAGTGATTCTTATTTACTGTCGTTTAAACTTTCGTTTCAGAAATACAAAATTTCTCACAATTTTTCCCTCACAATGTCGCTGGACCCTGAAACGTTTTTGTAATAAATATTAATAGAATAAGTTTTTCGGAATTTTCTTCGCCTTTTAGTTTTAAGTAAATTTACAATTCAAGAAATTATTTATGCCTAAAATCGGCTTTTAGACATGAAATTTTTAATGATTGACACTTATTTCACATAGATATAAATATATACATAAACTTATTAAGTGTCACTACCCTCTACGGGTCTCGGAATGAAAAGATAATTAGAAAAATAAAGCACCATAATTCTAGGGCATTCAATAGAATGAATGCTCCAATCGAGTGACAGCAGAAAAATTAGTGTTCCTTTCAAGTGATGCATTCGCGCCACTATCTCTTACTAAACATAAACGATAAATGAAATATTCAAAAAATACACGTAGCTTGAGATAGCATGAGGTAGAGTGCATGAGTGCGATGTCACATACTACATAAAACTAACTCGAATCATCTGACTAGTCCATGATCCCGCTTTTTCCGTTTGCCAGTTGCAGTGTCAGATTACGTCCGAGAGAAGACGCTCAAAAACTTCACCGATTGCAGTTTCTTACTCACGGTCTCTCTGAGGAACTTCATGACGTGGATTTTGACGGTAGAGTTGTGAGGGAATGGAGCGATCACCTCGAGCAAGCACGTGGTGGTGATGTTTCTATTGGACACTGTAGTGCGCGACGACCGCGGCACCACGCTCATCTTCCTGATGCTGCCGTCGCTCTCAGCCACGTACAGCACGTGCACTGGACCGCTCTGGCGAGTTGGGACCACGTCCACAGCGATGTGTGTTAACCTAGCGAGAAGAGATTGACTTAAAACTGTTATACTTTATGTAATACCAAGATCAACATCCGCTACTTGGGAACGCACCAAGTCAGTCAACAAGAGCGCTCAGAAGCGGGGCAGTGTTTCAGTTATTAAGGCCGGCCATTCACTAAATACTTTACCTCGCAGGAGTTCAATGAAGCAGAGTAATACAATAACCTAATCGATCACAACATATACGCACACGTTCACCAGTTGTCCCTAGGAATTACCTTTCACTTGCTTGTACCTACAGCGTGATGCATTTTAGATTATTACTTTGATTGGTCACTAGATGACATTACTCAGAACAAAAAAAAAAACATTTACTCCGTGAACGGAAATTTTAAAACTCTTGATAATTTCATTGGATTTGAGAGGAACGATGTCCAGATATTCAGCTCTCGATTTAGAATTCTGAAGGCTAATTGTAATTTCTGAAAGTTGGTTTATGCTCGCTTGCCGAACTTTGTGAAATAAGCCTAAACAACACTGTACTGAGCTATTATGAACCTACAAAACACTGTACTGAGCTGTTATGAGCCTACAAAACACTGTACTGAGCTGTTATGAGCCTAAATAACACTGTACTGAGCTGTTATGAGCCTACACAACACTGTACTGCGCTGTTATGAGCCTACACAACACTGTACTGAGCTGTTATGAGCCTACACAACACTGTACTGAGCTGTTATGAGCCTACACAACACTGTACTGAGCTGCTATGAGCCTACACAACACTGTACTGAGCTTTTATGAGCCTACACAACACTGTACTGAGCTGTTATGAGCCTAAATAACACTGTACTGAGTTGCTATGAGCCTACACAACACTGTACTGAGCTGTTATGAGCCTACACAACCCTGTACTGAGCTGTTATGAGCCTACACAACACTGTACTGAGCTGCTATGAGCCTACACAACACTGTACTGAGCTGTTATGAGCCTACACAACACTGTACTGAGCTGTTATGAGCCTACACAACACTGTACTGAGCTGTTATGAGCCTACACAACACTGTACTGAGCTGTTATGAGCCTACACAACACTGTACTGAGCTGTTATGAGCCTACACAACACTGTACTGAGCTGTTATGAGCCTAAATAACACTGTACTGAGCTGCTATGAGCCTACACAACACTGTACTAAGCTGTTATGAGCCTACACAACACTGTACTGAGCTGTATGAGCCTACACAACACTGTACTGAGCTGTTATCGCAAAAGAAACTTCCATCAGAATTTTGTGAACAGTAGTGCAAGCTAAGGAATAGTATACTGTTTAATAAATTTTTGTAGAATGATGAATTTTAAGATATTTTAATTAAAGAATTAAACAGAGTTTCCACTTATGATAAATATAAAAGATGGAGACAAAAATACGTTTCTGCACCTTCTGTTGAAAGAATTTACTGAAATCCAAATGAATCAATCCCTACAAACTCTTCCACAGACTTAGGAAACGAGACTCGCAAGGAAAATTGTGAGGAGATAAAGCCAAAGGGGGAATAATGAATAATTGAATTCCCCATTTTTTGTTCATCAAAAATGTTTGAAAAACATTCGAAATGGGCATCAAAAGCATTATCGACATACAATATCAGAATTATGAACCACACCGAGAGAAAAAAATTGTTAATTTAAAATACGTTAAAACGTCCAAAAATCAGATTTATAGTGTCTGAGGACCGTTCTTCTCTGAACTTGACACTTCACAACATTGCTGAGCAGGATATCCCACTACCCTTGTCCCAACCAAAACTGTGTGCAAATTAAAGTTGTCTAGATGACAAAAGATTGGGTTTTATTTCTGGGTACGATAGGTTGTGCTCATCGTTAACCGAAGGTAGTAAGCTATGGTACAAAATAAATTTTTTGGTAGCTCCTACAATATACATATAAATCCTTAGCTTGTACCTCTGAAAATCGAGCGTATAGACAGGTCTCGAATCAACGGGAGAGACGCTCGAGTGCATGAGCTGGTATTTGGGAGCCGACACTATATTCTGGCTCTTGTCGCCATACTGGCACCGGTAGTGGTCCAGGTCATCCGTCACTGGGGACCACACGGAGTTGGGATTTGCTTGATACTTGAAAGGTCCTTCGAATGTTCGGTTGACGGAGGTAAGATTGAAGGCGCACACAGCAGAGCCAGCGATGCCGTTCCTGTGGACAACGAAGTGTGCACCCAATATTGACAACACGTTAAGTAATGTCAAATGATTTTGCAAGTATTTAATTTTTTACCCCAACCAAACACGTTCATCAGTATCTCAAACGAAGCTAAGTTACACGGATAAAAGACTATACAAATATTTTGCGTAGATTCGGAACATTAACTGTTATACACATGTTTCTACCAATGTTTCTGCTACTTGCGTGGCATTAGACTTAACGTCCGCTCGAAATACCACGAGTTGGTGATACTCTCCACACTTAGTGAGGTTAGGACTTAACAAGGACCCGCGTTTTTAGCTCAGGTAACACATCAGCAAAATAGTGCTGCACCTGCTCACAAAGCTGCATCTTTGGATGAAAAAAACACTCTGTTTCGATTTACACATATCAATATTTGTCACTATTAACCGACCTCTCTTCGTCTTTGCATCACCTTTGTATCTATAGTGGAATGCGTTAGTCACATCTGCTCACCTCACCACACGGTCTAATCGCGCTGCTCTCTCAACAGCTTCGTAAAATATTATGGAGCGCTTTCAATATTGAAATAAGTAATTTTTGTGTCTTTAATTTTTTTGCGAATAAAGAATAGTGTGAGAGTAATGAAGGGAAAAAAGTGGCGATTGTCATGAAATATTACTGACGAAACTGAACATGCACTAATAAATGACCATGCTGGAAATACAGTCATGTTGATGGAGTTGACGCGCTTATCTGAATTAATCATTCGATCCCATCCCTCATTAAATGAATCATGTCATTATGTCGCTTATATTGTTCTTTTTAAGGCTGGTGGCTACGTACTCTGAATATCTCATTGAAATATTTATAGAAAAGCCTAATTTGAGACACCTAACATATGCAACAGCGGTGGAATGTTAAGTGCTGAAATGGTGGGTGCATAACAGATGACGCGACTCCACTTAAACTTGTGATCAGTCTTACCATATTACAAAATAAATAATGATTATTTACTGAGCTACTATAATTAATAGTGTAATTATTTGAAATAACTAGACCAAATAAATGAATGAATAATGTTCATTAACTGAAATAAATTCATCAAGTTCTTAAATTAATAATGGTCATTAATTGACATTTATAATATAATTAATTCAATATTTCCTTTTAGTAGATTTCATCAACATATTTCCATGAGATTGTGATGGCCCATGAAGGCAAATGTGGTGGTCTTATTTATGTTTGGAAAAAGGAATAACACAGAAATATCGAGAAGGGACCACAGCACAAGAGGGAAGATTTTGCGAAAAAGCGGCCGACAAGCGATGTGTTGTGTCATCACTCACACATATTATCAAATGTAAGCATAGTTCACGGCCGTCACTCTAAAAACTTTCCCGAGCGGTTACAGGCTGTATGCAGAATACATATGGTTCAATAAACTCTTAAATCAACATACCAAGCAATAATATAAATGTTAAACATTCATTTCAACACAAGAGGCAAAAGTATGTGTGCTATAAATACGACATTCACAGCGACATAGCAGACAAAAGTAATCATGACAAGCACAACACTGGCATCAACACAAGAGGCAAAATAATAGGTGGCAAATGCAACATTCAAATCAACAGGACTGGTAGAAAAGATAGCGCGGACAAGGTTGGTAATAATGAACCGAAATATTCTTCAGATCCCTCTCAAATTTTTATGCAGTGGAGTAGTTGCGCTGTATTTCTGAGAAATCATGATGAAGCACACCAAAAAGTCCGTTACACATCTAGTGAAATAACAAGAAAGGGATATTTTGTCTCATTTCAGATATAATAAACACATATAGAAAGCCCTTAAGCTTCGTCCCTTTACTTTGATTTAATTTTTTCAAAACTGTGTGTGCTGCTCAGGTGATTGCATGGTTCAACTTGAAAAAATATACTGTACTTCGGATTCTTTTCCTTTTCCTCAACAAATTCTTCCGTTTTTTTTCAATCTAGAAGATATATTCATGAATTCTTGTACTCATGTAGTACGTGAATTCTTGAGTACGTGAAGTTGTGAGTCTATCTTCAGTTTCGTGTAAACTTTGAATGAAACCATTGCATTTGAACATATTCACTATACATACTAGTTTTCATTATGACGAATGTAGTTACAATAGAACCTTTCAAATGAAAACAAAATTGAGTTATAAGCCTCCATCAAGAAGCCATGAAGAATCTCACAGCTGAATTACATTCATTCAGCTTAGAACGGCTTCCAGAAAGATGTAAAATTACAGTGGTGTTGTGGACAGACCGTGAAACATTTGTAATTTAGCGTTGCGTACTCACTGCTGAGTGCCGAAGAGGGTGTAGAACATTTGTAATACTCACTGCTGAGTGCCGAAGAGGATGTAGAACATTAGTAATACTCACTGCTGAGTGCCGAAGAGGCCGTAGAACATTAGTAATACTCACTGCTGAGTGCCGAAGAGGGTGTAAAACATTAGTAATCCTCACTGCTGAGTGCCGAAGAGGGTGTAGAACATTAGTAATACTCACTGCTGAGTGCCGAAGAGGGTGTAGAACATTACTAATACTCACTGCTGAGTGCTGAAGAGGGTGTAGAAAATTAGTAATACTCCCTGCTGAGTGCCGAAGAGGGTGTAGAACATTAGTAATACTCACTGTTGAGTGCCGAAGAGGGTGTAGAACATTAGTAATACTCACTGCTGAGTGCCGAAGAGGATGTAGAACATTTGTAATACTCACTGCTGAGTGCTGAAGAGGGTGTAGAACATTAGTAATACTCACTGCTGAGCGCCGAAGAGGATGTAGAACATCAGTAATACTCACTGCTGAGTGCTGAAGAGGGTGTAGAACATCAGTAATACTCACTGCTGAGTGCCGAAGAGGCCATAGAACATTAGTTATACTCACTGCTGAGTGCTGAAGAGGGTGTAGAACATCAGTAATACTCACTGCTGAGTGCCGAAGAGGCCGTAGAACATCTCGTCTGCAGGCAGGTAGGTGAGGCCGAGCAGGCGGTCGTACCGGAAGGGCGGGTCGCCAGGCGCAGAGCAGTCCAGGCTTGCCTTCACAAAAGTGGTCCAGGCGTCCACGTGTCCCCGCGTGCCGGGGTCGTCCTTACACACGCGCCCAATGCGCGGCGCCACGCGCTGGTGACGAATACTCTACGGTTAAAGGGTGGTCCACACATAATTCACATCAATTTCAGCTGCAGCAATCGAAAATTTGATAGTAAAAACCAGGTTAATTAACGCATTAATCTTCATTTTTTGTTAATAGCAAATAAATTTTGTCGGAAGTTGTGGCACAATCAGCAAGCGCTTCACATTCCACTCACCTCATAACAACCGAGCGTCTCGGCCGCCACCTCGTCGAAGAAGAAATAAATGAAGCCTCCAACGTCGACGGACGTGACAAAAGATGGGCGCAACAGAGCCTTGTAGTCGTACTGGGGCGTCCGCAGCCAGCTCCTGGGGCCCTCCATGCGCATCACGGCCGGGTCGCGACCTGAACAAGGAAAAAATAACCACAGAAATAATTTATTTCTAATAACGTAGTCATACAAAATGCATAACAACGGTTTCTAACAATGGTAAACCTTAAATATCCTTATTTAGTGATGGCAACAATATAAGTATCATAATTGCCATGTCAAAGGTAGAAGAAAAGAGTGAAGAAAAACTTACAAGTTTATTCCTTTCACTGAGTTTTTTTCAGTTTGCAAAGATTCAAAAGTACTGATAAGCAAATGAGGACAGCGACACATTGATGAAGAATCCCTAGAGAATCCCAATGCACATGAACTCAGTGGTTTGTGGTAGTCATTGATTTGGTTAGAAGCACAATGAGGGGAGCTGGAGAATTCTGTAAGAGTAACTAAGAGGACGACTGCTGAGGAATATTAAAACTAGACTTTCGTACACTCACACTCATACCGACGAGTGCCTGGACACTAACTAAGACACTAACCATTGCTTAATCTACCTATATGTGCCAAATTTTGTAAATATTCGCCACTCAGATGTGATATCCGGCCACAATGTTACTCCATTTTATCCTATGTACACATGTCTGTATAACGCTGAAGAGTTGTGTTGTTTCTTGACTATAACCTGAGTTTTCTTAAAAATTTCTATGAATAAATTAGAAACCAGTTCATTTTTACGTTTTTCGAAGTCTTCTTTTCTTTATAGTTATTTTTTTCTGAATAATTTCTTAAGATTACAGTGAGCTCAACTGTCATTTTCGGTGTAGCAGATGGTAGGTTGTTTATATCTTCTTATTTCTTATTCTATAAATGTATTTTTTTCTTATATTTCATTTTCAATAAGTAATATATATTTAATATGTGTGTGTACGTATGTAGGTATATATATATATATATCTACATAAATAGATATACATGTTTCTATTTCATTTCTTTACGCAAAGTCCATCAGGTTAATACATTTATTGCACTAGCGAAATGATTCAAAAATAGATCTATCACTTCCCCAGAGGGCGTTTCTGTGAATCGGATTAATGACAAATACCATTATTGAAATAATGTTCCGGCCCTTTTCAGTATTAGGCCGTAACCAAACGCGGATGAGGTTCGGGAGTGAAATAGTTGCAGCAACGTAGTATTCTTTATTGTTACTTCAGGATTGACACAGGCTTCGTAATTGGTAGGAAGTCTTTAGATTGGAAGGTAATCTCGTAACTCTGTAGCGCATCTGTGATCTCTGCAGATGTTTTCTCGGCAGCCGAGCTTCAGCTACTGACAGCGATGCTTCTGTTTGTAGAAGCGACCTCTACGGCAGACCACCTCAAATGAACCACGATATCTCTCGCCGATCCTATTTATATGCCTGGCGGGCGCACATCTAGGACCCCCCACGCACAAAAATTTTTTATTACAATAAAAATATTTTTAAAACGTCAATCAATCACATTGATTATCCTTTGACGATCAATAATTCTGATGACAAAATGCTTCCGAATTATGAACGGAGGTAGACAGGTATGGCCTTTGCTGTCATCATAAACAAATTTCAACGGTAATCCTACATCTTGTTAAACATTACATTTTTAGTAATTTAGTAAACAAACATTAACATTTTAGTGTCAATATTATATTTTAGTGTCAATTCAATACTAGATTTATTATCTATAATCAACCAAATAATCACTCTATGCACTTAGCTCAAACAATTTGTTCATTTATTATAAAGTTATTTATCAATTGATTCTTAGAATTCGTGGATACTCCAGATATTTCGGATACAAAAGATACACCGCACAATTTTATTAACATATCAAAATATCAAAATCAAACATCAAAACGCGTACTTAATAAATCAACTAAAGTTATAGAATATAAGTTTAAATACGCAAAACAATACAATACTACAAATGGCAAGTTCAAATCGTCCTACGATTCAAATTAACTTAATAATAATTTAATAATAGAGAAAAACCTACGGATTTCAATACCAGAATTTAACTATCTCGTGTCACATTTTTCTCGCGTTACATTTCTCGTGGCACGCTGCTGAAAAATGCTTTGAATATGAAAACTCTCCGATAAATGCATTAATAAAATTAAATTCGCAAGTGATCGTTACATGGTGAGTATATGAATAGTTATTTTCTGCTTTTCTGCTTTTCAATCATTACAATTAAAATGGTTCTTCGAATTTTCAAAAAGCTCTCGCCCTTCGCGAACTACTGATGCACAAAACATTTCCATAGGGCAAGTAAAACAACATCAAAGGGTATAATGAACGACGCCAAGAACACGTAATTTTCCATATACAATAGAAATATTCTAAGGCGATATGTTCTAGAAAAAGTTTCGAGGAACACCCTTGAAGATGAAAACTCAACGTTGAGGTTCATGTGTTTTGTTAGGTTAATATGAATGTAGAAATCCGCGTTGTAGTGTTAAGCACTAACTTGAGGTGGAAGTGCAACTAATTGCCTAGGACTATTACTAATCTCTTTCCAGGCAGATCGACGCAATGCCACGTCCTCACCGCTGAGTCTTGCGATGACTTTGTTTAGATCGCGTTTGATGTAAATAATCATTACAGTAATTATAATGGTGATTAGTGTGTACAGGAGCAACATTATGTCACTCAATCGGTCAGGGATGAGGTCGATTGTCGTCTCCTCAGTGTGGCGGATTAGCTCATCCGATATTTGGCCGTTATTTGCCTTAATGGCAGTGAGAATGGCGTCCACATTAACGTTGGAAATTTTATTGCCCATCTTAGCAGGCCAAAAAGCTACTACAAGCGCGGGAATTAAAATTGTGATTTGTTTTAATCACCTAAATGTGATAAAGAAATTATGACTTTATAAATGTTGATGTAGAAAAAGTAATTCTTCACTGGGTATTTGTTGGGAATGCAGCAATTCTGATTATGAACACGAGTTCGACGTGTTCTGCAGATTCAAATACTTGGATTCGAGTACGCAACGGGGATTCGAGGTTCAGGAACACTTGAAAGTTGCAGTAGGCTTCCTGTAATACTTCCTTTCGTATCTTGATACCGAAGACTATTTTTGTTTCCTGCGGCTGCCACAGTTGATTTTCCCCGGTGCACATCGGGTTTTAAAAGTGTTCAGAAGGAACAGTGAATGACAGTGGAAGTCTAGCGTTGTAGTATTAAACGCTAACCTTAGGTGGAACAGCAAGTATTTGCTTATTACAATGGCATTAAACTTTGATTGATTGATTGATTAATTGATTGATTGATTGATTGATTGATTGATTGATTGATTGATTGATTGATTTATTGATTGATTGATTTATTGATTATGAATCATTATTGAGGTTAAATAAGTACGCTACCAAGTACTAATTGAAGGTTCAAAGTGTATGTGTATCTTGTAAATCGGAGTGTGCACTGTCCTGGAGTTTTTCAGGAGTCGCCCAAGGATTCTGAAAGGATACGATACAAGAAATTAGCATGGCCCCAAGTTTAAGTAAGCAATTGTCGTTTCATACTAAGCAACGATAAAGTTAAAAATAAGCTAACGATAAAGATAAGCAACGCTCCCTTCTCATTAAGACACATTGGATGCCTGACATTGTTTTCAAACAAGCTGTGGCAGATGCAATGCAGTTCTCGCGGCTTTCGCACTTGCACTCTCGTGTCGACATTCCAAGATTGCACCTAAGTTTTTCAACTCTAGCTTACGGCTTGACGAACACAGCCTTGCTGTCGCAATAACAGTATGACAACATCCTAAGCTCGACATCTCGTCTGAAGGTGTTTGCGCAACAGAAATATTTCCTAGAGCAAGACACACATAAAGTCTTAAGAACTCAAAGAACGCACTTACAAGCTAAGAACTCATAGAACTCACTTACAGGCTAAATACCATTTAAATATATGGATGGCAAATTCGGAATATTTGAGAATGAACAATTACAAACTAGGTTGACAATTTTACCTTCTTAACTTATCTAAAGGCAGCACATGGTTAAAGTTCGATCGGATAATCTTATTACCGATCTTAATATCTGCGTAATTTTTACCTAGCTTTTCAATGATACCTGGACCTAAGAAATTTAGTTGTAACTTGTGTTTTTTGGCATGATTTTTTACTAGTACACGGTCCATCACTTTTAAATTTTTATCGCGACGTTTTACGTTTCTATAGTTGGTTCTTTCGATTGTAGCGTTAATGATTGCATTTCTAATATTGTTCACTACAATAGATGACTCTTTAAATTTTTGTTTTTGAACATCTTCATATGAAGTCGCAACATTTAAATCTTCTAAATTAGTGGAACTGATAGACACACAAGTATCTCTACCGAAAATCTCCTAAAGTTTCATTATAGCTATTATTAATCGAATTCTCTACAATATCCAGCAATCTATCCCACTCATTATGAGTAAGAAAATTTAGATATAACTTGAGCAGGTGTCGAATTTTACCATTACATCGCTCAACAATGCCGTTTGAAAAAGGGGAATAAGCTAGAACTTCCCTTTTTAAGATAGAAAGTCCTTTTGTGAAATTTCTCACATTAGATGATTTAAATTCCAGGGCATTGTCGGACAGCAGCACGTCCGGGGTACCGAACAAACAGCAAAAATTCCATAGACAATCTGTAACAGTCTCTGTACATCGGTCACTAGTCGAATATAATTTAACAAATCGTGAAAAGAGGTCGATGATAACAAGAATATATTTGTTACCATTGTCCGTCATTGGTAATGGACCATAGAAATCCATGCTGATCGTTTGAAAACATCGTGTTCCAATCGGAGCATTTAGAATTTTAATCGGCGTCGGTATTCGCGATTTTAGAATCTTACAGATGTCACAAGATTCAACAATTTTGCGTGTAATTGTCCGTTCGTACGGGTGAAAATATTTTAATTTAAACTTAAACAAGGTATGATTCAAATCTGTATGGGACAAATTATGGATGAATAGAATTGTCTTGTGTAGCAGAGTATACGGCACCACAATAGTCAGAATGGTGCTGGGTCTGTTGTCAATTCTTCGTCTTTTATACAAAATGTCATTCATAATCAGAAATTCATTCATGTCAGTATTATTAACTTTTGTTGCATTCTCTAGGGCGTCCTTTATTTCAGAACAGAAAGCATCACTATCTTGTTCACGTTTAAATTCGTCTAACGACCAGTTGTCATTAATACTTGAATGGTCTGTAGTCGTATTAACTCTATCCAGTCTGCATAAGCTCGTTTTCTGTCTGCTATTAAAGTCACTGGGTTCACGTCTGGGGCTTTCAGCGGTACTGTTGTTGTTTCTTCCGTCATCACTTCCTGGTATTGTCTCCTCGAACTCTTCCTCAGTCACGGGCTTGTTACATTTGTTACCCGCAGCAGTGGCTTGCAGCCTGGTTACAACGGGAAAAGTCTCTACCTCTGGGGTTAAATCAGAACATGCTGACAGTTCTTTTTCTGTTAAAGGATTTTTGTCATGATTTAATCTACTTAATGCATCGGCGGCACTGTTCGCTTTCCCAGAAAAATATTTTAATTTGGCATCGAAAGCTTGAACATAAATACTCCACCTAGCGAGCGTGTTGTCTTCAGGCAATTTCTTTGAAAATAAAGGAACTAAAGGCTTATGATCGGTGTAAATGACCAAATCATAGCCTAAAACAAGATATTTAAAGTATTTCAAGGCTTCAACTATAGCGAACATTTCCTTTTTCGTAGTTGAGTATCTTCGTTGAGTGGAATTCAACGTTTTAGAGAAAAATGCAACAGGTCTCATGTTTCGAACTTTATCAGTAGATGATTGAAGTAAAACAGCTCCTATGCCGACATTTGATGCATCACAAAACAGATGAAAATTTTGATCGAAGTTTGGGTGACTTAAGGTTGTGTTGTTACATAGTTCATCCTTTAATTTTTCAAAAGCATTTTGACAATCGTTTGTCCAATTGAATTCAACATTTTTCTTCAGAAGATTATAGAGCGGGCTTGCGATACTCGCAAAATTTTTTATGTACCTACGAAAGAAATTTACTAGACCTAGAAATGATTGTAACTTTTTCACATTAGTAGGAATTTCTAAATTCTTTACTTTGTCAGTACCGGTGCTTCTGGTTCCCATTCCACTAATGGAATGTCCTAAATATTCAATTTCGCCACGGAAAAACTCACATTTTTCCGTTTTTATTGACAATCTAGCGTTTCTTAACAGTTCAAGTACAACTTTTATATCGGCAAGATGCTGTGCCTTCTCCTTGGAGAATATGAGCACGTCGTCCATAAAGACGAAAGATAGTTTTCCTAGAACAGGAGATAGCGTTTGCGTCATTACTGACTGGAAATATGCAGGTGAGGTTTTTAAACCGAATGGTAAGCGATTAAACTCAAATTTTCTACTACCAACTGTAAATGCTGTTATTTCCTTACTCTCATCGGTCAGTGTAATATTATGATATCCTGACCTAAGATCTAATTTTGAGAAATATTTTTGACCATTTAAACTATAGAGAAGCTCGTCCACTCTCGGCAGCGGGAATGATTCTTCATGAATTACCTCATTTACTTTGCGAAAGTCAACTACCGGACGTATAGTTCCATCTTTCCTTTGAACTACAATTATCGGTGAATTATAAGCTGAAATCGATGGTCTAATAATTCCGTCGTCTAACATTTTTTCGTTAACGACTTTCAAGTCTTCCATGTAACGGTGGGCAATACGATAGGAAGGGACATTTACAACATCCACGTTAGGTTTCAAACGTATTTTGTATGGTTTAATCGCAGCAGCTGAGATCGATTCATTGTCTATAGTAATAACGTCTCTGAATTCATTCAACAAACTCAGCAATTCAGGCTTCATTTCGTCATCGTTACACTTGATATCATCGTTATTTAATTTCCGCCGACCACGGGCTATTTCTTTGAAATCATAAACGTACCCTTCGTCGACAACTCCTGTGATCCCGACAGATTTACTATTAGTGTCTTTCTTCTCGACATCTAAATGACTGTCCTGAACAACACTCGTTGCCTGCACAAAAGTACTCAATGCTCCCTTTAATTCTCCTTGTACATCTGACAAGTAAACTTCGGATTCAACATGATCCTTCTCCACTTTTTCTAAAGTACTTATAATTGCATTCTCTGGTAAAACAACCGCTCTGTCTGAGCTATTAATTAACAACAACGGAATCTTTCTCCTATTGTTAACTCTCACAATCGCTTCGGCGACACAAATGCCTTCTTTTAAAGTTGCTTTCTTTATTATATATTCTCCATTTTTACACTTTCCAACATGTCCAACATGTTTCAAAATTACATTGGGAGCAATCTCAATTCTTTGAGTATGCACTCTTAACGGCCTATGGGAACTGGTAACTGCAACTGCGCCTCGAACAGGCTGATTTTCTCTCTTACCATCCCTTTTTACTTCCTCGCCTACTCTCGCGGCATTACACGTCCTCATAATTTCTTTCTTCTCTCTTAGCTTATTTAGGACTTTTTTCTTAGCTCTGGAAGTAATCGTGTCCGCCATGAGACACTCAGTATTCTCTATTAAATACTCGAGACACTCTGTCTTTCTCTTTTTTCGTCTTTTTACCTCTGCAAAGGGAATTCTCTCGTCTTTGATAATTAAACATCTTTGTTTCAAGTCTACAACGGCGTTCTTGTCCAATAAATCACGTCCAATAATGACGTCATAATTGTAAATACCATCTTTAATTATTAAAGCATTTGTCTTTAAACTTATACCGTTTTTTAACTTTAGGACAAGCTCTACCTCGCCTTCAACATTACTCTTAGCGTTAACGCCTTTTATAGTCAGAGAACTTGGCTTCACGTCATTACTTATCTCATTAATTCTGTGGTAGCTGATCAGGCACTTCTCTGATCCTGAATCAATCAATGCATTCCACAGGTCTGCATCTTTTCTAAGCACAATCATGGGCTTATGACTTTTTCTTATTACAAATAATTCATTTTGTCCTATAATTTCGACCTCTTCATCTTCTTCGTATTTACAAACGTTCGCCGTAACATGGCTTTCGTAATTATCAGTGCCATGAGCGTTTAAGTCGCTCAAGTCGCTTAGATCCACCTCTCCCAGCGATTCATATCTGTTTTGACATTTAATCAGTGGATCAACTCTCTCAACATTTTTAACGAGGGAATCTTCAGCACCAGAATTCTCCTCGGGTTCACAGGGATTTGTCGCCGTAGAGTCATACTTAGTTATTGTAGTTTCATTTTTACCATCGACGTTATTTCTATCGAAAATGAAATCTTCTCCGCTGCTTACGCTAAAAAATCATTTCCACTGTTAGTTTGGTAAGTTTCTACCTGGCCTTTTTCTGACATACTAGTTTTATACTGTCCTCGCGCACGGACACGATTCGGTCTGCCTGGTCTGTTTAAATAGTCTCTTCTGGACCTACAATCTCTTGCGTAGTGTCCTAACTTATTACAACGAAAACAAGCTACATCACGCAGTGAATGCTCGGTGGCTGTCTGAGATGAACCTGGTTTGTACCAATCAGTCGGTTTCCTAGCCACAACGGTTCCCGACACACTTTGTTCTTGACAGACACACGCACGGTTGTAACACTTCGAGCAACGCTTCGCTTCAGCTGTCTCTAATGCTTGGACTTCTAGAGTCCCCAATTCACGATCTCCAAAATAAGATTTTACGTGAGGCCTAGCACGAAAAGTTGGTCTCGGGAAATTTGGTCTCCAGTAAGGCCTACGCGTCCTACCTCTACCTTGGAATCCACCTCTTGTCATTGTATGCACTTCGGCCTCATCACAGGCAGCTTCAAAGTTTGATTCGGACGAATGATCATCCTCAGCACAATAGAATTCCACAGACCTCTCAGTTCGAGTCGCTAATATTTGCTTATCTTCGGGAAAATTGCGAATTACAGCCACAATTCTCTGAAGGAGTTCTTCCGAAGAGGTAAAGGGTTTGTTGAACAATTTTTTGGAAAAATCTTCTGTTACTAGGGGGTTGATGATGGCCATAGCTAACGCAACAATTAAAGTATTCTCGACATACTTATCGAGAGCAACAGGATCGGGACAACTTACTACATAGGGGTGTGCTCTGTTCGAACACTCCGGACTGTTCATTATTCTGTGGGTTAGTTTACGAATTTTGGACAGTATAGCAACAAACTGACTGGCCAACGCATCATTACGTTTTAGGCGTACATTGTTCAGGTCACAAGCGACCGCGTGCAAAGATCTCTCTCCTTTTGATATGTAAATATTTTCTAACAGGTGCACGACTTCTTCGAAAGTTAATTCGTAACCTTCACTGATTATGGAGGCTACCACAGTATTGAAGTCGCCAACCCGCTTGTCTGCAGTTCGCAACAATATATTTAATTTCGATTCCTCTGAATTATCAGATAGCATATTAAAATAAGCTCGCACATTCTTTATGTGCGTCTCCAGGGTTTTGTTTTCTATGAAGTCCGGGTCAAAACGACGCCTTCTACCTCGAAATTGGGGAAGATCCTGTCCAGCAATCACAACACTAGGTATCGGACCGACAACAGAGGTCGTCACAGCGGTAACTGAGCTAGTGACAGGGACAACTGTGGTAGTAACTGTACTGGTAACAGGGGTGACTGTGGTGGTGGTCGTCATCGTGTTTGATACCGAAATCGACTTCGCGGAAAAAATAGGAACTGAAACCCTTCCTACTCGCGTCACATACGGGGTGGTTCTTATGTACTCGTATTCGTCAGAGTCACTGCCCGACATAAAAACACAATATTCTTAGACCTCCGATTACCTTTAAGAAAAAAAATGTTCTCCACACAATAAAATTTTCTACATGCAATTGATAATATTCTACACACAATAAAATTTTCTACGTGCAAATGATAATATTCTACATACAATAAAATTTTAACTCACAACTCACATTTTCAGTGGACTTCCGTGGACTTAAAACAGGCTAATTGCTAATTACTCGTGAAGGCTGGCACCACTCTGAATAGAGGTAAGCTGCTTCAGCTTACTTTTATATGCCAGAGACAATGGGCGCCAGAGACAATGGCTACAACTTCCTTTAACTGTTTCAGAGAACAATGGACTACCGCTTCCTTCAATTGTCCTCACAGACAATGGACTACCGCCTCACACAATGCTTCCGCGTAGACGCTCGCTCTCTCACTCGCGAGAATCAGCTTGCTTACTGCGCTTTCGCAATGCCCCTGCTGCTCGCTCTCCCGCTACCAGGAATCAACTTCTGCGTTAAGGCTCTCCCACTTACTAAGAAACAGCGTGCACACTGCGCTTGCTATGCCTATGCTGCTTAAGTAGTTTTTACATAGAGAACTTCTTATTTATTAATTTTATAATGATTATGTATAATCATTAAATTGAGCTCATGCTTAATTAATTCGCAAGCAAACATTATCGGCGTATACTCAGCTTGCTATTTGGCGATGCGCAGATCTCGTCGATCTTCTCGTAGATCTCGCCGATCTTCTCGCAGATCTCGTCGATCTCTTCTCGTAGATCTCGTCGACAAACCAGGTTGTTGGTTTGGACCCCTCACTTCATTTTCTCCTTTGAGTAGCGATGAGTAGACTGGTGAAGACTGCGTAGCGTGTAAATTTTCGATTATTTTTTCTCTCTCGAAGTGTTTCTTGGAAAGAACTTCGATTTTCTGCGCTGACGTCTTTCTTCCTTTTCTCGATGCTCTGAAGTAATGTGATAACTGTGCGACGTTACTCCAACAGGGTGACACTCCTCACATTTAAAATCACGGATCAGCGGAACAGAAGATCAATTCTTGATATCTTTCTTCTTCAATGGGCATTGTGGCAATGTGGATATCTTTAATGTGGCACTCCCCATACTGGCCACCAAATATGTTCCGGCCCTTTTCAGTATTAGGCCGTAACCAAACGCGGATGAGGTTCGGGAGTGAAATAGTTGCAGCAACGTAGTATTCTTTATTGTTACTTCAGGATTGACACAGGCTTCGTAATTGGTAGGAAGTCTTTAGATTGGAAGGTAATCTCGTAACTCTGTAGCGCATCTGTGATCTCTGCAGATGTTTTCTCGGCAGCCGAGCTTCAGCTACTGACAGCGATGCTTCTGTTTGTAGAAGCGACCTCTACGGCAGACCACCTCAAATGAACCACGATATCTCTCGCCGATCCTATTTATATGCCTGGCGGGCGCACAATAAAGCGCAATTTGAACATATAAAACGTGGTAAAACTATCTTTCTGTCCGTATGTTGTACAAGCTATGAATTTTGATGTTGAGTATATGTTTGTTTACGCATTTCTGAAAAAATTTTGTAGATATTTGTCAATCATGAGTGCATGGTAAGCGGCTTACACTGTATCTCCATTTTATCCCATGTACCCATGTCCGCATGATGTCGCAGAGAATATCGAGAAGATATGAAATATGTTTTTTTGTTGTTGTTGTTGTTCCTCAGCGGTAACTTGAGTTTTCTTAAAATTTCTTTTAGGAAATTAAAAAAACTATTCCATTTTACGTTTTCCAAAGTCCTCTTTTAAATTCCTTATTTTTCCTCAGGTTATTTCTTACGATTCATCAAAGCTTTGGCTGTCATTTTAAATATAAAAAAAGCAAGATTATTTTTCATGTTTATTAGCATTTCTCTTACATTCATTTTCAATACGTATATATATGAAAATGTGTGTAAGTATGTGCATGGGTGTGTATGTGTGAGCACGCAAACATGAATATCTATGTATCAGTGTACACATGCACACGTTTCGTACATATATATAATAAGCACATGCACATATATATGTTTCTATTTTCTACTTTTTGCGTAAAAAGCAAAACCTCATGACACATTACATTTTACCTAAAGCTCTGCGATCAGTTAACACTGAACCAAATTCCAGAAATAAACAAATTGATTGCGCTTGCTTAATGATTTATAAATCGATCTATCACGGCCCCGAAGGGCATTTCTGTGAATTGAAGAAATTAGAATTATAAACAGATAAATGAAATAAAGCGCTCGTGCAAAAATTATCTCTATATTTGCATGCTGAACAAGCCATGCATTTCATTTTTGAGTGTAAGTTTGTTTACGCATTTCTATATGTGCGTGCTGTGTGGCGCGATGTTATTTATAAATTACTTCGTGACTAACCAATACTTGATTGTCATCTACGAAGGTGTTTCAATCTGCTCCGGTATAGCGTTTTTTGTCTTTTTCCTACTTCGATGTTCTTTATAAATTACTTCATGATTAACCTTTTCTCAATACTTGATTGTCATTTACGATGGGGTTTCAATCTGCTCAAGTTGTTAGCCATCTCTTGGAATATAAAATATCCAAGAGATGATATTTTTCATTTCTCCTTCAACTACCCTTGACAGAGTTAGACTATTAGCACGCCACGTATGGTTTGTCTATTAGTACGCCTCGTATATTTTGTCCATTAATATGCCTCGTATGGTCTATCTATTTGTACACCTCTGATAGCTTGTCTATTAGTACACCTCGTATAGTTTGTCAATTATTATGCCTCGTATGGCTTTTCTATTTATACACCTCTGATGGTTTGTCAATTAGTACTCCTCGTATGGAACTTTTGTTTTAGGACGTTCTATATTAAGAAACTTTTTTAAAACCCAATATGTTGACATGTATCTCATGTGGCAACTTGGAAAATAAACGTTTTTCTTTCTTCTTTCTTTTCGGCCACACGGTACATTAAGGAAATTTCTTACCTAAATAATGCTGGCCTAAAGAATCCCGAGAGTAAGAAAGGAAAAGGATTATCGCACTAGGTTAACAGAAACACTTAACAACATGAATGGAACGTAGAAACAAACGATAGTCAGCGGGTAAAAACGTACACGTCCTCGAAATAAAAAACATTGAATTCACATTGTGCTAAACAAGAGCTGTTGCCTGCGCCAGTACAATTTCAGAAATAACCTGACCAAATTCCTCTGTTGCTTCCATAATTTTTGCCGACGGACATGTAGACTTCAAAAATATACAATTGGTCTTTGAATTATAACAGTGCCAGTTCTATTTACAACCGCTGAGGTAAAGAAAGGGGTGGGATAAGACAGGTAAAGTTTATGTTTTACTCGATGGGTTGCGTTAAAATCTTCACTGTCTGCGCTTGCAATCGTTGAACATCTATTTTTATTTGAGCTTTCTCGTTAGAATTTGAGCCGCATCATTCTTCCGTTCCTTCGGTCATGAAATATCGTTAACTATGATTCATGACCTTGATAAAATCATCAAAGCATGTGATCTCGCTAAGGGTTCATCAATTAATAAATAGGTATACAGTGTGAAATGGGAGTACATTAAAACGAGCAATATATAATGTACCGGCCATCGCTATTGATTGGGGTCTTGAAAATCTCTTCCCCAGCTATGAGGCAGGCAACAGTATCGTTACAAAGAATATCCGTACTACATTTCATTTAAAATCTTTCTTAGTACACTGCACGATGCACTGAAATGAAAGTGAAAATATTGAGAAAAAGGAAAAAAGAAAAATTAGGACTCAATTTTTGATCCAAAGGTGTTCACGATGACAGGCAGTTGTTTCTCCGGGTATATCTTTGGACTCAAAACTTGTTTTATTCTTTACTCTAGTTAAAGTAATACGTAACTTGACTGATAATCAGCGGAAGAAATACAAGTGATGCAACAAGACCGCGTGGAGTGAGAGCTATACCTCCACCATACGACTGACGGTCGGTGGCAGAGCAGCTAACGTGCAACAGAGACATACGTCCGGTGGCCGACTGGACGCCTCCTCTATTTTCCTGAAATCAAAACAGCATCTTACGGCACGACTGCGCCAGGAACGGCTATCCCTCACCCGCAGCCGACGACCGCCAGCCAATTGAACGTAATTCTTCAGTCACTAACAAGTTCTCAGACGTAACACAATTTCACTTTGTTTTCTCTTCATTTTTGACATCATTCGAACTAATTTAACTTTTCTGTGATATTCAATTTAATTATTGACAAATGTTATTCATATCGTATTGTTTAGGAATTGCATTTTCCTTGCAGAATTAACTCAAATACGTAAATGCAAAGAATCTTAATTTCTATTGTGGCGCCTTCAAGCGATTGTCATGCGATGGCGTGGAACCTGATCATAACCAGGGAGTGGGCCACTCGGCTCGTTCTTGTCGCCAGGTTGTGTTCTACTCGTCGTTTATTCGGTGCCTCTTGGCAGTAGCCAAGGCTGGCTGGCGGCCCAAGACGCTGACGTTCCCGTAGTTTACGGTTTCGGAAAGAAAGCAAACCTTCATAGCCTGTTTGACGAAAAGGGCTTTGCTCAAGTTGGAAGACGGATGGCAGTTCGTTCTACCGCGTAGAAGTTCTCGTCCACTTCTTATGAATATGATTCTTTAGGGTAAAATAAGTACGACAACAGTTGGCAAAATCGTCTGTTCTGTTTAAAGCGTTTTATACTGGAAAGAGCTAAACCGAATTTTCGTCAATTGATGAGCGTTTGTCCATGGCATGTTTTCATGAAAAGGCATACGCATAGTTCGATTTCCTACGTCAGATTGGCCTCTGAAGACTCCACAACATCTTCTGGTTTTGTTCCATGAACTTGATAATAGAGCTAAGTACGATATCGGTGCACCTGTTCGATATTAGTGCTACAGTACGATATCAGTGCTGCAGTACAATGTTAGTGCTGCAGTACGATATCACTGCTCATAGTAAGTTCATAGTAAGCCAGTGACTGAAGGATGAACAACATTATCAGGCTATTCTTAAAAAAGGAAGTTTAATAAAGATCATTATGACTTGTTCACATCTGGCACCGATGTGCTGTAAAGCAATAAGGACGCGTGTGCGGCTGCGTTTACACAGAGCTCCTGAACTTACGAGACTAACTGGGAATAGAGAGAGGATTGGGAATATTCGATAACAGAAAAAGACCAATAACTTATCGTTGACCTCTGTATCATGAAAGACAGAACGAGTACGCCCCGATAGCTGTGTTCCATTTGTCCTGCTAAAAATTGAACTAATTTAGTGCTCGAGTTGGCACGTGTACGTACCCTGGAAGTCGTTGAAGGTGGCCACGTAGAGGCTGCCGTCGGGCGTCATGACGTGGGTGCTGGAGTGGTCAGGGCTGAAGGGCGTCTGCCCCACCCCGCTGTGCTGCTCCTCCGACGTCGAGATCGATGACATGCTAGCCGGAGACGTAAAGTTAATCACAAGATTTCGAGCGAAATTCAGTATTTCTCAAACAATCACACGTTGGAGTTCACGGCGGTTTCAAATGACACTCAAATTTCTTAAGCTAGTGAGGTCGCTGAGTGAAGACGTGTAAACCGACCATGAAGGTTTACGGCTGAACCTGGGTGCTTTCAGCAATCATGAAGGTTTTAAAAAACAGATGTTTATTATGCTTACCAAAAATGTTATACACCAAAGATAAACAACGAACGTGGCAGCTATTCACAAAAATTTACATGTGTAGGACAAATTGACAGGAACACCTACGAGGTAATGCGATACTTTCAGGAGTCGGGTTCGAGCCTCCCTCAGCACGAATGTTAGCTTGAATCTAACGTAGGACTGCTGATAAAGTCGTATGCGAAGTGGAAGCAAGTTCGCTGAAAATTTCCTTGGAGAGGGATTTCGAGGTCAGGAAGTGTAGGTGGAGGAGGGAATCGAGTGCTAATTTGTTTTCTGAAACATTCGGTAACGGCTGAAAGATACTGTAAAGAAGGGTATGGGAACACTGCGTGAGATGGTTCCACTTTATCGTCATGTTCATCCAACTAAGTTTAAGTAAGAACAGCAAGCCAAATGCGTTGCCATATGAAAATAGAAAATGCCCGCCCAAAAACATCCTGAAATAAAAAACGCAAATGATAAGCGAGAATAGTGCCATAATTCTGGGCTGTGATCTCCTCTTTATGACTGGGAGACTCTCCAAGCTACTCAATGATGCTGAGCCGCCACCGTTGCAGAGCCAATTCCATCATTCACGAGGTAGGGACCAGATGGTAAACAAGAAATTTTTTCCATCTGGTAAACATTTGAACTAAAAAAAGCTGAAATGTTTACCACCTGGTGTTGACCAAACGAAAACAAACTCGGGGGCTGAAATGATGAAAATGATGAATCGCCATAGGCCCTGTTACTTAAATGGTCTCAGAATGTTGCTCCTGCTGAGTACTGTTGGTAGCACTGACTTCTAAAAGTGGGTATTCACTTCGTGGGTTATCCGAGGCAATGTTCTACGTTTACGGGTGACTCTTTTTCAACACTCGTCTAGCACGGCCGGTCAGCTCCCAATTTCTACCACTGTTCTATTTCGCTGAGGACACTCTTCCCAAGCTTGTGTAGGTGGTCATACCCCGTGATACGATGGACCTAGACACGCTCGCGATGTCTGCTGTTCTGAACACGGGCGCCCCTGCGAGGCGAACAGAGGGACTTGAGCACCCACCTCCGCCAGCAACAGAGGGACGGAGCACCCACCTCCGCCAGCAACAGAGGGCCGGAGCACCCACCTCCGCCAGCAACAGAGGGCCGGAGCACCCACCTCCGCCAGCAACAGAAGGCCGGAGCACCCACCTCCGCCAGCAACAGAGGGCCGGAGCACCCACCTCCGCCAGCAACAGAGGGCCGGAGCACCCACCTCCGCCAGCAAAAGAGGGCCGGAGCACCCACCTCCGCTAGTAACAGAGGGCCGGAGCACCCACCTCCACCAGCAACAGAGGGCCGGAGCACCCACCTCCGCCAGCAACAGAGGGCCGGAGCACCCACCTCCGCCAGCAACAGAGAGTCGGAGCACCCACCTCCGCCAGCAACAGAGGGCCGGAGCACCCACCTCCGCCAGAAACTGAGGGCCGGAGCACCCACGTCCACCAGCAACAGAGGGCCGGAGCACCCACCTCCGCCAGCAACAGAGGGCCGGAGCACCTACCTCCGCCAGGAGCACAGAGGCCGGAATGCGTGCGTGCCGCAGGCCAGAAGGCGGTCGCCGTGCCGGGCGAGGAGCGTCACGAAGTTGCGGCAGGTGTAGGCGGCCTGGCCCTTCAGCTCGCACATGCGCACCGTGTTCTCGTCCGCCAGCCACGCCGACGACTCCAACACGTGAAAGCCAGTTAGACTCAAGCGGAATATGTAGTCTCTGAAATGAAGCCCAACAATAAAGGTGCGGAAACAATAATTCCTCTTTTCGGAAACATTCAATCTCAAGTTAGTAGAATTAGAGGAAATTAGGTCAGCCCGCATTGCGTCTTAAACTCCACCATGACAAAAACAAACTCTGGGAGCTATTAGCTGTTTAGTTTCAAGAGAGCTGCGCGTGTCGGTGAAAACAAGTAGCTATAACTATCGTCTCAACAGCTATTCAGAAGTCAGGATGGGTTGCAGATAAGGCTGAGAAATTTCACTCAAGTAAATAAGGGAGCGCTGACGACTGACCACGGTACACTGTACAGACCTCGCCCCGACGATGAGCTGGTAGTTGTCAGCATCGAAGAGCAGCGAGCGGTAGCTGCGGGCCGCGCTGCTGCTGAAGCGGTCGATGTCGCCCAGTTCTGTGGGGCGGACATGTGGGCGTCTTTTGGAGCGGAACAGTAATGTCGGATCACTTCATGAACAGCGCATTGATAATCTAACCCTTCATGCGCACCTGCGATTACGAACTACGAGGAGCTTACCAACCTTGGAGAAAATGAAGGTTTCCCCAAGTCAATATATGACGACCACACTGGCAAATTATTCGAAGGAAGAGACGGAGTAACCTGGGAGTGTGCGTGGGTGCTGCCTCCCACAAGCCTCCCTCCGGCTAACTGCCACCTTGTAACACCGTCTTGTAACTGCTACCATGTGACTAACCCATTGTACCTCTTATTTTCAGCTAACACGAAGTAACATCCCTCATGTAACTAGACTCTTGTAACAAATACTACGTGATTACCACCTTGTAACCGCCTCCTTATTAGTAGTACTTTATAACTCTCTCCTCGTAATTACCTCTTGTAACCTCTGCCTCAGTGCAGCCTCTTTGTAATTATCGATCTAAGTAGCACTTTGTTACAACTTCCTCCAAACTACCACCTTGTAACTACCATACTGCTATTGACACCTTTTAACTATTTTCTTGGAACGTCTTCCTTGTAATTATCACCTAGTGACTACCATTCCTCAAGTAACTACTTTTGACTATTATCTTGGAATGACCTTCTTGTAATCACACCTTGTGACTACCAGAATGTAATTTCAACTTTGTAACAAACAATCCCTTCGTAATTATCGCCATGTAATCACTACCTGTTAACTAACACTTTGTATTTATCAACTTGGATCCGCCGTTGTACCTTCCCCCTTGTAACTACATCTTGCTATTGGAATTGGAATTGATCGTACGGGTCAAACTGGACAAAGTCTAACCAACAGCGGAACTAACTTCATTGAAGAATGTTAAGATGCAAGAGAGTATCATTCCTACCGGAAACAAATAACTCCAAGATAGATTTTGTCTTCCAGATGTTCCCTCCAAATCCAGAGTAAAAAATTTCCTCGTTGCTCAATCTAATTCGTCTTATATGACTCGCGACTGAAAGAAATTAGTAACAATCCCGAAACCCTGAAAATATGAAGAAAGCCTTAAAAATTGAAGATAAATACAACATAGTGTCTGGTGTCGCCAAACTCACCACTGAGACCGATGTATTTGCCATCCTCCTCTTCCTTCCTCCTGTACGCGACTGGCGCAGCGTAAACTTCGCGTCGTGTTCTCAAAGCTTCTGAATATTGCTGAGGTCTCGACTGCAGAACTTCGTAGCCTCGCCTTGTATGCCATGCTTGTGGAGGCCCCGTGTCTGGGCTGGTGATGTTTGGTTTGAATGCATTGCTAATTTTTGGTTGCTCCCGATGAGCTGTGCGGCTGCTCGCGAAGGCAACTTGCAGTTTATCGTGAAAGATTGAAGGCTTTAACTCAAAATTGCTCTTGTTAAAGTTGAGTAACAATTGGGCGCGATTGCGACCTGGAGGTACCTCCACGACCCATCCACGGGCCGCCCCCAGCAGGAGGCCGCACGCAAGGAGCACAACCAGCAGGAGGTGCGCTGCTCCGCCCCTCATCTCCGCAACGGTGTGCGCATTCTACACTTGTGTTCACTACGTATCTGCCTACCTACTTCTACACTTGTGTTCACTACACATCTGTCGGCCTACTTCTACACTTGTGTTCACTACGCGTCTGTCTGCCTACTTCTACACTTGTGTTCACTACGCATCTGTCTACCTACTTCTACACTTGTGTTCACTACGCATCTGTCGGCCTACATCTACACTTGTGTTTACTACGCATCTGTCTGCCTAATTCTACACTTGTGTTCACTACGCGTCTGTCTGCCTAATTCTACGCTTGTGTTCACTACGCGTCTGTGCCTAATTCTAAACTTGTGTTCACTACGCGTCTGTCTGCCTAATTCTACACTTGTGTTCACTATGCATCTGTCTACCTAATTCGGTTTAGGGTGTCCTGTTCTTAAACATGAGCGGTTCGATTAGCTAAGCGTCAAAAGATGTTGTTGATGATCTTGAACTGAATGACTTACTCTCGACTTATTCGAAAATCACAACGTTTTTAGAAGTAGAAGTAGCTTGAGAAACGTCACCTTTCTGCGAATTCCCATTCGTATTAATATCAACTCAAAACTCGATCGTAAAATTGAAAAAAAACGTCTTCAGTAACAATTTTCTCCAAATGGCTTCTCCGTCTTCTCAAAGTGTGGTTTTCGGCGACGCTGGCGCACGCCGCTGCGCTGGAGCCCACTTGCTGCCGGCCATCTGTTCGAGAAAGAAAATTCAGATTAGTCAGAAACCAAAGATCAATCACGAATGTTTAATGGTACTGCCCGCTAAAGTACGCCGATGGTTATAAAAAAAGAGTTTTGAAATGCTCTCAATACGATGAGAAACCCTGTATTTTTTTTCCTTGAAGTGTAAACGCAGTTATTTCCGTAAGATCTTCATGGGAAAAATTTGACAATTCAGTATTGAACGGTCATTTCTACCTAAACCAACAATCTACTCTGTTGTAAGCCCCGAAACTGGAGCCACCGTTGTCGTCAGGCTCGGCTCACGAATGTACGGAGGGAGCCATACTGTGCTGCTCTGAAGATATTTGGTCAATTCGATGAAGGTAGAGCACATCAGTACGAACTAGCTGCACAACGAGCGACGCAGCACAGCCGCAGCACCGCGAGAAGCGGGCGAGACACCATGGTAGACTCCCATGACGCTCACTGGCCAGGTGCGTGATGTCAAGTACAATAAGCGGCGAAAACAGTTGCGCGGAGTATTTTAACCTCCTTGGGATATTTTGCGTTATTTAATTCAGAGTTCATTGGTTCCAGTAAAACTGTACATGCCAACATTCCAGAAGTGTTCATCAACTTGTAAAGACGTGTTTTGAGATCGCATAGATTCTACACTTTCATATCTCATCCAAGAAAATGATGATCCATTCAAAGAACCTGTTAACATTTGATAAAGAACACATCATTGGATGTTATAACATGGCTGTTGCTTTTGCATGGATTGGCTTATTTGTGCTAATCTTTGCGGTTGTAAAATGAGGTTACATTTGCAAGTGCTGGATGCCGAAATTTACATCTTAATACAGTGTAATTTTTTATGATAACGTGATGTTTTAGGACAACAATGCCCTCCTTCACACGGCCAAAATTGACCAAAATTGGTTGTCGAGGCAAGAAGAAAACTTCACTACAAGAATTAAGCATCATGATCTCCACTTTTTAACCCCATTGACAATTTAGCAGATAAGCTCATCACCTGTCCCTAACCTGCGTACCTCATCACTACGTTCCTGAACGCCAAACATTCTAAAATGAATCATTCCAATTATGACAAAATCAATGTCACAAAAGATTTCAGTACTTTTAGAACAAATGCTACTTATATTGGAAGCGCCAGTTAAATACAAAATTAGTAGGCAGTTGATTATGATGAAATTTTCTAACTTAACTACTATTTAGAAGAACTAAGCAACGTGCAGGCAGAAACGGAAAGCTTCTTATTATGAACGACACGGTAAACTAAAGAGACTCGGTGTGTTGACGTGAAACTAAGCACGAGCTGGGCAGCTGTCCCACCAGACACCGCAGTTTACAGAGCAGGTGAGGGGCCCGAGACGCGCCTGTAAACACGGCACCGGCACACTCCGCTCTCGTGTGCCTTCTTCTCAAAATACCTCCCACCTAAAGTACACATTCATCCGACTCTCACATTGAATCTGGCTGCTAAATCTAGAATCTATAGGAGTAAACTAACTTTACATAAAAGAAAATGCTTGCATCGCTACACAGAGCTTGATACAAGTAACTTTTCCTCAGAGATCAAGTCAATTGATACGTGAGAAGTGACCCAACGAACCTTAAAAATGAATATTTTCAAAGAATGGTTTTATATATTCTCTATCGAAATGCATGTTCATGAGTTTTTGAATCGCATTTTACATTAACAGTTATGACCATCAGCTTGCTTTTGAGTGGAATCAATGGGCACCACAGAGGTGCGGGTGCTGCTGTGGCTGGGTGACCACGCGTCCTCGCGTCTGCTACCCTCAGCGCTCACCTCAGCAACACCAGCAACACCTCTGGGTCTCTTTTGCTCTGCGATTTGTAAGTTCCGCTTCTTTCTCCACGATAGTATGAAATCTCAGGCGCGCGTTGTGCGACACTGCTGAATAGATTTTTAAAGAAAATTTTAATTATTGTCAAAAGCGGTAAAAGTATACAAGTTCGATCTTGTTAAGAGTCAAAACACTAGAGAGAGAAAGTTTGTATGTAACCACACTTGTATGGGTAGTTGTGTGATAAAATTTTGTCTTCAAAACATGAAAATATATTATTTTGTAAACTATGGAAATCATTATTCTAGCACACGTATCATTAACACTCTCACACACTAGCTATATCTTAATGAGTTAGGCCGCCGTCACGTGGAGACTTTCATGGTAACGTTTCGTCATATGGTACCGCTGACTGTATAAAATTATGAAAAAACGTTACCATTTGGTCACCGTGTGACGGCGGCCTAAGTAGGAGAAATGTTCCAGTTGTCGTCACTGCAGCGCTGTAGCTGATCAGACTTTACAGCAGTCCTCGGTCTCTGCGGCTGCCATGTGCTGAGCAAATGTACAGAGCTGCTCGTGCGACGTGGAACTCACTCCTCGCGCGCTGTAGCTTGAGTGACCTCCGCAAAAACTTGCGCTGAGCAAAAACCTTCTTTTGTGTATTGTAACAGAGAAGCTCTAACTTTGTATTAAGAAGAAAAGAGTAGAGAAACTCAGCCACGCCGCATTCGAGTAGAAACGTGCATGTGCTGGAGGCGTGTATAGAGGAATTCGTTTCGCCTATGAATGAGTAGAGAAAGTCTTTACGTTCCAAGTGACAGTGATGTAGGTGCGCATTAAAAATAAAATAATATTTCGTGCATCAGCACATCAGATCCGATGTACCTCTATTGCTATTCTACTCTTTACTTTTTTTCGCTTCAAACTTGCGCAAGTTTTAGAAAAATCAAGAGGGAGCATACGAATATGAGTGAAATCCATCGTTCGTACATCGTCATGGAACAGAGCGCGAGAAAAGCACTGCATTATCAACTTTCTCCCATAAATTATTAGGAAATTGAAGAGTCACTGCATTATTAATTTTTGCTCGCATATTATCACAAAGAATTATATCAAAATCAACTTCTTTCCTCATGTATACAAAATTGGCGGCGAAGAATCGTTTCCTTACCTTCGTCCGTATACTCACAGAAAAACATTAGAACGTGTTTGATTTTTGCAAAAAAAATTGTAGAAAATTTTTTCAGTAACCATAGGCTAACAAAGTAATGCAATAATTAACTAATGCATTTACTACGACGTTATGAGATGTCCTCGCAAGTCACGAGAGCGACCAGGCCAGGGAGAGCACGCTCGCACACTCGCCCGCTCCTCTCGCTGGAAAGGGAGTAAAATCAGCATTCAAAATATCTTCAGAATACATAAAAAGAGCATCTTTGTAAAGCCATGAATTCATTTCTCAAAAGAACGGTTTTACACCTTAGGCTTATTGATTTCCCAAGAATGTCGCAGGTTTGTACGGGATGCAGCAGAACTGCATTCCGTACATTGCTATTCAAGAAATGCTCTTAGTGTTGGACGGATATCCTTTGCATTATACGATTGAATAAGGCGTGACCCCACAGCACCGCTGTCGGAGAGTGGAAACAGAAGAGCTCACAAGAAAGCGGGTGAGAAGAGAGCAAGCGATCGCCTTACACAACCGTGTACAAAATCCGCAGCAGATGCGGTAAAATTAAAAATCTGTCGGAAACTCGTATTCAATCGCGCACAAGTCACAATCAGAAGTATCCTCATGAAAAGAGAACTTGAATCCTTGCAGCGTTGAAAGAAGAGGTTTTCCCCCTCGATTGCAAAAAAAAATTGATACTTGAGAAACATCTAGCAAACAGGAATTAGAAGTTACAAAAAAAGCAGACACAACCTAAACGTAACGCAGATTGCTGTAGAGGATATTATTCGGTTACCGGATAAATTTATTCGAGCGCGACAGCTGAATTTTGCGAAGGTTCTGACAATGCGACGTTGATTGATACGCTGAGAAGGAATGCCGTAGTAGGTGGTCCCAAAGAGTTTAAAGCCCCATAAAGCCGTTATTGTCCGAGGCGAATGATGAAAAGAGAATTCTTTGCAAAAGTATGAAAATAGCACAACCGATGATTGGGCCAAAGTTTTCTGATCTGATGAAACAAACTGCACACGAGAGCCAGTGGCTGAGTAAGAAGCCAGCCACTCATACACGCCGAGATGCGTTAGGTCTTCAAGCGCTCGCAGGTGCGGCGCTGAGGGCCAGTGCGTATACGCTGATAGTCGGTAACAAGAGTAGCTTTGTAGCTAGCTCCACTTGATACGCCAGCACCAGCACTACCGCCTTGATAAAGTCTATATTTAGGGCATGACCTCTGTCTGAACGGTCATAGACAACGAGGTAATGATACGAAGAACTACTGTGCCATGCCAGAAAGTAATCATAATAGAACTATTGTTTTTATGGATGATCTTTTTTACATCCATCCGATATTATGGAAGTTATTGAAGACTCTTTTAGGAGCTATATTCAAAAACTACATTACACTACTTAATTCATTCACGAGGGAGAGGTCACAGGCTGTAGAGGGCCTGTGGACCATTTCTAACACACATATTCACTGCTTTCTAACAATTCAATTAAGAGGGCTTCTGTGTTTAAGAAAAAGATTTACAATAACATTTGCAATTAGTTTCAAAAGTGGCAGCCAGTGAAATTTATATTTGAATTGAGTGGGTTAGGTTAGATCAGGGTGCATCATTGACATGTTTGATATTTTATCAGGATAGGTTCGGTAAGGTTAAGTTGAGATAGGTTTGGTCAGGTTAGGATAGGATATGTTAGAATAGGTTAGATTAGCTTATAGGTTAACATATATCCTGTGAAGTGACCCATCGGTGGTCACTTCGGTGATTTTCATAGTGCTGTTGACCGACCTGCAGTCACAAACTCATTTTTAAAAACCCGGTGGGTCACTGAGGAAATGAGAGGAAATTAAATTAAATATTTGCAAGTTTTTATCCGAAATTTTCCAATAAAACTTATTAAAATTGTCTCATTCATCCAAATCGAATAAGCTGTTTTTTACAGCAGAAATAAACTTCTGAATTATTTTATTTCAGTAGTCATTTATCAACACAGTTGCGCACCTCAGGAGGCACTTAAACACGCGGGCTAAACCACGCGAGCTCTACGCGTCAGCGCAGCTGAGCATCTCGGTGGCAGCTTTGCTCTTCCTCTAACAAGTCCTTCTCATTGGTGCATCTACTCTCAGGCCAAGTGCTGTTTGCCAGTCAAATTAAACAATTTAAACGCTTTAGCTTCGGTTTACAACTCGGCCGATCCTCGCATTATGAATTCCTTTTATTCTATGTATGTACAACGCAAGCCTCAATTAACGGATTAAATGTTGCTTACACATTGTTAATTGCTTAGAGCTTGTATTCGTTTAAATTTTTCTTGTGTATAAATTAAGCTGGTGAATAATAAATTACTTACATTTTACCCAGATCCTTGATCCTTTTGTGGATGACGACTCTTTGAAATGAAACTGACAGTTTTACCAAACTAACTTTTTTCGAAATGCAATACCCACACAAAAATCGTTCCATAGAACTTTGCAAAAAAAACCATCTCAATGTTCTTTCATCGATCACTGAACTAAAATGAGTTGACTTATAAGTGTGGTACACACAAACACTTTCATCACAAAACACGACATGTTCATTTCTGAATGCTTGGTAAATTTTCACTAACCTGAAATTAAAAAGTAATAATTTGACATAGGTAACGGCTATCTGATGCACTGATGAAGCATAATTTAATACATAGATTAAATTTTGGATCACCAAGGTTGGCAAAGGGAAATGGTCATCTGTAAATGTTAGCGATAGAATTAAAGCCGAAGCAACAACTAACAGCAATTGACACGCGATAGTACCAGTGAGGCTTCAAGCACAGATTATCATCTTCGGACCACCGAGCCGCGAAATACCATTTGATATGAGAGTAACATATCCTTTTTCTAGGTACACATAACTTAAGGAAACACCAAGTAGCTCCGGCATTGGTAGAAGCACTTCACACGAGACACCTCAGGCCCTCGCCCGTACAGATCTCACCCGACACAGGGAGCGAGGCTGGTTGGACATGATAAGATCTCTCCACTTGGAGAAGTCGGTCGCCACACATACATAAGAGGCGGGAACCTACATATTTAATCGTGTCTTTCTGTTATCTACTGATATCAAACAAAGATAAGCTCAATAACGTGAATACGTGCACCGACGACTGAACATCGCCACTATGCAATAAATTTGAATGTCAATGAGAACGGGATAGTGTACGTCGCAGAGTGTTGACAAGTTTGACCAACATCATGATGACACAATACGAGAGATAAAGTTTAATACACCAGGTAATCAAAAAATCTCTTACTGTATTTCGACTTACTCGATATATTTTGCATTATTTTGCATCAGAGCTCATTTGTTTCAGTAAAACTGTGCATGACAACATTCTGAAAGTGTTTGTCAAGTAACAAAGATCTGTATTGAGTTTATATTAAATTCTAAGTTTCCATTTATATCGAAGACATGAAGACCGGCCCAAAGGACTTTTCCTCATTTGATAAAGTACGTACCATTGGGTTTAGTTAAAGTAGAAGATTAACTCGGGACATCTGTGCAGAAGCCGGTATAAATAACAGAACGGAACCGAGAACATTAGCGCGCCGGAAACAGAATGGTGAACCTTGTTCGTCACGTAGAAATTGTGGAAAGCTAATAAGATGATAGACAGAGAAAGACTCTTTGAAGAGATTGGTGAAGAAAAATCGGCATTGATCAGCACAAATGATAATTAGCGAGTTTTGTGACTGTTCTAAAACAGTTTCTGAAAGGGCTGTGCGTCGAGGGTTGAAAAGTTGAAGTTAGGTAAATGCAAATCCAGTAGGACGCAATCAGTGTTGGCAAAATAAATCGAAAAAAGTTTATACTTTGCTAGAAGCCACCGAGATTGGACTGTTGAGGATTGGGAACACACAATATAGTCCAATAGGTCCAGATTCACCCTCTTTCGAAACGACGGGTGAGTTAGGGTACGACAACAGCTACACCAATCCATTGCATCTGTGGATCCATTTTGCATCGTTCCAATCGTCTAGGTGTCAGGTAGTCCAATGCTTTGGGGCTGTTTTCACTGCGATGTACACGAATCTGCTACTCTTTTTAATAACAAAATGAACTTCCTGAACTATTTGCGAGTACTTTTTAAGCACGTTCATCCTTCCATGGATTTCTACTCTCCCAGTGGTAACGGGATCCTTCAATGGGACGATACTCCCATCCACAAAGTCACTGTAAAAAAAAACTGCAAAAATACAGACAAAAACAGACGAATTATCTGTTAAAACGACACAAATTGCTAATTCTAGTCCGTTTTCTGAATATTATCTGCTAAATCAACAAATTCATCCGTAATTCGTTTCCATACCGGACAATTTTGCTGATTTCCGTTGTTCTCACGGGTGAATTAAAAATTACGGGAGTAAATTGAATTCTTCGTTGTCGTAACGGAATCTCGGAAGTTGTCCGTTGATCCAACGGCTTTTCTTTACGTTCAGGAGCGGTTTTCACAGAAAAATTGAATATTACAGATTCGACTGACTCTTCAGGGGGTTATACGGAATTCGATTAAATTTCCATTGTTTCAGTGGTCCGCAACAGTAAAAACATGATCAAATATCTGTCATAATTGCCGTAAATGTTGCAGTGTGTCTTGTATTACTCTGTTTTCGTTTTACTTTTTGTTCAACCAACACATTACCGATTTGCGTTTGCCAAGTATGAGATAACAAATTGATAATTCTGGCGGAACAGCTGCATTTAATAAATTACTTATTCTCTCAGAATAGAATTTACAAAATTAGCGCTGCATAAATAGTTTTAAGTTGCAAATACATCAATTTGCCAACTAGAAATATATGATGGCCATGGCAGAAGGCGAAACGTTAATAAAAGGCCTGTGCAATTTATTCGGAAAATGTGTCCATTCCCTCTCATTTACGATGCAGACAACGCAGCGTGAAGATGGTATACAATTTGACGTATTCTGCCCCAGAATCGGATAGCCCATATATAAGTTGGTAAATAACCGTACTTAAACGTGTATATTTTCATTCTCTATGGATGTGAGAAACATAATGCAATTAGGGGCTTGTGCGTTTATACGTACATACATACGAGGCCTGTCGAAAAAGTATCCGACCTTAATTTTTCCCGCGCAAAGTAGTGATTCTAAGGCGGCGCCACTGTGCACGGTGGAAGGAGGAATCTTAATGCGCATGCTTGACTTTTTTCACCGCATTCACTTGGGCCAGTCACTGGCTGGTGGTCGCCAAGTAAGGTGCTGTTCTAAGTATTTGTCGGATTTAGTTTTCTTGCAAGATGACTGAACGAATTGAGCAAAGACACTGCATCAAATTTTGTCAAAAGCTTGGTGATTCTCAAATTGAAACAATTCGTAAGATTCAGCAGGTGTTTGGGGAAGATGCTATGGGTGTAACACAAAACCCAGAAACAAAAAGACAGTCATCCCAATGGAAGCATCCCGAGTCTCCAAGGCCGAAGAAAGCGCGGCAGGTGCGAAGCAAAATCAAGGTGATGCTGACTGTTTTCTTTGATGTCCGTGGAATTGTGCATCACGAATACGCACCGGAAGGACAAACAGTGACAAAGGAGTACTATCAGGATGTTCTCCGGCGACTTCGTGATGCAGTTCGGCGCAAAAGACCAGACATGTGGACTGCGAACAACTGGCACTTGCATCACGACAACGCGCCCGCACATTCATCCCATTTGATCCGCAATTTCTTGGCCAAACATGGAATTACGACCGTTCGCCAACCTCCCTACTCTCCAGACCTGGCTCCTTGCGACTTCTGGTTGTTTCCAAAATTGAAGACACCACTGAAAGGATCCCGTTTTGAGAGTAGAGAAGAGATAATGCGGAACGCGACGACAGAGCTGAACACCATTCCAAAAGAAGACTTCCAGAGGTGTTTCCGGCAGTGGAAGGATCGGTGGGCTAAGTGTGTGGAAGCACAAGGAGCCTACTTTGAAGGGGATTAGGGTCCCAACCCCGTCAGGTTGTTGAAGTATTTTTTCTGGCCAAAGGTCGGATACTTTTTCGACAGGCCTCGTACATATATTGTCCATTCACTTGTTTCTGAGTAAATATACGTAAGTACATACGCGTGAAAATATATACGAATAAGTGAAAAATACTATAGAAGTGTTCATTGAAATCTATATGAATTTACAAATAAGCCTTTGTCAGGGAGGCAGTTCATTTTTTTATTCCCACATGAACTGTGTTCTGTGAAAATAAGAACAGGATACCATGCAGAGTTTTTATTGTCGAGAATCTGTAAAGAATAACCAATTTTGTGAATTAAAAAAAATGAGGATTTAGGGAAAAATATTAATTGTGTGTAATAAATTTTGTGCTTACTTAGAAATATCTCAGTAAATCCCAGCAGCACAGGAGGGTCGCTTCAACATGTATGTTTTTATGCCTGTATGTTTGGACTCAGCAAATGTTAGGTGGAGCGATAGGATGTAAGGGCTCGTACGATGTCTGTTTACGTTGTGTGTTGTTTCTGGAGGGGTCTATTTTGTGGTGTTAGCAATTTTTTCATTCGGGCGAGCCCTTGGAAACTTTAGACGTTCGGAAAAATGCCTACCCATACGCAAACAAAAGTCGCCTTGTGGTCAAACATAAATCGAGACACTTAAGCCGAGAGAGGTGGCAAACCAACGGTCGGTTTCGAAGGGGCTTGAGCGTGGGAAACAATGAGGCTAAGAAAGAAATACAGGCGAGCTACGGAACTACCAATTAGAAAAGAGGTAGGTCGTCGAGGTCGAGGTCCGAAGAAGCCTATAGGTCGAATAGGAGAGAGCGGACAACCCTCAAGAAAATGAGCTGGACATGCGATGAACAATACACAGTTCGACAACCGACGCCGCGGCGCGAAGTATAAGAAATAAAACGCGGGTGTGTTCGCAGTAACTAACGTGCCTAAAGAAATAATAAAAAAAAGTGGCTATATTGAAAATTATACTAAAGTTACGCTATAATGTAAATCCAGAAATTCATACACCTTTTCGTTTCACTTGCAGAGAGGAAATTTTACGTGTTCGCTTTATCACGTTCACTAAGGGGAGATGACCAAATCGACCAAATTGTATGAATCATTTGATGGAACGGAGATGCCACACTAGATGGGAGGGTAAGGGAAATATAGTTTCCTTTGGAAAAGATGTTTTGAGATAAATATTGTGAAATTTCAATGTCATTCAGTAAAGTAAAAAATTGAGATATTTGAGGGAACGTCATTGACGCGCTTAAAAAGTAACAAGTTAAAATTTTGTCTTGACAGGTGGGACGGAGTCATATATCTGAGGATTGATCAGCTCGAATGAAAGGAAATCGACGTGTAAACATACTGAAGCGGAATGAGCAATATAACGTCATCACTAGACATTTCCTTAACAGTGAATAAGACAGGCCTTTGAACTGAAGCGAGTCGCGGACGAATGTTTGTGGTTGAAGTGACCATTGCCCACTGTGCTGCTGGAAGACTGAAATGAGAATAGACCAGAACTTACCATGTCTCATGTGTAGCTCTTGTAACTTAGGTAAGGCTGGCCAGCCGAAACATACTGTATAGTTATGTGATCTAAGTCATTTGACGTATGCTGTTTTGATTCCATTACTCAATTGGCATCAGTCCTAATACCATTCATTGTGTGTACACTCATTCATGTTTGTATGACGTATCGCTGGAAATCATAAATGTTAAGCATATTTTACCCTGTGTATCATGCCCCACAATATTAGAAGCGATCGATCGTAACACCAGGGAGGACGCTCAGAAAATGCGCTGCGTAAGTCGTGTCTCTGCTAATCGGTGAGTACAGCTTTAAGGAAACCATCCCACTTGTTCAACTTTTTTAGTCCGATTCGTTTGAAAGTTGGCCAGTATATGTATTTTGTAAAAGTAAACCTTTTATACTCGTGTCATTTTTTTCGATTTAGGCCTTACTTTTTTTTTGACGAAAAATGTGTTTTTGGTATATTTTTATTGAAACTTCAGATTGGAACTTCTCCTTCAGTTTTGATGCTAGAACAAAAAAAAAGACAGTTTTAGAACCCTTGGAACATTTCTAACAAACCCTCGTTCAGTTTTTTTCAAATTCAATTTTTTTCTACTTTTTCAAAAAATTTTAAAATTTCAAAAACCAGCAAGAATTTTTTGGGTTTAGAGCTATATATTTTTTCAAAGAATTCGAATTTGAAAAAAGCCGAACGAACTTTTGTTAGAAATGTTTCAAGGATTCTAAAACTGTCTTTGGATTTGTTCTAGCATCAAAACTCGAGAACAAGTCCCAGGATGAATGTTGAAAATTCAAAGTGTTGGGTATAAGCAAAAAATAAAATTTTGTGTTGAAGTGTAATATAATGAACAATTGATGTAATTGAATGCAGTTTTAATTTTTATTTCGATACTTTCCATACATAACTTCATATTCAAACTGTGAATTGTGATTTCATAAAAAAAAAATTATAAAAATTTTTACTCATCAAAAAAATAATTTTTTTCTTTTTTCAGTCTGATTCTTAAGAAATTTGACTATGATATGTAACTTTTGAAATGAAACACAATTGATTCTATTCATTTTTTTTATTCAGGCCTTAGATTTTGCAAAAATTTGACATATTGGTTTTTAGGTATTGATATTTCACTAATATTGATATTTCAAAACGGGACTCCTCCTTCAGTTTTGATGCTAGAACAAAAAAATGCAGTTTTAGAATCCCTGGAACATTTCTAACACACTCACGTTCAGCTTTTTTTCCATTTCCCATTTGTTCTCTTTTTATATGGGGTCAAAATCGGGAAAAAATGGAAAATTTTGGGTGCTTTTCATTTATATTGATATTTCAAAATGTAACTCCTCCTTCAGTTTTGATGCTAGAACAAAAGCAAAGACAGTTTTAAAATCCTTGAAACATTTCTAACAAACTCACATTGAGCTTTTTTTCCATTTCCTATTTGTTCTCTTTTTATGTGGGGTCAAAATCGGAAAAATTGAAAAAGTTTGGTCGCCACCCCCCCGGGGGGGGGGAAATTATTGTCCGTAGCGCCATAAAATTTTAGGAACGAATAGTCTACCACCTAAGGGTCCTTTTACAACAAAAACATGCAAAATGACCATGGAATCGACAGAATCTGGCAAGGGCCTGGGATGGTATCCTTAATTTTAGTATACAATCATTGTTTTTTCGGTCTTAGTGACTGTGTTTTGATATATCCTCACATTTTGTGTATTGTGTAATGTCATGGAGGTTTGCCATTCCCTCAATTCCGAGAACCCGATATTCTTGTTAATGAAATGTTAACAAGAGGAGGAGGCCCGATATCTCGTGACATCTAAATTTGGCAAGATCCAAGTGATCAAAAATTTTATTTACATCTGTGAGTTAACAGCAGTATTGTGTGTTTTGATATTTTTTTGTTGTGTTTTACATGCGCGTGTTGAAGTGAAATTTAGTGCGTACCCAAGCTTATGAAGTGCTACAACGATTGGAGAGTGTATCATTTCGAGAGCGATAAATTGTCATTGTTACAGAACGAGAAGCTAACAAGTGTGTAATGATATACAGCTGAAAAATTTGAAGAGATCAAAGGGTGATAAAAATTGATCTAAATAAATTTCTCAGGAGCTTGAATAATTAAGGTAACGTGATGTTGAAAATTCACAGTGAGTAATTTTCTTGTTAATGAACTGCGTGAGCGTGAGTGATTATTTGTGAAGTCGTGAAGCTCGTGTTTAAAGAAGATAAGCATCATGCCTGGGAGAAGACGAAGGAACGACGACCGTGGAAACGAACCAGCGTTACCCGCACAGCCGGAGGAGGAAGTCAACATGCCGGTGGTAACCAGTTGCGTGGGAGCCATAGGGGCCAAATTCAGGAGGGGCGATGATGTGGGGGAACATATGGCAAGGTTGAAGTTTTTGACTGGTAACCTGAATAACAGCGAGCAGGTGCATGCCTTCTTCCTATGCCTAGGTCCACAAGAGGCAAAGGAATGCAATCAAATAATTGGTACACTAACGAACCTACGAGAAGCAGAAACATGGCTGCGCTCATACGCCGACCAAGTCGAACATCCGACTCAAGCGCTGTTTGAAATAGTAACCAAGAAGCAAACAAGCCGAGAGGGAGTTTCTGAGTACCTGACACGCCTGGAAAGGCTGTACAACGAGAATTATCTAGAACATCCGGAACGAGTCATTATAGATTTGATGTGGCTCGGATTAAGGGCAGCCATCACGAGACCCTTTCGAAGTGATGCGCGACCTACGACAGTACAAGAATTGAGGGACATGGCAATCGAAGTGGAAAATCGACGGATAGTACCAGTACCAAGGGAAACGACAGAGAGGAGGGAACCGGAGAGAGAGAGAGCGCAGCGAAGTGAGAGGAAGCCACAGCATGAGACTGCACGTGTCGGCCACACGATGCGGTATTCACCACAACGGCAAAGAGGCTACCACCATGAAGTGCCACCCTGGAGGGAAAGGAACAGACAGATACGACACTCTCCTTATCATCGAAGAGGAAATTATGAAGCGCCACACTGGAGCGAAAGAGGCAGACTTAGGAGTCATCAGCACCAAATTTACCACGCAAGAGAACCACAGCCGCATCAGGAAGTACCACCTGCACCTGCAGTGAACTTAGCGCAGTATAGAGCAGTGCCACCGCCGTGCATCAGCTGCGGAAAATTTGGGCACCTAAGAGCTGATTGCAGAGTGCAACATTTTGCAGGACAGCCAAAAAACGGAATAGGAGACCGTTAGCTCCAATAATAAATCCCAGCGTTATACTCCAAGTGAATGGTACACCTGTAACCGCACTTCTTGATACCGGAGCAAATATATGCTTGGTAAAAGAGCGTGTGGTTGCGGGGATTAAAAATGCTAGTGTGAAAGGAACATCGACTGCATTAAAAACAACTGGAGAGGAACCCGTACCGGTGCTGGGAAAGATTAATGTGCCAATCAAAGTTAACGGTCAGAAAATTGGACAGAGATGCTTTGTTGTGCGGGAAAATGCATTCCCAGGAGACCTGCTAATAGGAGTGGAAGTAATGAACAAAGTCAACGCAAAGCTAGACTTCGGAAAACGTAGGGCATCATTCTTTGGTACTTACGTGAACATGTTTTCAGCACCAGGACCCGCTTCTCCGAAAATTCTGTGGGTAACGCGGGAGGAAGCATCGGTCACTCTCGCTGAGGACATTACAGTGAGGCCTCGCGCGCAAACTATGGTGAAGTGCCGAGCAGATGTCAAGTTTGATGGAAAGGAGGTAATTTTAGAGCCTAGAATTAAGTGGGCGCCTTACGTGGGAGCCACCGCTGCAAAGGTACAAAACGGGTATGTTTTGATGCCTGTACTTAACCCTTTTGCCGAAGAAATCGCTCTGATTGAAGGAGCAATAATTTCAACATGCCACGAAATCTCGAATAAAAATGCAACTGCAGAAGAGGATAATGATGAAAACCGCGAAGCAGAAAATCTCCGCAGAGAGAAACGCTTTCAGCAAATTGATGAGCTTGACCTCAGTCACTTGGATGCTGAAAAACAAGAACAAGTCAGAAAGCTGCTGAAGGAATATCACAAGACAATTAGTGCAGACGAGATGGATATTGGCCACGTTAAAGGAGTAAAATACAAAATTTTGCTGAGTGATTACAGGCCAATTCTAACAAAAGGACGGCGCATTCCGTACACCAGTCAAGAAATCATAGATAAAAAGGTCTCGGAGATGATTGAAAGTGGAGTTGTGCAAGAAAGCACAAGTGCGTGGAAAAACCCACTCGTACTCGTAAGGAAGCCTGGGGGGGACATAGAGTTTGCCTTGATTTGCGAGCTGTAAACATGCGGGTGGTGAACGAACACTACCCGATTCCCAACATTATAGGGACACTGGAAGAGGTGGCTGGCAAAGAGTACTATTCCATTGTCGATGCAAAATCAGCCTTCCATCAAATTGAGCTAGATGAAGAAAGTAAGCAGTACATGGCGTTTCAAACTCGACAAGGAAACATCGAGTTCTCTAGACTCCCTATGGGACTCAAGTGTTCAACATCAGTGTACCAGAGAGTAGTTTGTCATGTTCTGAAAAGGCATCTTGGAAAATTCGCCGCCATTTATTTGGACGATGTGTGCATCAGCTCTATGACTTTTGAGAGTCACCTAGAAAATTTAAGGGAAGTGTTGCACGAATTTCAATGTGCCGGAGTAAAAATAGGCTTAGATAAGTGCAAATTTGCGAAAAAACAAGTGAAGTACCTAGGATGTTACATCAGTCGTGAGGGACTTATTCCAGACCCCAAGAACGTGGATGCGATGCAGAATTTCCCTAGGCCGACGACCGCACGCAAAGTCCGCTCATTCGTCGCTGCACTCAACTTCTACCGGCGGTTCATTCCGCATTTCGCTACAACCGCTGCACCCCTTAATGCTCTGGCTAAGAAGGGGCAAAAATTCAAGTGGAAGGAAGAACACGAGCAAGCCTTCTGTAAACTTAAGCAGCTCATGATTGAAGCTCCAGTTCTGAAGAAGCCTTCTCTAAATGAGACGTATTACTTGAGCTGTGATGCCTCAAATGAGGGCTCTGGCGCGGTCCTGGCACAAAAATGTAATGGCAAGGAACAACCGATTGGATACTTCAGCAAAAGATTCAATGATGCTGAAAAACGTTATTCAATCACTGAACGTGAAGGATTGGCAGTAGTAGCGGCGGTAAATCCCTTCTCACCTTATTTGTACGGTAATAAATTTGTTGTAATTACTGATCACACGGCTCTTAAATATTTGTTCAAAGGTAAAAATACCAAGAACAACAGAATTATGAGGTGGGCCTTAACACTCTCTCATTATGATTTTGAGGTGATTTATCGGCCAGGAGCTCAGAACGTGGTGCCCGACGCATTGTCGAGAAATATTGCGAACAACAACGAAGAGGAAAACCAAGACGACGAAGCCCCTAAAACAGTGTTGGTCACGTCGATGTTGGATGAAACACCCAGTGTACAAGAGGCGGAAATTAGTTTGCAGAAAGAAAATGTGAGGGCAGAACAATTGAAAGATCCTGTTTGGGGGCCTGTGCTGAGGTATCTTGAAGGTGACAAATTAGGGGACGCTCCAAGTCTCGCTCTGAAATCCGAAATCCTCACCGACGGAGGCATATTGCATTTCAGAAAGACGCAACGAAAGCCTAATAGAACAAGGCACTTGATCGTTGTGCCAGACGCTCTGAGAGAAGCAGCAATAACGTTAGCGCATTATAGCACAATCGGTGCACACCAAGGTCGTGCTAAAACGTGGAAAAAGCTCATGGAATTCGGGAACTGGATTAACATGGCGCGTGACGTTAACAAATACGTCGATTCGTGCATGCAATGTCAGAAACGTAAGATCAACAATCGCATTTGTGTTAGCATGGATTCATTCCCTGAAATTGACAAGCCTCTGGACAGGGTAGGCGTTGATTTAATTGAAATGCCAGTCTCGAACGAGGGCCACAAGTACATCCTGACCGTGGTTGATCACTTCAGTAGATATGTTGCAGCTTTCCCGCTCAGAAGCAAGACAACTGAGGACGTAACGAAAGCGTTGACTAAATTCGTGACTACGTACGGCCCAGCCAAGACGCTCATCTCAGACAGGGGCACCGAGTTCACGTCAGCTTTATTCAGAAATGTGTGTGAAAGATTGAAAATGAAATACTACAACACATCAGCATATCATCCCCAATCAAACGGGATGACCGAACGGCAAAATCAGAATATCAAGACTATTTTATCACACCTGCCGCCAGCGATCAATCATAGTGGCCTGATGCACTTCCTTGGATGTGCCTGGTACTGAACACCAGCTACCAGAGCGTCATTGAAGAAATTCCATTCTATTTGTTCTTTGGTAGAGATGCTGACATTCCAATCATTGAATGGCTAAAAACCCCGCGAATAGATTACTCTCTGGGAGAAAACTACGCGGCAGAAGTAACTGAACGTCTTCACAATGCCTTCAAGGTTGTTAAAACAAAATCAAAAGCGTCACACGACAAGTCGGTGCAATTGAAAGAGCGAGGAGCCAAGAACAACAAAGTCCATGTGGGCGACATTGTTCTGCTCCATAATCCGACCAGAAGGCCTGAAGCTGACGGCGCATGGCCGACGGATTGGATTGGCCCGTATCGAATAATTGGAAAAAGCGAGTGTAATGCAACTATTAAAGCACTTTATAATGAACGTGTAGAGAGAGTGCATCTACATAGGCTGAAGGTGGCGTTTCTCAGAGGGGAGGCTTACCCTTGCCATGAGGATGACGCGGCTGTGCCAGTAGGGGCTGGCAATACAGGCGAGAGCGGAGAGCAAGACATGAGGACAAGAGGCACGGGAAACGCACGTCCAGCTGCGTCCAGGACACAGCGGAGCTACAATCTGCGTTCTCGGTGTAGGTGAATCGCCAATTTGAAACGAACTGCAGAGGAATGAAATCATGCGTCAACTTGACTTTGCGGGATGTGTTCTTGTGTGTTTAATTTTAGAAAAACTCTTGCGTAGGAGTGAGTTTTTTTTAGCGCTGTATTGCTTTAATCTAAATGTGTTCTTTAGTAGAATTGTGTTATTCTAGCTGTGAATTAAATCTAATCTCACTCACTAAAATGTGATGCTTCGTTCAGTAGGAATATGCTCTAGGTTATGTAACTCCAACTTTCTTTGCTCACAAGAAATTTCGTCTGGACGAAAATCTTGTTCGAGTGATCTAATCTTATACTATGCTTAATTCTTATTTTTCTTTCTTGCTAAGTAAAGGGAAATTGAGCGTTCATTAGGTTAACTTCGTTTGTTTCTCAAGAGGAGTACTTTTTTGCATTTGTAGTATGCTTATATTTCCGCGCCAGCATCTCGTAAAGCGTACGCGCTTGATACGAAATAACTCTAGCGAATGAATTGAGTTTCATCAGAAGTTCTTAGGCTGAGGTTATCTCAGGCTTGCTGATTTTATCAATACCGTTGAAACCGTTCGCTTACTCGCAACGGGGAGAATATGTTTAGCATTATATTAAAAGTAGCGTGTTCATTCTGGCTGTAGACAATAGTGTGTTTCATTTCTTCAGACTTCAGTAATTGATTTTCTTGGTAGATTAGCGTAGTAAGTACTTCAGCACAAAACAGGCCAGAACATTGCATAACACGAATGCGTCTCGTATAAGCAGAAAATTAAGGAGGAATCACGTGGAACACAAGTAATTGCTTATAAGAACGAAGAACAGAGAGCAACGACACGACATGGGGGATTCATCGCACTTTTATTGGAAGTATTTGACTGTAGAACAAATTCTAGCGTTGCATTGGGAAACGAAGAAGATGTATGTGCAGCTGGAATTTCGCATCATGTTTCGGAAGAATGCCGAAGGCACAAGTAATTAGCTCAGAACCGTTGGCGGTCGAGCTGTGGCTGAAGACATCGTCCAGACATATCGTTCGCTAACAAGCTCGTACCGGAAGGGCTGCTCAAGTAATTGGCAGTTAATACTTCGAAGTGAACAGCACCACAGAGGAACGAAGCATCAACATGAGGAAGGAGAAGCGAAAATAATGAAGATAATAGTCTAGAGTGCCTAGAGGTACTAGCGTTCAAAAATGCTTCTATGAAATGGGCACTCTTATGAAACAGTGACAATACTTTTGTATTGTTGAGTGTTGAAACTTACTTAAGTAATTTGGAATTTGCGTCGTAACATTTATGCTTAGTTAGGCATTCCTGAAATTCGAATGCAATTTTCCTGTTAATTTTTTCTAGGCAAATGATCACATTAGAATATTGAAGCCGCATTTTAGGCATCTCTACTATACGTGAAATAAAAATTTAAAAGAGATTACGTCGGAGAGCCTTTGAACGAGACGTACGCTCTTCAAAGATTATTAACCCACGAATTCTCGCACAAATAAGAGTGTTTACCCGGAGAAAATAAAATATCATCTCGTGTCTACCAGATTCTACGTCGATGTCAAGGAATACTGAGATTCTACGTCGATATCAAGGAATACTGAGAGGAATTCTACAGGATACCAGCGCAGGATTGTGCCTCGGAATTCTTCAGGATTACTTCGTAGGATTCGGAACCCTATCGCAAATGGAAACTATATTGAATGAAATTTATCGACGCTTCGACTCGTATTTATCGACGGATCAATATAACTTCCTGATTTGCCGATTCGCCTGATCAACGAATCAGCGTTCATGAGTAATCTGCTGATTAAAAATTGAGTTTGAATAAACGTCATAAAATGTAAGTGCAACATTGCATTTGACATGATTTAGTGGTAATTTGAATCGTGATAATGATCCATCTTATAGAACGAAATCGTGCAGTTAATGTGGTGTATAGAAATTTTACATGAGTCTGGATATTGGGCTCGCAATACTTCATCCTGAAATTGAGTTACCTTTCATCAAGGCGTGTGTGAAGCTATAAAATGCCAAAAGAGAGGCATGGAAGAAAAGCAAATTCCGTCAACGATACCAAAGGAGTCAACATCGAATTATGAGTTGCAGCGTCAAGAAGTAGTGCAACAGAACATGCAAGCGTGAATTGAAATTTACGAAGCATAAAATCATCGATACTTTAGGATGTCTGAGGCGTGGGAAAGGTGCCCGTAAAAAATTTTGCGAATGTCATTAGGGATGAGTACTCAAGTATTTAGGACGCACTTCACTTCGGCGGAAAACAGATACATCGGTTAAATGAACACGACACAATATATTACGCTGTTGCTGATTGTAATGAATAAGATTCTTAATTGTAATATACCCTGTTTGCTGCGGAATAAATTTTAGATGATAATGTGCTTAAGTAGAATTTACCATGTGTGTTTTATGTTGGCTACCGACTGCATTAATCAAAATTCAATAAATAGCTGAAAGCTAATTCAAAAAAAAATTGTAATTGTAAATTGTAACGGAATCTCGGAAGTTGTCCGTTGATCCAACGGCTTCTCTTTACGTTCAGGAGCGGTTTTCACAGAAAAACTGAATATTACAGATTCGACTGACTCTTCAGGGGATTATACGGAATTCGATTAAATTTCCATTGTTTCAATGGTCCGCAACAGTAAAAACATGATCAAATATCTGTCATAATTGCCGTAAACGTTGCAGTATGTCTTGTATTACTCTGTTGTCGTTTTACTTTTTGTTCAACCAACACATTACCGATTTGCGTTTGCCAAGTATGAGATAACAAATTGATAATTCTGGCGGAACAGCTGCTTTTAATAAATTACTTATTCTCTCAGAATAGAATTTACAAAATTAGCGCTGCATAAATAGTTTTAAGTTGCAAATACATCAATTTGCCAACTAGAAATATATGATGGCCATGGCAGAAGGCGAAACGTTAATAAAAGGCCTGTGCAATTTATTCGGAAAATGTGTCCATTCCCTCTCATTTACGATGCAGACCACGCAGCGTGAAGATGGTATACAATTTGACGTATTCTGCCCCAGAATTGGATAGCCCGTAGATAAGTTGGTAAATAACCGTACTTAAACGTGTATATTTTCATTCTCTATGGATGTGAGTAACATAATGCAATTAGGGGCTTGTGCGTTTATCCGTACATACATACATATATTGTCCATTCACTTGTGTTTGAGTAAATATACGTAAGTACATACGCGTGAAAATATATACGAATAAGTGAAAAATACTATAGAAGTGTTCATTGAAATCTATATGAATTTACAAATAAGCCTTTGTCAGGGAGGCAGTTCATTTTTTTATTCACACATGAACTGTGTTCTGTCAAAATAAAAACAGGATACCATGCAGAGTTTTTATTGTCGAGAATCTGTTAAGAATAACCAATTTTGTGAATTAAAAAAAATGAGGATTTAGGGAAAAATTTTAATTGTGTGTAATAAATTTTGTGCTTACTTAGAAATATCTCAGTAAATCCCAGCAGCACAGGAGGGTCGCTTCAACATGTATGTTTTTATGCCTGTATGTTTGGACTCAGCAAATGTTAGGTGGAGCGATAAGATGTAAGGGCTCGTACGATGTCTGTTTACATTGTGTGTTGTTTCTGGAGGGGTCTATTTTGTGGTGTTAGCAATTTTTTAATTCGGGCGAGCCCTTGGAAACTTTAGACGTTCAGAAAAATGCCTACCCATGCGCAAACAAAAGTCGCCTTGTGGTCAAACATAAATCGAGACACTTAGGCCGAGAGAGGTGGCAAACCTACGGTCAGTTTCGAAGGGGCTTGAGCGTGGGAAACAATGAGGCTAAGAAAGAAATACAGGCGAGCTACGGAACTACCAATTAGAAAAGAGGTAGGCGGTCGCGGTCGAGGTCCGAAGAAGCCTATAGGTCGAATAGGAGAGAGCGGACAACCCTCAAGAAAATGAGCTGGACATGCGATGAACAATAGACAGTTCGACAACCGACGCCGCGGCGCGAAGTATAAGAAATAAAACGCGGGTGTGTTCGCAGTAACAAACGTGCTTAAAGAAATAATAAAAAAAAGTGGCTATATTGAAAATTATACTAAAGTTACGCTATAATGTAAATCCAGAAATTCATACACCTTTTCGTTTCACTTGCAGAGAGGAAATTTTACGTGTTCTCTTTATCACGTTCACTAAGGGGAGATGACCAAATCGACCAAATTGTATGAATCATTTGATGGAACGGAGATGCCACACTAGATGGGAGGGTAAGGGAAATATAGTTTCCTTTGGAAAAGATGTTTTGAGATAAATATTGTGAAATTTCAATGTCATTCAGTGAAGTAAAAAATTGAGATATTTGAGGGAACGTCATTGACGCGCTTAAAAAGTAACAAGTTAAAATTTTGTCTTGACAGGTGGGACGGAGTCATATATCTGAGGATTGATCAGCTCGAATGAAAGGAAATCGACGTGTAAACATACTGCAGCGGAATGAGCAATATAACGTCATCACTAGACATTTCCTGAACAGTGAATAAGACAGGCCTTTGAACTGAAGCGAGTCGCGGACGAATGTTTGTGGTTGAAGTGACCCTTGCCCACTGTGCTGCTGGAAGACTGAAATGAGAATAGACCAGAACTTACCATGTCTCATGTGTAGCTCTTGTAACTTAGGTAAGGCTGGCCAGCCGAAGCATACTGTATAGTTATGTGATCTAAGTCATTTGACGTATGCTGTTTTGATTCCATTACTTAATTGGCATCAGTCCTAATACCATTCATTGTGTGTACACTCATTCATGTTTGTATGACGTATCGCTGGAAATCATAAATGTTAAGCATATTTTACCCTGTGTATCATGCCCCACAATATTAGAAGCGATCGATCGTAACACCACGGAGGACGCTCAGAAAATGCGCTGCGTAAGTCGTGTCTCTGCTAATCGGTGAGTACAGCCCTAATTTTAGTATACAATCATTGTTTTATAGTTTCTCGTGAACAATATATCAAATAATATAGAGCTATGATATATAGCTTTAATATAGAGCACACTCGTTAAGGTCATTTTTTATAAATTTTTAAATTTCTCTACTTCTTCTGATGAGATTTTAAGGATAAAGAGAAATGAAGCTGTTTATGAAATGAAAGATACGATGTCGTTTCCGTATTGAATTTATTAGTGGTAAAAAATTCCATAAAAAACTAATGATTTTAGATGTGAAACTGAATGTGAGAAAATGTTCATCAACATTATTTGAGTCGTTTATGCTCTCTAAAATGCTAGAAATATCTTCAATTATTCATGTCCAGTCATGCGTCGAGTAGAATATATTTTCAACAGTAGAAAGGACTCGTTACTCGTGTCCACTTTCGAACGTCTGTCACAAACTAGTCCCTGTTCCTGGGCCTGGAGTGGAATTCATCGTAGTGGAATTCAGCACAGTAGAGGGCATATAATGCATAACCTAAGTGTATATTACATTTTTGTATCATTGATACTAAATTTCAAAGGAATTGAACGCCCATCTGGTTAAAGACCATATAATAGAAGATCGTGAGCGATGCCAATTGGCCAATGACGGAGCCCAAAAAACGTCACGTGACGAAATATCGTCCCGTGACTTTGTTTACATCTGGTTATGGAGGCCGTGGGCGCCAATACCAGCATCGGGTGACTCGCCGTACTCTAAAAAAGTAAAAAAAAAGTAAAGTATGGCGGCCGTAAGTGATGCGCAGTAGATTACAGGAGTTAAAATTGCGCTTTGCGAACGTTTAAAAAAAGTATTCGATAATTGATTAATCTGAACTATGCTGGAAGTAACATTGAAGATGCATTATATTTATGAAATGCCGAAGAAGTCTTGTGTTGAGTGCAGTGCGAGCTCTTCTGTCCTTCGAACTTCAGTAACATGTTATCTCTCTTCAGAAATGCCAGAAAGATTCCGAAATCTTGGCAGTTCCAGAAAGAGCTGTGCAAGACCAAGGTAATGTAAAACTTAGTTACTTCATTTATCCCAATTAACTCACTGAATCAATGCTTCATAAATTAATTATAAGTTTCTTATTACTCATTGTTTGAAAAAAGAGTAGATTTTTAATTGGCCCTTGATAGCATGAGTTTATGAAGAGAAAAATGTGTATGTGCTTTAACTGATGTAGTCATTGATGTAAGCCTAGCAAAATTAAATATTTGTAACTTAGTGGAAACTAAAATAGAAAACATTAAACAACCCAAAATTTTATTGACATTAAGATTAGTATGTTGTTGGCTTTTCTACAAAATTTAGTAACAAATACTATTCTAAAAGTATTTTTTTGAATAATTAATTATAATTGAAATGTCTTAAATTGGCTGTATTACATATTTTGTATCTGAAGTAACTGTCTCATATTAAATTACAATCACAATCTCTCATTAGTAGTTTTAATTTTGAATGAGTGACTTACTTTGGATGTACATCCATTGTTTATTACACGGTTCTTTCAGTTTTCTTGCAAACCAACAATTTTTTAATTTCTATATACAATAAATATAGCTCAGTAAATATATTAGTTTTAGCATTTTGAAAATGACTTATGTAAATCTATTATGTAGACTATTCACAATTCCATCCAGATTTCACTAGATAACCATGCATGATCCATTTCAAGAATTGTTTTGCTTTTGAATTTTAGTTATTTTTCCTTTACTCATGGCTTGAATTATAATTAAAAATATAACATCATGCAGGCTTCTGCACTCTGTAACCTTGTAGAGAAATATAGTGTACCTACTCTGGCTTTACATAGTTGTAAATAAACGATTAGGCTTTGAGTATACCAGCTTCCTATCCTACATCTGGTCACTGGTAAATGTTAAGGAAAGGACCATAATTGATTTTCCACTTTTTGGTGCCTAAACATAGTTAATTAGATCTAAATAAAAATTTTTTCTTCTATGCACTTTCCGTCGCAAATGAGTATTTAACGAGTCATAGGGGTAAATTACGGACCACAACTCTAGTGTTTGAAGCAGAAAGAAATTGGGCGGAGGGGATGAGTACACTGGACTCTCCCTTCCAACCGAAGGGAGGACGCAAAGGAATGATAAGCACAAAGACGAAAGTTGACATACCGCTATAACTCATTATTTTATGGGTGATAGCCTTTAATGCGTTATTAACTAAAAGATCTTAGAAGTGGATTCAGGCTCTGCAGGGTTGGCTAATAATAAATTACAAAGTACCCAAACGTACTCTACCCAAAGCAAATCTACCGCTATAACTCGGTTTATCACTAATTCGCGACGGAATTTGCATAGGTGAAAAGTTGTTTATTTCGATCTAATTACATATGTTTAGGTAGCAAAAATTGGGAAATCAATTATGGTCCTCTCATTTACAAAAACCCTGATCACTTTCAAAAGTGGCCTTTAAGTGCAGTAAGAAGTGATCAAAGTGGTTCACGATAGGCAGCCATGCAGAATTGGCCACCAAAAGTGACCATACAAAGTTTGCATAGAATTTGTCTTAGTTACTTCAAGGTAAACATAATCATCAGATCTTTCTGCAAAGTCTTGTTCAGGGTAAATGGAATATCATTTTTATGAACTTTAGTCGCAAATTGAAATTTGGTTAGAATTGAATGAATTGAAATCCAGTTGGAATGAAAAAAGATTTTTGAGATAAGAATGTTCTCACTGAGAATGGTAATTGATATATTGAAAAAGTGAAATGAATTTTAAAATCAGATCATGTTAAAATTGAAAATCACATTAATTTATAGTGTACCACACTATATAATTAAGAAATGTCACTTTAAAAAAAATATTGTGTAGACATTGATAGGTAGTTTCTAATGCATTTATATCTAAAAATTTGTGTATTCCAACGCATTGAATAATGAACAGCATTTTTTAAGGAAATTCTAAACGTTTTATTATTGCCTAAAGAGAAACAGCAAATATTTGGTTTCAAAATACGGATGAACATTACACATAATAGGCATTATCTGGCATGCAATTCAATGGCAGGTTAATCAATTTTTGTTGTCTGTATAATTAATTGTTATTGTTTCAAGTGTCAGCTGTGAAAAATTCATAAAGATCTGTACAGTGTACAATGGTTCTCAAGAAACAAAGGTTAGCAGCTGGGTAATAGGGTGATTTACCTGAATTAGTAGGGATCTTATGTGATTAATTTACATGTGAAGTCATAAAAATAACTTGTCTCTGGGTATCTCGAAGGAATGTGTTTTAAAATGGTGTGGGCACTAATGAGGGGCTAACACACCCTGAGCCATACATTGTGTATGCAGTCATTGACTTATTTACAAGCATTGCAAGACTTTTTTTGAAATTATCCAATAACCCTTCTCCGCTATTGTAAATTATTGACAATAAGATCAACAAAAGCTCTGTCCCTCTTTGCAGGAACTTGATTCTACTCTCATTTGATGCAGAAATGATTTGTTTACAATAATAGAGATAAAAATTTAAAGTTCTACTCCAATCTTGAGTGTTGCCAGAAATTTGTGTTCTTTCAAAAATTTTTATTTTGAATATGAACATTTGTTCAATTCAATGTTGATATTTGTGTTGCCATTTGTTATATATTGTTTATTTTGGGGCTTAAGCAAACCTGGATCAAGTCTCTGCGTTGAAAAGTGATTGAGCTTTTGTTGCTGTAATTAATGCAAAAATGGTGCATTTATTTTTTGAAATTTTTCTAGTTGCATAAACAAATAACAGAAGCTAAAAACTAATATCCATACCAGTAAAAGTACTCTTTATTAGACTGGTTTTTCAAATTTGTTGTTTACCCTTTGCACCAATCAATCCAAAAAAAATATCTTGGTATTCGTTTAATATTAGAATGTTTACTATCGTACATGTAATGTTTGGATGTATACGACCAGCGCTGCTGCAACTTTCTCACTGTGATGTCATTTCAGTTGGTTTTTCCTGATGCAGGAAAGGAATTAGAACATCAAGATGGGAGAAAACAATTTACAGGTGTAAAATTAATGAATATAAGCTTGTTCTTAGTAGAATATCAATGGTTTAAAATATGATCATTTTTCAAAATGATTTTCATCAAAACATCATGGTGGGAGAATGCCAACAAATTACTTTTGTGCTGTAACATTTTCAAATGGTTAAAACTAACTAAATCAAGACTAATAATCTTACAAATGTGTATAGATGTTTATATGTATGTATGTGTTTACATGAATGTGCATATGCATAGATATATATATATATTGGTACATAACATTTCAAGTTCAGAGAGGTACATACTTGCATGTTCCTGCGCAATCCTTTGCCAAACATAAACTTGTAGTCAAGCTGAGAGTTTCACATATATAATTTCTGTTGGCTCGTATATTTACAGTTGTATGAAAATGACTTCACTAACTGACAAATGCTAATGTATTTGTAACCATTCCAGATACCTACTGAAACTCAACCCCAAACGAGGCTTCAAAATAAGATCCACGAATGGAAGAAAACGCCACTGCGGGTTGCATCCGATTGTCCTGTCGTTGGTCGCGTGCCTCAGCGCGGAAGAGACTCTTGGCCTCGACTCTGCCACCCTTGCTTGCTTATCTATTCCACAAGTGTGATTGATGTCTTCATGTTTTAGAGACTCAATGAAAGACGTTTAAGGAGACCGGAACACTGCACTCTTCTGCATGACATCTAACAGAGGACAGTGGGAGGGGGGGATCAAAGAGGAAGACTAGTTCTGCAACTTCACCCTGCATGCTCAGAAACTCTAATCATCAGGGTGCGGCAGGTAGAACCAACGTACCGCGATTCACAACGTGAACAACTGTATTGGTACACCATAGACGAGCACAGTGAGGGTGGCAGTTTGTCTTTGAAACAGAATAGAGAACCAATTGTAAAATTATTCTCTAGAATCATTTGAATTTTGCGTTACAGGGAAACTTATTAACAAGTGAATTAATATCCTCGCTTAGTTCCAATAACTGATGGCCAAAATACAGCAACTTCACAAAGAAAGCTTGTTGAGCACAAGATTGAACAGATTGAGAGTTATCATAATTTTTTTTCAAAGATTTATAACTTTCAATCAGTTCAGTCTTGTGCTCAACAAGCTTTCTTTGTGAAGTTGCCGTATTTTGGCCATCAGTTATTGGAAGTAAGCGAGGATATTAATTCCCTTGTTAATAAGTTTTCCTGTAACTCAAAATTCAAATGATTCTAGAGAATAATTTTACAATTGGTTCTCTATTCTGTTTCAAAGACAAACTGCCACCCTCACTGTGCTCGTCTTTGGTGTACCAATACAGTGTTCACGTTGTGAATCGCGGTACGTTGGTTCTACCTGCCGCACCCTGATGATTGGAGTTTCTGAGCATGCAGGGTCAAGTTGCAGAACTAGTCTTCCTCTTTGGTCCCCCCCCCCCCCCCACTGTCCTCTGTTAGATGTCATGCAGAAGAGTGCAATGTTCCGGTCTCCCTAACGACTTTACAATCTTGGCTTCTCAAATCTTTGCCTATTTACAAAATGAAACCTACTCTGAATAACACCCAATGTGCTTTCCCGCTTCATGTTGCCAACACATAGTTCAGTTCCAGTTTTTCGTTTATCTTTTATTTTTTTACCGTCGTTCGTGTTTTTCAAAGTTTAAGCTGTAAATACTTCTTTGTTGAATTAATTCTTCTTTTTTGGCTTCGTTTTAAAGAGATTTTGATGAAGATGGACTGTTAATCCGAAACGTTAAGTTTAATTTGATCATTCCTAATGAAAGTGACTTTATCTGTAGCGGTTTTCACTTTGCTTCTTATTGTGAATCATAGAAGCTTCACTGCTGGAGTTATTTCAGATGATATCTTGAGCATAAAGTATCTAAAGTTTACTTTCTTCATCCATTGGGAACATTTAGGAGGACTTATTGTTAATTAGCTTGCATGAGACACGGCGCCATTCGAGATTCAACCCCCTAAGGGGGAGACAAATATGGTATCTATGGGAATCAGCACTCCCAGGGAGACAATGTGAGGGCCCGAGCTGAGAGTTAGGTAGGCCTTCTTTTTGTTGAAATAAAATGTTATTGCTGTGTCAAGATCCATCTTTTTCCGTTTGACTGATGTCCTGTTTTTTCAGCACCTACTACTTTATTCTTCAACTTTGATCTTGTTTCATGAACTTCTTTCATACCTTACTGTTTCTATGCCTTTTCTGCATAGATTCCGCGTTTCCTTAACTCCATACTAAATGGTGCCGTCTTCCGTCCTCTCTTTGGATAGCCTTGGTTGCGGGTAGTGAGGCTTAAACTAACTAATAATCTAATCTAATCTAATCTAATCTTCGAGATTCAATAGTACTCTAACTGACGTCAGAATAGGTTTGTTCTGAACCATGTACTTTCATTTCATTAATGAGTTCACCGCTCTGTTAAACTCGTTTTATTGTTCAGTACAGATTCATCATAGAGTGAACCAATGATATCTATTAGAAATTTTGTACACTCCGCGTAATATATATATAACGTTATTCATGTATAGAAATGAGTTGATTTTGCTGTAATTTCGTACTTTTGTGTAGGTTTTGCTTTTTCCTGTCTCTGAGAACTGCTGCCTAAGTTTCGTAAGTATACTATAACAAGGTAATGTTTTCAGTTATACTTATATTTTTCTTTGAACTCTGAAATGTTTGGCTACTATTTTGATGAAGCGGATCGCATCACCATTGACAGCGGCAGTTAATATTTTTTCTGTTAGCAGAGTATCGCTATAGCTCTCGAATAATATTAGTCTGGATACTCAGTTTCATGTACTACATTAATTTTAACTCGTGTAGTTTTTCGTTTTTAGCAACAGACGAGGTACAGTCTCGGACTTGAAACATTGATAGATTTTTCAGTATGGTTCATTAATATTGCTTGTGTATTATAAGTTCTTTTGTTATATAGGTGTTTGTTTTTCAATTTGAAAATAATTTCACACTTGATAGAGGTACCCAACGGTGTAGCATATTTTATTCATAATGCTCCTGCGAGGATAGAAGTGAGCTGCGCTATGGGTAGGGCTTTTTCGCAGAAAACCGTTTTCAAAACTTCAGCTCTCGATGCTTTCCGTTTTCTTTCAGTATGTCTTATATTGTTATACATGTCTTTCATCATTCTTTTCCAGGTGTGTCGTACGGCGTGTGAAAACCCTTTGTATACCAAATTGTTTTTCAGTACACTTTTCAAGCAAGTAATTCGTTTTTTGACCAACCCAAGAAGTATCCATGTGAATCTTATTAAATATACGGAGGGGACGAAAATTTTTCATCAAGCAGCCGGAATCGTCAGCGGTTATGAGATTTATAAAAATGAAAACTTGAGCTTCTGTTGAATCAACAGAAACACAAAGAAGCCTCTGGGTAAGTGACAGTTTCAAGAGATTCTTTTACAGAGGAACCGGAAATTGGACGGTGCTCTGATGCATATGCCAACTGCAGGTACATTATGGTGCCCAGTAAATATTACATGTGATGTACTTTTGTTACATAGAAGTATAGCTGCAAGGCTATATTTACGAACCGCAGTGAACGGTGCAATAAAAGAACTAGTCGTAACTTCCTATTGACGCGGAAGACTTCCCACGTTAATAGGAAGTTACTAGTTCTTTTATTGCACCGTTCACTGCGGTCCGTAAATATAGCCTTGCAGCTATACTTCTATGTAACAAAAGTACATCGCATGTAATATATACTGGGCACCATAATATATCTACAGGTGGCAGATGCATCAAAGGACCGTCCAATTTTCGGTTCCTATGTTGTAGTAACTTAATCTCTTGAAACTGTCACTTACACAGAGGCTTCTTTCTGTTTCTGTAAATTCAACAGAAGCTCTTATAGTTTCTAGAGAAGAGACGGGAACCTATACTTCGTCCGGCACAATGCCGGCCTCACCCGTTCTAACAACGGACATGTAGACGTCCCCTGTGCGAGATTCAGAAAGTTCACAATATTTCTGTAAATTGAACAGAGATAAAACAATAGTTCCGTTGGACTAACGGTGCGTCTATCGCAGTCCGTTAACTCAACAGATGTCTGTAAATTCGACGGAAGCAATTGATGCATCTGGCGGACTAACAGGGAAAAAACTCTCTGGCGAAAAAGCTGCCAGACAATTTTCCGTTGTTTTGACACTTTTTTTTACAGTGAGTTAATGATTTAAATTAGTTTGTAGAGAATAAAAGAACATTCGAGCACAGGGCCTGGCCACCCTAATATTTTTTGTTTAAATCTCATTTGAGATTTATGAAATGAGCTTGAGTGACTTATCTTCCCTTTCTTCAACATTGGCGGCACTGGAGAGCAGGTTACTTTTATTGTGGCCATGAATAGAGCTCCAGAGTATCCAGAAGCTCGTAGAACATTTTTTGTTTAAAGTTTTGTTCCCTAAAATTTGTGAACTATCCAACTTCGTTTCTTGGTTGTAGTGTACTTTAGTGAAAGCCATGCTTATTTATTTGTTACGAATGGGTCAAAACTAGCTCTCTAGGGGTGTGACACGTCTTGAAGACATGTAGCACATCGAACTAGCTCCGGATGTGAAGGTATTATTTCCATTATGTAATTCATTACTTTACCAACGACTAAGAACAGGTCGATTGAAGAAGAACTATAAGGAATTTGCTTATCCCTACTCTGAAAATTAATTAAAAATTAATATGCTATTCTCTAAACGTCGTTTAATTGACGGAATTCACCAGTTTCGTCCGATTAAAGAAGTTATTTACTATCGGCTAGCGGAATTTTTGGCGGTTTCTTCGAGTGTTCGAGAAGCAAAGCCGTCAGCTGGTGCGTAATTAGTGCCTATTGCTGTGCCTTCTCTGTGGCGAGCAGACTTAGGGCAGTAGAAACTCTAGATTCGATCCCAAGAGTAGTTTTATTGAAATGGAGCTGCTATTTATCAGAAGAGTCACGTCCTACCTGCGTTCCTACCTGTGCAGTTAAATAACTCGCGCTGAGTGAGCCTGAACACACCGCAGTGCATCTGCTAACGAGCTAGTGATAGTTCGAGGAACCAGCGAGCGCAAATACGCTGCGACCCTCGACACATCACAGCCTTGATGGCGGCGGCATCAGGCAGCAGTTGTGGCCCCGCACTTCTCCACTTTATTTGCTTCAGTCAGTAATGATTGCTGTCTAAGTTTAACGACAGAAAAGTAACTGAGTTTTCAATAAGTTGTGAAGCGCTCATATTGGGAATGAGTATGACGATGAACTGAAAATAACGTAACAATTTTTTATTTAATCTTTGAAAGTTTGTTTCCGATCTCAATTATTTGGTTAAAAGGAATGTGCATCAGTTATTCAGTGAAATACTTCGTCTCATTTTCAGATTTAAAAATTTGTTATAATCGTGAGTTCATTAAATGGGATTCGACACAATTTGGATTCTTCTCCATTTCAAATGTAGTATTTTAATTTTCCTTTGGTCTATAAATTCATTTTGTTAACTTTAACCCCATGACAATTGCAGCGGAAGAACGCGCTCTTATGCTGCCCACCCTATATTACAACGCTGCTTGATAACGATCTATCGTGGTAGACAAAAACTAATCCTACCGAAAACATCAAATATTTTTGTTTGGCCTTTAAATCCCTCAAATTATCGAGAAAATATGAGGCCATCCTTGATTTTCGTTCGCACGAAAAAGATTTTCTTTTCCAACGCGAGACCATCCCCGCCACGGGGACAGGCAGGAAGCGGAAGAGATTGACATTCGCTTCTGCAGTATGTGGCTGGGACATCGCTAGAAAATCGAAAAAGTCAAGGTCAAATTTATCACGAAAGCGAACAAACCATATCTTGTTTCCTTAAAGACATTTTATTTGAAATTTTAGAACAGGGATGAGAAGAAAAGCGTTAACTTCTTTTGTGCTCTAATTATAAAACCTTGTAATGCTTTCCTCAGAGGAATTTATATAACATTCTATGTAGTAAATGAACACATCCAACACATACAGTTCGAGATGTGCGCTCCGTTAATGCTTTCAACTGTGAGGACTCAAAAAAGGGCAAGCGATACTGTGCTTGACGTGGAATTGTGCAGTACTGCTTGAGAGTTGCACAAGCCATCAAGAGTAAGGAGCGAGCAAACACGCGTACGCTTCCTGACAGATGGCGACAGCACACAACGAGCGAGCCTTGTATGGCGCACGCGTCGCGCGTCTGGCGCTCCCTGCACCAGCCCCCGCACCGCTGCCCTGGACGCTCGCAGCTTCCAGACGTGTGATGCGGTGCGTGTGATGCAGTGCGTGTGATGCAGTGCGCGTGATGCAGTGTGATCGCAAGCGAGTGTGATGCAGCGCTCGCAGGCGAGTGTGATGCAGCGCTCGCAGGCGTATGATGTCAGCATTGTCCCTCAAACTTGACGTTGGTCAATAATGACCTTATGAACCGACGTCTCTAATGAACACGCACAGCGCGTAGTTCTGCTACAGACAAGGAAAAGTCCCCGCGGAAAAAACATATCTGTGTTTTTTTTAAGGAAGATCCTTCTGTATGACAATGATTAATAATAAGGCATTTCAATTTTCTGTACGACAATGTTTAATATTAACGCATTTCAATTTTATATGACAATTATTGATAATAACGCATGTTAACTCTCTAATTATTCTAAACAGTCAAAACATAGTCAACAAATTGTAAAGGATTCGTCAGGTTTGATGTAAAACAAACTAGGAACGTCTCTACTGCCGTAAACAAACAAACTAGAAACGTCTCTACTGCCGTAAACAAACAAACTAGGAACGTCTCTACTGCCGTAAACAAACAAACTAGTAACGTCTCTACTGCCGTAAACAAACAAACTAGGAACGTCTCTACTGCCGTAAACAAACAAACTAGTAACGTTTCTACTGCCGTAAACAAACAAACTAGGAACGTCTCTACTGCCGTAAACAAACAAACTAGTAACGTCTCTACTGCCGTAAACAAACAAACTAGGAACGTCTCTACTGACGTAAACAAACAAACTAGAAACGTCTCTACTGCCGTAAACAAACCAACTAGGAACGTCTCTACTGCCGTAAACAAACAAACTAGTAACGTCTCTACTGCCGTAAACAAACAAACTAGGAACGTCTCTACTGCCGTAAACAAACAAACTAGTAACGTCTCTACTGCCGTAAACAAACAAACTAGGAACGTCTCTACTGCCGTATACAAACCAACTAGGAACGTCTCTAATGCCGTAAACAAACAAACTAGTAACGTCTCTACTGCCGTAAACAAACAAACTAGGAACGTCTCTAATGCCGTAAACAAACAAACTAGTAACGTCTCTACTGCCGTAAACAAACAAACTAGTAACGTCTCTACTGCCGTAAACAAACAAACTAGTAACGTCTCTACTGCCGTAAACAAACAAACTAGTAACGTCTCTACTGCCGTAAACAAACAAACTAGTAACGTCTCTACTGCCGTAAACAAACAAACTAGTAACGTCTCTACTGCCGTAAACAAACAAACTAGGAACGTCTCTACTGCCGTAAACAAACAAACTAGGAACGTCTCTAATGCCGTAAACAAACAAACTAGTAACGTCTCTACTGCCGTAAACAAACAAACTAGGAACGTCTCTAATGCCGTAAACAAACAAACTAGTAACGTCTCTACTGCCGTAAACAAACAAACTAGTAACGTCTCTACTGCCGTAAACAAACAAACTAGTAACGTCTCTACTGCCGTAAACAAACAAACTAGTAACGTCTCTACTGCCGTAAACAAACAAACTAGTAACGTCTCTACTGCCGTAAACAAACAAACTAGTAACGTCTCTACTGCCGTAAACAAACAAACTAGTAACGTCTCTACTGCCGTAAACAAACAAACTAGTAGCGTCTCTACTGCCGTAAACAAACAAACTAGGAACGTCTCTACTGCCGTAAACAAACAAACTAGGAACGTCTCTAATCCCGTAAACAAACAAACTAGTAACGTCTCTACTGCCGTAAACAAACAAACTAGGAACGTCTCTAATGCCGTAAACAAACAAACTAGTAACGTCTCTAATGCCGTAAACAAACAAACTAGTAACGTCTCTACTGCCGTAAACAAACAAACTAGGAACGTCTCTAATGCCGTAAACAAACAAACTAGTAACCTCTCTACTGCCGTAAACAAACAAACTAGGAACGTCTCTAATGCCGTAAACAAACAAACTAGTAACGTCTCTACTGCCGTAAACAAACAAACTAGGAACGTCTCTAATGCCGTAAACAAACAAACTAGGAACGTCTCTAATGCCGTAAACAAACAAACTAGTAATGTCTCTACTGCCGTAAACAAACAAACTAGGAACGTCTCTAATGCCGTTAACAAACAAACTAGTAACGTCTCTACTGCCGTAAACAAACAAACTAGGAACGTCTCTACTGCCGTAAACAAACCAACTAGGAACGTCTCTAATGCCGTAAACAAACAAACTAGTAACGTCTCTACTGCCGTAAACAAACAAACTAGGAACGTCTCTAATGCCGTAAACAAACAAACTAGTAACGTCTCTACTGCCGTAAGCAAACAAACTAGTAACGTCTCTACTGCCGTAAACAAACAAACTAGTAACGTCTCTACTGCCGTAAACAAACAAACTAGTAACGTCTCTACTGCCGTAAACAAACAAACTAGTAACGTCTCTACTGCCGTAAACAAACAAACTAGTAACGTCTCTACTGCCGTAAACAAACAAACTAGGAACGTCTCTACTGCCGTAAACAAACAAACTAGGAACGTCTCTAATGCCGTAAACAAACAAACTAGTAACGTCTCTACTGCCGTAAACAAACAAACTAGGAACGTCTCTAATGCCGTAAACAAACAAACTAGTAACGTCTCTACTGCCGTAAACAAACAAACTAGTAACGTCTCTACTGCCGTAAACAAACAAACTAGTAACGTCTCTACTGCCGTAAACAAACAAACTAGTAACGTCTCTACTGCCGTAAACAAACAAACTAGTAACGTCTCTACTGCCGTAAACAAACAAACTAGTAACATCTCTACTGCCGTAAACAAACAAACTAGTAACGTCTCTACTGCCGTAAACAAACAAACTAGTAACGTCTCTACTGCCGTAAACAAACAAACTAGGAACGTCTCTACTGCCGTAAACAAACAAACTAGGAACGTCTCTAATGCCGTAAACAAACAAACTAGTAACGTCTCTACTGCCGTAAACAAACAAACTAGGAACGTCTCTAATGCCGTAAACAAACAAACTAGTAACGTCTCTAATGCCGTAAACAAACAAACTAGTAACGTCTCTAATGCCGTAAACAAACAAACTAGGAACGTCTCTAATGCCGTAAACAAACAAACTAGTAACGTCTCTACTGCCGTAAACAAACAAACTAGGAACGTCTTTAATGCCGTAAACAAACAAACTAGTAACGTCTCTACTGCCGTAAACAAACAAACTAGGAACGTCTCTAATGCCGTAAACAAACAAACTAGGAACGTCTCTAATGCCGTAAACAAACAAACTAGTAATGTCTCTACTGCCGTAAACAAACAAACTAGGAACGTCTCTAATGCCGTTAACAAACAAAATAGGAACGTCTCTAATGCCGTTAACAAACAAACTAGTAACGTCTCTACTGCCGTAAACAACAAACTAGTAACGTCTCTACTGCCGTAAACAAACAAACTAGTAACGTCTCTACTGCCGTAAACAAACAAACTAGTAACGTCTCTACTGCCGTAAACAACAAACTAGTAACGTCTCTACTGCCGTAAACAAACAAACTAGTAACGTCTCTACTGCCGTAAACAAACAAACTAGTAACGTCTCTACTGCCGTAAACAACAAACTAGTAACGTCTCTACTGCCGTAAACAAACAAACTAGTAACGTCTCTACTGCCGTAAACAACAAACTAGTAACGTCTCTACTGCCGTAAACAAACAAACTAGTAACGTCTCTACTGCCGTAAACAAACAAACTAGTAACGTCTCTACTGCCGTAAACAAACAAACTAGTAACGTCTCTACTGCCGAAAACAACAAACTAGTAACGTCTCTACTGCCGTAAACAAACAAACTAAGAACGTCTCTACTGCCGTAAAATTGGAGCGTAGAAAGTAAGATGATATCAACACAGTCAAATGCTTCGCGGAAGTCGAGAGAAATGGAAAAAACAATATTTTCTTCGTAGGTATTGAAATAAAAATATTGTGAATGATTCATAATAACGAGAAATTTTTACCAGAAATTGTTTTATTTTAATGAAAATATCTTTGCTCAGGATTAGAGCTAATTATATCCTATAAATTTTTTCCAATGTTTAACAAAAAATTAATGGGACAGAAACTGGCTTATAATTTTCAATGATAACTTGGCAACATATTTTGAGAATGAGAATTAAACGGGAAGTTTTTAGCCATTTGGCAAAAATCCCTAAGGAAAAAAATATTTGAGTATGAGGAATCAGAGTTGTTGGATCATCCGTATATTTTAAAACATTTATTGAGAAAATTTTTTAATGTATTTGTCATTTTTTAGATTGTTTATTCAGTTAAAAACGTCGGAGACATTAAGTGGTCTAAAATTAGAAAGAATTATTACTTTCTTGCATATGTTGCACGTCGTTCATGAGATGACTTGAATTAGTTTTGACATTGTTTGCCAGGTTTTTGCTTGCGTCGTCTCAGAAGTTGCTGTAGAGGCTTGAAATGTCACTTTTATCACATTACGTTGTATTTTATTGCGCAACAAATTCAAATCTCCTTGACTCATTATTTTCATCAGAGAAAATAGAATTGAGCGGATGGCATTTTTTTAATATAACGTATGAATTCGAAAAATTTGGGCACACAAATTAATTTTTCTTTACTTTTCATGTTAATTCGTGTCACAACTTGTGAGGAAGTATCACGGACGCCATGCGTCGTGACGCCCCACAGCGCCCTGCACTGCTGCTGCGGCAGCGCTCGGACGGCGTCAGGGTATCGCGTGCCGTGTGCTGTGCTATACGTGCGGTGTGCTGTGCTGTCCATGCGGCGTGCGGTGTGCAGTGCGTGCGGTGTGCAGTGCATGCGGTGTCTACTGACTTCAAATTTATTCTGAGTAGTCGCCATAAAGCCTATTTTAATGTAATGCTCGCTTTTTTGCAATTTATTGGTTGCTCTGGAATACTGAACACATGATATGTATAAACACTAGAAATAAATTAAGTCATGGCCATAAACAAATAAAAGACTGAATCTCTATCGGTGATTGCATACCCGGAATGCCTAAACGGCTTAATGCATGATGTTGAATCGCAAATATTGGTAATTCTTATCCATAATAGCCTCAGATGGAATAGGCGGCATCTTCCGTACAACTGCTTCTTTGAACCCAAATAAATAGACGGGTATTACTAAGGGCACGAGCTCATTTGTAGAATCGGATCTTCATATTAATTAGGCAGTCCAAGGCAATCTAAGCAATGCAATAGGCCATCCGTCCGTATCAAAGGCCATCAGTGCGTATCAGTCCATAGGAAACTACATACTTTCCTGCATCCCAGAGATGGCACAAACCAAAAATAAATCATGAATTTGTATGTTCGTGGATTATGTGCCATATATATGTGCATTACAGCTGTAATTATTTTATTTATTAGGAAATTTTAAATGGAGTTTATATCGTTGTTAAATACTTCATCGTAGTTTATTTTTCTGGGGAATTTTTTTTACATTTAAAAAAAATGCAGGATAAAGTGAGCTCCTGGAAAACGGAAACTCGCGACGAAGCTCGTCATAGCGCTCACGTATACAAAACAAGTTCGAAAACAAAAGGAATGCAGATTCCCCAACACGGAGCATTATGCCACTTGCGGGACATAAGGCGGGGCAAGCAGAGGCCTCACGCGAAGTTAACATAGAATCTATCCCTAATGTCGCTGTAGGCAAATCGTAGGAGGAGGTAGAATGTAGCCGGGGCGAGCCTGGCCGATCTGGTAGCCTGGTCGAGCCGCAGAAGAACAAACCTCGCGAGTCGAGTAGCCTCTACGAACTACTTTGGTTGCATCCTTGCGAGAAAAGAACGAAGTACGCAAGCTCGGGCTCGGCTGCAACCGCGTAACACTCCTGAGGGAGGCGGGATTTTAGCTCTGGAATCGACACAATTAAGAATGTGGACCAGCCTGGAGTGGCTCAACTAAAAGCGCAGACACGAATCGTGACGACAGTAATCACTCGTAAAACTGGTGACCAAGAGGGAGGCATTGGGCAAAATTATTGCATCAAGCAGCGCAACAATTCGTAAGAATACGAGTATAGTTCACATGCAGTAGGCATACGTTTACAGCGACAAGTTTTGGTTCACACTGTTCGAGGAAACAAAGAGACCGAGCTAGGTCAGAGCTGAGTTTTTGCTCTATGGGAAAAACATCGGATCGAAGAAAAAGCGATTACAGCTAGAACAGAGGTGAGGAATTTGGGACACCTACTCACAACGAGCCTACGACTAGTGAAATCTCAACCTGACCATTGTGATGGTACTAAGTTATTATGTTATGGAAGAATTGCTTGTGAGGAGTTATTTAAAGTTGTGTAAATTGTTAGCTTAATGGAAAGGCCTCCTAAGTCTTCGGTTCTAAGCTCCAGCGAATATCGGTGGTCTTTCTTGATAAAAAGTGTCAGGATTCGCAAATGTTCCTGAATAGGAAATTTAGACGACAACCTTCAAGAAGAATAGCCAAATAGCGTTGGTTTGTTCTAAATTGGTGTCAAGCTTGCCAAACACACGAAGACTGTCATTAGTGGTAACAGAACCCACGTCAAATACTAAATATCGGTTATGTTTGCTTAACGATAAGTGATTAAATCATTTCTTTCAATGAATTTAACCCATTTTCATTCTCTGTGCGAAAACAGTATGCAAACGTTAGCAGAAAAGCGCGCTGCGAGCTTTGCAGATGTCATCCTCGATTTTGCCGTTTCACTTTCACACCACAGGAGCAAGTGGTCGCGTTGACACCCCCTACCAAATTAGGCAAGTCCGACTGTGGAGATCTGAGGCCGAGCGTTTCATTGGCGGCAGGTCGGCGTGGTGAAGAGGCAAGTTGTATACACTGCCTCCCTTGCGCTGTTGTCCAAGGGTAAACTATACCGAAGCTCGGATCCGTCTGTCGACTGGGTTAACAGCGCAGGGTACGTTACGAGAGACTGCTGCAAGGGACCACTCGGTTAGCCTAATTATTCATGCTCCAGCTTTGAAGCCTTACCTCTAAAGAGGAATGCATTGTAGCGATTTGCACCGCACGCGCTCTTCTTGTTGGCCTGCGTGTCATTATTCCACAAAACGCAGATCAGTCCACTAGCCAACGGGACGATGTACGCCAGGCAAACCAAAGCTCCCAGCCAACAGCGTTGAGTGAGCGGATAGCGAATGCCCAATCCAAACCGATGCGAGCGATGGATGAAGGACTTGAACTCAATTTTATAAGAGCAAAAGAAGAAATGTCTCTGACAGACCAAGACCGTTTCTAAAATACGAGCAATTTCATTCGAGCGGAATGATATTTAAAGAAGTTCCTAGAAAGGCTCACAGGTTCTGCGCACAACTCTCAAGAGTCAGAGTCAGCCAAATCAGTTTTTGTTATGCTCTCACAGGGCGACTGAGACGCTTGAAGACAGCGTGAAGTAATAGTTATTGCTGGCATTGAGAGACAGTCCAATAATAATTGGTAGTGAGACAGTGTCAATAGAAAGTGCACTCGCGTCTGGTGAAAGTAAGTTCACAATTGGAGACTCGAGACATAAGGGCTCGTGAAGGTACATTTAGATGCATTTCACTAGTTAGATTATGTAAAAATACTGAAAAACTCATCAATGAATGTATTGGTGAGTTACCAGTCTTCGGTGAGTTGACTGATGTACTCTTAACACGTGTGTAGTACAATTCCGTTCTGCTCAGAATTACTGGATATTTGGTTTACGAGGAGTGCACACCTTATTTGTTCCTTAATGTTAGTGAGAACACGGTAGGCTTGCACCAACAATCCCAAGTACGACATACTGGTGTAGCTCAAGCGTGATCAGCTGACAACATCAGTTGGTAACATCAGTTGGTAACATCAGTTGGTAACATCAGTTGGCAACATCAGTTGGTAACAACAGTTAGCAACATCAGTTGGCAACATCAGTTGGTAACATCAGTTGGTAACATCAGTTGGTAACATCAGTTGGTAACATCAGTTGGTAACATCAGTTGGTAACATCAGTTGGCAACATCAGTTGGCAACATCAGTTGGTAACATCAGTTGGTAACATCAGCTGGTAACATCAGTTGGTAACATCAGTTGGTAACATCAGTTGGCAACATCAGCTGGCAACATCAGCTGGCAACATCAGCTGGCAACACAAGCTGGTAACATCAGCTGGCAACACCAGCTGGCAACACCAGCTGGCAATACAAGCTGGTAACATCAGCTGGCAACACCAGCTGGCAACACCAGCTGGCAACACCAGCTGGCAACACAAGCTGGTAACATCAACTGGCAACACCAGCTGGCAACACCAGCTGGCAACACCAGCTGGCAACACCAGCTGGCAACACCAGCTGGCAACAACAGCTGGCAACACCAGCTGGCACACCGGCACCGACGGCCTCTCACTTTCTAGAGACGGGGCAACATCTCCGAGGCTCGCCTGAGCGCCGCTCGCCGCAGCCCAGCGCAGCCAGACCCACAGCCTAGCACAGCCAGACCACTACTCAGCAGAACTCCAACTCACCAACCACTAAGCAGTACTCCAACTCACCAACCACTCAGCAGTACTCCAACTCACCAACCACTCAGCAGTACTCCAACTCACCAACCACTCAGCAGTACTCCAACTCACCAACCACTCAGCAGTACTCCAACTCACCACACTACTCAGCAGTACTCCAACTCACCACACTATTCAGCAGTACTTCAACTCACCACACTACTCAGCAGTACTCCAACTCACCACACCACTCAGCAGTACTCAGCAGTACTCTCAGCCCTGAATGCACTGCTTCCAACAGTAAATTTGAAGGTGCCACACGAGGGTTTGGGGCAGAATGTGATCTGTAGGGCAGCAACGCTGTCCACGCGTGAGGGGAGAATTCTTCCAGGACTTAGATGAGCATCTTAGGCAGTTTTACCAATGTTCATCAGATAAAATTGTTACACTAACACACCAAAACGTGCAATTTTTAACCACACAATGCCCTTAGCCAAACCTCCCAAATGATGAAGACTTGGCGGATGAAAATGAAAAGAGGGCAATGGCATGACCCCCCTGTCGCAAGTTCTTAACTTCGTCGAACAACTGTGGTTGTGCTCAGGGAAAAGAATGGAAATGCCCAAAAGAACGCCAAAAAAATAGATATTAAACTTTATGATAAATTGAGCCAACGACTTCAAGTTAGAGTCTAACAAGCCCAGTATTCAACCGAGGCTACTCTTCTATACAACATCACAGATAATATTGCGGTCGCATGCCCGCAACCTCAAACTTTAATATCAGGCCTACCACAGCGCTAATAGGGTTAGAAATTTTGAAGGGTGCAAAGGTACCTTGTGAACTTTTTTGCTGTACTTATGAGGCTCATTTTTATAAGGCCCAAAAATAAAGCAATTTCATCATTCCAATTTACTTAACAGGTGTACACAACGGCAAGCATTTCACTATGATGGGCAATTTGGCGAGTTCATTCTGCGCTGAAGCTGAGTTCGTGCAGTACAAGGATGACAGATCGTGGACTAAACAGTTTTTACCTACACTATCACGAGCAGGCAGGTTTTTGTAGCGATGTAAGAGCTCTGCAGTACCCGTTGCGAGTACAGCTCTCGCGCCGTATTAGGGCATGTGACCGCTCCACGGATGGCCTCGCACGAGCACTACAATAAAGCATGATTTAAACACGCATCTTGATCGACGACATCACTTCAGGCTTCTCTCGTACATCAGATGATTCGTTCACCAAAACGAGATAATTTTACGGCAATTGCAACCCTGTGATCTTTCTATGCTAGGAAACTGAAAACGATTATTTATTAATAACATGGAAGTTTAGGAAAAAAGCAATGGCTAGATGTATAGGAACAAAGAACAACATCTATAAATCTGGGTGTAAAGAGCAACAGCTATAAATCTTGGTGTAAAGAGCAGCAGATAGAAGCTAATAACTGCCGAGAAGCAGCTTGGAGTTTAGAAACTGAAAGCAGTTGCAAGAAGGCTCTCATTTTTCTCGTGAAACCTCTTATTCAATGTATCGCAGCCACTCGAGACAAGAGCATGGAGTTTACATGCCAAGTGATGCACCACAACTGCATTGAATGCAGCGCGAAGCTCATGAACGACAGCGTCCGCGAAGTGCGTCTTAGATCTAGTGTCTTCAGCCTCTTATAAAAGAGTCAAGTTCGTATACATTGTTCTTGAATCTTATATCATCTTCATTGAGCACTTTCTCGATGAACACAAATTTATCATCTGTATGGACCATTCTGGAGTATCTTATCTGCAGCAGAAGGGTACCCTGCCACACATGTGTTATCTACAGCAGATGGTAGTCTCTCACTAAACAGATGGTGGTGGGCCAGTCAGTCTCGCTTGCAGCTGGATCACTTGCATAAATCACAGCCCACCTACGAAATCTGCGCGTCTCGTAAACCATCTCAGTCGTGAAAGCAGCGGTCGGCATGTCTTGTATTTCTTCTCTTTAGGTTCATGGAAACGTGTCCAGCCGAGCACGGCATCTCTTTCCCAAAAACTTTTCATGACATGTTGTAGACGAGTGCTGCCATCACTTTAAGACGTTAGATATTTTTTTATCGGCAGCCAGCTGCTTAATCTTCAAAGCCCCAGAGTTGAATGAATTTTTGAAGATCGTTTTACACTTTAATGGATTATCCTATAATCTTGCATTACAGAGGCTCAAGAATTTGTAGCCTTGCTGTACACTTCTTTTGCACACTAAAAATAAATTATTGAATGCTGTTCTCGAGATGTATTTTTAATCAAAGTTTCAAAAATTTAATGTTCTAGACTACTCATGTGAAGTCATGAACAAAAATAATATCATGACTTGCGCAACATGTGTTTTTCCTCATTTTTTCGAAAGATTTGGACGGTTTAGCTCAATAGTTTACCATGTAACATAAATTACGAATAAAATTAATATATTACAGTCAGTAATATTGGGTAACTAAGGCTAAATAAGCTAAAACGCTTTTAAAAAAAAAACTATATATAACTAAAGAACCAAATTCAAGCATCACACTTTTTCAGTGGACCTACACCTTATTTATGAACGAAGACGTGATGTACCTATGCGCACACCTTATGGATATGATGCACCAATGCGGATACCATACGGATGAGGTGCAGCATTGTGCACACCTTTTGAATCTGATGCACCTATGCACACACACACATGGATGTGATGCACAAAGGCGCACACCACACGGAACGTTGATCGTAAGATAGAGGCATCTCTGCTCATTGAGTAGAGGTTGGCCCAGCAGTGACCACGCAGCGCAAAGCTGGCCGGCGTGAAGCCATTTGTCAGCCTCGTGTGACCCTCCAATGCAGTCCTGTCGGCCGCTCGCTGGGCGCCGTGTTGTGCAGTTCGAGGTACGGAGGGAGCAACGTCGCTTCACTCACTGCTAGTCTAGACCAGGCTCAACGTAACGTTGTGGAGTCCAGCCTCAACTGACAGAGATACATTTTGTTCTTTAGGATCTTATGCTTCAATGCTTTGTTCCATTCTAAATGGGTCGTGATGAACTGTTTAAAATTTTGAAAGACTTGCACCTTAACTTAATGAAAAATTGACGAACAAAGTAATCAACATTTTTAACGCAGTATAACTAAACACGGGTATCAGATTCAGCGCAGTTTTCCAGTGCTCAGTAATTCACATTATTGATCAGTTTTTTCCATACTCAATAATATAAGTTTCTCGTTTTCCAAAAATCAAAATAAATGTCAATCTTCAGTTTTTCAGGATTCGAAAATGTATATTTGCTAACAGTTTCCGAGAACAAGATCAAAACTGCATGGTGTTTCATGCTAGTCCATACATTGTATTTTGTTCTTCACTTTTGATAGAGCAAAAGTAAGAAGCTTGACTACTAGCTTATATTAGTTAGTTTAAGCTTTCCTATCCTCAACAAATGAGATCCAAAGAGAGATGAAGGAAGAAGGCACCATTTAGTATTGGGTTAAGGGAACGCGGAATCTAAGCAGAAAGGGCATAGAAACAGTAAGATGAGAAAGAAGTTCACGAAACAAGATCAAAGTTGAAGAAGAAAGTAGTAGGTGCTGAAAAACAGGACAGCCGTGAACCGAAAAATGATTGTCCCTAACGAAACAAAACCTATTCTATTTTAACAAAAATAAAGCCTACCTAACCTTTAGCTCGGGCCCACACATGGTTCCCCTGGGAGCGCTAATTCCCATAGATACGATAGTTGTATCCCCTTGAGGGGCTTGACTACTAGCTTTGCGTTATTCTGTTCAGTTCTTTTGTTCATCAATGGTTATTTTCAAATAAAACAGTGCTGTTCCAAAAAAAATTTCCTCAGTAATGAAAAAATTTGTATTCATTTCAATGAAAAGTCCAGTAATAGCTAATACACCATTTAAACAGTATTACAAAGCACATTCAGTCAATTCTCTACTCATTGTTTTGTAAAATATTGACAAACTGCAGGCTAGCAGTTGAGATGAGTTGTGTGCCGCTCAGTGGTGATCACCGCCGCACTTACTGCACGGGCGCTCGCTGCTGCGGCGCAAGAAAATGCGATAAAAGCAGACATGACGGCTTTGTTACTGAACAGCCACTGCCGTGTTACGTTATGGGCCCTGCACCGATTCTGCAGCATGATTGTGATGACTTTAAATAAGGAGTGGTAGCCCGCACATGCTCTAAATGTCCTTTACATTCGAATATTACCGCAGGAAAGATAAAAAGGAGAATCCAAGTTAAAATTCACCTTATTTACTGCAAACGTTTCCGAGTATTTAAACTTTTATTGTAAATGCTTAAACAAACAAAAATCCAATCCTAAAACTCGCAGAAAAAATAAAACTACTTGGATCACTCGGCCGATCACTCGGACGACGATCATGTGCCGCGTGCACACCTAATTTTACTACTATATGAATGTTTTCTTAATGCTTTACTGATCTGTAAGCGGTTCCTGCAAACAAGAATTTTCAACCAGTAAAGGTTTTAGGCAGCGATACAAGTGGGAGATGAGTAGACAGCGTTCGGATCAACAACTATGAGCTTATTGCTGGTGGAGTTTTAGGTTATAACAATTAATTTAAAATTAAAAGCGTAGAGCCATTTACTTCTTTAGTGTAAGCTTTCTTTTTTCTCTTTCGTAAATTACCTCAAATTAATTTTGGTTTATCGTTCATGTTTAGTTTCGTGAAATGGGATTATTATTATTATATAAGAAATTTTTAGCCTCCCTTAACCACGACAAAGATGTCCCAAGAGAGGAAAGAGGAAGGCACCATTTAGTATGGAGTTGAGGGAACGCGTAATCTATGCACAAGGTGCACAGAGACAGTAAGCTAGGAAAGAAGTTCATGAAACAAGAAAAAAGTTGAAAAAGAAAGTGTAGGTGCTGAGAAACAGGACAGCAGTGAACCGAAAAAAGATGGTCCGTAACAAAACAAAAACCTATTTTATTACAACAAAAAGGAAGCCTACCTAACCTTTAGCTCAGGCCCTCACATAGTCCCCCTGGGAGCGCCAATTCCCATAGATACAATAGTTGTATCCCCCTGAGGGGCGTGAAATGGGAAAATTACTTCTCTGAATTAGTAAATAGTTCCTGAAAGGAACACTTTCTGGCTCATGCGATTTAATCCAAGTTCAGTTGGTATTACAGGCGAGTGCTATTATTTAATGTTTCTAATTTTCGTCATATTATCAATAACTCTGGTTCACACGGGGTCATTCGCTTTCAAAAAAAAAAAAAACTTGGACGCCCTTACACATTTAGCGTACCGACTCGTTGAAAATTCTTCGTAATTTCACCTTTTCTGCCTTTCGGGGTGACTCAGCTAGTTAGTAATTACTTATCACTTTTTCATCGGGTATTGATATTGAATATTTTATTCAAGTAGGAAATTTTGAGTAACTCTATCCTAGCAGATAAATAAATTCTAAGCGTACAAATTGAAAAAAATTAGAGCGCACCCAAGAGTACGTATAGCCCGCAATTAAGCGTCGTGCGGTAAGCGCAGCAGCGCCCGCGTCCCGCAACACAACCCGCCGCTCACGGCAGCGTCGCGGCCGTCCTGCCGCACCGCGGTGGACGTCGAAATAAAACAGGCTTCAGCTGCTTCCTAAATGCTGGCACACGACCTCTGCTCAGGAGACTACTGAGGCTTCCGTTTGGTGAGGCCTCTAGTGAGGAGGACCCTACTGGTGGCCTCTGTGCACTGTTCAGGTGACTTGTACCCGTACACTGCATTACACGCTACACTGTACACTGCACGACACGCTGCACTGCTCACTGCGTGACACGCTACACTGCCCCCTGCATTACGCACTACACATCACATTACACTACAGATGTCACATGCACCTATAACTAAGACGAAAATGAAAACGTCCGAGGCCCATTAAGAAAGATTGGTACTTGAGCAGCGTTGATGTTTCCCACAGAACATGAACTGAACGTTTCTGAGGGGGCTTGGGAAAGATCACCTCGACTATGTGTAGTATTTTCGTATTTAATTGGCTCCATATTCACATTGTTTTCAATTACAAAAGAAAGAAAATTTTCAATTTTCAGAAGACCTATGAGACTAACGAACAGGGAACTGTTGACAATGAAAGGAATTTGTGAAAGTAGAATAACTATTAATTGTAAGCGTGCGGTGTTTTATGAACATTGCATAAATAAATAAGAACCCGGCTTCACAAAAAGAACATTTCATAAAGAAATAAGACCATGGACCCCTAGCATTAACTTATAAAGTAATAAGACCCTGGACCCACAACATCAACATTTCACAAAAAATAAGACCCTGTACCCACAACATAACGTATCATGGAGAGATCAAACCCTGGACCCCCAACATTAACATATCATAAAGTAATAAGACCCTGTACCCAAAAGGTCATCATATAATAAAGAAATAAGACCCTGGATCCACAACATAACATATCATGGAGAGATCAAACTCTGGACACAAAATTAAAATATCATAAATAAATAAGACCCTGTACTCACTACACAACATATCATGTAGCGATCAAACCCTGGACCCACAACATTAACATATCATAAAGTAATAAGACCCTGTACCCAAAACGTCATCATATAGTAAAGAAATAAAACCCTGGATCCACAACATAACATATCACGGAGAGATCAAACCCTGGACCCACAAGAACTAAGAGCGTCAGCCATAGACGCAGCAGCGGCACCATTCCAAGGAGTCATTCACGCAGAACAACTCCACGTAAGATCTCTGATGTTACTGCCATATCTTGCATCTCTGAATGAAATTTTTTGTCTGGGAACCAGTTTGGAAGGAAGATCATCTTGAAAAGAAAGTCAAGGACGAGGCCAATGGAGTAGGTGCTGGCACCACGAAAGCCTGGCGACGAAATTCATGACATATACAATGAGGTGCAAAGAGAAGATGGGTAGATCAGGCTAACTGGAAATTGAGTTTCCGACTTTCGCTACCTGGAAAGTTACGGATTTCCGACAACAAATACAGCCCTAAAAATAAAAAAGAATGGGCTTTTAACTGGTATACATTGGTTTGGAAAAGATAGGTCGTTAAAAGAACATGATTTTCATCACAGTTCTTGAATGAGCGACATGTAATATCGAAACGGCTGATGTGTGAGTTAAATATAGTCGAAAAATCGCTTAGTTATCTGTAAATTTCGTTTCATCATTCTCTTTGGAATAAGATTCTTCAGGTGGTATACCATGCTGATTGTCGAATTCTGTGTTAGAATAATAATATTTCTCTTGTGAAAATGTAACTTGTGCGAATGTAGAGCATGTATCTCAGTCATAAAATCCCCTGTCAGCAGAACAATATGTACCAAAATGTTTTTTTCTTTCATTGCAACAAGCAAATGATCACCAAATATAACGGGAATCAATCATTAAGGTATTTTTATTTCCATAGGCAGAGATAACTTCATGTAACCTTCATTGTGACCAGTGATAATGTATTTACAATATGTCGATTTTGGATCAATCTTTCGCGTCAGATGAAAAGGAGAACCAACGTTAAACTGTACATTATTTATTTCATATGTTGAGAAATAACTAAATTTATATTTTCAGCGCTGAAAAAATTTGAACTTAAAACACGTAGAGAAAATGAAATAACTAAACCTACATCTGTAAAATCCAAAATCCTAACCTACATTCCAACACAAATTGAACAAGCACGTGTTAGCATGTGCCAGTTCAAGTGTCAGGTTTAGTAGTTTTATTTTCTCTGCGAGTTTTAGGTTTGGATTTGGTTTTGTTAAGCACTATAAACGAAAGTTTAAGTACTCGGAAACGGATGCAATAATTGATGCCCATTTTAACTTTGGTTCTCCTTTTCATCTTTCCTGAGGTAATATTCGAAAGTATTATACATTTAGAGCACGTGCAGGCTACCACTCCTCATTTAAAGTCATCACAATCATGATGCAGAATCGGTGCAGGGCCCATAACGTAACACGGCAGTGGCTGCTCAGTAACAAAGCCGTCATGTCTGCTTTTATCGCATTTTCTTGCGCCGCAGCAGCGAGCGCCCGTGCAGTAAGTGCGGCGGTGATCACCACTGAGCGGCACACAACTCATCTCAACTGCTAGTGGCTGCCTGCTGTTTGTCAACAGTGGTCTCAGAAAGAGAGTCAAGAAACCTACGCGGGGGTAGTTTTTACTCGAGTGCATTGGACCAGTATGGACTGACTGCTGCCTGAACCATCGGCGCCAGGTATACCGCAGTGTGCTCTGCTCAAAACTCGACTTACAGCGCCAATTTGTGGTCAGCTGCTGAGGACACGTCACCGAGGTTCCAGTGAAGAGCATAGAAAATAAAGCCAGCATGTGACTTGTAGCGCTAGTTTTATTACGAGACATTTCTCACCCAATGAGAAATACTAAGTGTAACTAATGCTAAAATGTTAACCTCAGCCGCAAGCAGAATCGTTTATAGAAAAATAAATATTTTTTCCTAAATGATTGGAGTGAAAAAATTATTTATTTGCCAGGGAACAAAAGACTAGCATTAATGTTAAAAAATTGTTTATATACTCTGCACCATAAATTTTCAATCGAATTTTTGAGGTAAGCTATCAGAAACTTTTAATTTCACATGAATGCGCATTCCAATTATTTATCCTTACATTTTACCTCTTTAAAACCTAATTCAGAAATATGAAAGTCTTTCACAAGGAACCCTTTTACAAACCTAAACTTACAGGGAAGCAGCATTCATGTCCCAGCTAATCCTGCTACCTGCGCAGGGTGCGGGACTGGGAGCCGTCACTACTGGCGGTGAAAGTCCCCGTCCCAAAGTTCAGCAGATGTTCAGGATCAGGCTTTGGCGCCCGCTGTCGATCAGGTCGGTAAAATCCTACGCCTGATTTTGAATTCATTGCTGTCAAATTTATACGTAGGATTCAGAAAACCTGAAGTAAATATTTTTTGCGGAAAAAGCGGAAGGGAACATCCTTGATAATGTAAATATTTCAACTAGAGATTTTGCATTTCTTGAATCAAAACGAGTCAATTTTAATTCTCAGGGTAAACAAAGGCAAAATATGAGGTTAAAAAATTGAATAATTGCGTTTTACATTAGAAGTATTCGAAAACAAAATAGTTTAGCGTGCTAAGTTTTCGCCATCGAAACGGGTCGAGAAAACGCAGCCATCACGTGGACTGAGCCACCGCCAACTGGACGGTCTCATTCGATGCAGTGAATGCAAATGACCTTTCATCGAGAACCGAAGAATAGGAATCGTCAACGCTACAGGCCAGTCTAGCAGCGAGTATTACGTACGAGTCTAGCACATTGTCTGCCCCAAAGTTCTGAACTAACTAATCAATCTAATTTATCTAATTTCATGTACATGGACCTGATGATAAAGGTAGCCAAAAACGGATTTGTTGTTAATTATTGGATAGTTTAAAATTTGGTCTGATGAAGGAACATATTTAATGTTCTTCAATTGCCCAGTGGATTCATTTTCTGTCAAATTCGAATCATTATGCTTTTGTTTAATTGGCAGCTCACAAAAAGACGCATGAGAAATTCATAAGAGTTCCACAAATATAGGAATTCTATCTCATCGAAACTAATATTGTACATTAGGGACTAACTTAAGGTAACTAATCAGACGTAAATTGATCTGTCAAGAGATAATGGTTTGAGGTGTGAGTAAAATGTTTGTTTCCTTTGCGTGAGACATGGAAAGTTTCAGATAAATGAGAATAAATTGAGTAAAGCCTATAAATAGTAAATAGATAATAAGACTTGTGAAATTGATATCGTACACAGAAATATTTACGAGTTTAATCAAAATGCCCTTCAGAAAAGGATGAGAGCATAATGGTCATGTCTGACGCACCCATACCGTTCTCAAGGCTCAGATGAGCAACACTGAAGAGGCAAGCACCAGCGACTTGTCCCAGAAATCACCAATGAGACAGAAGATACGGGCCAGCTGCTCCCATCCCACAATTCGTCCAGTACATTTCACGTAGTGTTTCATAACCAGACAATGTCACTTTTACGTCACAAACGAGTCATGCGGGAGATTATTAAAAACAATATCAAAAAGTTTCGAAAAGTTGACGCACGCATGCATTCAACATTCCATTCATCTGCGGCCCGAGTGACGGCCCGAGTCCGGCCTGGGGGCCGCTGCTCAAACGAGACGCCAAGTAAGACGTTATGGACGCTCTCTGGCCAGCGCAACCCTGGCTTGTGTGGATATTTTGCTTTATTTAGGAACGAGCCGCTATTTCCCTTCCCTCATGATCCTCGTTCAAATGTAAAAACTGGCTAGGCAGGCGACGCGCACACTTTCTTGCGCTCAGACGATAGTGAAAGTACGCAATTTTCTTGCATTAAATTGACGTACAAAAACTGGAATTTTTCGAATAAAATGTATTATGTAAGACTGACGCAAAATATTCAAATCTCCACATAAAGCTACTTCATGAAACCCTAGTAGTTTCAAGTTTGTAAAAATACATGAATTAATTCGGAATAAAAGGTTATTATAGGAGAAAATACCAGGTAAGCAATGAATAGGTAAGTTTCTTTCCTTAACTGAAAAACAGCCGAAACATTTTGATAAATTGACTGAGCTAAGTAGCTTAGAGAACAAGTAATTACGAACAGAAGAAGATTATTTGCTGGTTCAGCAAGTGCGGGAAAGGATTTTTAGTGGAGCACTATAGGAGAGGGGACTGAAGTTCTCAATAGTAATCTGAAGGTCAGCGACGAATTATTGTTTAGTAACATTAGAATTTAGAAACAAAACTCATGTTCTCCATTTGGAGTTTTACGCTCATATTCTGTAGATTTCCACGCTCAAAGGCTCGTTTGTGCTCTCCGTGGCACAGCGGTTAAGGGATCGAACTTTTATGCTGGAAGTCGCGGGTTCGTTCCCAGCGCTGGCGCGGAGATTTTCCCCGTTGGGTATAAGGGAAAGCTCAAGCACAATACCCCACTCGACCCAGGTGTCGGAAATGGGTACCGGCTTTACGGGGGAACCGTCATGGTGTCCTATATATAGGGTTAGTTATAAGACATTTGAAAAACCAATGCTTAGATCATATGTATCAGGCTTGATTGGAAATAAAGCATCCCAAAGATGCCGATGTTAACCTTGTACGGTTTAATCGGAGCCCGTTTTCACCAAGTTGTCGAACCTCATTACTCAATTAGTAGTGGATGGTAAGAGCTTTCCGCAATTGCTTTCTCTAGAGATAAATGACGCAGTTAAAGTTATACTGGAGCTCCCAGTGGATATTTCTCAAATAAGTACATCAGGTGTATCAGACGTTCAAAATTACCATATTTGTGAAAGAAAACTGTTATCTTGAAAGAAAAGACAGATTACCTACAGAAAGATGGATCTATAATTTTATAATTCTAAGCTAAAAGTTAGAGATATTAATTAAGCAGCAAAGAGCCTCGCAAGCCAGGACACGTGTCTCCCCACCAGCAGGAGGAAGCCGACCACTCGAGCGCCCCAGAGACGGGGCGGTAACACTCGGCCCTAGTCAGCTGGCGGGGACTTGCATCCTCTTGCATCATGCAGGTCTGGGAGCTCGCAAGCAAATGGCCCATGTAATTTACTGAACGGAACTTTCGATCCTACATTCTTCGTTTCCTATCAAAAGAAAGCGTTCGTTTATGCGTGTTGAGGCAGTGCTAGCGTTTAATATGTGGGAACTGTTGTGTTCTTTTAGATGAATAAAAATCTTTCAGTATCCGAATCATGTGAAAGAAGATGTTTATGGAAAGCACGCCGTACTTTGTCTTCTCGATCGCACGAACTTTCTCACGCCTTCGTTCTCATTTATGTTTGCTCTTCCCTTCGCCATTGCACATCGTCAGCCCTTGCTCAATTTACATCATCGTCATCTTAAAAAATTTACGCATCATTCACTAAGAAACATTCTATATCTTTCTTTTTACTGTATTGGAAAAAAATCAAAGTTTCTTGACGATCTAACAGCACTCTTTTGCAGTTTGAAAATTACTCTTGTTTATTTTGGTAAGCCTTGTACCAAATATCAACTCAATATTGTAAAATTTTATTGACTAAGTACATTTACACATTTTTTGAGGGGTGCTTTTGGTAACATATAATTCACTCTATTGAGATCTACAAGGGACTTAGAAATTTTAGCGCAAGTGTACGAGGAACAAGAAGGATTATTATCAACGATTATTTTTTCGAATTAGGATGAAATAGTTCCCTAAATCTGCCCTTTACCGATTTTGGTGAGTGGAAGAAATTCACCTCGCTCACAGAAGAAAAATAGAAAATGAATCTTTCAGATATTGTTAGACATTCCATATATGTTGAACTCCATCAATACTACTTTTTGCTCGTCATTTAAATTTTTACGGCAGTTAAGAATTTTATGTTTGTTTTGAATGACTACTCTCTCCGTTTTTAATGAACCCTGACTAGCAGCAATATGAGTTAACTGATCTACTTTATGCAATGCTTCTAGCTTCACCCAACGGAGCTAGGTCGTAACTCGCACTCGCTGCTTCTCATTAGCTCACGCGAGTGTTTGCTTCCGCAGTTGCTGTCAGGAGTGCGGCTGCTGCTCCTCAGCATAAGTTATGGGGCACGGGGGCGGTGCGGGAGGGGGCATCCACGGAGGGGACATCCACGGAGGGGGCATCCAAGGAGGGGGCATCCCCGGAAGGGGCATCCACGGAGGGGGCATCCACGGAGGGGGCAACCACGGAGGGGGCATCCACGGAGAAGGCATCCACGGAGGAGGCACCCACGGAGGAGGCACCGCTGCAGAGGGCGCCACGACGAGGTGGCCCGCAACAGCCCCGCCATGTTGGGCCAGCCGCAGCAGCCCGAGGCGGCTCAGTGCCGGCGCCTCGCACTCCTCCAGCCGGACTGCCGGCGCCACTTGCATTTTTCTTGCGAAGGTTTTACGGTGGCGGCAAATGAACAAGGCAGTGCACTATGCCAGCGTCAATTTATTTTGTTCTCCCTTTGACTCTTACCGCTCGAGATCTGGCAAAGATCGAGGCGAACCAGTTAAAAATAATTTATAGCTTGCAAACATGAATTTAACTGAAGATTAGCGAGCTGACCGGCAAAACGTTCGTTGTCATTATTGGAATATTCTTTAAAAGTAGATAGACACGCATCCCCGCGCTCTCACGGAATTGGTTTCGAAAATGCTCCCATTCACTTTTACTAGCACAGTAAACGTATTCAAATAATTTTAAAACATGTATTTTGACGAAATCGTTTCGTTCAGAGTCCATAATACACCATTGACTGATAGGTAAAAATTCCAAAAACTATTCAAGCCGAGGAGTTTATCTGTTCAGGTTTTGTCCAGCCTCACGAAGCGTGAGGCGGCGAGCTGAGACGCAGGAGTAGATGCATGGCCCCCCAACCCCCGGCGGTAGTCGTGTTTAGTGCTCCAGTGTGGGAAAGTAGACCGGAGTTGTGCTTCCTTGCGTGAGGCCGATGTCTTTATTGATATCATTCAAGTGCTCACGATAATTTCGACGCTAAGCAACGCTCAGCACCTCTGATGATGGCAGGCATGAGTCAATTCTGAAAATTTCGCCAATCGACAACCTTAAGCAAGCTGATAGAGTGCAAGTCTTCATCTTCAGTCGAGTTTTTCTCTCATTAAGACCTTCAACACAGACAAGTACAGATAATAACTTCAGAGCACTGCGACGCAATCGATCCGGTTAAGAGTAGTCGTAGAGCTCATTTTTTTCTTGCTTTCAAAATTCAATATTATCGTAGAAACTGCAATGTTTCGAGGTTAGTTATGGTTAGTGAACATGATACGGAATTTGTTAATGACAGTTTGTGTAATTTTTCAACAGAACCGACGAAATTCGTAATCATCTTTGCCTGTATAATTAAATTCCAAATTATGAGTCAGATGAAGTAATGAATGCTCTGGAAATTATAAATCCCAGCGGGAGGTAGTATGAGAAGAAAAAAGCCGTTCACGTTCGGTGTGCTGCAATAAACAGAGCACAAGAACTTCATCTGCGACGAAGATTTCAGTTTGATTTTTTTATACACTACTTTTGTACATTACAGTAAATTAAAATTTCATGTAAATTTGCAATGGTGGCACTGATGGATAACTTGACGGCTATATTCGTGCCCCGCCCATTGAACGAATGACTGGCGGGTGCCGCACTGAGCCGACCCTGCCCAGCTCTGCCCAGCTCGGCCCAGCTCGGCCCACACACCTCGCTTCTGCTGGCGACGCGCAGCGGCATCGGTGCCACAAGTTGGGAGGGAAGGCTGCTTCGGGAGGGGATAATAAACCTATAAACGAGTGACTGTAAAAATTGTAAATTTCACTCCGATATTTGCAAATGCGTTCGTTTCTCAGAAGGACAACATCACTTGTCTTAACAGAACTGCGAATTGGACGACTGCAAAATAGCACTCATTTCTGACTCACTATTTGGTTCATAATTTTATCAAAACTGGGGGATCATATTCGATTCAAAGGCCGAGCTCCCGCAATATTGCCGTTCATTATCCTAAATAAGTTCTAGTTCGGTTTTAATACTCGCAAGCATTTTTTACGTCATTGAATCAACTTAATTTTTACAGGGAACGTGAACTACAATTACGAGCAGCTCTAGTGAGCAGCGCATGAGACCATCTACACTGACGTGATGCGTGTGGTGGGGGCCCCAGACCTGCATGTAGCAACGCCTCGCACCACACCCCCTCGTACACACCACCTCGCACCACAGCACGCCACCTCCGATACATCACCTCGCACCACAGCACACCACCTCGCACTACCTCACACCACACCACACCACCCCGTCCGACTGCCGGCTCCGACGAGCGTCTTACTGCACCCGACCTGAAGATGCAACTAATTTCACATTACCAATTTCTATGACTCAGTGTCAATGAATTACCTGAATTAACGTCACTATTACAAAGGCTTGAGTTAAATTTGAAATTGTATAGATAATACATTATTTCCCGTAAATTAGTCGATAACTGAGTAAGAAATAAATTGCAGAAGTCCTTACCGGTGGTACACTGTATTATTTTGGATTAATTTTCTTCTCATAAAACGCGTAGATTTCTGCTCGGTTTCCGAGATTATTAAATTTTGTTCACGATTAATGCAAAGTTTGTCAGTGGACTGTTCTCGCTTGAGAAGATAGAGGCATTTGATCTAATTATACTACAAATGTATTCCCGGAACTAAAATTCAAGATCTTGTGAGCAAAAATAGCAACTACGAAATGGACGCAGATATGAAACTAAATACACAAACATTAATTAAAAAATAAAACTAAATAACCATCTTCACGAAATGCTAAGCAACAGCACTCAAAACTGTCATGGTACTCGCTGTCGAAACAGCTCCCCACCGCCACGTGAGAGTCGCAGACCACAGGACAGAAGGCATTACAATTGCGCGGGAAAAAATAAGAGTGCCTAAATTTTGTAAGCCTAAAAATTGCAACAGACAGAAGACCACTGACACACAGAAATGCTCACAAAATAGTCTCCTGAAAATAAGAAACAGTATACTGACTGCACGCTGCTATCTAAATGATCTATAAGATGTTCCTCCCTGACAAATGTTTATCATGGCTAACAAGTAAGCGACAAGTTCTTAAGTTATGTTGCATCCCTCAGTTTGACTGCAATTTATGAGACTGCCAACACAAAAAAGGGCTGTTGGGTTTGCCAAACGTCTAGTCGGGCAAAGATAACTAGGGCATGAAGCAATAGGGTTCCTTTCTAAAACCGAGCTGCCTGATTGCTACCATTGTTAGAAAATTGTCCAGTCAAGATGAGAAAGTGCATAAGGATAATTCATAAACTATCTACTACAATGAGAGTGGGATGAGATGTTAGCTCTATTTATTTCGTATTTCACTTCGGTAAGAAATAATAGAAATTGAAAGAATAAATCGTTGGCACCTATGTAAAATAAAAAACATCATTTTTCTGTGTTTTAGTCCAACAGTAGCACACAAAAACTGCAACACCGCAAAATTCAAACAGAAAACTGTGTTCAACATCTTAAACCACGCGCAGCTGTTTCCTGCCCAGGGAGTCTGCCAGCAGCATCACACATCGACTTCTGAACAGTAAACCTGATGCAACACACAAAACTTCCCACACATTGTGACCGACACAGTGTGACCGACACAGTGTGACCGACACAGTGTGACCGACACAGTGTGACCGACACAGTGAGACCGACACAGTGTGACCGACACAGTGTGACCGACACAGTGTGACCGACACAGTGTGACCGACACAGTGTGACCGACACAGTGTGACCGACACAGTGTGACCGACACAGTGTGACCGACACAGTGTGACCGATACAGTGTGATCGACACGTGTGACTGACACAGTGTGACCGACACAGTGTGACCGACAAAGTGTGACCGACACACTGTCACCAACACACTGTCACCAACACACTGTCACCAACACCCAACACACTGTCACCAACACCCAACACACTGTCACCAACACACTGTCACCAACACACTGTCACCAACACACTGTCACCAACACACTGTCACCAACACAATGTCACCAATATACTGTCACCAACACACTGTCACCAACACACTGTCACCAACACACTGTCACCAACACACTGTCACCAACACACTGTCACCAACACACTGTCCCCAACACACTGTCACCAACACACTGTCACCAACACACTGTCACCAACACACTGTCACCAACACCCAACACACAGTCACCAACACACAGTCACCAACACACTGTCACCAACACACTGTCACCAACAAACACCCAACACACTGTCACCTACATACTGTCACCAACACACTGTCACCAACATACTGTCACCAACACACTGTCACCAACACACTGTCACCAACACACTGTCACCAACACCCAACGCACTGTCACCAACACATGTCACCAACACACTGTCACCAACACACTGTCACCAACATACTGTCACCAACACACTGTCACCAACACACTGTCACCAACACACTGTCACCAACACACTGTCACCAACACACTGTCACCAACACACCGTCACCCACACACTGTCACCCACACACTGTCACCAACACACCGTCACCCACACACTGTCACCCACACACTGTCACCCACACACTGTCACCAGCCCTCACACAGTCCACACAACACACACATTCACAACCACACAAAGCTCCGCGCGCCGCAGCCACGCATTCGAATTAGCCGAGTCGCTCGACAACTTTTTCCCAGCAGCCGATTAATAAGACGTCAATGGACTCTTATCAGGCTTAAATATAACCAAAGAATTCATTTAAAATATTGCTTTAATTATTTCTTGCCAGCTGAATTGTTGTTCTAATATACTTTATAATTACCGGCGTGGATGAATGTGTTAGCAACGCCGAATTATTAAAAACTGATGCCCAATTTGACCAATGATTTACTTCGATGAATGTGTAGTTCACCAAGGATACACTTGCGCCCCAGGATTGCCAGCATTTATACAGCGGCGTCTTAGCAGTTCTTTACTTGACTCAGCTCGGCAGGGAATCTTTTTCATTTCAAGAACTCCGTCCTGCGAATGTAGCGGCCGATGAGAACCTAAACCTTCCTCATTAACGAAAATGATATTCAATAAAAAGCTCAGTGGAGCCGAGAAAAAGGGATAAAAATCAATGTTCTGAAGCAAGTAATAGAACTGAAAATTATACTTCCCAAATAACAGCCGTAACTGCACTCACTATCGTCACTGGCCAACTGCCGGCGAGAAACCTTCCCACCTCGGCCGATTCCGATTGAAGGCCAGGGAACAAAATTAACGTATGGTGAAGTTTGGACTGAAGCATTAGTCAGCATACATTTTTCTTATATTTGAACGTCAAGAAATTATACGTAAAAGGTCTAAGAGAAAGAGACACCTGAGAAATTTTCCATGTGAGCTTTTGTGCACAATATCTAACTAGACGACCGGAATGGGTGTACCTCAAGAAGCAAGCGTAGAGGGTTTACTACGTGCTGGAACACAACTCCGATGCATTGAATAACGAAAAACAATTACAGTTGGTAGAAGAGACTTTCATCGAGATAAAAACGAGATGAAAACGCTACAAACGAGACAGGGAGCAGTTCCGTGTCAGTTCGTGTTTAGAGACAACATCGCATCTCCATCTTCCGTTCAGTTTAAAATTAATCAATCATCAATTAATCAATACTATATAATAAAACGCCAGATGTCTCCATAAATTTTCACAAAAATTTTACATACTTTTTGTGCGGAATTTCTCCTACATGTTATTACGATGAGAATCTCATTGAACACATTAAACTGATTGGTCCGTCTCTCAATGACCGTATCTGTGATACGAGTTTCACCTGTGCAAGAGTACAAGAATACTTAAATGGCGGCTCTTATAGGATAGGAATATATTTCCCTACCATAAAGATTATGGCTTTCGATCCCAAAATCGACAACGCAGGTAAATCTGAATTATCTGCAATAACTCTCCACTAAACTCTACTAAATCACATGCAATAACTTCACTCTGAACTCTACTCAATCATCTGCAGCAACTCGACTTCAATATCGGAGAAGGAAGCATAATCTTCGCACGGCTTCTCGACTTCCGCAAGGAATTTCACCGAGTTGATAATTGCACATTATTCTCGAGGCTACGATGTGACAGCGTAGAGAAGTTGCTCATAGATGGTTCACAGCACACTTGGCGAATCGTAAATAATTTCCTCTTACCCGTACCTGAAAATCTACTCATCTTCATTTTAGCGATGGCGCTCTACAAGGATCGGCTTAGGAAACCTTTTTGAATTGTAAGAAAGAACTCTTGTAGCAATGAGCATGAATAGCAGCTGAAAATCGTTCACGTTGTTACCAGTAGTTCATTGTTAATATTCGTTCTTTTTGTTGACGATAGTAGCCTGCTTTCAGTTCTTCCTAGTTAACTATGTATGATATAAGATGAATCAGAATGAACGGAGCGTAAAAAAATCTCCAAACAAATAAAATTTGCATCAAATGCTTATGATGTAATAGAAGCTATGCTGCCCATAAAGAGATGCATCGCATCCGATCACCAAAATTAGAGATGGCTAGATTAAGAAACTTAAATCGTCTAATTTGCTAGCCATTATCATCGATAAATATCGAAGTATTAAAAAACATAATCTCATACATTGGTACTTATCTATCGAAGCTCATTAGCATTCACACTCGAATGAAAAACATGTTCCCTGGAGAAGCTCTATATATGCTATTTGGCACAACAGTCCATCCGTGGTTACAATATGGAATCGAAATGGATCATGTGACTGCAGAAAATAAAAACCAAGATTCATTTACACTACGAAAAAAAACATTGGAGTACCAAGAAATATAGACAACAATGCGTACAAATAATTCACCCAAACACTGGAGCGCAAATTACAGGAGCAACGAGACATCTGGCCACAAAGCTTGCTAAGAAAGGGACATGACAGGATCTCAAGGGTGCCGTAACGCACAGTAACTAATGCAGTATTTAACACTAATTTGTTATTGTTCACTCGAGCTATCGCTAGAGAGACAATTACAAGTGATGCTAATCTGCCTCGTGTGCACGGCGGCTCCGGTGCCTGGCTCCGGTCCAGATGTTGTACATCACATGCATGACGTATCCATTTTTTCAAAATTTTGGGATCAGCAAAGATAAATTTAATTTTTTGACCCAAGCTTTCGGCTAGATTAGCTCTAGCCGTCATCAGGGGAACGATGTATTTTTAAACAAACCTCTTATGGTATCCGCGTATATCTAGTATACAAAACGTTTTATTAAATTTTTACATGCAAGCCGAAAATCATTGATCAAGGGCGACTGATCAATGAGCCAGGCGTCGTCGTCCGGCACGAACAGCGTGAACTTCTGCAGCCGGTTGTTGAATTGCGTGTAGAAGCCGTCCTGGGAGCTCAGGTTGAAGGTGATGCTATCATGATATGGGGTGTTGGTTACTGTGTGTGTGTGTGTGTGTGTTGTTTGTCTACAAACACACGTACACACTGTGTCTCTACATGCACACACTGTGTCTACGTCCTGGGCGCTCAGGTTGAAGGTGATGCTGTCATGGGGTACACACAAACTAACGATGTAACTAACGGCTGCTGAGCCAAGACTAAACGTCGCAGCGACGCTGGCTGGGTAAGGGATTGGAGTGGGGGAACCAAACAACCTACTAAATACCCGCGGATACCATAAGAGGTTTTGTTTAAAAATACATCGTTCCCCTGATGACGGCTAGAGCTAATCTAGCCGAAAGCTTGGGTCAAAAAATTAAATTTGTCTTTGCTGATCCCAAAATTTTGAAAAAATGGAAACTTCACTACCAAGACGTCCTTTATTTTAACAATTGATGCATGACGTATGCCTTCATACTCGTAGTCAAGTAACTCATGGAAAGAGCAATGGTGCACGTTCTAAAAAAATAATAAATTAAAAAATAGTCTTTTTTCATGAACGACTGATTTGAATTGAGTCCTCAAAATGCATGCTGAATGAAATAAATCACCTAGAAAAAATTCACGAAGTTTCTTGATGAATGATTCCACGTACGTACCGCAGCAACTAAAATTATGCGAAAATAACATGCACGGACCTTTTCGTTCAAATCATTGCGCTTTACATCAACGACGACAAACGCAAATATTTACTGTGCTTAATTGGGGTGAATAACACTTTTCTGCATGAAGATTATCGTGAAATTCAGCATTTATATCTCATTACAGATACTCGTATCTTTGGTCTATCCTAATTTAAGTACGGAAATTAATAAAATGCCCGAAACTCGAAGCACGCAGTCGCAGGCATGTAAATGTGAAGAGAGGGAGTTTTGTTATGCTTCTCCGCATAACTGTGTAAGGAACATCGCTAAGAATCTGGATAATCGTTGTCTGGCCAACAACCTATTCATAAATGATTCTAAAAGACCAAATAATAAGCCTGATTTCTGCGAGAAAGCCTCACGAGATGCATTCTAGAACTGTCGACTCGTCAGAAACCACGCTCGGACGCCGAGGAAACAAAGAACGAACAACACGCCAGCGGGAGGTGCCAAGGACCTCAATGGGTGTCTCCTTTTTACTTTAATTCATGATGTTTAACATTGTTTTGTGGGGATTTTTATATGGTAATAAGTGTAAGGTTAATGATGTATATTTTCTATTCGATAGTAGGGATATATTACGTTCATATTGGTAACCTTGCGAGATCGTTATTTGAAGTTGGCATCTCGAGCGATGCCGAACGCGGGTTGTCTGAGGGAGCGAACGTCAGTAAGGACGAGGGCACCACCGAGAGCAGTTATACGAGATTATTCACCTTCCTTGGCCCAGATGGGCCGAGGCTTGTCTCTTAAATTAACTACGTAAAAGTCATCCTAGAACATCTGTGCTCTCATTCGTTTGAAAGTAATTCATATTGCGTTTCTCGACTACTGTGCCAATATAACATCAATTATAGATGTCAATCTAGACTGCTAACTGTCGGCCGCCGATACAAGATGGCGGATACTACCTGCGGTACTCAACTCTCATCAACCCTGATCTCCAAATCTCAGATAAGTCTCCTTCTGATGTTATGTCGATCTGAGATTCCCTCTCACACTTCTGGGTATGATAGGTCGCGAGTGCGTAAATCGCGTACGTTCAAATAGGTTGCGTTTGTTCAATAACTAATGTCTCGGTATTTTCTTTTCTTCAATAGTGAATTCCTCTAATGTTTTCGGTGTTTTTTTATATCCTTCAGATAGACAGGAAGAGATGATATGGATGATTTAGAAAGAAAATGATGATGTTTGAAGCCATGAAACACGGCTAAAATGTACGATTAATTTATGGCCTTACGTTCTTAACGCTTACCGAAGATTGAACTAAATGTTTATTCAGATAAATCTGAATTGGTGGCAGTTACCTTGAAATTTACAAGTAGAAAATATATGAAAGTGACAAATAATCTTAATGTCACGACTAATAACATCATGAGGAAGGAATAATTGAGGAAAATAAAAGAATGACGTGACCTCGATGAGAAAAATAAAGAAGCCACGACAGTTTGTTCACCAGACTTTCAGTTGCAAACGAAACAAACACTAGACTGGTGGACATAATTTCTCAGATCTGTTAGCTCTTACTCAAAAAAAAAGAAGTGTAGTTCTTATCTGAAAAACATGGTTACAAAAGTTTCGTTGCAGTGACTGAAAAGAGCGCACCGTGCATTCGAAAGCCATTACAACCTCAGTGGGACATAATCAGAAAGAAGAGCTTAATTTTCACACAAAAAACGGTCATAAACGATCGGCCAAAACAACGAGCAACAGACGAGAATTTAAGACGAAGAGCATTCATAAAATTAGTGATCACTAAAACAAAATTGCTCTGAGGCTCATAACAAGCAAATGCAGGCAGGTTCACTCATCTTGGTACGATAAAAAGAAACTTTCTTTTTTACCTGTACAACTCGCACCAGTATAATAGAAGACTCCGCGGCTCGGCCACCATAATTCAAGGCGCCGCAGATCAGACCCCATCGGCCGCCATGCACGGTTAGATGGGCATGCCTTATCTGGTCAGCATCGGAGGTGCCTCACAACCCGCACTTTTACGCCCTCTCTATTTCTAATACAGCTTTTTGTCCTCTCTAATACAGTACACAGCCCTGACTGATAAGGTTCCGCGCTTCAATTGCCTTATGGAGACACGAGTACTACCAGCGTAGACATGTAGTGTCAATGTCTACGGACACGAGTACTACCAGCGTAGACATTTACTGTCGATTTATACGGACACGAGTACTACCAACGTAGACATGTACCGTCGAAATACAGTATACGGTTGCCACAGCGGCCGCTGAGTCAAGGAATGAGGAGAGGGTCACAGTTCACAGCCACGCCGATCGACCGTAGCCTCTTAGATCAAATCTACAATTTTCAGACGTTTCCCTGCCGAGGGCAAGTTAAATTTTGGAACTGTCGATGTACCGTTATAAAAAAAAACTGAAATGGCGACCTAATGAAGCAAGGCCAGCATCATTTTAGGGTATCGATACTTTACAATTATACTATGATGGCCTTTACTTACTGGGCAAATAAGGGGGTTGTGCAACTTTTTTAAAATTAAGGATGCAGCTTCATAACATGCAACGGAGGTAGAACTCAATATAGTTCCGGAAGCTATTGAAGCTCTTCCAAGGAGTCGCATTAAGAGCCTACATGTAAGCTCTTCAAATCAGCCGCTATATGATTCGACGTGTGAGCTTCTCAGAGGAGCCCCATTATAATTCCCCAAGTAAACTTTGCTCATTCACAACTCAAGTCTGCTGTCGATAAAGCAAGTAGCAGAATCCTAATACAAAATCAAAGAATAAAATTAGCAAACGTCGGCAAAAGATAATTACAAGGGAAAGCAAACAATGCTATAGATGAAAATAGAACAAGAGACATAGGTGATGAGAAAAATGTAAATATCAAGAAAGAGAAAAAGAACCCAAAAGTAATACATTAAATCGAAACAATTGAGAAAAATTAATTTGCAATAATCAAACCAAAAAAATGAAAGGGAAGACTTTGAGAGCAGCAGTAAAAGAGTGAAAACGAAAACGATCAAACCAAGACTCAGACAAAGGCAAATCGAAGACCTTTTCTCGACGCAGAAAAAAACACCATGACGAACAACAGCAATTAAACTCGATAGCTGGAGGAAATAATGTTCATGAAAACCAATGAAACAATTAAGAAAGTGAGACAAGTGGGAAGATCATCTCTTGGCTGGTGAATAACTTTAGCTTAAAGGAATTCGACCTTCGTCTGAGCCTCGCAGCGGTCATTCTTTCCGAGAAGTGGGCCAGGCTGCGGAGCTTCAGATGAGTAGAATGCGCCAACATGCGCGGTCAGTTCCGAATAAAGTAAAAAGTTCACTTGCGACAGTGATAACTTAACTGAGACGCCAGTCGAGGTGGAGAAACAAATCCACAAGTGATGGTAAACAAGAGCAAACGCGCATGTGTCCCGACACGCGATCCCCTCATCACGCGCCAGGCCCAAGTCGAGCTCGATGATTCAAGTGAGCACCAATTCCCTAGAGGCCGAACACGATATTGAATATGTCTGCAACATCCTGGTCAGAAAATTTTTAGTAGGGCACGGCAAACAAGTGGCATATCATTCGCCTGCAAATTATGACGCGCCATCACTCTGGCAATGACATTATGATTCGATGCATTAGTTTAGGACAAAATGAATATCTGAATTAGTCAATTTACAGTCGCCTGTCTTGGCATTCGTAGAATGAAAATGTACTATTCTGTTATGAAAGCGTCGGTACGCTCTGTTCGTTCCACAAGCGATCCTACTTTATTATTCGAGCAGATTTTCTTACCTTTATCAGACGGTTTCCTATTATTATTATTCAAGTTTCTATTTTTTAAGCGTGGCGATTTGCAGGGCGATTCAGTTCACATGTTATGGAGGACGGCATGTATATGCAATATTTGTTTGTTGAATGAAGTCAATGGCCTGGTATTGTGTTGCCACCATCGTGTTGAATGAGGTCAGGGCCTGGTATTGTGTTGCCACCATCGTGTTGAATGAGGTCAGGGCCTGGTATTGTGTTGCCACCATCGTGTTGAATGAGGTCAGGGCCTGGTATTGTGTTGCCACCATCGTGTTGAATGAGGTCAGGGCCTGGTATTGTGTTGCCACCATCGTGTTGAATGAGGTCAGGGCCTGGTATTATGTTGCTTCAAGTGGGTACAACACGGATAAAAAATACCTCATGATGGAGAATATCTAAGGAGTGCATGTATAAACTGAATAATTAAGTCTGGTGGTTACTGCATACACCCGCGAGTTTGCATGAAGAAGGTCCCGCACACCTCGCATAATTTCACGTGAATTTCTTAATCATAAGCAAGACTTGCGCACTTATCTCACTTTTTTTACTAATGTCATAAAATTGAAAGTGGTGTACCTAAAAAAATTCAAATACTGGCCGTCACATGAAAATTGTGTAAAGTACCTGGAAGAGTAGGAGTTGTATTTTTTACAGACTAAAATCAAAACTTACTGACGAGATATCAGTTCCAGTGTGGTCCCCAGAGCCCACTGCAGCTCTCACTTTCAATGAAATCAAATCGCAGTCGACACACAACGAAATTTCTTCCTTTTTTCTCATTTTGTTCGATTAGACCAATGGCAATGCGCCATGGCTAACACCTATACGAGTAAAGTTATTTTCGAAGGGTGCTGCTCTCAAAAGCGAAAAATGAGCAGCGAAAACTAAGCAGATGCATCTCAGGCCTGCCACAAAACAGCTCGCCTCAAGATAGAAACGCCCGTTAATCTAAAATCCACATAAATGGCCTTGTAATGGGTCTCCCAAACATTCATTAGGTGAGCCACAATACAACATTGCGCAGCATCATGCAAAACAATCAGAGGGGCACACGACGCTTGTGTTAGTCAGCTATAACTTACTGTGCAGACAGACTTTGTGCTACAGATACGTTATATGCCAGGTCCTATGGAAAGTTTTCTGCGTCAACAGTTATAGAATGAGTATTCAGTTCTAGAATGAACTGCACAAACAACCAAAATGCATACCGAAATACAAAAAACGACGTCTTTTTACTATCTTAACAGTGGGAATTGAAGTAAGAAGAGCTAATAATACTTTATCTATCCTTAAAGATAAAAAGCAAACAAATCACCTTCGACGTTTATATTTTATTCAGGTTTCAACTGAGGTGAGCGGCATGAGAAAATGAACAGAGTAGGTTTAGGTTTCTAAGTAAAAGTAAAAATGAACGTTTCAATCCTAAAGGTCACTTTGAACACCTAAACATAAGTCATAGATTCATGAATAGTTCACAATGGTGACGAATATTTTTTGCACTTGTAAACCAGGAAGCTGAGAAACTAAAGCTGTTCATTAGAAAACTAACATGTAAATGTCACTAAACAACAAAAGAAAAAATTAAAAACTACAATTTGCATGGGATAGGCGGACTGTGAATCATTTAAAATAGGTTCATCTCTTAGAATGAACGAAGATTCTAGGACGTGCGTCTGCTGCACTGGAGGCGGAAACAACTAGAGTAAAATTTTCTAATTTTACCGCTAGATCGTATTTTCCTGCATGAATATGCGCGCACAGCAGAGCGAGATGGGTTTGCGCGCGTCTGTCAGAGCGACAACTTGCACCAGCGGCACCCCGACAGCGAGGCTCTAGCGCCTCTGGCACCTCGACAGCGAGGCTCTAGCGCCTCTGGCACCCCGACAGTGAGGCTCTAGTGCCTCTGGCAGCCCGACATCGAGGCTCTAGTGCCTCTGGCAGCCCGACAGCGAGGCTCTAGTACCTCTGGCAACCCGACAGCGAGCCCTCTAGTGACAGGCGCACCTTTGCGTGTAGATCACAGATGAGAAAATACCTTCTGAAGGTTTGTTTTCAGAGTCGATAGAATGACTAAAAATCAAATTTATTCACTAGAACAAAAACGATCTTTTTCTTAAGTTGTTTGGCTTGGAAGAACCGGTTACAGCTCCCTTTTAGGGTCCATTATTAAACGGCGGTTGTTAAATAACTTCTGATTGCTAACATCTCTGATAAAAGATTCAACAAGTTTCAATGGAAATCCATGAGTACTGAAGTAATGTTTTAACAATCAACATTTATCATACTTTGAATTTCAGTTGCAACACGCGCTATAAACTCTAGATAGTAAGGTTGTGATACTTCTCTAGATAGTAAGGTTGTGATACTTCTCTAGATAGTAAGGTTGTGATACTTCTCTAGAGAGTAAGGTTGTGATACTTCTCTAGATAGTAAGGTTGTGATACTTCTCTAGATAGTAAGGTTGTGATACTTCTCTAGAGAGTAAGGTTGTGATACTTCTCTAGATAGTAAGGTTGTGATACTTCTCTAGATAGTAAGGTTGTGATACTTCTCTAGATAGTAAGGTTGTGATACTTCTCTAGAGAGTAAGGTTGTGATACTTCTCTAGATAGTAAGGTTGTGATACTTCTCTAGATAGTAAGGTTGTGATACTTCTCTAGAGAGTAAGGTTGTGATACTTCTCTAGATAGTAAGGTTGTGATACTTCTCTAGATAGTAAGGTTGTGATACTTCTCTAGATAGTAAGGTTGTGATACTTCTCTAGATAGTAAAATTGTGATACTTCTCTAGATAGTAAGGTTGTGATACTTCTCTAGATAGTAAGGTTGTGATACTTCTCTAGATAGTAAGGTTGTGATACTTCTCTAGATAGTAAGGTTGTGATACTTCTCTAGATAGTAAGGTTGTAATACTTCTCTAGATAGTAAGGTTGTGATACTTCTCTAGATAGTAAGGTTGTAATACTTCTCTAGATAGTAAGGTTGTGATACTTCTCTAGATAGTAAGGTTGTAATACTTCTCTAGATAGTAAGGTTGTGATACTTCTCTAGATAGTCAGGTTGTAATACTTCTCTAGATAGTAAGTTTGTGATACTTTCCATTTGAAAATGAAAACCCCAAAAACTGGAAAATCTGTTACCAAAACCAGCATAAATAGAATGATAAACGTTTAGCTGCTGAGGCGATGGGAATGTCATGAGTCAATTCCTCAGGTTATCAAAAAGATGCAGCGAATCGGTCTCAGTCTACCCATCACGGCGCTGCGCAGGCCTCTGGAGGCGCGGCAGCTCGCGCCGTGCGTGTCGGGGCGATGCGAGGGCGGCACCGGACAGGCCTCCAGACAGTTGCTTAACGCGCAGCACTGCATGCTAATGCAAGCAGCGTGAGAGGCAACTCCTGCGTAACCGGTGCCCCGCACCTGCAGTGCTTCAGTTAGCGCACGCGGTACTCAAAGAGGCTGAGGGCATGCATTGCTCGTATTGATCGCGTTAACAGAATCCATATTGTTAAAATGGAAATTGCAGTATTAGTCTGAAATCAATCTTAGAGAATATTATTCAGCTCCTGTACAAAATATAAGCAAGAAAATGCCTTAAATGATCAATCGTATTCAACATATATTGTGCATTAAAAAAGCATTAGAAATGCCATGAGCGTCGGATCAAGGTGAAAATGATTAAGAGATGTTTGTAATTAAATGAGGAATTAAGAATAGACAAAGCTTCACAGTCAAGATTAGGAAGGCTATCAAGTATGTAGAGATCTTTATTTGGTTTATCTTATTTGGAGTTTGGCTTACGAGCCAAGAAATCGACAAAGCAGGTCAATTTACGTCACGTGTAATATCTTCACTCGAATTTCGAAGAAAGATAAATTTTTTTGGAGATTCTTGACTTCTGCGAAGCATTTGAGTGGGTTGATAACATCATATTATTTTTGCACATCTCCAATGCTATAGCGTTGGAAGATTTACTCTTATATTATCTAAATCATTCTTGACATGTGATGCAGAATGTGTTGCAATTGGAACCGATCAATCAAATCTAATAGGCATTAGCCCTGGCTTTATAATTCTCAAATCCCCTGACTTGCGTGATCTGACGCCTTGTTAATTCTGGAGCAACGAAATCAGTCCTCAAATGGCCCTGCAAACTTGAGTAGAGCTGTGTTTCAAGAGAAATTTCTGATATTTCAGCGCATGAAATCTTTAAAAGCGGCCGTAGAAACCTGAGATTTTTGGGTTCACTCCGTCTAAGATTTTATTTGAATTTTAGGTTGAAGCAAATTCTGCGCACTACAGCATTACTGTCAGACAAAGGCGAATATAAATCCCAGAACTAAGAAGAGGAACTAGCCTTCATTGGACTTTTTTGGAGAGTAGGTGACGCAGCACAAGACGGAAGAAATAAACTTTCAAACAAAGTTCATGGGTATTGATACTATTTTCGCCCAAGTTTTGTCAGCAATAATCGAATATGAGAACAATAATAAATCCGTAGGGTAATAAACATATATTGTACTTTGTGAATCGCCTAGAAGTAATGTTAGCAGCTCAGGTCGTCACGTAACGGCCACAGCAAGTGTGTGCTGAACTGCGTAAATCTCAGGCGGCTGCGCACTCATCAATGATAAAAAATGGAGCTTCGTTGCCGCACAGCCAAGCAACAATTATTTTCTGCTGAGTCGACAGTTACCAGTAGATCCCTCGAGAAAGAAAAACAAGTTTTACAGAACTGAAACTCAATGAATATCAAGGGAGAAGTAGGAGAAATTTTCCATCGTTTTCAGAAAAATGCAATTCGAATTACTAATAACGAGAGTGAGACGCGACCAAGGAAGAGTCGGCTTGCACTCCCGCGACCAAGGAAGAGCCGCTCACGCTTTAGATTAAATGAAAGTAATTTAATGATGAGTATCAGTTTAAAGTTCACAACTGTACACACCAGTCCACCATTTTTTGATAAAAAGCATTTTGAAAAGAGAATGATTCTACCAATAAAAAGGAATAGATTTCAAACTCGAATTGAAGTTGAACTATTTCACGCACCTTATGTAACAAATGACATAGCTAGTTTATCTGTCTGAGGTAAAAAAAGGTGTAAATCTTTATCGCGTCTGAAATTAAAAATAAGATACAACCGATTTAAATATTTAAGCATGTTTGGAAACTTTGTAAGCCAGAGTTATACCTTCGTAAGCTAACTTACTGATGGAGAAAATAGCTTGCATATTTAAGCGTGACGCTCTTGCTTCCAAATCTGCCGGGAAGTCGACCGTAAAATATAGGATGAATTTTTGTGTGGTTTCCCTATTTCGAAATATTCTGTGGTTTCCCTATTTCGAATTTCGAAAATCGATACGCTGAATTCACAATGCGCATTGCAAACCTGTGCGTCAATTACGAGTCAATATAAATGAGGTGAACATCATCAGGGTAGCGGGAGTCGAGGGAAAATCCCTGTTCGAACGAGGAAAGTCATTTTGTGCTGAACAAATATCATTCAAAATTGGCTCACACGCAATGAAAAAATGAAACTTTTACTGCTCGCTTTCATTAAGATCATTATGCGTTCCAGAAAATCAGCACCAGAAAGGGTCTGGAGAAAAAAAGAAGTTAAATTCATTGAAAGCAAAACCATAACAAATGAGCACCAAAAAGGTAAGACGATGAAAGAAAATAATACAAATTAAATTGATTCAAGGTCATCATGAAAATTGTCCTAAATATTTACCGAAGTTAAGAACACTGCAGCAACAAGCTGCTAGCGCTCGATAGAATACAAATGTGGATCTCATTGAATTTCGATAGGCTGAGCCTCACTTCGCTGCGTCCGGAAGAATTGAGCGAGTGCTCTTCGCACAAACAACATTCGTAGCGAGAGCTGGCCTCCCGGCCATCGGACTACTGGCTGTACTTGTTTCTAGATTCTCGAGTTCGTAATGCGACACAGGTGAATACTTTCGATGATAGATTTCTTGTAAACATTCTTTGAAACTCCGAAGAAGAAAGTGAAGGCACAGCAAAAACTGCAGCACTGGGCGACTGAAAAAGACTTAGACCGCTGATTGTCAGTAAATATATATATAAGCCTGCTTACAACTGCAATATATATAGACACAAGCCTGCAATATAAACTAAAGTAATTTATTTGCCACAAGAGATACAGCAGTAGACTGTTACTTAAGTCTAGTACAATGGATACATTTGAGTATAGCTACTTGTGGGCCCGAATAAGTTCAGCGACCGCTTGGGCATCCTATCATCAACGCTATTTTAAGCTGCACAGTTATGTTTAACCTAATTTCCTTAACGTAGGGCCGTACTAGATTGATCAATAAACTGGTTCTCTTATATACAAGCCTACTTACAATTGCAAAACATAAGTTGGCATAGTAAACTGAGTGTCCGAGAGCAAATGGTACTTACCTTCACAGTAGCAATATAAGCTCAACAGAACGAATTACTCCTGAATAAATGAATATTTGAACATTAATCATTTACGAAAATTTGAGGGATTAATATTAGGGCTTTTAGGTAAATCTGTTACTTTTGACCGTCAATTGAGGCCACATGTATTTACCTAAACAGAACAGTCAGCCGCGATCAGGGAACACTGTAAAACAACTCCGACCATATGAATCGCTTACTAAATTCTGAATCGATCATTTTAGAAGGATAGTTGATGCTAAATTGCTCGTAGTAGATGATCCAGGAATACTTCATCGTTATGCGACTCGAGCCCTACTTGCCTGACGTTCAGTGTGTAACGTAACCGACCCCTGACCTGCCCTGCTCACCTCGTGTGCTGTAGACAGCTTGGCTATGTTACTGGTGCTTCTCAACATTTGTAACGAGATTTCTTTTCACTTGTCATGAAGGAATTACAGAATATACGATGAAAGAACTCACTCAGTGAAAGCACAATGCATTAAATTCAAATTACACTGTGTCGACGTGTTAGATAATTTTTATTTCAAATCACTACATAAGTTAACTCCTCTGAAAGCAGTAAAAGTGGTTACAGACACATCATTGTGAAAGAACATACCCACAAATGCGAAAGATAAGTTGAAACTCTGTTCAGCCCAACTTCCTTAACAGCAGAAGATCAGCGCAACAAGTTTATTTGAATTTGACAAGAGTTAGTGTGCTAGGACACAACTGTCCCTGCGTTACGCAGATTGTAAACCTAAATAGGTAATTACTTTGAGACTGCGAGCACGAGCACCTCATTCAAGTCATGGGATCTCCTTTTCAGAGAATTTTGGAGAAAAATCAAGTAACTGCAGCCTCAGCGTGAATGAGTTCACAAGGTTGAATTGGTTGAAAACACACACGCTCACGCATTGATGATCTCGTTCTTATTTGGTCGTACATTGACTTCGGGAATATACGCACAAAGAAATCCGAGGAATTTTGATTGGTTCACGAAAACAAAACAAGCTGTTAAGACTTTCCCCGTCTTAAATTCGTTTGGAGAATTCACCCCTGTGTAAGGATAATGAACTTCAAATGCGGAAATTAAATATTAACGCAAATCAGCATTACAACGCAATTGCAGTCCATGTACCGAAGGGAACTAGGGAAAATTTAGACTTCTGAGGTCTATGGAACGAATGCAAGATAAATTTAAAGTTAACAAAAACAATTAAATTTAACTGAATTCAATCGTTTGGGTAAGGAGTAACCGGTAAGGAGGAGTCGTGTGAGTAATAAGGATACGTAGAACACAAGAAATAAATTTTTAAGCGACGGAACGCTTACTTCGAACACTGATTGCTATATCGACACAAATCAAAGTTGTAGCACCAAAATAATTAAATTATCACGCAAAGAAGGGTTTATTAGCAACTTTATCAACATTAATTGAATATTATATTCTTGACCCGAAATCTGCCCCGGCACAGCATTGAAAAACATGACACATTAGTTACCAATACATCGCGTAGCTGTGATTTCTGCTCAGAAGATAATATTTCGTTGAAAACTGGAGTCTTTTGCAGCGGACTAGGTTGGTCGGCATCTTTAGCTAGCTGACCCAATTACATAGCAGCGTTTTCAACAGGTTTTCTTCTTCAGCATATTCACATGGAATGTCTTCTCCATGGCATTCACACTGATCACGTAATCTACGTTGTTTATCTTGCGCACAAACGAGAAAGGCCCTTTCCACTCCGCTAGCAGCTCGCCTTTACTACTTTTCTAGTGGGCACGAGAAGTAACACTTCGTCGCCAACATTGAATTTTACTTTTCTGCAAGATCGATAGTAGTAAGTTTTTTTTCTTTGACGCATCTTCATATTGATTTGCAATTTCTATGATTTTTTTTCACCACTTCTCTCATTTCCATGAAAAAGCCTTCACTCAATAGCCTTTATTTTTCCTCATGCCAATTGTGTACAAAATTATTCAAACGTCATCAGCCTCTGATGAGTACCTTGAAACATCAGCATTTAGAAAACACGTAAGATGAGCCGACAGCAAGGCAGCAACACCACATGCTGCGATGGAAGCCTTTCCGCAACATAAAGCCCAATTATCGTGGATTTAATAAGAATGTTGTAAACTTTACTTCCGCCTCATTACAGGGATGCAACGAATGCACATGACTAATGCAAACAAGGTTGTCTAAATGCTAAGAGATAACCGGAGCACAAATATGTTCTACCAAGTCATTAATTAAGTCAGAATTTCTACGAGTTCGACAAACTGATGCAATGCATTTTGAATAACCATCGATCTACCTTGGATTAAACTGAGTAACCGAAGAAAATGAATGAAGAGCCTGCTGCAAAGTAAACTGAACGAGTTTTACACGCAGATAAGCGCCGCAGTAAACGTGTTTCAGCGGCGCCCAGCTCGGTAATGTCAAATTGGATACTTTCGAAATTATGAAGAGATGTTACTGGAGATGGTATACTCAACACCTCTGGTGACCTTAGCTAATGACGCGTAACACAACCTCATCACACATTCAACTGAAAAAGTTAAAAAAAATGCCGTTGAAAGTTTGTCACGCTAGGAAATTCATCAAGTAGTTAATGACAAATCCTTCACCACAACATCCGAAACATGAACAGACAGCGCAGCGCATCTTTGCAAGCGCGGCTTGGCAGGGCAGATGCCTCCAAGATCGCGATTGCCAAAGCACACCCGGATCACAGGTCAATATGCGCTCGGACGCACGTTCTCCCGACCACCTGGTCACAAAATTCACCTGTTTCTTATAACTATCTGAAATTATTCCTTTTTCGTACGTATAGTTGGGTGTCATGAAGTAACTCGCGTGAATACGTTTTCTGTGGCAGCAAGAGACTCGTATTCTTAATTTCAGGCTTATTTCATTGCATTTATTTACACTTCTGGATTGTTACAGGGTCACCGGTCTGAGGCACCAGCGAGCATCACAACACACCATCCACCTACCATGGCGTCACCACCGACACTGCGACGGTGCCTGCGGGGTGCGGGCTACAGCGTACAGCCTACAAGGGAGGTGACGCGATGCGGGGTGCCACGGTTGAGCTGAGCAAACAGGCATCGGTAGTTGAATTCTCTCGTGCAGTTCAGGTAGCAGAGCGAGACGAGCATACGCTACTTATCATAAAATTGAGTCAATTCATACTATTGCACAAATAGGTGAGCTCCATCCAAAATTGAAACTAATTCATTTCAAGGCTGGAGGAATCTCATGTTAAGAGAATTCAAGTTTAATGTAAAATAAGAAAGTCTTAATATGAATTAAATTGTTCTTGTTTTAGAAGCATTCATGTTCTGAATTGAAATCGAATGAATAGCTCCAGTGATCTACGACTCCAGTGATCTACGACTCCAGTGATATTGGCGTTTTTGCAGATCCTACACAGCAACATTCAGTTTCTGCTCACATCGAAGTTGAAAGGTCAAATTTTTAAATTTAATGAAGAAAATTATTTGTAAATCAAAACCGAGGTACAGCAGCGACCACTGCATCAACATCCCTCCAGCCTCTGTTCTTGATGATCATTTTAAAGTTATCCATAAATGGAACAACACCATCAATTTAAAAATAGCTCAAGTAATAGAAATTAAGGAGCGCAACCCAACCATTAACATTAAGGATGAAGAGTTTTTTGCTAAAACTTTTTCAGTCCCTTCTCCTGGTAGCAGGACGTGCGTCTTGCTGCTGTCGCCCGCTTCTTAACATCTGCCTGTGCGTTCACCATCCTCAGTGTTGGATCTTTTGTGTCTTGAAAGGTGTTAGAGAGTGCAAATATTGCTGGAATGTTCACGCTAGGTCAGTTCTATTAATTTTTGTCGTGTATTTCAGATTGTGACTTTTGCCTCATTCCTGTTCCCCGTTGCTGGCTGCAGGCAACGGCCGAGACATCGACTGAAAATGTATTAATTCCAGTCACCTTTTGTTCAATGCATTTTTTTTTGTTTAAGAGTGGTTTCAAATCTATTAGATCATAATTGTAAGCTCTTTTATCTCAGGATCGATAAACTATGTAAATTGTGTACTTCGTTCCTGTAAACCGCTTTCAATCAGCATTAGCCAGCGTAATTGAAATCCTGTTTAGTGGATAAAAATTATACAACTGATAAGTTAAAAGGTGTAAAGCTTTCTAGCCTACTGCGTAAATATCTGAATTTATTGAGAAATATTATTAAGAACAAACCTTTAATGTTCACCGAAGCTAACTAATTTTGTAGTGAGCTATATGGTTACCAGTGCCCTTGACCTGGTGGTAAGCATTAAAGATGTTTCAAATGCTCAGCGCACATGAGAAGTAGCTGGTCAGTTATTGGTGGCAAAACTTGTCCTCATAAAATGCGATGTTGACTCATTCAGCTGCTGTTCTGGTCGATATAATGTAATATTTACTCAATGAGTTGTTCTGGCCAACGTGAAATTTTAGCATCAACATTTCACCAGATTCGATAGAGCGTGTGAAGCATTAATTTAAAACGCTCCTGTCAACCTAGAGCGTTGGTGTTATAGAAAATTCCATAAAATTAAAATTATTCATCATGCAAAACATCTCAGATTTTTTATAAATTTCATGTGCCGATGATCACTTATTCCACACGTTGTGGGAATAATCAGAAAAACCTACATGTATTGGAACTAGTTTTTGAAAATCATGAATCTTGCGAAATATTTGGATCACAGGATCATGCCAATGTTTTTTGAACGGTCGCTGTAAAGAAAATGAACAACAATCGTCTGCTGCAATAGGCGCATTTGTGAGACACGGGAGACCGTGAGCTGAGCAGCCGCAACACGTTACAGCCTCACTTCCACTGACGACTCTCCCCAATGAAAGTCTTGTATGGTCAGATAAAGGTTGTAGAAACACAGAGTGATTTGGGACTCTTCCATCAATTTTAGAGAACATCAAGCGATTCCGAAAATTTTAAATTAAATAAATAAAAATATACAGGTGGGATTTTTGAAAAATTTGGTCAAACTAAAACTTGAGCGAAATTCTTCACAATTCGTGCATGAATTCGAAATGCAATCATTCACTATTTTGCACGGTTTCACTCTAATAAATGCTTTACTTGTGATGTCATCTCAGGCCAAGGATTTTCTTCATGCACGCGGGGACATCATTGATTGAAATACTTTTTCAAAACTTTAAATTACGTTTTGTAGTTTAGCTTAGAGCATCAGAGAATGGTATTAATTTTTTACACGATTTAAACTGATGAAGTTATATGTTAATGGAAAACATTCTGACATTAATAAATTTCTTGGCCCGTGAGAGTGATTAACAGAAGGGGAAGACACTTGCTTCTCAGCCATACTTAGCAGTCCTGGTCTTGCGAGCGCGTCAGTCGGGCGACGCCTTCATTGAGACGTCAATTGAATGTCGCTTTTACTGCTACTACTCGAGAAGACGAAATTTCGTCTTCACCAGCACAATGCTTATCAAGTGTCGACATCGGTTAGATCATGTTGTTCGAATGTCGTCTCGCATCAGTCATCAAATGTAGCCTTGATTTAAAGGATATTTTCAGAATATTACATACGTTGAGACCACGTGAATCATATCGGCAACCTAGAGGCAAGTAAACCAAATATCGGCAACCTAGAGGCGAGTAAACCAAATATCGGCAACCTAGAGGCGAGTAAACCAAATATCGGCCACCTAGAGGCGAGTAAACCAAATATCGGCAACCTAGAGGCGAGTAAACCAAATATCGGCAACCTAGAGGCGAGTAAACCAAATATCGGCAACCTAGAATCGAGTAAACCAAATATCGGCAACCTAGAGGCGAGTAAACGAAACATCGGCAACCTAGAGGCGAGTAAACGAAACATCGGCAACCTAGAGGCGAGTAAACCAAATATCGGCAACCTAGAGGCGAGTAAACCAAATATCGGCAACCTAGAGGCGAGTAAACCAAATATCGGCAACCTAGTGGCGAGTAAACCAAATATCGGCAACCTAGAGGCGAGTAAACGAAACATCGGCAACCTAGAGGCGAGTAAACCAAATATCGGCAACCTAGAGGCGAGTAAACCAAATATCGGCAACCTAGAGGCGAGTAAACCAAATATCGGCCACCTAGAGGCGAGTAAACCAAATATCGGCAACCTAGAGGCGAGTAAACCAAATATCGGCAACCTAGAGGCGAGTAAACCAAATATCGGCAACCTAGAATCGAGTAAACCAAATATCGGCAACCTAGAGGCGAGTAAACGAAACATCGGCAACCTAGAGGCGAGTAAACGAAACATCGGCAACCTAGAGGCGAGTAAACCAAATATCGGCAACCTAGAGGCGAGTAAACCAAATATCGGCAACCTAGAGGCGAGTAAACCAAATATCGGCAACCTAGTGGCGAGTAAACCAAATATCGGCAACCTAGAGGCGAGTAAACGAAACATCGGCAACCTAGAGGCGAGTAAACCAAATATCGGCAACCTAGAGGCGAGTAAACCAAATATCGGCAACCTAGAGGCGAGTAAACGAAACATCGGCAACCTAGAGGCGAGTAAACGAAACATCGGCAACCTAGAGGCGAGTAAACGAAACATCGGCAACCTAGAGGCGAGTAAACCAAATATCGCCTTTTTTCGGTAGTGCAAATCGTCGATGGCTTTCATTGAGAGGGCGTCACTGAAGGCCTGGTGCATCACTGGAGCAGTGTAGACCCCGTAATTGGTACAAGAGATGCAACAGTGTAGACCCCGTAACTGGTACAAGAGATGTAGCAGTGCAGACCAAGTAACTGGTGCAAGAGATGCAGCAGTGTAGACCCCGTAATTGGTACAAGAGATGCAACAGTGTAGACCCCGTAACTGGTACAAGAGATGTAGCAGTGCAGACCCCGTAACTGGTGCAAGAGATGCAACAGTGTAGACCCCGTAATTGGTACAAGAGATGCAGCAGTGCAGACCCCGTAACTGGTGCAAGAGATGCAACAGTGTAGACCCCGTAATTGGTACAAGAGATGCAACAGTGTAGACCCCGTAATTGGTACAAGAGATGCAGCAGTGCAGACCCCGTAACTGGTGCAAGAGATGCAGCAGTGTAGACCCCGTAACTGGTGCAAGAGATGCAACAGTGTAGACCCCATAATTGGTACAAGAGATGCAGCAGTGCAGACCCCGTAACTGGTGCAAGAGATGCAGCAGTGTAGACCCCGTAATTGGTACAAGAGATGCATCAGTGCAGACCCCTTAACTGGTGCAAGAGATGCAGCAGTGTAGACCCCGTAACTGGTGCAAGAGATGCAGCAGTGCAGACCCCGTAATTGGTACAAGAAATGCAGCAGTGCAGACCCCGTAACTGGTGCAAGAGATGCAGCAGTGCAGACCCCGTAACTGGTGCAAAAGATGCAGCAGTGTAGACCCCGTAACTGGTACAAGAGATGTAGCAGTGCAGACCCCGTAACTGGTACAAGAGATGCAGCAGTGCAGACCCCGTAACTGGTACAAGAGATGCAGCAGTGCAGACCCCTAAATTGGTAAAATAAATGCAGCAGTGCAGATCCCGTAATTGGTACAAGAGATGCAGCAATGCAGACCCCGTAGCTGGTGCAAGAGATGCAGCAGTGTAGACCCCGTAACTGGTACAAGAGATGCAGCAGTGTAGACCCCGTAATTGGTACAAGAGACGCAGCAGTGCAGACCCCGTAATTGGTACAAGAGATGCAGCAGTGCAGACCCCTTAATTGGTAAAATAAATGCAGCAGTGCAGATTCCGTAATTGGTACAAGAGATGCAACAGTGCAGACCCCGTAGCTGGTGCAAGAGATGCAGCAGTGCAGACCCCGTAATTGGTACAAGAGATGCAGCAGTGCAGACCCCGTAACTGGTGCAAGAGATGCAGCAGTGCAGATCCCGTAACTGGCGTAAGAGATGCAGCAGTGCAGACCCCGTAACTGGTGAAAGAGATGCAGCAGTGCAGATCCCGTAACTGGTGCAAGAGATGCAGCAGTGCAGACCCCGTAACTGGTGCAAGAGATGCAGCAGTGCAGACCCCGTAACTGGTGCAAGAGATGCAGCAGTGCAGATCCCGTAACTGGCGCAAGAGATGCAGCAGTGCAGACCCCGTAACTGGTGAAAGAGATGCAGCAGTGCAGATCCCGTAACTGGTGCAAGAGATGCAGCAACGCACCTCCAGTGCACCAGACGCTCAAAGCGGCGCCGCCCCTAAGGAAGCACACGCCCAGCAGGCAGCGTCTCGCCCGTCTCCAGGTCTCTGGGCACTAGCAACAGAGAATACTTCTCCAGCGTTAAGCCCCCATTATAGTTTTGTAATGCACTTCTCGTCATTCTGTAGGAGTTATCATCTATAAAATCATTGCTCTTTTGTTGACAGGATTTAATGGTGAATAACATGAGCTGAATATCCCGTGCCAGCAGTGATGTCCCCACAACGGTTGCTAAGGTGTCCAGCTCTCGCCTCCACATACGAAGGAGTGACAATATCGAGCTCTGTGAGGCGATCTTACTCTACCGGATTCCCTGATTTTTCAAATCAAGCAAACCATACAAAAAGCGTAATGGAAACCAAATTTTGTAGAAGTGTAGCAGTTCTATTGTTATTGCATCGCCGAACGCTTGACTTACGAGGCAAAATGGAGTACATGGCTTATTGTATGTACTGTACGCTAAATAAGCCAATCGTACGACTCGAAATTATGTACAAAGTCGGACAACGAGCGTCCCTTATTGCAGAATAGCTTGGTTTGCAATCAAGCACCAAGAGGCACTCATTATAGTTAGCATAGACATAGCTTCGTCTAAAATAAAGCACCAAGAGGCGTCGCACAATAAAATAGCAGGAAATCGAGCGCAGGCCTCACGCCACGTAAGGACAAAACAGCCGACGCTCGGCAGCGCAGGGAGGATCTCTGCACGCGAAGGTCGGGGCGGCGCCGCTGGTGGTGACTGCCTTATTTGGGGGTGTTGTGTGTGGGTAGTGTGGCGGTGTGTGGCTACTGCGGCTGTGGTAGTGTGGTGGTGTGTGGCTACTGCGGCTGTGGTAGTGTAGCGGTGTGTGGCTACTGCGGCTGTGGGTAGTGTGGCGGTGTGTGGCTACTGCGGCTGTGGTGTTGTGGCGGTGTGTGGCTACTGCGGCTGTGGTAGTGTGGCGGTGTGTGGCTACTGCGGCTGTGGTAGTGTGGCGGTGTGTGGCTACTGCGGCTGTGGTTTTGTGGCAGTGTGTGGCTACTGCGGCTATGGTAGTGTGGCGGTGTGTGGTTACTGCGGCTATGGTAGTGTGGCGGTGTGTGGCTACTGCGGCTGTAGTTGTGTGGCGGTGTGTGGCTACTGCGGCTGTGGTTGTGTGGCGGTGTGTGGCTACTGCGGCTGTGGTTTTGTGGCGGGGTGTGGCTACTGCGGCTATGATAGTATGGCGGTGTGTGGCTACTGCGGCTATGGAAGTGTGGCGGTGCGTGGCTACTGCGGCTGTGGTTGTGTGACGGTGTGTGGCTACTGCGGCTGTGGTTGTGTAGCGGTGTGTGGCTACTGCGGCTGTGGTTTTGTGGCGGTGTGTGGCTACTGCGGCTATGATAGTATGGCGGTGTGTGGCTACTGCGGCTATGGAAGTGTGGCGGTGCGTGGCTACTGCGGCTGTGGTTGTGTGGCGGTGTGTGGCAACTGCGGCTGTGGTTGTGTGGCGGTGTGTGGCTACTGCGGCTGTGGTAGTGTGGCGGTGTGTGGCTACTGCGGCTGTGGTAGTGTGGCGATGTGTGGCTACTGCGGCAGTGGGTCTACAGCACTGCACTGCACTGGACGCCAGTCTCACCCTGAAGTCTACTGCACTGCACTGCACTGCACTGCACTGCACTGCACCGCACTGCACTGTACACCAGCCCTGCCCTGGGGTTTGCTGCACAGCACTATACACCAGCCCCCTGAGGTCTACTGCACAGCACTGCGCTGTTGTACTGTCTCGAACGATATTTCACTCAAACCTAATTCTACTTCAACCGTTCTCAGCAGGAAAAAGAGTTAGGGAGATGAGTGGAGAGGTCAGTTCTAGGGTTAGTAACTTGAATTACCAGCCGAAAACATCATACCACCCCTCAGAATATAAGGCACTGGTCCTTCTGCGCCTAGACTGCCCAGTGTAAGTCGGGCGGCGAACCAAAGCCGAGATGTCAGTAAAATTAATGAAGAGCACCAAACGCAAAGCCACGAAATTGATCGCAGGACTCCGTATTTGCATTTACATAAGCTTTAATCCTCTCTCCGTTGGACAAAGGAGACTGCAAGGCGAATTTACAAATCAGTATCTACAAATATCATCATGGCTTTGACGATCCTATAGTCTAGAATGGCCGTTCGACACTGCACATAACGTCCGAACCAGAAATGACGGCCAACAATGCATAAGAAAAATTTTAGGGCCTTTCAAACCTTGAATGTCTACACAGCATGGAGTGTAAAGCGATGACTGAGGAGCACTTCAAAGGGAACTAAAGTTACCCTACGTATAATACATTAATGAATTTAAAAATTAGATTTTGTCTGTGTTTTTACTACACCCTTTGCAGTGCCTCATCTAAAAATAACATCAACATGTTACGAATTGAAAAATATAACCTCAAAAATACTGAACTAACCACGTAAAAACTAGACTAGTGGTAAGACCGCGCTCCTGTCCATTTTCTGTCATACAACTAACGGGCTCATGTTAGTATGCATTTATAAAGTGATCGCCATGGAAAAAGACAAATAGAATGAAGCCAAAGGTATTATAAGAGAAGGGATGAGAAGGGAAAGGCAAACTTTGTAATTTGCTAAAATTGTGAAAAGCACTTATTGTGTCAACTTGTAATTTGCTGTGTGTCCCCCACTCACCCCCAGCCCGAGGTCTATTGTATTCTTATTTATTCTACTGTAATATACTGCATTCTTTTGTTCTGCACTGCGCTTTAGTGTGCCGCAGTGCGCCGCACTGCACCGCACCATGCAGCACGACCGCAACACGTGCGCTGCCTGTAGCGTGCACAGCAGACCATATAAGGCAGCAACGGCTCGAGGCCTGGAGGGAGGTGAGGGTGTGGGGTTGTGGGGTTGTGGGGGTGAAGAGTACAGGGTATGGGTGCATAAAATAGTTCAAATTACTTATATTTTCGAGTGCTGTGAATATGGATTTGAAACTATATATTTTGCAAAGCTTCAGCTCACTCAAGCCCAAAACCCCATGAAAAAATGTCCAAGCAGGAAAAAAGCAAAAATTTTGGAGTGTAAGAACACGATTTTTACCTTCTACATTCGTAATTCCAGTCTTTGAAGCATCAAAAGCATGAAGGATTGATGGAGAATGAAAATTTTTTTAGTGTAGCCACTGTCATCTGCACCACATAAAATTTCATTTTAGAAGCGATCAAATCTCTCTACCAAAAAGGCATGGGGAAAACTCCCCTACTTTGCTGGACGTCCAATGATCTTACACGCATGAGCACGAAAATTTCATATGTTTAATGGCTTAAACTCTTGCTGGTCTGGTCGATGTTGATTTCCATCGCCTCACAGCCACACCACCCTCGACCACATCAAAGCTCTGTCCCCAAACTCCGGCGACTTCATCCAGGCATGAAATAGCAGTAAAGCAGAGCAGAGCAGAAGAGAACAAAATACATCAGAATAAGGTAGAACGGAAGCAGAGAAGAGAAGGAAGACCCATTCTCGACTTGCTACCGAAGTTTCGTTAAGGAACCCAGCCCTCGCTGTTGTTGTTTGGAGTTTACGCTCTATCCCACGGCTGTGGTGTCATTTTCCGGTGTATATTAGCATTTTATTTTTCTCTTTCTGTTGTTTAAAATATATGTTGCTTCCTTGTTGCGGCATGCGTATTGCATTTTACTTCAGTTGCCCCAGCATAGTTGTCATCCTTTTTTCGCGTCTTTATCGTCATCAACCAACCCATGCATCGCCGTCACCACCACATACGCGGACATATTTGTAAAAATAATTAATTTGACCATGACAACAAATTATGTCTATCAAAATAATGGATTTTGGCTACGTGCTTTTAATACATAGTTCATTTCTGTAGCTTCGTTATCAAAATTGAACTGGTGGCTCTTTTTTCGCCACGTCAAACAACGAATAAACATAATAACAGTAAATAAAATTAACAACTTGAGAAACACTAAATCGCGCAATACTTGTAGAGAACGCTCACCAGTTGCGCTCAATGCAAGAAAGAACCTTCCAGGAATGCAAGTGAGGACACGCTACAGAGCTGAAAGAAGCGAATTCCAGCATCAATTATAGTAGCAGTAGCTCCAGGACAGGTCGCATTGGGTCTGACGCTTGACTAAAAATTTCCCTTTGAACAAATGTTATGGGATTATAATTAGTAGGAATTTAGGACGACGATAGATAATCTTCTACGAACATTTGAGCTCGTTCAATTGTAATGAAGAACTTTAGGTTTGACGCTTTGTGTTGATCAAGACAGTATATAAGTGAATCGTGGCATCCCTCTCCCAACGAGGTGAGAATTTCCGATTCAGTGAACAAGACGTGAATGGGCACGTCGACTGTAGCAACCCCTAGGCTATAATTAACTTGTTCAACCAAGCTCTAAGAAAACGTAAATTATTCAAACTCGCATGCAACCATACTTTTAAGAACTCATTAACCAACAAATTAAATCCTAGAAAGAAATCAACCTAATCGTATGACCTTCTAGCCATGATAGAAGGAGGAAAAATTGGAAATTCTTCTTGCTGGAAGTATTAGGAATCCAGACACAATGAAGTCACTGAGCACGGAGGTTGGTTTATGAGTGATTGGTGAAAGTAACGCATGCTGATGAAATAAGCCCAGTTACAGGCTGAGTGCTTCAGGCAATGTCGGATTGAGCAGTGCTATTCGTACTCGTGCTAGCTGGAAATTGTGCTAGCAGCACAGGAATAGTAAACCGAGTGTCTTTTTTCGGTTTTTCATGTTACCTTAACACCAAAACTCGGGTGGTGAGATTTTACTCCTATTCTTCAGCATTTTTCTGTACCTTCATCAGTTGTGTTCCTGTGTTCTATCATGAGAGATAAACTGCACGTGATGATAGTAATAATAACAGAAATCTTCGTTGATAAGAATAATAATCTTATAAGAACCTGAGACGATAGTCCGGCTTCCATTTGAAATCAAAACCTAAACCAAAGTACATACATTAATAATTTGCAAAACCTAAAATAAAACTCAACATTAAAAAAATACTTCATGTAAGCTCTCTAGGGTCTGTCGCCAACAGACCCCTTCAACAAAACTAACTCTATAACAGCAAAAATTCCCACGCCGCACAGACGCTAAAAACCACAATAACTGAACGATGGACTAAAGCAAGTATCATACCTATGTATATTGAGAGTGGCCGTGTCTACCATATTTTCTTTACTACTTGCTGAGGCACGAAGGTTCATATACACTCTGTCATGCTTTTCCACGAGTGTCCTTTAAAGCAAAGTAATGCAATTTACTTTAATTGCCCTCATGTTTACTCATGACGTTTTATGGAGCTATTTTCCTTGTTCTGTGTCTGTGCTGTTCAGTGTAAATGTTTCCTTTCTGCCATTGCTGCGATCTCTTTCCTAGAGTTTTGAAGTCTCTTTTAGAGAGGCAGATCTTTTCCAGTATCGCCTCACTAGTTCCACTCCAGGGGTCATAGATTACAAATACTCTTGAAATTCACATCCACTTTGTATTCCCTTGGAACACTTGGGACAATACCTACTCAAGTCAACAATTTATCGCGTGTAAATCATGGGATTAGAATCATCCTATAAATGAATAGAATCTTCAGTTTCCAAGAAAGTACTTCAAACAAGTGAGCTGCGGTGCCACAGCGGGGCTATAGCGACGCGGGCGACCCACCCAACACTCGCCCGGTCATCATGTCAGCCGATTGGCTATCTCATTCACTGAGAGGAGACTAAAATAGTGTTAGCTCTACAGGGAGGAGCTCTGAAACCGCCAAGATTAGACGGGAAAGTTGGAATATAATAGGCCTTGAACACGTCCCTAACTTGATCTGGTGGTGCACGACATTTCTATTCAAGGAATTGTTTTCAAAATGACTTAAAGGAAGACTGTCAGGCGTGCCTCCATTCTTCTCGAGCCCGTCGTCCTAGTTGAAGCGCCAAGCATGAAAGTGACTAAATAATGCGGCTCCCATTATGAGTGAGCATATGAAGAAATTTTTCAGAAATTCGCAATTGGGAGACTTTAGAAAATGATGACGCTGCTGTAGGAATTGTTGGCCTGCAAGTAAGTGTTGGTAAGTTTTTATAACGACTCGACGTAATCTGAAAAAGACCTAACCTTCTTCTAGCCATGAAGAGAAAGGAATGTAAAACATTATCCATGTTACATTAATCTGTTCATTTTACGCCTCATTGGCGTTTCTCAAATTTTAAATGGATCCTAATAAAAAAGATCGATTAAAACGTTTAATAGCACAGTTTTGATAAGGTTACGAGCCATACGACCACATCACGGCCTCAGCTCGCTGTGATATTCTGTGGATTTATCCAGTCACTATAGGTTTTTTGGGACGATTTTTCGAAATTAAAGTTAAACATTAGAAACGATTTTCTTTAAATAATACTGGAAATAGAGGCAAATCGGTCGAGCACTTCTTTTTTTTTATTAGTCAAAGGAAATGAGGGCCTAAATAATCTCTCCTGACGCTGAGCAGCCTCCCGTGCTGCACTATAGGCGCACCGCGTAGCCCTCACGTGCTGAGCTGCGACGCATGTAGATAAGAATTTAAAGATTAAAAATCTTAAGATGCCAAACTATTTTTAATGCCAAATGGGAAATAATGGTTGGTTATCCAAGTGAAATAGAACAATAACATTTCTCCTAGTCGAGTGAGCTCACCAGAGGAGATAGTCGTCCAGTCGATGTTGCTGCAGCAATACAACCGATGTAAAAATTTGGATTGGAAAATTTTTGATTTTCATTAAAAATTAGACTTAAAATTGTCTCTGTAATGTGTAGGTAGGCAGGCATGATAAATATATATTGTTTTAATCCTCATTACACAATTCTATGCAAACATGGGAAATGACATTCATTTCTATACGTGTATAATTGACAAGTTATAGATACTATTTGCTGAATCATTATTAAGAGTTCTGGTTCTGGAACACTCGTTTAATATGGCAAGAACAGGTCACATATTGTGAGCGGTCGAGCCTGTGTCTTCCGCCGCTCGCTGGCTGCCATATAAGGCGGCAGCAAGCAGATGGTCGGGCACACACTCGGGCGCTCGGGAGACCTCGGCCTGATAGTCGGAGCGCACTCTCTTGACTCCGACACCTCCGAGCTCTGCTCCAACCTGCTCCGTGCCGCACTCTTTTGACTCTGACACTTCCGAGCTCTGCTCCGACCTGCTCAGTGCCGCACTCTCTTGACTCCGACATCTCCGAGCTCTGCTCCGACCTGCTCCGTGCCGCACTCTCTTGACTCTGACACTTCTGAGCTCTGCTCCGACCTGCTCCGTGCCGCACTCTCTAGCGTATCTCTTTTGTGCTAAGACGCCTCGCCGCAATCTACTGGAAATATGTCTACAGCTCACCACTCTTCAAGACAAATGTACGGGCAATTGTTTTCTTTGCAACGTGACAGCTGCGAACGAGTTGGGGGAGGCCTCGAGTTTTGTATTTCATAAAAACGTGTGCGAGGGTTGAGCTGCATAAGCCTTTTGACTTATGTGTCCGGTATGCTGAGAAGCATTTATTACTTCGAAAAAAGCACTCGTTTCAAACACAGCTGATTCCCAGAGTTTTTAAACAAAATGAACGCGGCAGCGAACTGCGTTCAGCAATTCAGTGAATTAATTTTAGTGGTTCGATGAGTTCAAATTTTTGAGCTCAAAAATTACTGTTGATCACTGCGTGGCATCGCATTGATAGATTGTACTCAAGAAATTCCTTTTGCTCGCGGGGTTGACGATTTCCTTTCACTTTGCACAATTAGAATTCGTACTTATAAAAAACTGTGAGTCGATCTGAATGTCTGAAAGCAGAAGCCAAAATGAGCGGGCACAGCCTGGTGAGGCCTTTGAGCCTGCATATGGAAGCACCGTACGCAGGCAGCGCACGCAGGCACCGCACGCAGGCAGCATACGCTGTAGATGCAGCATACGACAGGCTGAGGGCCGTCCTTTCTCTCACGCGAACAAATCCTTCACTAAATATAAATGGAGACACTTTCACGAAATGAACTAAATAAATGCAAGGAACTCGGAACGCAGTTTTTCTCGCCGTTGGGTGTTGGCCCGAGCGAGATGTGCTGTAAACAGAAGGTGTGAGTGAGTAAAGTTTGGGTGGCCATGCCTCGGTATCGCCCCAATGTTTTCCTCTCCCTACCGTGCGTTTATAGAGCTGGAGCCGTGAGGCGTTTGTCGGAATTCCTTTCCTCCTCAGTCGCCTTCTGTAGCATTATGCATAAATTCGCGAGTCACGTGGTAATCACACACGACAGCTTGCGGTGAGGAAGTGCTCCAGTGCGGGCGACAGGTGATGCGTTGTCACTCAGCGCTCTGGTGAAACGCTCTGAGCAGTAAAGGCAAGAGCGCTTAATTCAGTGGGCATTCATGCGGGAACTTTAGAATTCTTTTCTTAATTATATTAACAAAGCCGCGTGAAAAGGTGGATATACATTAAATTTCTTGCCAAGAAGAAGTTGAAATTTTTTGCCGTTAGACTAAGCAGAACTGAAGAGCCTGTGCACAACAACGTTGAACAAACGTTCAAGTTCACTAGGGGAGCTGGAAGCTTCACTGAAAGCCTTGCGCATCTCGTGCCTTGAGGCTTCAGCAGCACCAGCTGCATTTCAGGAGGAGTTTTTAAGAAATTATGATAGCATATAAAGTTAGAAACAAGGTCAGTTGTAGTTGTTGAGAGATAATTTATGATGGTAAATAAGGTCAGAAATAAGGGCAGTTGGAGCTATTGAGAAATAAGATCACAAATGAGGACAATTGGAGCCATAAAGAAGCAAGGTAAGATAAAATATGAATTAGTACTTATACATTTATGAACGGAAATAATCATTTTTACAAGCAAATGAGTCACAAATGATAGAATGATGAAACATTCTCTCTGATTAAACTTAAAGAATAATGAACTCTTTTTTTCATATTTGCTGTCACATGTAGGGATTTCTTCTATTTTCTTTTGAAATGATGAAATTAGTTATTTCACCCGGGGGTCCCTTCATACGAAGGGACCCTCCGCTGAGTCCCCTGGTCACGGAGGGGATGTTCATCATGCATGCTGCTGCCAGACCTGCAGTCACAAACTCAAGTTTTATAAATAATTAATGAAAGCTAAATGAAGGCACGATCCAGTTAATATTTGCTATTTTCAAAATTACTCACACTTGATTTTGAATTTGAATTGAATACTGAACTTCCGTTTAACCCATCGCAGGAAACTTGATAAAATGAAGACAAAACACTTAAATTTTGTTGTGCGCGTGTCGATAATCTTATGCACGCGAGTCTATTTTTTGCTTTGTCTGTAAACAAAATTTCGTGCATATGACATCAAAACCAAAACGTGATCATCCCACGAGGGCCGAAGGAAATGCATTAGGTTTAGTTGAGTTAGGTCTGCCTAACATGTGCCGTAGGATGACGACCTCTGGATGACAGTCTGGGATCAGCTGTAATTGTGTCTTCGGGGTTTCTATTTTTCGTGCCCAGTTAGATTCTTTCAGTTTTCATGCATTCTTCGTTATCTTTTTGTTTCATCTCCAACATCTTTTGCGGTCTCTATGCGCAAGCTATCTTATGTATGGATTACCTGTTTCTTACAGTCTAAGCTCAATGACCAATTTTCTTTGCGTGCATGAAATTGCCTGTGATGTGGTTAAGAAATCTTGAACTTAATGATAAAATGATACACCATGATTTCATTGTAATCTAGAAAACCGGTAGAAGATTCAACAGAACCGTCATAAAAGCTGGATGTGGCCCGTAAAACTGTGTCCATGTGTGGGAACAACATTCCAAAACTGGCACCACCTCCACCAAACTGTGTCCATGTGTGGGAACAACATTCCAAAACTGGCACCACCTCCACCAAACTGTGTCCATGTGAGGGAACGACATTCCAAAGCTGGCACCACCTCCACCAAACTGTGTCCTTGTGTGGGAACAACATTCCAATACTGGCACCACCTCCACCAGCCCTCGGACGAAAACATTCAGCTTGCACGGAAAGAATCACGAAAGTGGCCGACAAAATATTTAAACGAAGTTTGAGGAAAAACGTGAGAAAAAAGCTAAATATCCCTGCGTTTGAAATTCACTTGCACACAGGTATTTTGAACACAACTTAAGGTTAAGTGCATAACGAAGCAACACAAATCTTCGTTTCTCTACCGCTATTACACTAGCGCCTGTCATGTGAGCACCAACAATTTGGCCTCTTTGAAAGTCCGATAGGTCTCTCATTTTTATGAATTATAACTAACGTTTTTTTTACATATCTGTGTAAATGTCATGTCAAATAACCATATCAAATAACAAAAATAATAAGCAAAGCTCATTAAAAATATGTCACTCTTACATGATTTAAAACATGTTCAAATCTAATGCTGCCAAAATGTTAGGCATTTGCATTATTTTGTCCGAGACCTGTCCTCAAACTAATTCAGGGCTTCTATATATTAATGGAAAAATTTTGGATCAACTTCTAAATTTTTCGTAAAGTTAAATTAGCACGTGAATGGTTTGACCCACTCTCCGACTTCTTAAAGTCGTAGTTGTACCAAATTCTGTGAGCTTCTTGATGACATATTGTGTGGTTGATTAAGGAATAGATGAACAGTTTGAAATAGCTCTCTATCAAATAAGGGAGTTGCGCGACAATAACCTTTTGTCTCGCTAACAGTGAGCACTTCTACTATAACCATACAACCATTAACGTGGGAACGACGATGATGATAATGATGATGCTTTTGGACCAAGCTAGATTAGTTAACGGAACTTTCGGGAATTTCTGGCGCGCATCCGCTCAACACGGCATTGCTCAAGTCGAAAAAATGTGAACTGCTCGTAATCATACGAATCATTACTCGTAAAAAATGTATTTTATTGTATTATGTTAACTTTTTATCTAATTTAATTTTGGAGGAAGATATTATTGGACTTAGTTGATTAAATACAATGCTTCGAAACTGAATTTTCAATATTTCATGCACGTAAAACTTACAAAGAGTCTGGACTCAATAATCACAGAAGCTTTAAGTTCTAAGAAACAAAAACCCCTAAAAAATTATGAGAAACATAAATAATTTCGCCACTTACTCTACCCTCTTTGAAAGCTACGGTATTATTTAACCACCGCATCCTTTACACCACAAGTATTCGTACATCAACCAAGCCCAAGTAGAACGCGTGAGTAGAAGGGAAACCCAAGGCACATTGCTAAGATGTATGTAAGTAATTTAAAAATTAACTTCAGCGCCCTGCTTTTCATTTATAGAATTTCTCACAATCACCTTACAGACTGCAGTGTCAAATTCATTCACCTTGATTTCAAATTCCTAAAAAGCTGACTTATGTAAGCATTAGGCGCTATACCTTTTTACTCACCATTCGCGCAGCATGAGTAGTTTTTTGCACTTTCCCGTGGCGAAGTTGAGGGACATGCGGTAAAATTGCTGCGAACATAATGAGCCTTGTTAGGAGGCCGGACGACACCTCGGCTCACCTGACTTTCACTCTCGCAGTGCCACCAGCAGCGCGCGGTGTTGATCACCGCTGCTGTCGATCACCACAAAAGCGAGGAACCATCAATCTTCAGTAAGGAGACAAGGTCCCGCGGGCACTGGGTCCAGTCTCGCGAATTTCTACACCGCCGAAGCCTCTCGCTCCACCTCCAAGCAGCTACATAAAGTTGCCATTCGCGCCAATTATTGAACTATGGAGTACTACTGAAATTTATTAATGTATCTGTTTGTTATACATTTATTATTAATCACTGCATTATAACCACTACAAGTACTTAGTAAGTGGATACTTGAGCGGAATGTTAAAGTTAACCTGTATTAAATCATTATAATAAATTTTGAAAACGACCGCTGGTGTTTCGCTATTCAACCCTCCATCTCGGCACGCAAAAACAGGCATTTTTAAACTTTTTTAAGTTAACCTTAAACTAACTGAACTTGGCCTAACCTTACCCAACCTAACCTAACTTAACCTAACCTCTTAACCTAACTTAACCTAACTTAACTTAACTTAACCTAACCTAAATTAATTTAACCTTACATTTCTGTAGCTGTTTGGAGGTGGGCACTGTAGCTGCTTGGAGGTGGAGCGAGAGGCTTCGGCGGTGCAGAAATTCGCGAGACTGGACCCTGTGCGTCCCGCGGTCAAGTGGTCTCCACACCGGCAAAATAACTCAGTGAGGAGACTGTGCGCGACTCGCTGGCAGATCTCCTAAGATAAACGCGCATCTTGCGTCGAGGACATGAGACGCTGGAGGATAACACAGCCAGCAAGTTATGTGCGAAGGCTTTGCGCTCAGCACTTTCAAATATGCCTCAACAAATTACTTAACTATTCCTAACGCTAAGTTTTTTGTAAATTAAAGTTTATTAGCCTAAATTTTCGAACATGCTTTTGGTTCATTAGAGATAAAATAGAGCGAGTAAGGTAAAGATCAATCAAACTTACACTTGAGTCGAAAACAAGTTGAAAAATATTTGGCATTCTCTTTTCATTCATAGGTAGCCAAAAAAACAAAAACAGAGTGAATAAAATGGGTGTATAAAAAATAGGAATATCCTCATAGCCAGCAAGTTACATTTGCATCGCTGTCTGCAAGTAAGTCACCCATCGGCTATTGCTTAATCTTACCCAATTGAGAAAAGAAGGATATCACGATGGAAATATGTGAAATTGTTTATTGAAATACCCCATGAAATGATTTCGAATAATTCTAGTCACATTAAAATACTCATTGGTGATCCATAGTGTATGAATTGGAGGGCAAATATGCAGAGTGTCCCAACCCACAAAACACAGAATTTTGGGACACTCGAGTTAGAGGCGTGGTGTTCATCGCAGGGTTGCCAAACTGGCTTTTCTAGCCAAGTTAACAACTAGAATCTGAACAAGGAACTATGCCACTTTGCCTGAAAAACATCTACGCCGCCATGAGGTGAAATTATTACTTAATCCACTCTCCAGTTTAGACCTCTGATTTGTGGGTTAGGACGCGCTGCATATTTGCCCTCCAATTGTACTACACAATAGGCTACAATTCATTATTAAATTATGAAGTAATTTCATCCCCAATTTTAAGCGTCTAGGAACTGTAAAGACGAGTAAGCAGAGAAACTTTCTTTCTCGTATAAAATATTTGACCGCGAGACCAAAGGATTGATGCGGCTGTGACGTCTTCTTGTGTGTCGAAGCAAACAACTGAACAAAATGCCCTCATAGACTTGAAGAGCTTTTTTCTAGACTCACTCTAGGCCCGTCACTCCTCAGAAATGCTCTAACCTCAGAATTTTTGTAATAATTTCCCTATCACTCTGAGTTATTCAAATACCACAGAAATCTAGCGAGCCATTTGTCCTGGCGACAGCTGAAGGACGGCGTGCTGCACAGGCCTCGATGGCATCGGCTAGACGAATTTGACCCTCCCGCAAGTCGGTCTGTATCGTCAAGGGAATTCCGGAGTTCTCTAAGCTCGGCAGCAAGTTTTGTGAGCTGATAAATATGGGATGTCTATACATACAGAAAACGACGAAAAAAAGTCGCGTCAGAAATTTATTGGTGAGCGATTGAACGTTTAGCTGGACTTGCAGCTTTCACGCTACCCGGCGAAGATTCTACATGATTCTGAATCCTATGCAATTTTTTTCGCACATAATTGAAGCAACCTGTCACCCAAAGTACTCAATGTTAATGGAAATGGCGATGGAATCACATATGTTCCTCTCAAGCTCATCCTGTAAATTTTCAATCGTGTTTAAATCAGGATATTATGGCGGCCAGTCCCTGTGCTCAAATGTCCTCTCATTTGTAATGAAGCAATCATGAGCATTTCTAGTCCAATAGGTATGAACATTGTCGTCCTGAAAGATCTTGCTGTTATTAGGAAAATAAAAATCCATGGAAAGATGAACGCGGTCAGAGAGTACTTGCAAAAAGTCTTGGCAGTTCATATCGTTATGGCAAAGAGTTGCAGATCCATGTTCATCTCAGGAACGACGGCATTACGCTGCCTCCAGATGCCTGAACAGTTGGACGATGCAAGAAGGACCCATACCTTCATGTTGCTGTGGCCATGTATCCTATATACACGTCCATCGTTTTGAGCGAGGGTGAGTCTGAACTCATCGGAGTACATAACACGCTTTCATTCCTCAGCAGGTCAATTACGGTGTTTCTAGTAAATAACAAATATTTTTGCCGATTACGCACTGAAAGTACTGGCTCCCAGGTAGATTTGCACTTCCCTAAAACAATTTTTTTAATTATTGACGCACAGTTCTTCTAAAAATTGATTTAGAACTTTCATAAAGCTCTTTAGTTTAAATTTGCGCTGATGAGCGTCGATTTTTCACCAGCAATCTCTTCAAATAGCATCAGTCTCTATCTTCCACAATGTTACGCCTTCCACAATTTTCACACGATTAACAAAGTTCGTCATCTTGTTTCCAGCATACTATTGTTCCCTGTATGGTCTTGATATTCATGCCGGCTATTGCACAGATGTCTCGAGTTAGTTTTCCACTTTGGTAAGCCCAGTAAATCGTCCTTCGTCAAATTCAAACAGGTCTTTTCAGCAGGTCATTATATCTCACAAAAAAATTAGAATTCTATGAATGCCCAAAACGAGGCTTTCCTACTTGATAAACACTTCTAGAATGTTGCCACTTACAATTTTACTGAAAAAACGAAATATTAAATATAATACTGCAAAATATCATATATAAAAAAGAAAAATGTAACGCAAGACTTATTTTGGCCACTTAGTGCATCGGATTTGCATTTGTGTAACTCCATTCAGCCAATAAATCTGTGAGTATTAATTTACGTGCTGAGCACTTTGTACACATAGCATAAATGCAAAAACTCTCCTACCTAATTAACAAAACATCGTTTATTTGCGCACAGTAATGAGTTACGAAGTGAAACAAAGAACAGAAAATAAGTCCTCCAACATAGATTGCAAGACTTCAACGCTACAAAATCTGCAGTTCACGAAAGTGCGCCGAGGAATACGTTTCAAACATATGTGTCGTTTCTTAACCAAATATAACTGTGGTTAAAATTAATAGTCGATGAAATAACTTCAGGATTCGCTTTAGTTCATTGGAATCAAAATTCTACTATTCCAAAGAGTAATCATTGCAATCGACCGATTCTGCGAAATGCTTGAACATTAAATTCTATAAATGTACGAGGAGTTCGTGAGACTCGAACTCAGGACTAGAGATCACCACGCCAACACGCTATCGACTGCGCTATCGATCACCCAAAAGGTGATCGAAGCACAACGAAAGCAATGTTTGGCACAGTGAAAGCAGGCGCACTGTCCTGACAGATATATTTTATTCCCATATGTATCGAGAGGAACGAAGTTCCTCTCGATACATAAAAAAAATTTTCGTTTTTTCGTTTCTTCGTTTTTTTTAAATGTACGAGGAGTTCGTGAGACTCGAACTCAGGACTAGAGATCACCACGCCAACACGCTATCGACTGCTCACTGTGCCAAACATTGCTTTCGTTGTGCTTCGATCACCTTTTGGGTGATCGATAGCGCAGTCGATAGCGTGTTGGCGTGGTGATCTCTAGTCCTGAGTTCGAGTCTCACGAACTCCTCGTACATTTATTTCATTTGAAAAAACCTTGTGGAAGCAGTGTCTTCCCGTACCAGATTCATTAACTGTTTCTGGGGGTGACTAGACTTTGAGCTCTCGATTAAATTCTATGTATTCCTTCAGTGTGACTATTTCCTGAGCCTTTGACCTTTTATCAGTCTACATGGATTGCGATCGGGCGACAAGAGATGGAAGCTAACTTGGATGGAGGCTACTCGAGCACCCCCACAGACCTGCACTCATAGGCCTGACCTGAGCGAGGCATGGAGGAGCGCACCATAAGCAGCTCGCAGGACCTCGCTGCTTTAGAAAGCTCAGCCCAATACCCAGTTCGGGCGCACGTACGTCCCGCAGGAGATGCTCATGAGCGCCCGAGCTGCTCTCCAGGTGCGGCGCGGACGAAACTTTCTGCGTTCATCCATGAGTTGACGAGACGGCTCAGAAATAAAGAGGTACTATGGTGTAGTCGCTCGCATAAAATGGCTTTACAAAGACGATAGATATGTTTTTCTCCAGAGCACAGATCGAAACAACGTTGCTTTGTTTGCACCAAGTCTCGACACAGTTCCAATCTCGCAGTACTCGAGGTGAATAATATTTTGAGTTCCACAACAGCAGCTATAACGATGTAAATATTTTCATATCGTTTTCTACTAAACATACAGGTGCCTGTAGAAAAATTAATAATTCAATACTTGGTTCTTACGTTGAAAAGTGGACCAACTTGTCACTGTAAAAAGTGCTCCAACTTAAATACTCAACTGTTTCTCTGTAAGATAATGTGCTTCTGAATTTTTACATTGATGAAGAAATGAAAAAAAAACGATCATTATTTTCAGAAAACTTCCCACACGACTTGATTTCGAGCTTATGCACACAACACCGGGTTTGCATAACCATAGAAGAGTAACAGTCATCTGACATAATCTACCCAACCAATACCTGACTAACGAACTATTGACAACTTATTTCTCACAATCCAAAAGTGGAAAATTCTCGTCATAAATTAACTTGATCAGAAACGAGCATGAACTATAGTCATTAATGCTTTTAGATCTGTTCAATGATGCTGTTAATCTAGCATGCAACTCTCTTGAGGGAAAAATGCCACAGTTTTTCTTTTGTTTCCCATTACAAGATAAATTGTCACGATTTTTTTATTACATTTATTGTTGGTCCTGTAAAATTTTCCGTCAAACCCTATCGACCATTCACTTTTATATGGTAATATACAGAAAATTACAGAGCCTGTCAGGAAAGAATATGTTTGAGCGATAATAATAATAGCAGTGGATGAATTATTGTACAAAACGATTTGTTATTACTGCGTCTTAGAACGGCAAATTATACTCAGCTCTTACTGCGTTTTAAATCGAAATGTTAGTACAAAGTTTTCCAACCGCGGATTTGAATGTGTAAACTTAATCGCTTATCGGAACTTTTTGTGGAACGAAAATTGTGAATCCCTCAGGCAATTTGCCCTAAGACTGTTACACCGATTCTGTTCAAGAATTTTTAGCCATTTTTAGTCACAGAACGATTGGGCCATCAGATACATTACCAAAGGCAATTCAACGGCCTAATCATGAACCTCATACTTGTTTTTGTACATTTAAAAGCAAGAAAAAATACTTCGCTTGTCAGACAACTTGCCCTATTTCAGACAAAAGGATTCACTTGTGAACCTCTCTGTAATTAAAGTTTAAATGAAAAGAACACTTAAAAAGGTGTGAGGTGGACGCTTGGGACTGCGGGCGGTGAGGCGTCGGTCGGATTTTCAATTCTTCTTCCCGACGGTCCACGGGTTGCGTTCTAAAAAGAGCTCACTGAGACACCAATTATGAGGGTGTGAGATGAACGATTCGCGTCTATCCTTAGCATATCAGAACTTCAATAGCTCAGCGGAGAATGATAAATTCTCATGATATTATGAACGAATTATTCCCGTAGCGCATAAGCGAAGATCAACTATGTTGTGTTTTCAACGAAGTCTGGTAAATCGGATGTTGGAGGTCACACTCTGCCGCGGAATGTTGCCTGCTGTATGGGTCGCACCCACTCTAGGGGGTGTGTCTGAATTTTTAGAATCGAATTTTAATCTTACTGTGTATAATTCTAAGTGAAATGCTCAATTAATTGCATATGACCGTATGGAAGACCTGGGAAGACGTGTGAGCAGAAGCCTCTCCATCCTGTCCTGGCACTTGTGTTTCAAGAAGCGTTTGGTCGAGCCGTGACTCACAACGTGAACAACTCAATTCGTAGGAAAGAGGAGGACGCGAAGCAAGTGAAAGTCGAACCTTATGCTTGAACCATGAGTCGAAGGGAAATCTATTACACATGGTAATTTTAAAATTATCCCCTTGAAAATGACATGAAAATTTGTTTTTACGATTTGCTGTTTTAGCTATCCTTTGTTTCTCCGATAACAGGGTTTCAAAAATATTGCTCAAATAAATGCAGTTTCCGCTAGTCATTATTTTTACTGTTCTTCTGTTGCATGTGAAATTTCAACTTGTAAGTCTCACGCGTTCCCTTTGTGCATTAGCGTGCTTAGAGTATCGGCTTACTTTACCACGCCCGTGAAGCTCGGTTCCAACACCTGTTCATGAAACAGACTGTAATGCTATTGCTTGTAAGTCATAAGCAAATTTCAAATAGTCCGTTGAGGGCATCGAAACATGCATAAATATGTTCTACACCTTAGGAAAAGCGGGGTGAGGAAATCTCGACAACGTTTTTCATTCTTAGACTGGCACTCCTGTTCTCATCAATAGATAACCTAACCTGTAGTTCAATGAAAAATATTCCAGACTCGGGATTTTTAAAACATTGGAGATGAAAGTGAATAGTTTCTTCGAAACTCCCGCTGGGCAGTCGGAAGAATTTTAAATTTTTGACTGAGATGTCCTGCTTCACTAATTTTTTGCAGTTAACTGTTGCTGCGTGTTATGCTCGCACAACCAATAGGAAATTGAGGTATTGTACTGGGACTCCTATGGTTACCTTCAATGCAAGAGTGAACAGGGTTTCAACAGATATTAAATTTTCGCTCGAGAAAAGGAACAGAGACCAGATTGGCCAGTGACCTCCATGCATTGGGAGCAACTTCAGCTGAAATTTATAACTAAATTGGAAGGCAGTAAAATTTTCAGCGTTAATTTCTCATTACATGGAAGAAGGGTGAATATTCCAGCTGAAATTTACAATTAGATGGGAGTGAAGTAAAAATTTCAGCAACGATTTCTAATTAATAATAACGTGCTCGCGATAGCCATGTGCTAGAGGTTCTGCCGCCGTGCGGCCGGGACCCGGGTTCGAAACTCGGCGCTGGCAGTGGCGATTTTCTCTGTTGGGTATAGGAGAAAATTTCCAAGCACAATACCCCACTCTACCCAGGTGTCTGAAATGGGTACCGGTCTTGACCGGGTGAAAGCGTCATGGCGTCATGGCGTTAGTTATAAGGCATTTGAAAATCCAATGTACAAGGTGATATGTATCAGGCTTGATTGGAAATAAAGCATCCGTAGATGCCTTCATTATTTAATAAGGCTTCTAAGGGTTAAAAGATTTGCTTACCACAAGCATGTTCGGTGCTACAAGAAAAACAGAATAATAAACTTAATATCTAAGAGTAAACAATATTTGCATTATGGGTAAAATTAGCTATAAGGTTCCTGTAGCTACCTATCGAGAGATGAACAAATTCTGCAATAAAATATGGTAATTAACTTCGTGTGTTTATATTTTCAACTTAGAACAAGTTAAGTGTTTAAGAAAAATATGCTAATATCAAAATGGGTGACAGTATGGTTTGATATCCTAGCTAACGTTTTTTTCCGCATCACATTTCTCGTTTTTCATGGAAACTTTATAATTATAGGTTTTCCTACCCTCGTGTCATGGTGAAGGGTAAAGTACAGAAATTTGATTTTTCATCTGTTTAATAATTTGAGAACAAGTGAGCTTTAAGCCCAATTTTGAAAGTCGAGTGAGGGGGAGCATCGCACACGTTAATGCGTCATGACATTCCAGACCTTTTAAGGTCTGGAAGGTCTTAAGGTCTGGCTTTTTGAGTTATGAGGGAGCAGGAGCGTATTTCTGTTCATCTTCAAGTAATCACGAGGGTCAGTTTGAGCTTAAAGTTTATTTTGTTAGTCAGAATTATTTTTAGCATTGAGCATGTTGTACATAAAACCTCCATGGGAAAATGGGCAGTAATCAGCCATTTTCAGAAGTTTTAAGTTTTTGAATAAAGTATTTGTGTGGGTGTTGTATTCTAAGTTGAAGAGAGCTCTATGAGCCTATTTCCACTATTTTCAATGAAAATATTCTGTTTTATTTCTATCAATACTATGCAAGGCTTCAATGCCGTATTGAATATATGGATGGATCAGAGGACTGAAAAATTAATGCTACTCTTAGCGCGCAGTGTACAGTGCAAGAACATGTGCAGTGTACACTGCACCTGGCGCAGTGCACAGCGCGAGAGAAAGTGTAGGCCGCACCACCACTGCAAGGCCTAGTCACTCGACGCAATTCACCTGCCCGCCTGTCATGCGCTCGTTCATCAGACCGCGTCCCAAATGGTTGTTTTCCTTACGACCAAGTCTGAGGTTGTAACTCTCCCTAGAAAAACTCAACTTTAAATAGGCATGCGTAGCTTTGTTTTATCGCAATTCACAAAACTTTAAGTCATTAAAATCAATAACTGTGAGCATGTCAAAGCAGTGCCAGGACTTTACACAGCAATGCAGTCATAAAACTAGAGTTGATCAAGTAACTTTTGGCTATACGCGTTTTACCATTTTTTGCTCGCTAAGCCTTACGAACTTTTTCTTGATAGAAAAATTCGGTTAAAACTTTTTTTACATGGGAGTGACTTTAACTGTCGAGTCAGTTGCTTTGTCTGCCGTGATCGAGCATGTGTGGGACTAATTACTTGATCAATTATAAAACTAGGCACGAGACGAGTGAAGTGACCAATTATTTTAGATAGACGAGTCGCTTAGCTCGAAGTAATGCACATGCATAAGAAGAGAAAATAGTGAAAGTGACTATTCTTTTCGTCTTCTTTGATTTGTCGATGAAATAAAAACGACTGTGTTTTATAAATGCGAATGTGATAAGAATGCGATTAGTATTACCGCGTTTCCTGCGCAGGGACCCACTGGTGGTCATTGAGGGGATTTTCATAATGCTCTTGACCGACCTGCAGTTACTAATTCAATTTTTATAAATTCTTCATAGAAGCTAAATGAGGGCACAATACAGCTAATGTTTGCTATTTTTAAAATTACCTACGTCTATTGAATTTATATTTGAATTGAATATTGAACTTCCGTTTAACCCATCGTAGTTAACGTGTTATAGGAGCTTTAATTCTTCCAAATCCAAGCGTATCATATGCGAAATAATGAGCAAATTAAGTACGTAAGAAGTGAAGGTTTTGCTCGAAACCGGCCGCATGAGACTCGAGAGGAAGGTTGGAGCAACTCGCACTTCACTTCTGTTGGCGTCCGAACGCAGCACGCTTTATTCTACAGCCAAGTGGTCCTCACTACAGTGAGTAGCTGGTGCCAGAGCTTGTAATTGAGGCGTCACCAGATCCTGAACATTCCAAAGCAGCGCGACTCGAGCACAGGCTGCCAGAGTTATTATCGTACACTATTGGACCCAATTTTGAAGAAAATTTTCGGCGTGCAAATAAGATCCTTGCTCAAATGTACCATATTACCTAAAGAAAGAATGCGAAATGAAAAATGTCATTTCTGAGAAAAGTTTTACTTGTGTTTGTACCTCCCCTAGGGGGGTACAGCCGTTGTCTCTATGGGAATTAAAACTCCCACGGAAATATGTGAGGTCCCGAAAGAAAAGTTAGATGGGCCTTCCCTTTGTTAAAATAGAATAGGTTTTCTGTTTTGCTACGGACCATCTTTCTTCGGTACACTCTGTCGTGTTTTTCAGCACCTACTGCTTTCTTCTTTAACTTTTATCTTGTTTCTTAAGCTTCTTTCTCAACTTACTGTTTCTATGCACCTTGCACATAGATTCCGCGTTCCCTTAACTCCATCCTAAATCGTACCTTCCTCCTTCTTCTCTTGGGAACGCTTTTGTTGCTGTCAGGGAGGCTTAAACTAACATTGAATCTAATCTGTGCTTGTGCAAAGTAAATTAGGTGCACTATGGCTGAAGTTCATTTTCAAGCATGTGTGTTATAAAAAATAGTTCCGTTAACCTATAACAAATTTACACCGTGGAATCAGTGTGTGAAAATTAATCCTATTTTAAAATGAACACTTCATTGCTTAACTCTTTGACTGCAACGTGAGCCACCGGTGGTACATGGAGCGTTATTTTCATAATGCTCTGGCAAGTATTTAGAAATTCTATTTTTATAAATTAATAATTAAAGCTAAATGATGGCACGGTCTAGTTAATGTTTGCTGTTTTCAAAATTGCTTACTACAATTGATTTTAAATTTGAGTTAAATTTTAAAGTTCAGCTTTACATGCCGCAGTCAAAATGCTAAGATGTCTAAACGCACTTGCCGTACACGAAGCGGTGGCGCCAGGCAGAGGGCGGGCCGGCAGTGCCCGCTGGAGGCAGCGAGGCGTGAGAGGCCGCCGCAGCGCTCGACTTCCTTACACGGCAGCGCAGGACGCCGTTGTGGCCGCAGCGTTGGTGGTCTGTGCCGTGGCCCCGTACCACGGGTCCGTGACTGTGTGTGATGGCACTCGTCCGGAAGTGGGGGGCAGGTCCGGAAGTGGGGTATACGTCCAGAAGTGAAGCACACGTCCGGAAGTGTGGTACACGTCCGGAAGTGGGGTGCACGTCCGGAAGTGGAGCACACGTCCAGAAGTGAGCAAAGTAAGCTGAGCGTCATGAGGCGTGCTGCCGATATAACGAACAGTTGCAGCATGAGGTTATGAGGGAAGTACGCGACTGTATGTTATTCGCTCACTTGGTTAGCTCAGGCAGTCATGGAAACGCCGTCTCAATGTACTCTAAAATTTAATTTATGCGGACAACCTCATGTCTCATTTCAACGTATGAGATTTCCTAATGAGCGAAGTTCAACGGTTCAACATTGTATGTAAAAGAGAGCAAATTTTTTTCCTTAGAAACATTAATCATCAACAAAGTTTAGTTTTTCGTCTGTCGCGTTTGCTTGACTTTTCGTAATTATGTCCCATAGCGCTATTAAACGCTGAGCCAGGAGAGAATTTTTATAAAAATATTCGTGTTCAGCGACCCAAAATTTATACAAGACGGCTACTTTATTTTCAGTAAAAACAATTGAAATTTCCTGAACACTGTCATCAGTGTTGCGAAAGGGCCTTCGTTGTCAGAAATGATGGCGTTTTTTCCAAGTTTTGTTATTCAATCGTGAAGCGATTTTTAAATAAACTGTATTTTCATTCTGTACTCTTTGTTAACTTTTTAAGTGGTCTACCTATATTTTTGTGCTAAGGTGACTCTCAAGTGAATTTCAGAAGATATAATTGTTTTAATGCAAAACTGAAAATTCCTAACTTTGTGAAGTGTTCAGGTATTCTGAGTATCAACAGACGCAGGCAACCAATAAATGAACAAACTGGATTCTAATGCTTTCTGGTTATTTGTTCCGTGTGCACCTCATGGATTAATGTAGGGAAAATAGGGGAGGTAGCACGGTAAGTGTGGTGTGACCCACCGGTGGTCACTGAGGGGATTTTTGTGATGCTGTTGACTGACCAGTAATCACAAACTCAATTTTCATAAATATTCAATCAAAACTAAATAAAAACAGGATCCGTTTCCTGAATACAATTTTTCAAGTTAATCTATAAAATTGATTTTCATTTGAATTGAGCGTTAAATTTCTGTTAAGTCCGCCGCTTAACAGAATTAAGCCTGTACTTGTATCACAGATACTCTCATCACACTCTTTCTGTTTCAACAAATGAGAAAGGAATCAACCCTATTTTAAATTGACCAACTAAATTACATCGTTTATGTTTTTAGCGATCATTGATGGTGCTGGTGTGCTGGTCAGTAGTGGAGGTGTAGAGGGGGAAAATGAACTCAGGACATCAAGCAGTGTCACATTACTGAATGTTCGGCAGGCCTTCCTTTTGTTGAAATAGAAAAGGTTCTCTGTTTTGTTACTGACCATTTTTTTCGGTTGACAGCTGTACTGTTTTTCAGCACCTATTAATTTTTTCAACTTTTATCTTGTTTCACATACTTCTTTAAATCTTGCTGTATCTTTACAGAAGATGAGAAGATACGCTTTGTGCATTCATCCCCTATTCCCATAACTCTTTACGGAATGGTGCCTTCATCTCTCCCTCTCCGCAACTTTTTTGTGGTTAAGGAGGCTTGAACTCACTCATAATTCTCTCTTCTTTTCAGCTCGCGATGTTATATTTAACCATAAATTATCGCAATCCCGGTCAATCAAGCAATGGATGCCCTAACATTACAATGTGCAGTACAATACAGATATTACGACCCGCAGCATCTGTGCAGGAGGCGCAAGAGGCCAGCCCGCCACCCCCGGCCCCGCCCCTGCACCGCAGCTCCCCGCATGCCCGCAGCTGACACTCGCAAGTATTGTGTAGTGTTCTCACTGCGAGGTTTTTTGTAAATTGACTTCATGGGATTATTTATTTCCCTAATTTTGGGCGGTGACTACTGTGGTTGGTGTTCGTTGGCTAGTTATGCGTCTTGCACAAGTTCACGGGTCCACCTAGCATAACGACGACATTGACCGTGGAATTTCCAAGAGTACTGCTGGTATCACATTTAGATAGAGGTTACTTGCTCAGGGCACCGCCCAACTTCTCTTCGCATGTATACTTTCATTAAATCATGACTCGTGTTTACTCGAACGTTCGAGACTTCTGACGCATGAGGATGGTTACTAAACTGAAAATGGGCCGCTCAAATCGTTTCCATAGCCTTATTATATTTCATTTCTTTTGCCCAAGATGAGAATCCTACATTAGTTGGAGGCTCCGTTGTCATTGTTAAGGTGTTTTCATAGAGAAAAGATAGAGGAGCATTTAGTATGAACAAAGAAAACCGTACTATTTATGCACACGGTGTGTTCCATCACAGTATACCCTGCGCTTACGAACAGTAAGTTACGAAGGAAGAGCACTGAAAAGCACTAAGTGGACACGAAAGACTGAAGTGCCGAAGGCCTGTCTATAGCTGAGGTAACCTCACGGCATCCCTGTGAGGCCGCAGTCCCTATAGCGTAAAATAGACAAACCTAACTTGAGCCTATTGCCTATCCTATGCTTCCTGAGGAGCCAAGACGGGAATTGCCCAAAAGGTCGTCGCTATATCCGGATCAGTTCCCACTCTCGGCGCAGGAGTGACGAACAGTTTACAGCTCCGTCAACACCAGTATTTCTCACACAGTTTAACATCTGCGTTAGATACAGACAGGGGTGCACCGTAGCAGTGCTACGAAGCGCTACTGATAATAGCTTGCCCGCAAAGAATGAGGAACGCCGAAATTTGGGTTGTTCTTTCTGACGTGCAGTGCGGAACTGAAGCGACGTGCGTTGTTGCGACACAAGTTCAGGGTTAGCTCCTCTTTTTCAGTAGAACTTCCCTCTTCCTTGAAACATTGCATTCTTCCCTTTTTCGATAATTAAAAGCATGCTAAAATACAAGGACAATCTAAAACCAGGGAAAACTCTTAAAATTTATTTTCCGACGCTTATCGAAAACTCTAAGTGGCAGTGGAAAGCTGAGCTTTGATTATGAAAGAAATACAAAAATGGGAAAAGTATGGGACTCAATGCGAAACTTTAAAAGTCTTCATGAAACAATATTTTGCACACAATCATCGTGATTTCGCCATTCAAAGCAAGTAAAGCCACAACGAGAAACACTAAAGTAGAATAATTCATTTTGATAAACGTTGAAAACTGGCCATAGAAACAAGAACAAGGTATAATAATAATAATAATAATAGGATTCGATTCAACACTTCAGCACTAACGAAAAACTAAAACCTAAGTGCACACAAACACTCATGGTTGATTGACAGTGAGTTAGTTTCAACCTACCCTACCACAAAGAAGATATTCAAAGAGAGGAAGGCAGAAGGCACCATTTAGTATGGAGTTTAAGGAATTCGTAATTTATGCACAAGGTGTGTTCCCGCACAGGATCCCGTGCGCATAGAAACAGTGAGTTAAACAAGATAAAAATTGAAGAAGAGAGTAAGGGGTGTTGAAAAACAGGACAGCATTGAACCGAAAAAAGATAATCCTTAACAAAAAATACATTTCATTTCAACAAAATGAAGGCTCACCTAAACTCTCAGCTCAGGACCTCACATTTCTCCCCTGGAAGCGACGAACACTCATGTCGCCAAACACTGCGAAACGAATTGAAGCCGTTTGTAGAAAACTATTCTCTCAAAGAAGAAAATGATGAATAACCTGGACACGAAAGTTGAGAGAAACGATCCAAAAGAGAATATTCTCAAGTAAGTTTTACACATCGTGGACACATCTAACAACAGGATGGAGAGAAACAGTAGAATAACACAGCTAGAACAGCCAGTAGCACGCTATACTATATAGTCGCGATTGAAATCGCCCAGGCTGTCAACAACCGCAGTCAAACACGACAAAGATTTTCCTCTGATGAAAATTAACCGCAGCAAAAAATGAGGCAGGCGTAAAGAGGCGTAAACTCAGTCCAGTAAGGGGGTCAGGAACAGGGCAGGTCACGCGTGTCATGCTCACCCACTTGCCATGACGTCACCATGGTCTCAGCGAGTGATATACTGAGCATCAGTTCCGAAGACTAGAGAGAACTACGGCTCAAAAATGCATAGAAGTGAACTTAAATTCAAAAGAACGCAATAAATCTCAATCTAATCCAATCCATTCTGCAAAGAAAAAAACAAAATCTTCAGGACCTGATCGAGATCAGCAAGAAATCAGATCAAGAAGCGAGAGTCACATAGATTGTGACGCGAAGCCTCAGTCGGTGTAATACGGCAGCGGACTGCGCTAAACTGGCGCCTGGTAGGGGCTTGCATCACACGTCGTTCGAACTACTCAGATCAGCTCCGAGTGGACATGGTCGTGTCTCAAAGATCAGTGCAGGGTAACACTGAGTAGCAGAGAATCGAACACAATTATGACGCTAGCAAAAAAGGGTAGAACGGGGTGACTGATAAGCGCACAGCTGTTGCAGCTCCGAGATAATTCACTAGTCATGACTAAAACTAAGGTTTGAAGAAATTCCTTCATCCCTGATAATCGTTTTATAATATTTTTTATTCATACATTATGTTTTCAATGAAAGATAATTAACATAGGTAAATACAGCTCCACACAATTCCAAAAGCTTAAAAGTAAGTAAACGCCGAAGTCATGAGCTGATTCCTGCACAGAAATCAATGACAATTACTTCGAATTCCCACTTATAAGTACGCACACTGCCGCTTCATCCAATCTAGTCAACAGCGAATGTTTTAGATCAAGTACGACACACAAACCTCGTTCTCGCTAGTTGTTACAAATTTACCAGGCAGTTCAATTACCGCATGTGATCTAAGTGTGAACACACGCGAAGAGTGTCTTAGTAAAACACAAATTCAAGGGTGAAGTAGACGCATAGAGCGCTGGGAAAGCTCGTGCAGGTCTATTGCAAGCAGCGCCAGCCTCGGAGTTTTGGTTGCTGTAGGAGCACATGGTGAGGTGAAATAACCGCACCTTTCGGCCCAAGTGTTCCTCTCACGCAAGTCAAACGGTCAACGCTCCGAAGTCCGTGTCCTCAAAGGAATATGGGACGAGAGCGTTAGTGAACTCTTCCTTACCTGCCACGCATCATGTGTAAAGATTAGATTAGATTATAAGTTAGTTTAAGCCTCCCTAACCGCTACAAAAAATAAAGAGCGTATCGAAGAGAGGAAGAAGGAAGGCACCATTTAGTATGGATATTAGGGAACGCGGAATCTATGCAGAAAGGGCATCGAAACAGTAAGATGAGAAAGAACTTCATGAAACAAGATCAAAGTTGAAGAAGAAAGTAGTAGGTGTTGAAAAAACAGGACAGCAGTGAACCGAAAAAAGATGGTCCGTAACAAAACAAAAACCTATTCTATTTTAACAAAAAGGAAGCCTACCTAACCTTTAGCTCGGGCCCTCACATAGTCCCCTGGGAGCGCTAATTCCCATAGATACAATAGTTGTATCCCCCTGAGGGGCATCATGTGTAAAAAGTACTACCGAACAAATAATAATAAATAATAGAGTGGAGAAACAATGTATGGCAGTTGGTGTAGAGAGCAGCACAGAGGTAAGCAACGAGACAACGCCACCGCACAACGGGCAGCGCTCACACCACCTGCCTCTTCTAACTCACAGGCCGAAGTCATCCCACTGCGATGAGTCCGATGAGCTCCTGCGTGTGGTACCGGCGATGAAGTACCAAGGGAATCTCTCGCAGAGTTCTTCGCAATTTATACTCACACCGTGAACAATAACTAACAAAATGCAGAATTTCAAACATCGTCAGAGTAGATTGGGTAAAGACAGTTAAGCCTCTAAAGTGTCTTAAAGAGAAAAAGAGTGAAGGCACCATTTAGTACGAGTTAGGAGAGCGGGAAATCTACGCACAAGGTTTACTCCCAAACAAGATCCTCAGCGCATCGAAACAATAACTTAGCAAAGAAGTTCAAGGAACAAGATGAAAGTTAAAAAAGATAGTGATAAGTTACTAAAAAAGCAGTAGCAGTGAGCCGAAAAATATTTTTAACAAAACAAAAACTACTCTATTTCATCAAAAATTACGCCTTATTCACGGCCTGGGGCCTCACATTTCTTCCCTGGGAGCACTGAGTCCTTAAGCCACTATAGTTGAACACTATGGAGATTGATCTGAAAAGTTCGCAAAAGCAACGAAAGGAATTACATTGCGATTTGTCAAATGAAGTTGGGTTTGTTCGCACACACACATACACACACGGCACAAGAGAACATCGCCACCAACGCTGGCCCCAGCAAGCGACGCGAGCGCCACCTGCCAGACTGGAGACGAGCGCCCAGCTCCACCACAAGCTAACTTCCTAGACGTCCATCCTAAGGATATTTTCTCACAGCAGAAGAATTAGATGCATCCTTCAAGCTAAAATGCGAGCGTAATTCCCAAACATAAGTGACCAGCTCCACCACAAGCTAACTTCCTAGACGTCCATCCTAAGGATATTCTCTCACAGCAGAAGAATTAGATGCATCCTTCAAGCTAAAATGCGAGCGTAATTCCCAAACATAAGTGACCAGCTCCACCACAAGCTAACTTCCTAGACGTCCATCCTAAGGATATTCTCTCACAGCAGAAGAATTAGACGCATCCTTCAAGCTAAAATGCGAGCGTAATTCTCAAACCTAAGTGCCCAGCTCCACCAAAAGCTAACTTCCTAGACGTCCATCCTAAGGATATTCTCTCACAGCAGAAGAATTAGATGCAACCTTCAAGCTAAAATGCGAGCGTAATTCCCAAACCGCAGCACTGGCACAATGGCTTCTAGAGCAGAGGGCGGCCAGCGTCCCTAGCGTCCACAACTCACGACACGACAGCTCGGACAACACAGCTGAGGTACACACAAGAGCGTCACTCAAGAGCTACGGATGTCAAATGTGGACACGCTTACAGACGGTGCGCTACAGAGGAAATGGTGGATAATATAAACAATAAATAGCACGACACATACTTCCTGAGCTACGTGACATCTTTGACTTGGCAGTGATGAGCTTACCATAACTAGGAGGAAGATGTGCGCTCCACCAGTTGTATAAATAAGAAGAGGATGAATGAACCTATGGCGTCTTCTGTAGCGCGCAGTTCTCGGTGAGGCAATAGTGAACATCGTCAACCTAAAATGACGATCGATATGACGTCGCACATAAATATACTCCAAGAAAAATACTAATGCAGAAACTAACAAAGGAAGACATGTACAGGCTGTACATGACAACTTCTCTAACTGCAGTAAAAGAAAATGCAAGGAAAAAAGCCTTCCATCTATTATAATGGTTTTCAGTTGGTAGTTTATACATTATCCTTACACACATCCATCGCATGCTAAAACAAGAACGTAGCATCAAAATTTCATACCAATAGCAATGTTCTCAACACGCTACACACTCGCATGTTGCGCTGGGAATGAATGCGTACTTTTGAAAGCGGTAAAATCACGACTTCAACACGAATAAAGCCCTGAATTTGATGATTCCATAAATTACGTGCAAGAAATGCATGGAAAGTCCGTTTAGAGCACGGTATGGGAGTTGAGTGTCATATCAAGTCGAATAGCGAGTCCTAAACTTTTAAATTGAGGAAACTTAGAAATTGACATTAGTTGTGGGATGCAGTAACCGCTCAACTTCAGAATTTCTGGAATTGAAGAGAAACAGACGCTTCTCCCTTTGGCCTGTGTTTGTCAAAGGGTCACCCAAAAAATGTCCTCTCTTTGACAACCCAGTACTCATGTATTTGGTTTTGATGTAGGTATCCATGACATAGATAGAGGTTTAATTTAGATAAATTAAGAAAATGGACACTAAAATCAAGAAACAAAACACGAGAAATAATCAATCAAAGGATGAGTACATTATCTAGGGACATCCTGTACATGACTACCACGCAACTGCAAATATTTCTACAGAAGAATTAGGCAATACTGAACAAGAGGAGTCCCAACCTCTCAGGCACTCCCACCCGACTGATGCAGCCGCTACCAACTCCAGCCCAGTTTAGGCGGTACGTGACCTAATTTTTTCACTACAATACATGTACGAATTTAACAATAGTTCACGCTGAAAATCGCAACCAATACGTGATATAGAGAGTCAAGTTGTGGCGCAGGCATCTCTTGATATTGTCTGCTGCGTGACAACACCCATTGCGCATTATGAACAAAGGCAGAAATGGGAACGGAAAACATAAATATTCAAAGATGCTCGTGCAACAGATTCATTGGAAGGAGTAGAGACCAATCTTATGAGAACCACAGATTATAAAAATGCCAAGGCGTACAGAACCAACGTATTTTCATGCAGATGAGAATCACTGACTTTACCACAAGTAATTTAGACAAGGCAATTCGAGCCAACTACTATTACAACCCATGAAAAAATACTCGGTAAAACCTCTCCCTGAGGCGTTCAGGAGCCCTACACAGACCTCGCCGAGTGCTGGTCCTCGAGTCACACTGACGAACATTTCTCAAAGGCTCGCTCACCAGGTATGGATTTTAGAATTATAAATTAAAGGTTCTTCCGTTCTCATTCATAATCGGCGATAAAACTCAGCGCTAACAATGCGCCCAGTTTTCCTGAAATATGGCTAAAGCGAAAGCATTTCAAGAGTTCCTTTCCACTACGCTTTTAGAATTCTGGCACTACCTTGCGTATCATTCTGGTGGAGATGAGCACCTCTCAGTTCAGGAGGTGCACAACACCTGCAGCAGCAAACAAGTAGAGCGGCTCACAATGCTCAGCGCGCAACAGCTGAAGCCTTGCACGAGGGGGTCAGTGCTGCATGCCGCAGTCCAACTCTCATGCAGTTCACAGCAATCATGTTCTCTTCAGTACAATTACGAAAGAAACTACTCAACGCAAAATAATTCTTGCAACTAAAATTGTTATTTACAAGACATTCAGTGAGCTACCCTTGTCCACGCTAAAAAAAACCTTAATAGCGCCTTTCTGCATCTCTTCTTGTCTACCAAGACAATGAAGGGACAGTAAGTTTCAGTATGTCCTGCCTAGGAACAGCTTATAAAATGAAAGATTAGTTAGATTAGTCGTTAGTTTTAGCCTCCCTACCCAGCAACAATTGCGATCCAAAGAGAGGAAGGAGGAAGGCACCATTTAGTATGGAGTTAAGGAAACGCGGAATCTACGCAGAAAGGCATAGAAACAGTTAGTTGTGAAAGAAGATTATGAAACAAGACCAAAGTTGAAGAAGACAGTAGTAGGTGCTGAAAAAAGGACAGCAGTGAACCGAAAAAAAGGTGGTCCTTAACATAACAAAAACATTTTATTTCAACAAAAAGAAGGCCTACCTAACTCTCAGCTCAGGCCCTCACATTGTACCCCTGGGAGCGCTAGTTCCCATAGATACAATAATTGTATCCCCCTGAGGGGTTATAAAATGAAACACAAAGACGCAACAACAGAACAAACAACAAAGAAATATACGTTAGAAAGCCTGTAATTCCGAGCATAGCTTCCAATTGAGCAGCCCCGGCGCCGTCCACCCTCTGTGGGTTCCAGCAGCTGCCCGTGCTCGACTCCCATCTTGAAATCCCTTCACTGACGCTATTAACTGTCATTTATTCAAGGGTTAAGCCTCCATTTCTGCTCACTAAGATTACCACCAAGAAACTCAGTAAAAAAAATGTAACCGTCAATGTCAGAGTTTCGGCCAGCAAAGATCACTGCGCGAGCAAAACCAACACAAGCAACTTCATTTGACGATCGGGTCGACAGCGAAGTATGAATGAAAGACGACGACACTCGAGCAAGAGGTCTGTTGAACAAAACGCCCGAGTTCCCTGCGCTCGAAGAAGAAAAATAGAGAGAGGCTATTATTGCAATATTGTAATTGAATGAAGAAAAATGGGCCCACACAAATTCTATTTCCAAAACCAAATCAGATTATTGCAATAAACATAGCTGATGATGGGGCAGTAGCCAGGGTTACTGCAGATGAGCGCCAGTTCCCCAAGGTACGCAGACGCATCCAGACGCTATCCGTACTCCTGCCTGAGGAGCCCCACATATCACGAAGTCTCAAGTCCGGAAGATGAGTAGTAGTAGTAGTAGCAGTAGTAGTAACATGGGTTTGCTAGCGCTTCAGTTACTCAAACTATATCGCACCGAAGGTCACATATTTCAATTCGTATCAGACTCTTCCAAATAAGCACACAAGATGAACATCACCGTTATTTGAAACATCAAAATTATATGAAAATCGTGATCACAAATACAACTCAAAATTACAAGTGTCTCCCCATTAAAATTTGTACACAACACAGTACATTCGAAAGCACTGAGCAGCCAAACCCCGTAGGGGGTTTCAGCTGCCCACCCATTTATGGCCGGACGCCTTACCTACGCTGAAACCCCCGAGGTACCAACGCAGCGCGCCCGGCCATATTACAGTTTCTTCATCTTCAAACTTCCAAGACGATATCACGTTTGACTATGACGCATTACAGCGCGACTTCAATTTAAACCTCCTTAAGATGAGCTGAAGCACAACCCTCCTCAGCTCAGAAATTCCCCCCTCCCCCTCCTATGCCAGAGACTCGACTGCACACAAATTAACCAGTCCCAACAGCACAACAGTCCCTAATGGTCCAGTTCACCGCTCATCTTTAGTTCAAGTTAGTTGAGTCTAACTACATCAAAAGTGTTCCAAAGAGAAGATGGATGAATGCACCATCCTTCCAATTTCCATAGATGCAATCTCCCTGAGGAGATTAATTTTTAGAAACCATCTCTATCTCCATTAGTTCAAATCCAATGCCAATTCATGAAAAGTTGTAAGACTTGTGCACATCATTAGCACGGCAGCAGCTTGTGACACTGGACAAGACCTACCACTGGCTGTTAATTAAGCATAAAAGAAAAAGAACGGCAACACAAACACCTTCATGTCGCTCAAGTCTCAGCCACAAATCGCACGCGACGCAACCAATCCACAACTAAAACGAAGGATTAAACACATACAGATATATATTTTGTACTTACTAGCATCATACAATACTCATACAAAACCTAACCTAAAATTTATAAGATACAACGATTACTGTACAACTATGATTTCTTTTGTCATAACAACAACAATTTTGCTTCGATCGTGAGCTTGACTAAGACAAAGTAAATGTATTACGCAGCTTTTAACACCAAGGACCATCAATTCAATATTTGAAGCCTCCATTTCACAGGTAAGCACGAAGTTAATTCCATAAATCATGTACAGGTCTGATGTTTAACGGGGCAGGCAAAATTAACGAGAAGAAGTGCTGAAATTCGCAAGATCGCGCCATTCCGACCAATGCTAGAGGCCAGAACACTGGCACAGGGGCGACAGCATTCGAGCGGGAGGTAGGCGGAATACCAACACCACCACCACCTCCACACGCAACACACCAAAACAAGAGCTACGAGGCTAAATTTTTCGCTCTCTACATAGTGCGACGCAACATTACGGGTCGTTTGGACCACCACTGACGACTGATACATGTTCCGTTGACGCTGACTAGGGTAGACACAATAACACACACGCACACCTACAACAGCTCGGGAAGATATGTTCACCTTCTGCTAGAGGCAACATGTCTCTGCTTGCTGAGAGGACGCCACCATGGCTAAGCGTCCTTCTCAGACACCAGTAGACTCAATGAAGAACGTTCTCCAAAAGCCTTGGCATAGAAATAAATCTGTAATTCAGATACAACTCAACATTTGAAGCACTGCAAGTTTGAGCATCTACATTCAGACTTAGAGTTCCTAACTTCGTCTCTTTTTTTTTTTTCTCTCTGAAAACGTTAGAGATGCACGGGCGCATGCTAGACAAGGAGCTGTCAGTCACTTCCATGATACACTGCAACTTGCGTCTACGGGAGAAAATAAGGTGCAACTCAAATATCTCTTTACTGTCTTTATTTTACCTATAAATGACATATCTTAACTGCATGAACGCCCTTTATCATTTGGGGGCGATCAATGAGAAAGACATGTAGCAAAATGTTGGGTCACGTGGGAACAAAAGAGTGTAAAATGCCTGTAGCTCAACACAGTGATTTAGGGGAGCGTAGCTCGAGAAGTACACAAGTTGAAATAAGAAAACCAAAAAGGAAACAAGGATACATGTGCAGGCGGTTGCTTGCAAAGACGAAAACAGAGACAAGGAAACTCAAGAAAAAACAACCGAATTATAAAATGGACATTCAAAGACACTGTATTACTGTTTCTACCGGAGATGCCACCGACTAGTTTGGAATTTCACACCTCTGCTAAAGATGCTAACTCCACCAGCCGCACCGACCACCTCACGAACCATCAGTTTCCCCTATGTCCCCTGCACACACCCTCATGAGCGAGACATCCCAGATACAAGCTGAAGAATAATCCTATTAGCCCTCTCTAGGATTACTGCTAATGACTCACATGACAGAACAAGAAACTGTCACCGTTGTAGGAGCCACAGGCTGCAGTGCACACGGAGTTCACACAAAGCCTAACCAGGGTGCAGCAACTGCAGCTCTCTGCCATCCACAGTTGACCCATGATACCGAAGTAAAATAGATATTCTCTAAACAACAGCGTCAAACCCTTCAATTAATGTGACTCATACCCCAATGCGATTGCGTAGAACGGTCTACTTTAATTCAGAGCAAACACCTTCACATTTAAAAGTTTCAAATCAGTAGGACACGCATTCGACCCCAAATATATACAGCCCCAAATTTACAACACGAATGCTCAAAAATCTTTCAGCCAAGAAAAGATGATGTGGGCGTGAAGCGGACAAGCCAAAATGACACGAGCAGGCCTCACCATGACGGCAGGGAGAGCAAGCAAGGGAGGACAAGAGAACAATACAATTTTGTACCATTTTGAGCGACACCTCAACTCCAGTGTGTGACCAGTAATTCTTCCCTACAGGTTACATCTAAAATACCTTGTTTCATAGAGCTTTGAATACCAGCACAAAGTGAAACAAGTATGGTATAACCCTGCAAATCGAAGTACTTTACATAATGCTATAAATCATACTAATAATGGGTGGAATAGATAACACTAACAAGTCTCTTATTACGAAAAAAATATAAAGCCAAAGACATTACAAGTATCAGCATAAAATACTTAAGAAAAGTGGAACCTATCCATTACTTGGCTTTAGTAAGGGACTGTTTGGACGCGCCATCTGCCGTCTGAATTCTCAAGGATGGACTAGAAAGCTTGGAAGATGACGTGGGAGAAGGCACTACGGGGGCCTTTAGTATAACAGGAGAGCTTTTGCCGTTGTGGTTCAATTTGGCGGCGACTCCGTTCATTGCCTTGGTGTGCGCGCCGAGCGAAGGGCCTCTCGTGCTCGCCGCGCCGCCCGAGCTTCTAGATTGACTGCCACTACAGGAATTCTTAGACGAAGAATTTAACGCAGATTCATTCTTTGACTGTGTAATAGAGGGAGAATTTTTAGACATAGAGCACCCAGAAGATGCCTTCACCTGAGCAGCATTAGCAGAACTTTTTGCCTGTGATCCGTTGGATGAGGAACTCGACCCTTTGTTAGATGAACTAGAACTCGAAGTTGAACTACTGGCTGATGATTTATGAGACGCCCCATGATGGCTACCGCTATTCCTGCACACCCCGTTGCGGGAGGTGGCTGACGAACTTGTGCTGTGAGATGACGCTTTAAGAGAAGAAGCTACGACGCAACTATAGGAAGGCTTATCGCTAGGAATGGCAGTTTTATTACAGGCAGTATTGTGGGTTATAGGCTTAGACGCCAAGCTCGACGCGGCAGGCTTCACAGAGTTTAACAACGCAGCTTTAACCGACGCGGCAGGACCAACATCATTAGCCACACCGAGAGTTGAGGTGCCGGGGGCCTTCGCAGGAGCATCAAAGTTGGCGTCGGCCAGAAGGGACCTCGCGGCCGAGCTGGCCGTGAGGGAGGTGGCAGCGGCGCCCGTCGCAGCCTTCAGGGCAGACCGCGGCGATGTGTAGGCCTTCATCGCCACCCTCCGCTGCTGCGACCAGTGCCGCGAGAGCTCCACGTGCAGGCCTTTCTCTCTTATCCTGTGCAAAGTCCAACCTTACTTCAACAAGTAGGATTACAAAATTCCAATAAGTAGCTTTACAAAATTTCAACAAGTAGGATTCCAAAATCATCATTTTCTGGCCAATTTTTTCCCATTCCTAAGTAATCATTGCTCACTCATGAGAAAAATATGAATGAAATACATTTTTCATGATATAGACAAAAATACAGCATGTTAATGTTTCTCAAGCAGCTCAATTTTAGAATTTATACCATTTAATAACACGTTGACTACGATTGAGCAGATCCAAAGGTTAATTTGGTTAGTTTGTAAAAAATAGGTTTGGAAAATGATTTCACTGCTTGAATAAGTTACCTTCCTTTACAAGAAACATACAAAATATAAGTGCACGATAATATTTACTCCATACGATAAAATTCTATCAAAAGAGCACGCAAATTTGCTAAAATGTTATTCATTTACATTGGTGCGTAAATGAACAATTTACATAGTGGTGCACATTTGTCCCAACATGTGGTCAACGTATTAATTGGCTCCAGACTCCCTATCTCTACAAAGACTATCTCAAGAGAGCAAAAAAAAAGAACCATTCAGTATGGGCCAAGGAAAACGAGAAATACATTCATTCACAAGACACGTTCCCACACAGGACACCATGCATAAACAGTGTGTTGAGAAAGAGAAACACAAAGAAGAGATAGCGAAGAGGACATGAGAAGTGAAAGAAATAAAGTGGACATGAAAGATAGAAGTTTCGAAGTACTATCCATAGTTGAGGTAACTAAGCACCATCTCTCCTGGAGGCGTTCAATTCCATTAGGGTTGGTTTTTTTGATACTACACAAGAATGAAACAAAATAAACTTGTACCCTCTCCTATTGAGCAAGAGGATGGCACATGATATTATAACATTATATGTGAGTGCCATGAAAGAAGCTTGCAACATCTCCCATTTAGACAGACGGGTTGGAAGCAAGTCTGAGAAGTGATCCGTCTTTACGCTTGTTCCTCAGTAAAATCAAGCATTTGTCTAAGACTAATATGAGGTAAAAGTTATTAATTTATAAAATCATGTTTGTTTGATTGTAAATGACAACTTGGTTCAAATTTACAATTATGATGGCTTGGTTACACTGAGCAGAAAGCTTGGGTGCTAAGAATGCTAAGCTCTCTCGCCTCAAATCCTTCAAGTTATTGTGAGCCTTCCTCACCAGGACTAATTTGAGGTAAATGTGACCTCAGAACGTCGCGACGATCACACGACCCAGCTTGAGCCAGCACACACCGGTGCACTGAGAGCAAACACAATCGAGGCACGAGGTCCCCACCAAGAAAGACACACTCACAAGGTCTGGAGCTGCCTGATGTTGTTGTAGACAGCACCGGCGCCCATGACGCCGAAGTCATAGAGGGACACGAGGTGCAGGAGGTAGTTGCGGTAGAGGTTGCGGCGCACCACCTCCTCGCCGTGACTCGCCACGAACATCGAGCACGCGATCGGCAGCTGGCAGTCACCCACAAAACTGCGCACAGAATGATATAATTGCACACAAATTGCACATACGCAATATAACTGCAGTGCTAAATTCCATCAGGCAAATTCAGAACTCAGCAGAAGTAAGGTATAGGAAAGTAATAAAAGTAATAGTTGGAAGTTGACCACAAAACTGCGAAGAGTTCACACGGAATAGGATTGCAGTGCTAAATTCCATCAGGCAAATTCAGAACAAAGCCTGGGAAGGTGCAGGGAAGTGGTGGACGTAGGAAGCAAACATTGACAGCGCAGTGAATTAAAGCAACACAAAGTGACTCGAAAATGGAAGGTTTGAGGGCTTGGCTTCTAAAACACCTGGGCTTAAAGATTAGGCCTGCCCTTTTCTCAAATTTCTAACTCTTGACGACGCATTTGTCAATTTTTTAAATTCAAAAGAAGGAAATGAGCACCTGAACGACTGCATTTGCTTACTGTTGAGCTTCAAAATAAAGCGTGATAGGAAAAATGGAAGCCATAATTCAAATTGACAAATTGAAGGTGCAACCAAGATAGTGAGGTTGAATAAGGTTATAAGTTAGTTTAGTACAATACATTTAAGAGGTTAACACGTCTCAAAGCTTCTCAATTTGGCGGAGATGAAGATAATTTTATCTATAAACCCAAAAGTCTATGAAATTTAAATTCAACTATAAACCTGTACGGCAGAGTGAAAGAAAGAAACGTTAGTTAGAGGATAAGGAGAGGAGAATTACTTGTGTTTCATGACGTGCACATTCCAGAGCTTCATGATCTCCTTCTCGCCATCGTTGACGTCGGAGAAGTCGTCGATCATGGAGACGGTCTTGATACGCATCCACTGGCTGTCGTGCTCGCCCTCGCTGTCCTCGTCTAGCTCGTGCGCCCCGATGGGGCGGCACGACATCGTGTGGTGGTACAGCCTGTACGTCCAGCCCTCGTTACACTCATTGACTCATTGATTATGAATTAGTTTTAGCCTACAGACAACCGTCGTTCTAATGATTGATTATGAATTTGTTTTAGCCTCTCTTGCCACTACAAAGATGTTAAAAGAGAGGAAGGATGGAGGCACCATTTAGAACGAAGCTTAAGGGAAAGCGGAATCTATGCACTAGGGGTGTTCCCATCCCATTTGCATAGAAACGGTAAGTCATGAAGGAAGTTTATGAAACAAGATAGAAGTTGATTGAAGAGTAAAGTCAGAGGTGCTGAAAAACGGGACAGCAGTGAACTGACAAAAAGATGGTCCTAAACAAAACAAAAAACATTCTATTTCAACAAAAAGAAGGCGCCTAACTCTCAGCTCGGGCCCTCACATTTTCCCAGTGTGAGTTCAGCAATCATTCACATCTCAGCACTCTTTACTTCCGAACTAACACAATCTCATATGAGGCCACAGTGTTCAGAGTCCATGCCTAAACTGGGAGACTGAGTAGAAGTAGTAATAGTAGTAGTAGTAGTAGTAGTAACATAGGTTTGCTAGCGCTTCAGTTATTTAGACTATATCGCACCGAAGGTCACATAATTTGATCGGTATCAGGCTTTTTCAATTTAGCACGCAAGGTGAACATCAAAAATTACATGATCATGATTTAATTACAACTCAAGATTATAATTGTCTCCCCATTGAAATTTTGTACATAACACAGTACATCCAAATCACTGGGCAGCCAAACCCCTTAGGGGGTTTCAGCTGCCCACCCATTTATGGCCGGACGCCTTACCCACGCTGAAACCCCCCCAAGGTACCAACGTAGCACGTCCAGCCATATTGTAGTTTCTTCATCTATAATCTTCCAAATGACTTCAAACATAAAAATATTTTCGTAGTTCTCAGTTTACAGAGGCACTATAATTTGTTCATAAGAGACGAGTCAGAGAGATAACTAATAAGCCGCCAATGATTAAAACGCCCACGAGTCGGTTCTCCCAACATCTTATACAAAACAAAATCAGAGTCAGCGCCCTGTAAACCAGGGTAATAACGGGAACGTACATCGGAAAAGTGAAGGCACCAACAGCGGCACCAAGTGAAGGCACCAAGGCACCGACAGCGGCACCAAGCAGCGATCGCTAAGAGGGGTCGGGCGACGCTCCATTAAATGGCCATGAGTGAGGCAGGTGTGACCAATCCTCAGTCGACATAGGAGGACTTCTACGCGGCGGTTCCGGCATGCTGAAGAAGGCCAGGCTCGGACACTGTTCTTAATCTTGCGCAGCTTGTTGTCTTGGGTGTTTTCCCACTGTCGCTGCCAGAGTTGGGTTAATGCAGCTTTAATTATAGGGTAGTAATCTCGGGCGGGTACTCTGGTATTTGTTGGGTTGGCAGCAGAGGTTGCAGCATTTCGCGCTGACTCGTCTGCCCGATCGTTGCCACGCACATCAACATGGCCAGGTACCCAGCATAGAGTTACAAGTTTTGGGGAGCTTGCAAGTCGCAAAAGGCTAGACATTATTCCAAAAATTATTGGATGTGTGGAGTTGTAGGATCTCAGTGACTGGAGGGCAGCTTTGGAATCGGAGAACACCACATAAGAACCCGAAGCAGGCTGCTCCTCAATCATGCGGAGTGCGGCACGGATGGCGATCAGCTCAGCAGAGTAGATTGACGTTTCAGGCAGCAGTCTTTCCTCCACCACTCCGCCATCAGAAACTGCAGCACAGCCCACTGCGTCATCCATTTTAGAACTGTCAGTGTAGATATGAAAAGCTCCCTCATGGTCACTGTGAAGGTGATCTTGGAAAATATGTCGCAGTATGGATCTTGTCATCATCTCTTTCTTTGGGTATTGCGGTCCTGGACAGAAGGTCTGAATCGGAATTTGCCAGGTTGGCTCTTCCAGAGTGAGGGCATGCTCAACTTTGAACGAGGGCAACTGCGCCATCTCCGCTAGTGCTTCGTAGTCAGTAGAGGAGGGGATATAATAAAGAAACAACTCCCGACCCCATACTCCCTCCATCACGCTATTCCACGTGGCCGTGAAAGGTAGTTGTCTAAGTCGTACAACATACTGTAGAGTAAGCTGTACTCGACGAAGTTGCAAGGCTGGTTCACCGCAATCCACCAATAAGCTCATCACCGGTGATGTCCGAAAGGCCCCCGTACACAGCCTCAGAGCAGAGTTATGGATTGGGTCCACGAGTGATAAGCATGATGGGCTGGCACTCTGGTAGACGACGCAGCCATAATCAATCTTGGCACGAACGGTGGCTCTATAAAGTCGCAGCATGGTTGTTCGATCAGCACCCCATGTTAATCTGGACAGACATTTCAGGAGATTCAGAGATTTAGAACATCTTCCTTTTAAAGCCAGTATATGAGGTTCCATGACAGTTTAGTGTCAAACTACATGCCCAGAAAGGAGGCTGCGGGCGAGACGTTGACCAACCTATCACCGAGAAAAAGCTCAGGCGTAGGTTCATTAGTGCGACGGGGCTGCACGTGGAGTGCCACAGTCTTTTCAACTGAAAAGGAGAAGCCTCGCTTGTCGGCCCATGTACTCGACGAGTCAGGGCGGGTAGGTATCTAGAGGATGCATATAGCATGAAGTCATCCACGTACAAGGAAAACGAAACATGCCTTGGTAGGTCCTTCGTGATGGCGTCCATTGCAAGTAGGAAGAGCGTGCAGCTTATAACGCTGCCCTGAGGTACCCCTTCGTTCTGAGTCATCAGAGCAGAAAACCGTGTGCTCACTCTAACCCTAAACCGACGTTCTCTTAAAAACTCGCGTACATACATTGCCATGTGACCTCGTACACCAATCCTATGCAGTTGCTCCAATATCCCATATCGCCAGGCAGTGTCATAAGCCTTCCGCAAATCGAAGAAGACGCATATAGTGTGCCTTCCTTGGGAACGCTCTTTAACAATATGGTTCTGCAGTCTGAGGAGAGCATCCGTGGTTCCACAAAGAGATCTGAACCCAAACTGAACTGGAGAGAGATGATCTCCGGCCTCCAGAAAGCGCATCAATCTTACGTTGATTATCTTCTCCAGTACCTTTCCCACACAGCTTGTCAAGGCTATGGGGCGGGAACTAGATGTTTCAGCAGATGGTTTATTGGGTTTCAAAAAGGCAAGTACTGTGGCTAATTGCCATTCCGTGGGATATACATGGGTTGTCCAGATTTTATTATACAAAGGAAGAAGGTAGGTGATCGCTGATGAATGCATTTTCTTTAGCATCTTGTAGTGGATGCCATCTTGTCCAGGGGATGTATTCTTACATTGCCGGAGTGCATGATACAGTTCAAGGTACGTTAAGGGTGAATTATATGGGTATTGTTCATCCGATGCCAAATCAAGGTGAGATTGTTCTTGGCGCTGTTTAATGATTTGGAAGCCGGGTGTATAGTGCCTTCCGCTACTGACGTCGGCAAAATGCTCCGCCAGCAAGGAGGCTACGCGATCCTGCTTCATGGTGATCTCTCCGCTGACCACAAGGCAAGGTGGGGCATGTCCGCTTCGTCCTCTCATCTTCTGAACTCTCTGCCATACTTTCTGAGTTGGCGTGTCGGCGTTTAGCATGGATACGTACCTTTGCCAGGATTATTTTCTGGCCATCTCCTTCACAAACTGTGCCCTCGCTCTAGCTCTTTGGTACAGTATTTTATCAGCAAGGTTGCGGCTCCGTTGATACCGGCGTAAGGCCCTCTTTCGTTCAAAGTTAGCCTGGGCACACTCGTCATTCCACCATGGAACTCGATGATTTATTTGTCCTCCCTTCGAGCGGGGTATAGCAACAGATGCGGCCGTTCGGATAGTGCTAGTAAACTTCTCTAGCGCCTCGTCCACAGTGGTCTGGTCCTCATCATCTTCCATGATTGTCAGGGCCTCAAACGCTTCCCAATCAGCGCGTTTAAGCAAGAAGTGAGGCTCTGAGTTGAAAGGGAGGTAGGTGGGGAAGGTGACCACCACTGGGAAGTGATCACTTCCATGGGCGTCATCCATGACAGTCCACCGAGAATCTGGGTAACAGTCTGTGGAGCACAAACTGATGTCTATTGCGGAAGTAGTTCCGGTTTGGACGTGGAAGTGGGTCATGCTTCCCGTATTCAACAGACACAAATCTGTGGTAGCAAGGAGTCGTTCCACCTCTCTGCCCTGCTGATCCATACTGTCATTACCCCACACAGTATGCTTCCCATTCCAATCACCACCCATCACAAACGGTTCTGGGAGTTGCCTCATCACGTCCAAAAGCTCTTCACAGGTAGCTATGCGAAGAGGAGGGATGTACAGATTACATACTGTAAACGGAGCAGTAGCAGTTTCCACTCGGACAGCCATCACCTCCAAGCGTGATCTGATGGGCAGCCTGTAATATGGAAAATTCTGCTTCACAAGGACTACCAGTCCTGTTCCAGGAAGGGGATTATTATTTGTTGAGTAAGTTTCTACTCGGGAGTGCTTAAATCGGGGTGGAGCACTGTTTCCGAGCATAGTTTCTTGGAGGAGTACACAAGCTGGTTGTTGTTCTAGTAGGATAGCGTGAAGATCACTGCAATTACGTCGCAAGCTGCGACAATTCCATCGAATAATGGTAAAAGTCACTCTGATAAAAGGTTACAATTACCTCTGAGGTGGTGCACTAGATTCAGTGCCTGCTATACGTTGACTGACTAAAGTTGGGATGTGTCTCGTCTCTTCTGATTTCCTCCTTCCCTCGCGCCACGTACGCACCTCGACATCAGGTGGTGGTCTCGAGGGAAGGCCGGGGGGAGGAGGATACTTCTTCAGCAGCTCGTCACTCAACCCCTTGGGTACGTGTCTAACACGGTCCAATGAATATTTTCTCTGTGATGTGCTGTGTTCGCCCGACTGATCGCGAGCTACTTTTGGGTGAGGTGTGCTGGTAGGCGACGCTCCGCTCTGGAGCCGTTTGCGTGGAATTCCCATGGCTTCCCATGGAATTCCCATGGCTTTTCTGACACTTTAGGCGGTGGCATTTTTGGTGGGGGTAATTTAGCAGTAGCAACTCTAGCTGAAGCAGTTGTGCTAAGACCTGCAGTAACTTTTGGTGGTTTCCCTTGTCGTGACAGGATCTGGCCAGTCACACCCTCTGGAAGCGTTGTCGGGAGGAACATCTTTGTTCAAAACTGGGCCTTCCACTACAAGAACTGCCCTAGGTGGGGAGCCAGTTTCTGCGCGGCCTCGAGAAGTCATCAGCATTTCATCCTCGGTATTGCCTCCGTCACCTGTGCTTGCCTGTCGTCTATGGCCTCTATCACGCTCACTCGTGGTCTGCTGCATAACAATTCCTCTTGGGGGCGCAGCTTCAACAGGACCTGATGGGTCACCTCGGCTAGCGCTGCTGCTGCCCATGGGCCTGGCAATGTCTGCAAACGTGACTCCCTCACGGACATATCGGGCTGCCACTCGCCTTCTAGCATCTCCATATGATAGTTTTTCTTTAACTTGTAGAGCCACAACTTCCTGTTCTTGCTTGTACGTTGGGCAATTCAAAGATAAAGCTGGGTGGGGACCTTCACAGTTCTGAGCATCTGGCTGGGAGAGAGCAGGGCAGCTTATGCACCTCTCCAGTACACTGGTAGCAAACACCCACGGCCGCCCTGCACGAGCCAGCGCCATGTCCAAAACGTAGGCACTTGTAGCATCGTCCGGGCCTGGGCACATATTCCCGCACGGAACACTTAGTCCACCCAATGGCGGCTTCAGTTGGGAGCTGGCAAGTATCAAAAGTCAAGACATAGATGGGTTGTTTCATCAGAACCCCGCCAATTCTTCTTCTTCTGATACACCTCAGTTACCTTATGCCGCTTCAAGCCTTCGAGCATCTGATCGGGAGTGGAGTTAGCAGCATTCCTGTAGTAAATGGTTCCCTTAGTTTGATTGAGGGTTTTATGAGGCTCCACAACAACTTCGTGCATGTCTAAGGTCCTCAAATTAATAATGGCCTGACTCTGCACTCGATTTGTCACCTCTACAATTATACCTCTGGAACGGGTCTCATTAATTTTCTTTGGGCGGCCCCCTAGAGTTCGCTCGATCTCATCATTTGCTCGAATGACATTGATAGAGGCCAAATTTATATTAGATGGAGATGATATACAGAAGAACTTTTTGTAGTCTGTTTCCTGCCACTGCTGAAGGGGGGGTATGTAGGGGCATCACTACCAGTTCGGATCCTCTTATTCCTCCTCCATCGCCCTCCAGATGAGACAGGCTGAAAAGGTTTGAGAGTCTGGATTTGAGTTTGGTTACGATTTCTATTGTCTTCACAAGCCCGACGGTTGTCCCCACCATCATCAGGGGGAGCGGTCAATGACAGCTTGGGCGCATCTTCAGAGGCCACAGATTGTAGTACATGTTTGGGTTCTGTTTGGTTCACATCGGACCCAGCTCCACTCTCAGCTATAGGCTGTGATGGTGCCAGTCTCGCATGTAGAACGGGGGAGTGATCAGTGGAAATTTCCATGGAAGGCTCCTCTGATGGAGGCAGAGGAGGGGCCAGGTCGTCACCAGAAAGTCGAGAAGAGGGTTCAATGGTGGAAGCAAGCGGTGGTTTAGGATTCTCTTTCAGTGAGGGTTGCTCCTCACCTATCCAAGCCCGCTCAAGCCGGAAAAGAACCCCTCGGGCGATCAGCAGCATTCTGGTGCATCTCTGCACTTATGGCGATCACACGCTGACCACTAAGAAGTAAAAACCTCCTCCCACCTTCGACCCCGGCCCGTGGCAGTCTCCAAGGACGCCCGAGATAACAGAGACTTTATAACCCGTAACTGCCGGGGCCCGGTTTATATTTACGTGGGAAACCTCACCCATGGTCTCTCTTTTGTCAGGCTGCTCCAGTTGAGCCAGCCTACCATGGTTGAACCTACCAGAACCGGGGCCCCGGCAGTATAGCCTCAACCTTCATTGCAGCACGCAAGCCCTCCCACCACGGCAAGGTAAGGACAGGGGGAGGGCTGGGAGACTAAAGTAACCCTGTACGACAGAGAGGCAACACAGACACTGAAACAGCACCTACACTTCTGTAGTGAAGCATTGGAATGAACTGCCCACTGAACACAGCCAGGCGCTGGTGCATCACACACATGCCGGCGCTGGTCGGTCGCCTCATTTACTCATAGAACAAGGCCAAGGCGTGACAATTTAGATCAAGGATAGCTTTGAAAGACTTGCATCGTATGCTATAAGTACTTTACTAACTCGGTAGCTAACTGCTTGTTCAAACCATGTGTCGGCATGGAGTAGCAAACAGAAAAATATGCTCTCAGTCGATAACAAGCAGACCTGACTCACGCCTTGGGCATGAGTCAGGTCAGAAACTCGGAAGACTACCTTTTTTTTCAGAGGTATGGCGCACATCGAATAATTTATTCTAGGAGACAAGAAACCCAAGCCAAAAAAAAACATTGACATGAACTTTTAAGGCAGGTACAAGAGCCAATAAATGGGAGTACACGCTAGACGCTAGCGCAAGGAAGGACAGCAATCACAAGAACTGTGAAGTGACCTGTTGTGTCCAACGAGAGCCAATAAATGATGATAGCACTTCGTGAACTAACACGATGAAAAATAGAAAGTGACCTGTTGTGTCCGAGGATGTAGGAGCGCGGCAGGTCGTAGTCGGCGTGGTCCTGCTCCAGGAACTCTGACAAGGAAGGCTTGCTGCGGCGCGGCCGGCATACCAGCAGCGCCGTGGTGATGGCGCGCCGCGACGGACCTGAGGGCACACACACACACACACACACACACACACATCTAGTGTGAGCACGTTAGGTGTCTCAAGCAGCTCCATTCTAGAATGTATACTGAATTATCTACCAACTGGCTTAAGACTCACTAGCTCTACAAAGGCGATCTACAGAGACATTAGAGATTAGATTATTAGTTAGTTTAAGCCTCCCTATCCGCAACAAAGACGATCCAAAGATAGGAAGGAAGAAGGCATCATATAGTATGGAGTTAAGGGAACGTGGAATCCATGCAGAAAGGGCATAGAAACAGTAAGATAAGAAAGAAGTTAATGAAACAAAATCCAAGTTGAAGAAGAAAGTAGTAGGTACTGAAAAAAACAGGACAGCAGTGAACCGAAAAAAAATGGTTCTTAACTTAACAAAAGCATTTTATTTCAACAAAAAGAAGGCCTACCTAACTCTCAGCTCAGGCCCTCACATTGTCCCTCAGGGAGCGCTAATTCCCACAGATACAATAGTTGTATTCCCTTGAGGGGCAATCTTGAGAGAACGAAAAAAAAGGAACCATTTAGTATGGACTAAGGAAAACGTGAAATGCCGTCAAACATGGTGACCAGCTGTCTCCAAAAATTGTAACGCCAACGACAACTTGCAGTCACTTCACCATGTGTGGAGAGAAGCTCCATAAATGCTAAAGCACAACACATCAACAGTGGTAATCCAATGGAATACATTGATAAGAAAGTATCTCCTCACTACAAAGGCTACTCAAGAGACACGTAGACCGACGCAAACAGCATCACTCACCGGCCCTGGAGAAGCGGGCCCCACTGCCGCCGCCCGACAGCCACACCAGGTCCTGTGGGTTGCCTGCGTACGAGCCGTCGTAGCAGTCGTTCAGCGAGACATCGATGCGGGCCCCCTTCGGGTGAGGCTGCAAGGCCACGCCTGAGATCAGCTCAGTTGCTCAAGCAAGCTGGCAGCAATACGTTATTTAGGGTAAGAACCCCACCACTAGCATTTTCTAGTGAGTCAACAATTGGGTGTATGAGCCCTCTTAGGTGCCATCAAGTGTTCCCAATTACAAGCGCAATCATAAAATTCAATTAAAGCAAGTTTCATCGCCAAGGAGAATGACAAAGGACTACACGGTAATTCTCGTCGTGAAAAATGGCTACAGCTGACAAACCCTACACCACCACTGCAAATTATACCTCAATAACGCAACAAAAGAGCCTAAGGAAAATCGATTTTGCGAAGCAAATTCACAATGAAAGAAATAGAGAAGAAGTACTTTAAAAACATTTACTCTGAACGTTTCGAGCCTAAGCTCATTCTCAACAAAAAGTCTGCAAATAATATAATAAACAAGTTAGTACACCCAAAAATTACAGAAGCGCAGAATATAAGCACAATAAAAACAAACAAACAAAAATAATAATTTATCGGTTGACTATTTTCAGAGGGTATGCACTCTGCATTTCGTTGAGGGAAGGTTTAAGTTTATGAATGAATAATGACTCTAAAATACGTAGGTCTAAGCTGGCGGTACAAGTATCTAATATTTTAAATTTGCTAATGTCAATTATCTGTTCACAGGAATTATTACTTCAATGTTGTCTGATGCTAGAATGACTAGGAGAGGTAAGCAAGCGACCTGTTCGATGACTCCGACCTGCATGTTCAGCAACCCTGACGTAAAGTGCTCGGTGGGTAGAACCCACATACTGCGATGCGCAATGCGCACAACTGAAATTATAGACGAGGGAAGATCGCATGCCGGTCGGGAGCACATCTTTAAATCTAAAAAATGATCCAATGGTACGCTTGTTCACTAAAATAATACGAAAGGAAATGTCTGGGAAAAATTTAGTCAAAAGCATTAAAAGATCTTTTCTCAACTTTTCCGATTGATATCCAAAATTTGGCAACACACAATAACTATAGTTTAGAGCTTGAAGACGAGATTTCGGAATAAATTTACTGTTCAGGAATTTATTAATGGCACGAAAAATAACAGAATGTGGATAACCATTAGCTGTAAAATAAGACTGCAAAAAAGTAAATTCCTTATGGAGGTCAGTGTAATTTGAACAAATATTATAGGCACGAGTAATAAGGGTGGAGATGCTATTCAGTTTGAATCTCTTGCAACAGAAACTAAAGTAACTTAGACCTAACCCGGAGAATGTTTGTTTTCTGTAGACTGAGGTTATGAATTTATCCCGATCGGTGAACATTGACATCAAGATAATTTAATTGGCCATTATTTTCCAGATCTAAAGTGAATTTGATATTGGGATGCCTGGAATTGAAATATTGAAGAAAGGAATGGGCATCACATTTGTTTTTGAAAAGAACAAAAGTATCATCAATATAGCGCCTATAGAAAACTGGTTTGAATGAATTTGGACATTGATTTAGCCATTTCTGTTCGTGGTGACACATGAAAATGTTGGCGAAAGTAGGGCCTAAAGGGAGACCCATACCCAACCCTTCTATTTGTTTATATATACGACCATTGAAAATAAAGAAAGAATTTCGCACACATAGTTCTAAAAGAGACCTAAAATAATTTTTTGTTAAACCTATAACTGAAGATGACGGAACAGAAAACAGAGAATTTATGCAAATATCAATGGTTTCGTCAAGAGGTACATTGGTAAAAAGATTCTCAACGTCAAGGGAAGCCATAAAATACTTATCAGCGTCAGGTTGACTAGATATAGTTTGTACAAAGTCATGAGAATTTTGAACAGTGAAATCATTTAGAGTTAAATGGCTAAGCAACGGAACTAAAAATGTTGACACATTGTAGGTAGCACAATTATAAGCGGCGAAAATCGGTCTGAATGGTAACGCAGTTGCGAAGTTAGGTTTATGAATTTTTGGTAATCCATAGAGAATACCTGGGCTAGTGCCTGAACAAATTAGTTTCTTATAAATATCTTCTTGCAATAAATTTAAATTTTCGAGTTTGCGCAAAAAGTTGTTCACCTTATCTTCTATTTTCAAAGAGTATTTTTGCATTGGCTCAGCAATTGGGAGGAATTTACTCGTATCAGAAATAATTGATTGCATGCGCTCAATATAACTAGTTTTGTTCAGAATTACGACGGCACGGCCTTTGTCAGGTTTTGTTACAATTACATTCGGATTGGATGATAGTTGTTTCAGCTCTGAAATGTCGGTCTTCAAAAATATTGGCGAGAAAATTTTGAAAGGTTTGAAGCCATAAAAATATTTGAATGAGAGCGATTGCAATTTTATAGCGATTTTTATAATTTTTGTGCTTATATTCTGCGCTTCTGTAATTTTTGGGTGTACTAACTTGTTTATTATATTATTTGCAGACTTTTTGTTGAGAATGAGCTTAGGCTTGAAACGTTCAGAGTAAATGTTTTTAAAGTACTTCTTCTCTATTTCTTTCATTGTGAATTTGCTTCGCAAAATCGATTTTCCTTTGTACATTGTAAATAACTATGGCGAAGAAGCTTATCGTCTTTACCACAAATTTCTCAATACATCTCGTAAATTGGAAAAATCCAAATTAGATTACAATTTTCTCTGTGAATGCAAGATCTACAACATCATGCCCAAATTTCTGCGCTTCAAGCTGTACAAGAGGTCCCTCCATACAACCAACTTCTACAAATCCTGGCAGACCAGCCTCCTTTCTCGGGAGATCAACTTCAAGAAGAAGACCATGGCAAAGTTAACCACCGATCTATCTGAATGCCGCAGCAGAATCTTAGAAGCCTTTCCTGGAGTGACCCGTGCCGCGATCTATAGTGTTGTAAAAGATAAAATGAAAAATTTTGTAATAGAAACTAAGAGAACTCACGATAGAAAACTGTGTAATTTAGGAATTTCTAACCATCTTCAGCCCTGTGATCCAAACAAAGTTGTGCATAATTATAGTTCTTTTCCGTTAAGCAATCGTCTCAAATTCTTATTGGCATTTGGTCTAGATTTTTGCCTACCCGTTTACAAGATCAATTTTTATAAGTACTTCCTTAATTTTGAAAAATTGGCGTTAGCTATGCAGCACAAATTTCCTAACCAGACTAAAATTATTGACTTCACTGAACAATTGCAATCGCTCTCATTCAAATACTTTTATGGCTTCAAACCTTTCAAAATTTTCTCGCCAATATTTTTGAAGACCGACATTTCAGAGCTGAAACAACTATCATCCAATCCGAATGTAATTGTAACAAAACCTGACAAAGGCCGTGCCGTCGTAATTCGGAACAACACTAGTTATATTGAGCGCATGCAATCAATTATTTCTGATACGAGTAAGTTCTTCCCAATTGCTGAGCCAATGCAAAAATACTCTTTGAAAATAGAAGATAAGGTGAACAACTTTTTGCGCAAACTCAAAAATTTAAATTTATTGCAAGAAGATATTTATAAGAAACTAATTTGTTCAGGCACTGGCCCAGGTATTCTCTATGGATTACCAAAAATTCATAAACCTAACTTCGCAACTGCGTTACCATTCAGACCGATTTTCGCTGCTTATAATTGTGCTACCTAAAATGTGTCAAAATTTTTAGTTCCGTTGCTTAGCCATTTAACTCTAAATGATTTCACTGTTCAAAATTCTCATGACTTTGTACAAACTATATCTAGTCAACCTGACGCTGATAAGTATTTTATGGCTTCCCTTGACGTTGAGAATCTTTTTACCAATGTACCTCTTGACGAAACCATTGATATTTGCATAAATTCTCTGTTTTCTGTTCCGTCATCTTCAGTTATAGGTTTAACAAAAAATTATTTTAGGTCTTTTTTAGAACTATGTGTGCGAAATTCTTTCTTTATTTTCAATGGTCGTATATATAAACAAATAGAAGGGTTGGGTATGGGTCTCCCTTTAGGCCCTACTTTCGCCAACATTTTCATGTGTCACCACGAACAGAAATGGCTAAATCAATGTCCAAATTCATTCAAACCAGTTTTCTATAGGCGCTATATTGATGATACTTTTGTTCTTTTCAAAAACAAATGTGATGCCCATTCCTTTCTTCAATATTTCAATTCCAGGCATCCCAATATCAAATTCACTTTAGATCTGGAAAATAATGGCCAATTAAATTATCTTGATGTCAATGTTCACCGATCGGGTAATAAATTCATAACCTCAGTCTACAGAAAACAAACATTCTCCGGGTTAGGTCTAAGTTACTTTAGTTTCTGTTGCAAGAGATTCAAACTGAATAGCATCTCCACCCTTATTACTCGTGCCTATAATATTTGTTCAAATTACACTGACCTCCATAAGGAATTTACTTTTTTGCAGTCTTATTTTACAGCTAATGGTTATCCACATTCTGTTATTTTTCGTGCCATTAATAAATTCCTGAACAGTAAATTTATTCCGAAATCTCGTCTTCAAGCTCTAAACTATAGTTATTGTGTGTTGCCATATTTTGGATATCAATCGGAAAAGTTGAGAAAAGATCTTTTAATGCTTTTGACTAAATTTTTCCCAGACATTTCCTTTCGTATTATTTTAGTGAACAAGCGTACCATTGGATCATTTTTTAGATTTAAAGATGTGCTCCCGACCGGCATGCGATCTTCCCTCGTCTATAATTTCAGTTGTGCGCATTGCGCATCGCAGTATGTGGGTTCTACCCACCGAGCACTTTACGTCAGGGTTGCTGAACATGCAGGTCGGAGTCATCGAACAGGTCGCTTGCTTACCTCTCCTAGTCATTCTAGCATCAGACAACATTGTAGTAATAATTCCTGTGAACAGATAATTGACATTAGCAAATTTAAAATATTAGATACTTTTACCGCCAGCTTAGACCTACGTATTTTAGAGTCATTATTCATTCATAAACTTAAACCTTCCCTCAACGAAATGCAGAGTGCATACCCTCTGAAAATAGTCAACCGATAAATTATTATTATTTTTGTTTGTTTGTTTTTATTGTGCTTATATTCTGCGCTTCTGTAATTTTTGGGTGTACTAACTTGTTTATTATATTATTTGCAGACTTTTTGTTGAGAATGAGCTTAGGCTCGAAACGTTCAGAGTAGATGTTTTTAAAGTACTTCTTCTCTATTTCTTTCATTAAAAGAGCCTAAGATTTACGATTGGTCTAGACCAGTGATTCTTAACCTTGTTGAAAGTGCTGAACCCCAGAAGTTCCATACATGCGTTCATTAAACCTTTCCTAGTTGAAAAAATAAAATCTTTTTTCCTCCAAATTCAGAACTTGTGTATGTACAACAACTAAATACTGTATTGGTGCACAAACTGTACCATGCCAAACCCATATTATGAACTACTGGTCTAGAACTAGCAAATGACCAGACCGCCTGAAGCAGTGAAGCCAAAATCAAGAGCATTGTGCAGTGCCCCCGCAGATGTGCAGCAGACATGACGCGTCAGGTAACAACTGACAAGCAGACATGACGCCAGGCAAAAACTGACACGCAGACATGACGCGCCAGGCAACAACTGACACGCAGGCGTGCCACTCACGACATAAGTGAAGTTGAAGCGCGCGTGGCAGAGCTTGAGGTGCTTGAGGAGGCAGTAGAGGGCGAGGCAGTTGGTGGAGCACCAGGGGCAGTGGAAGTCCCGCCGCGCCTCCGTCTGCTGCCGCCCGTTGTTGTTGTACACAAACTGGTACAGCACCAGCTGCGGGGCCTCGGGGCTGCTCACGCCTGCAAGACAACATTCCAATAACCACTTAATTCCTCACTTCCTATCTTACCTTTGCTGAAAATGTCTTTGTTGTAAGTAACTAACTCAAATTGTGGCCACCATGGATTTAAAATAGGCATAAAAATTGCTGGAAGCAGTGAGATGCTTTTTTTTTCTCTCCTTTCCTCACAAAACGTAACTTCTACTCACAGTGAATACATGGGGAAATTTCAAGGTAAATTAAAGTAGCAAACAGGAGCACTACTACTTGGAACACTAGTACAATAACAATTCATTTTCAGCACGGAGTTCATCCCTCACTAGCTCACTAGCTAATTCATATGAAAATGGGAGATTAGATGACAATGGGTTAGATCAGTTTGAGGCTCCCTAGCCACAACGAAGAAGTTTCAATGAGAGGAAGGCACCATAGAGCATGGAGCGAGGGCAATCTATGCAGCATCTCCACACCTACACATGGAAACCGCGAGATTTGATTAAGATTAGGAAACAAAATCCTAATTAAAGAAGAGCAATGAATGCTCAAAGAGAACAGCAGTAAATCACAAAAACTGCCTCTTCAAAAAAAAAAATCTGTTCTCTTTCAATGAGAGGAAAGCCTCCTTATCCTATGGATCATGACCTTACATCTTCCCCCTAGGAGCGAGAATTCCCTAGGATGCAATAGTTGTACCGCTTCAAGGAGTTAAAAAGATTGATATATACTCAGCTTGAAGCGTAGTAAAATTTTGATAACGTCAAATAATGTGCCAGTATAAAGGATAACTAACGTTAGTCGGGCCGTGAAGCCGTTCCAACCATGCTAGGGAGTCCTCACAACTGCTCGACCGAATCGCGTAGCTTTGAACTTGCAAAAATTTCAAATCAATTTGCTTTGACTTGCTTAAAAACTTTCAGTACACTACAGTAATAATACATTAGCATAAATTAAAACTATCACTGACATTTACGTTTTGGCTGATGAAATTTTCAAAACAAAAATCAATTTTCAACAGTAGCAGGACGCAAGGCAGCAGTTGCCATGGACACAAGGGAGCCAACAAGGCCACAAGAGCAGGCTTCAGGACGATAGAGAGCTACACGCACCCTGAGGCTTGGGTTTGGTGGCCTTGTCATTGGCGAGGATGATGGAGAGCGGCTGCTTGGGGCGCGTGAGCGGCTCGAGTGCAGCGCTGCCGCTGTGGCGGGACAGGCCGTTGGTGGTGCTGTGGCCAGCGCTGGACGCGCCTCCTGCACACACACACACACACACGTGCTTACTTCAGTTACCTGGCAAGTACTTACGCCTTGTAGCTCAGAAAAAGAACTACAATTCTTCAAGGCGTTAGCTGCAATGAGCAAAGGCACCTGTTTTCCTACGCTACGCTATCATCAGTTTATTAATTATCTGCAAAAGCTACTTTTAATGAAAAGTAGTAGTAGTAGTAGTAGGGAGCTTGCTAGCGCTTCAGAGGGAACCTCTATGTCGCACCGAAGGTGGTTTTATCCGCAGTTCCGGATTATAAGGCAGCCAAAGCTTAAATACATTTTAATTCATCGGTTACAGTAGGTCAAATGTAACGGAGTCAAGTAAGTAAATAGGCTCATTTAACGACAGCTCCAATCCAGTCGCGACAAAAGTAACTCCAGTCATCACCCACATCATCACCACCACGACGCACGCATTACTCAGCTGGTATCGTGGTCATTTACCGAGTTATAGTACATTCAAACGCACTGGGCAGCCAAACCCCAAAGGGGGTTTCAGCTGCCCACCCATTTATTGTCGGGCGCCTTACCCACGCTGAAACCCCCCCGAGGTATCAACGCAGCGCGCCCGGCCATTTTGTAGTTTCCCATCTACAGTCCCCCAGGACGACATCACCTGTCGTTCAGTAGTATACACAAAGTTCATATTAGTCCTCTTCACTGTTTGTGTTCTCATATCTTCCCTGTTAGTCCACATAGTTGTAGGAAGGTCAGTAGCGTATTCACATCAAAGCGGCGCTTGGGAAACTCCGTAAGCATTTCCCGCAGAGTAGCAGTCTGGTCCATATTTCGAGTATGGGGATAGAGTCGTCGACGCACAGCAGCATACCGAGGGCACTAGGCAAGCACATGTAGCACTGATATCAGCGTATGGCAAACCTCGCACAAAGTCGGCGGTCGGTGTTCCAAAAGGTGTTCATGAGTAAGTTTAGTGTGTCGAGTACGGAGTCGACACAACAAAACCTCTGACAGGCGAGAGCTACAAGAGGAAGATGGCCATGGTCTTGTAGTATCTTTAAGTAGTCTCAATTTATTACCATCCATCTCTGTCCACTGGTGTTGCCACCATCGCATTAACGAAATTTTAATCTCCGGGTAGTAATCTCTGCAAGGCACTCCATCATTCAACGGCTGTGCGTCGGAAACAGAGGCATCTTTTGCTTCACGGTCGGCTGCATCATTTCCCAGGACATCAATATGAGCTGGGACCCAACATATTGTTATTGTTTTTGCCACATTCTGCAGATGTAACAACTGGCACAGAATCTCGCACACAAGTGGGTTGTTGCTATTATAGCATCGCAGAACCTCTATAACGCTTCTTGAGTCACAAAAAATTGTGTGATTGGCTTCCGGAAGTCTCTCGACGATACGCAGAGCTTCTCGCACCGCGTACAGCTCAGCGGTAAAAATAGACGTTACACCCATAAGCCTATGGGCAGCTGTTGTAGTCTGTGAGACTGCGGCACAACCAACAGCTCCTCCGCTTTTCCTGATAACCTGATATATAACCAAATCATAAAAATTGACTTGAGAGTAGAAAGTGACAAGAGAATCGCCAGCCGTGAATCAGAGAACTGCTCAACAATTAGACCTACCAGCAGCCTTAGATTAGTTAGATGTTAGTTTAAGCCTCCATAACTGCTAAAAAAAAAGCGCTCCAAAGAGAGGAAAGTAGAAGGCACCAATTAGTATGGAGATAAGGGAACTCAGAAACTATGCAGAAGGGGCATAGTAACAGTAAGTTGAGAATTAAGTTTATGAAACGAGATACAAGTTGATGAAGAAAATAGTAGGTGCTGAAAAAAAACAGCATAAAACCGAAAACAAATGGTTTGACATAACGAACAACATTTTATTTCAAGAAAAAGAAGGCCTACCTAACTTTCAGCTTGGGGCTTTACACTTTTCCCTCCTGGAAGAGCCAATTCCCATAGATACAATAGTTGTATCCCCCTGAGGGGTACCAGCAGCCTCTTTGTCTCTTCTTTTAACAAACGGCAAGTTCTAGAGAAAAAATTTCTTCTGAAGGTATAGACATAACTAAAACTGAATTCCAGAAACTTTTTTATCTTTATTGCAATGCAGGACGACCCCTGAGGGCGTTAGTCTCCATAACATTGAACACACAATCCTAACTAGCCTACACCTAAGCTCCCTAGGGTGAGGGGGAGGGGGGGGGTGGGGGGTGTGGGGAGAGTCCCATGGCATTAAAACAAGCTAAGAAAGTATTCAGATAAGCAGGGCAGAGAAGCACGATAATATTATTGTTTTTGTCCCCTCCATCTGACAACTGAAACCATTCAATACAATATTAGCGGGGATCTGCAATGATTGATATGGATAAAAAGATGACCCTTGAAACCCTCTCATGCAGAGGTGACGTGCTGAACGCTAGTGAAATGCTCTAGTGCGAAGCAGCACTGGAAGCCCACGTGAGCCAAGAGAGGGAGAAGCCAGGGGAACTGAACTGACCAGGCTCGTGAGTCCAGGAGAGGCGGAACTGGAGCGTGGGTCCCGAGCTCTGGAAGTTGGTGAGGTTTGCAGCCTCGACCTTGAGGTCCTCAGCGGACTCCCAGGTGGCGTTCTTACGGGGACTCGTGCACACCGCCTTCCCTGCACCTCCTGTCCATACAAACATCTACACCCACACATTCAGAAAAAGTTCACAGTGCTATGAGTCAGAACATAATACAAAATATACCAACTTGTGCGAAGAAAATTTCACGAAATTACTAATGGTTTAAGTTTCAATACAGGAAATCACTCACGCTATATATTCTCAAGTAAGAAAGAGTACGCTATATTTTCAAAAAGAAAGAACAAGTTGAGCTACCTCCATTCGGTGAGCCCATGCACCATTTATGGCACTTGAATGGCCACCCTCCATCATCATGAGGCCTCTCTACATAGGAATATTTCAGAGTGCATTCCTCTTTGCAGCCCCTTGACCATCTTTGACACTATTTGCCCCCCCCCGCCCTAGCCCCGGCCCCTACCGTTGAGAGGATGGAGGACGAGCTCGTAGGTGCCGGGCGTGAGCTGGCAGCGGCCGTGCCTGTCGTAGACGACGAGCTCGGCCTTGTAGGTGGTGAGGGCATCGCTGGTGTAGTCGGACGAGGAGGAGGAGGACGAGGAGGCGGCGCTGTGGTCGGAGCCGTTGTCTGCCGCGCTGCTGCAGCGGCTCACGCGCCGCCGCTTGCTCGCCGGCTCGCACACTGCACCGAATACCGCCCCATTTAACACGTTCCTTGCAATATCATCCATGGACGGGTCGTTTGAAAAAGTTTTAACAATCTTTTAAAATTAATGAGATTTAATGGACTCAATTAATGTTTGGTATTTATCAAATTACTAAGGTTTGTAACTTCAAATTTGAGTTGAATATATAACTTGAGTTTAACCCATTGCAGTCCACGCGTTACACCAAGCCACACTCACTCCTGGAGTGAAACGGGCATCTTTCTCCGGCCGCCACCAAAAACAACTACGATTTAGATCCACATCATGTTTTAGACAGCTCTCTCATGCATTTGAGTACATTGCACGGCCATGGTGGACAAAGCCTAATTCACAAAATATTTTGTAGACTCCATTCACGACATACAACCAACATGGACGCTGCACAGGGACCAACAACAACAGGACAGAGTTAGTAAAGCCACCACACAAGAAATAATGCGATACATCAAATCCCAGCCATGACTGTGCTGAACACGAGACTATCCAGGACAGCCGTGACATCACTCGCACACCACCAGCCCTCAACCATTCAGTAGCCACAGCTACAATTCAAGAAATGCATTCACAAGACAAAGTAAGCAAGCCTACTCTCACGAGTAACCCACATCACACGTCGCAATGCACACGTTCAACTCGTTCCTGCCGCAGCTTACCATGGCATCAGGATGCACACGAAATACACCCACCATTTTCTTGATCATGCACCAGCTCAACTTTGAACTGGAGTATGAAAGACTTGCTCTGGTGGCAGTTGGAGGAGGAGCCGAAGGTGTTGGTAGAGATGGTGACGAGGGGCTCCTTGGGGGCGCCGTGCTGGTGGTTGCTGACCTGCAGGGAGGTCGGCTGCCACGACACCATGGCGCCTCCGGGAGGGTTCACGCTGATTTCGTGACTCCCCACGCATGTCTGCACACAGTCCCTGCGCCTTATTCCTGCTACACACCAGCTACCACTCCACTACAACTCCCCACGCATGTCTGCACACAGTCCTTGGGCCTTATTCCTGCTACACACCAGCTACCACTCCACCACAACTCAACAAAATGTTATCAGGCACAGCCACACCCAGTGTGAATACTAAATGTGACATCACTTGTGAATTATTACCATTATTATATTAGTTGATCAAATACTTCCCAGCCGCAGCAATGGCAATCTTATGAGAACAAAAGAACAGGGACTATTATCAAGTAATGACTGGAAAACGTGGAATCTATACACAAGGTGTGTTCCCACATTGGGGACACTACACATACCAACACCAAGAGGAATGAAAAGAAATAAAAGAAAAAGAAGGGATGAAAACTGAAAAATCTACGTGGAAAGCAGAAATTTCGAAAGCCTAGCAACCTGCGGTAACCTATCAGTATTCCCCCCTGCAGACGCCCGTCCTCGGAGAATGGGATAGACAAACCTTGCTCACCTGGACCTAGTGCCCGTCCTATGCCTGCTAAGGAGATCAAGTGTGAATCGAAACTATTCTACAGAAGGAACACATTGCCTTCACAAATGACTTTACCAAGCAAGAACTGTTATTAGCTCTAAACTCAGAAAGTTGAGCGCTTTAGAAAGAAACATGTTAAATCTGCTTGGTTTTTGTGCTTGTGGGTGCATACAGCAAAACTTTCATTCAAAAAAGGATTAATGCATTGCTCGAGAGGCTTGCATGTAATTTGTATTTTCTGGGGAACTTTACTGTATGTCATGACAAGTCCACCAATAACTGAGTTCCAGCATGATTATTCAAATCAGAATACACACACGAACATGCTAATGTAGGTACTCTTAATGTTACCTAATTCCCCATCCTTACATAGAAACTTAAAATTGGCATTTGCTGGCTTGAAGAGCATCCAAGTGTGAGAGGTAGAGTACCAACAAGATGAGATATTGAAGGACAGAGCAGAAAGGACAGCATTGACTAATGCTAATCAACAATTGAGAAGGAACACGACTAATGAGAAGATCGGTTACCACCTACAACCCAAGACATAACACAACATGGTGACTACTGATATTCCATTTCCAAATTTTACTACTTTTTACTACCTTCAACGGCAAAACAAAAAATTACTACCTTTTTTACAGAATGAATGTTGTCCAAATGTCAAGAGGTAAGTAATCGGCCTATAACGAGTTATTTGAGTCAATGATATACGCAATACCAAAGGTTCAAAAAAGCTCCAAGTTTCTTAATACTTAAAATACTTGATACTAAACAGAGAAACCGATGCTTTACTGCAAAAAAGTTACCTAAATTCCTGAAGTACCCGTCCTAAATGGACTCCAACAAAAGTTTGGCGAAGACCTTGTCTTAACATCTTTCAACTATGAGGAAAACAGTTCATCATATGGAAAAAATAAACTGACTGGAAACTGGTAGACACCAGGGGATTGTCAGATCCCTTTACAGCAGGGTAGAATATCAAGGAATTTCATTATGACCAAACACTATGGCACTTTGGAAATATGAGTTTGTAAACTATTTCTATCGTACCTCAAAATCTAAATCGGCATCCTAATTGCGATCAATAATAACAAATAGGTTATGAGCATGTTATTTTATGGAACCAATCACGAAAAAGAAAATTTCATGTAGCTTTCCTATATACTTTTAGTAGAAGAATGAACTTTGATTACATGGAGCATCTCCATGCTATGACGACATCCTGGAGGTAACTGAATCGCCATGACTGCCAAAGGGAACTTCAAAAGAACTAAACTCTCGTTCAAATGATGACACATTGTATTAAAAGATAAATTTATAGCATAATTCTTTCTGTATTTGGACATAAATTAACGTCACTGGAAATAAAACTTTCAGCTTTACAAAGAGGTAATTAAAAAAAAATTATGGTTTCAGTAAATCAAATCGAAGTGGACAGAATAAACTCGTCTTTTCAAATGATGATAATACTGCTCACAATCAAGCTCAGGTACAAAAAAAAACATTTCTGGATATAAATGAACTGCTGAGAAGTTCTTTTGACGTCATTGTAATGTTTCTATCCTGCCGCAACAACTTGGAGTGTGAGAATATTTGTCTTGGAATAAGAATTGGAAGGCTACATCAAGTTTATGATAATCAAGACCTTACCAGTCAAATATATGACTTTGAATTAAACATTATTCATTAGGAGGAATTGAAATGTATTAGGTTTCATTCACGACTTACTCATCTGAAATTGCAGCAGGACTCTCTAAAAGCTAATTGAGAATAATTTTATTTCTGTGCTTACGTTTGTGAATAAAATACTTTAATTTTTGAGTATCAAGTGCACAAAAAGAACAATTACGCTAACTATGCTATATCTCTTTCGGGCAACTGCATCCACTAAAGATGAAATCCAATAAAATGTAATAGTTATTTAGTGATAAGTACAACTGCCTATTTAAAAATTTTGGCTAGTTGTTAATGTTTATTCATAAAATTTAAAAGAAAAAGTTCACAAGATGTTTTACATTTAAAAGAATCGTAATTCTTAATATAATATAAATTATTTTACTTCACAAACATATTTCAATCAAAGCCACTTGATATGCTGAATATGTAGCTATGCTATTTCATTTCTCCTTGAGATCGTATAATGCATATTTGATACGTAAGAATAAAAGATGTTACATTTCGACCTCATAACCATAAATGCACAATTTTTACATCCATATTTTATTTTCAATACTAATCCCTGATATCACAAGTTCCTAAGTTTGTATCTCAATGTAAGTGCGCACTAATAGAAGTGTTTTCAACAATGCATCGCCACTGGTATTGCATTTTCTAAATTCATATTTATATGATTTATGAAACCTCGATTACCGCATCAAAGCGAAAGATATTTTATTGTTTTCTCTCAATAATTTGTTGATAATAAAATGGCTCAAATGAACTTTTCATCATTAAACAACTAGATAACTTCAGATCAAACGGAATGAGAAGAAAAAGTGAACTGTTTTTACTATTGTTCGCAAAAATTTTGAAACTTTTTCTATTTTGTGTGCTCCAATCCTAAAATTACACCCCAGTCTACAGGAATATTTCCCATAAATCAAGGCAAATATCTGATTATGGGAAAAATATATTTAAAAAAATCTTCATACTCTATATACATGTAACATTACTTTAAATTTTCAGAGAATTATTCCACTCAACAATTTTTTTACTACCCTGAGGCAAATTTTACTACTTTTTACTACTTTCCAAATTTTACTACTTTTTACTACTTTACTACCTAGTAGACACCCTGCACAATGACTGCAGAAGTAATTAATGAGTTAATGCAAGAGAAGATTGGATCTCCTCACACCAGCACCACCACCACCACCACCACCACCACCAACACACTCAGCACTGAGCTAGCCAGCAGTTCCACACCATAGAGCCACCCTCAGCTCCCCAAATGAAGCATCAGGTGACCATTGCATTAATTTAAAAAAAAATACCTGAGTTATTAGCGCTGATGATTCTTTTCTCTTCTTATGCGATATCTTCACAACATCTACTTCCAGATGAGCTCGTTCCCCCTCGCGTTCAACTGCAATTAAAAGAAACATCAATAGCTACAACAGCAGTGATCTCAGAGAGTTGCCACTCAATTAGAATATAATCCAGACCTGCAGCTCTGCCCTACAGTCACCTCAGAGAGTTGCCACTCAATTAGAATATAATCCAGACCTGCAGCTCTGCCCTACAGTCACCTCAGAGAGCTGCCACTCAATTAGAATATAATCCAGACCTGCAGCTCAGCCCTAGTCACCTCAGAGAGCTGCCACTCAATTAGAATGTAATCCAGACCTGCAGCTCTGCCTTACAGTCACCTCAGAGAGCTGCCACTCAATTAGAATGTAATCCAGACCTGCAGCTCTGCCCTACAGTCACCTCAGAGAGCTGCCACTCAATTAGAATGTAATCCAGACCTGCAGCTCTGCCTTACAGTCACCTCAGAGAGCTGCCACTCAATTAGAATGTAATCCAGACCTGCAGCTCTGCCCTACAGTCACCTCAGAGAGCTGCCACTCAATTAGAATGTAATCCAGACCTGCAGCTCTGCCCTACAGTCACCTCAGAGAGCTGCCACTCAATTAGAATGTAATCCAGACCTGCAGCTCTGCCCTACAGTCACCTCAGAGAGCTGCCACTCAATAAGAATATAATCCAGACCTGCAGCTCTGCCCTACAGTCACCTCAGAGAGCTGCCACTCAATAAGAATATAATCCAGACCTGCAGCTCTGCCCTACAGTCACCTCAGAGAGCTGCCACTCAATCAGAATGTAATCCAGACCTGCGGCCCTGCCCTACAGTCACCTCAGAGAGCTGCCACTCAATCAGAATGTAATCCAGACCTGCAGCTCTGCCCTACAGTCACCTCAGAGAGCTGCCACTCAATCAGAATGTAATCCAGACCTGCGGCCCTGCCCTACAGTCACCTCAGAAAGCTGCCACTCAATTAGAATGTAATCCAGACCTGCAGCTCTGCCCTACAGTCATCTCAGAGAGCTGCCACTCAATCAGAATGTAATCCAGACCTGCAGCTCTGCCCTACAGTCACCTCAGAGAGCTGCCACTCAATCAGAATGTAATCCAGACCTGCGGCCCTGCCCTACAGTCACCTCAGAGAGCTGCCACTCAATCAGAATGTAATCCAGACCTGCGGCCCTGCCCTACAGTCACCTCAGAAAGCTGCCACTCAATTAGAATGTAATCCAGACCTGCAGCTCTGCCCTACAGTCACCTCAGAGAGCTGCCACTCAATCAGAATGTAATCCAGACCTGCGGCCCTGCCCTACAGTCACCTCAGAGAGCTGCCACTCAATCAGAATGTAATCCAGACCTGCAGCTCTGCCCTACAGTCACCTCAGAGAGCTGCCACTCAATCAGAATGTAATCCAGACCTGCGGCCCTGCCCTACAGTCACCTCAGAAAGCTGCCACTCAATTAGAATGTAATCCAGACCTGCGGCCCTGCCCTACAGTCACCTCAGAAAGCTGCCACTCAATTAGAATGTAATCCAGACCTGCAGCTCTGCCCTACAGTCACCTCAGAAAGCTGCCACTCAATCAGAATGTAATCCAGACCTGCAGCTCTGCCCTACAGTCACCTCAGAGAGCTGCCACTCAATCAGAATGTAATCCAGACCTGCGGCCCTGCCCTACAGTCACCTCAGAGAGCTGCCACTCAATCAGAATGTAATCCAGACCTGCAGCTCTGCCCTACAGTCACCTCAGAGAGCTGCCACTCAATCAGAATGTAATCCAGACCTGCGGCCCTGCCCTACAGTCACCTCAGAAAGCTGCCACTCAATTAGAATGTAATCCAGACCTGCAGCTCTGCCTTACAGTCACCTCAGAGAGCTGCCACTCAATTAGAATGTAATCCAGACCTACAGCTCTTCCCTACAGTCATCTCACAGAGCTGCCACTCAATTAGAATATAATCCGGACCTGCAGCTCTGCCCTACAGTCACCTCAGAGAGCTGCCACTCAATTAGAATGTAATCCAGACCTGCAGCTCTGCCCTACAGTCACCTCAGAGAGCTGCCACTCAATTAGAATGTAATCCAGACCTGCAGCTCTGCCCTACAGTCACCTCAGAGAGCTGCCACTCAATTAGAATGTAATCCAGACCTGCAGCTCTGCCCTACAGTCACCTCAGAGAGCTGCCACTCAATTAGAATGTAATCCAGACCTGCAGCTCTGCCCTACAGTCACCTCAGAGAGCTGCCACTCAATTAGAATGTAATCCAGACCTGCAGCTCTGCCCTACAGTCATCTCAGAGAGCTGCCACTCAATTAGAATATAATCCAGACCTGCAGCTCTGCCCTACAGTCACCTCAGAGAGCTGCCACTCAATTAGAATGTAATCCAGACCTGCAGCTCTTTCCTACAGTCATCTCAGAGAGCTGCCACTCAATTAGAATGTAATCCAGACCTGCAGCTCTTCCCTACAGTCATCTCAGAGAGCTGCCACTCATTTCGAATGTAATCCAGACCTGCAGCTCTGCCCTACAGTCACCTCAGAGAGCTGCCACTCAATTAGAATGTAATCCAGACCTGCAGCTCAGCCCTAGTCACCTCAGAGAGCTGCCACTCAATTAGAATGTAATCCAGACCTGCAGCTCTTCCCTACAGTCATCTCAGAGAGCTGCCACTCAATTAGAATGTAATCCAGACATGCAGCTCTGCCCTACAGTCATCTCAGAGAGCTGCCACTCAATTAGAATGTAATCCAGACCTGCAGCTCTTCCCTAGTCATCTCAGAGAGCTGCCACTCAATTAGAATGTAATCCAGACCTGCAGCTCTGCCCTACAGTCATCTCAGAGAGCTGCCACTCAATTAGAATGTAATCCAGACCTGCAGCTCTTCCCTACAGTCATCTCAGTCCAGAGAGCTGCCACTCAATTAGAATGTAATCCAGACCTGCAGCTCTTCCCTACAGTCATCTCAGAGAGCTGCCACTCAATTAGAATGTAATCCAGACCTGCAGCTCTGCCCTACAGTCATCTCAGAGAGCTGCCACTCAATTAGAATGTAATCCAGACCTGCAGCTCTGCCCTACAGTCATCTCAGAGAGCTGCCACTCAATTAGAATGTAATCCAGACCTGCAGCTCTTCCCTACAGTCATCTCAGAGAGCTGCCACTCAATTAGAATGTAATCCAGACCTGCAGCTCTGCCCTACAGTCATCTCAGAGAGCTGCCACTCAATTAGAATGTAATCCAGACCTGCAGCTCTGCCCTACAGTCATCTCAGAGAGCTGCCACTCAATTAGAATGTAATCCAGACCTGCAGCTCTTCCCTACAGTCATCTCAGAGAGCTGCCACTCAATTAGAATGTAATCCAGACCTGCAGCTCTTCCCTACAGTCATCTCAGAGAGCTGCCACTCAATTAGAATGTAATCCAGACCTGCAGCTCTGCCCTACAGTCATCTCAGAGAGCTGCCACTCAGAATTTGCTTCAAAAATGACATTACTGGCAATAATATCCAAAGCATAGGATAAATGCACCATTTCATTTGAATCTTCAAAAAATTCTACACAACCGATTCAAGATCCTAGATGTTCATATAAAAATAAAAATAAATTTTGAGGTATTTCTTGGTGTTGTGACGAATTTCAAAACTAGAAAAGATCTTACTCCAGACTTTTGGCTAGGATTAGAATGTTTCACCTCCTGCTAAAGCAGAACTTGCTGGTGCTGTGCAGCATGCCAGCCCCTGACACCCAACCCTTGAGTGTTGCTAATACATGTGTCCACAATAATCTTCTTGTGAGAAGAAACACATTTTGTGATCTATCTTAAAGAGCACATAAAACACTGACTAATACCAGTAAAAATTTAAAAACTGCAAGAGCACGAGAAAACACCTCTTTTTAACAAAATAAAACTAATTCAAAACACCTGCACCAACTTTTCTAACACAAGATTTGACCACACGCCTTCAAATATTGGATACCTTGCATGCGACATGAACTTGATAAGAAATTAGTGCAGTGTGAGAAGCCTACCAAAACTTCACCAGCTGAAGCTAGATCAAATCAAAATAACTGAAGACATCCCTGTACGCCAGAGCTACACAGCCCGCAATTCGCCCATCAAAACACGCATCATAACTAATTCCTCAGCACACACCAGCAAATGTGGGCACCTGAGTTGAGTTACTGTGAGCCATCAAAAAACTACAGAAACTCAACTTGGCCCACACAAATGAAAAGTGACAGAATTGTGGCATGAGTGCACAGGATGTTCTCTGTCCATAAACTTAACTTAACCCTTCGAATATTAGGCACCAACCAAGTGAATGAAGTTGGTTGAACATTTGCATAGATATTCACAGTGAATCATTTCTTCTGAGATGTATCATTTCACGTCTCTAAATTTCCTCTTACTACATGCCATAAATGCAATGATTTAGAAGAAGGAGTTTTTAGCATTTCCCCAAGAGGTGAGCTCAACAAACACTTGGTCACTGAAAATGAGACACGCACCTCTTTGGGCACACAAGTTTACTGGTCAACGAGTAAAATTGCCCACAAGCAGACCACAACCACATGAGAGCACCCACCTTTCTTGTCGAAGAATCCAATGAAGGCAAGGTTGAGAAAGCTGCCGGGGTGGTTGGACTGCAACTCATTTTTGGCCCGCTGTGGGCACCACCAAATTGGAGTTAACAACATAAATTGGCCATGAACCAGTCATGACATACTATGACACAATATCAAACAGCAAATGGTAAAATGCCCTCACGAAGATTACACATTAGAGTATATGTTAGTTTGAGCCTCCCTAACCTCTAAAGAAACGTTTTGAAAAGATGAAGGAGGAAGGTGCCATTTAGAATGTAGATAAGGGAACACAGAATCTATGCAGAAGGGGCATAGAAACAGAAGTTGAGAAAGAAGTTCATGAAACAAGATGAAAGTTGAAAAAGATAGTAGTAGGTGCCAAAAAACAGGACAGCAGAAGGTGTGCTTAGAAGTAAATCCTGTGTGCTATTATCATTGTTTCTACACTTCCAAAGAACTTGGTATAGAATGAAATGCCAGCAAATTACAAGCACACATTCACTTGCAAAATTCTGATTTGAACTTGTAAGCACCAATTGTGCCTCAAGAGATGGAAAGTGAGCATTCTCACCTTTTGTACCAAGGAGTCCACCTTGAAAGTAGCCCTATTCTTGTGGTTGCGGCTCATGCGGTTCTTCATGTAGTACAGACTGCGGCGCAGGAACACTGGCTGCAAACATTAAGGGATCAATTCAAGCTCAGAAATGTAATTTGTGTCAAATGGTGAGGGAACATTTCAGCAAAACTAAGCTACAACATAGCTTCATAACATCAACTTTAGAGCTGATGTATTTGAATACACACCATTTTAGAATAGCATCAACAGTTGGAAATAAATCCTAATCAAATATTTTGTACAAGCCAGAGAATTACTTCCCAGGTAGCACAGATTCTCACCACATTTTACTAAGTCCATCATTAATCAATGATCTCAAGATACCTTATAGCATGACCAACTCAAAAAATACTACTGGGAAGCAATCATAAATTAATACATTGTCACAAAGAGAAAAATGGCATAGTGATAGACAACACTCAGTAAAATGTGGACTGTAGACCAAATCTGTGCCACGCATGAGAAATTCTCTTTCTTATACAAAATAAATGATCATGATATCATTCCAACTGTTGATGCTATCATTCCATTTTTCAATTGACATTTTCAAATACAGAGGAATAATGGGCTAGACAATAAACCTAACCCACTAAATGAGGCTCAGTGAGATACACAACTGAGAGTTCAGTAAGGTTATTTTTAATGACTTGACTCATCAGGGTGATGCAATGACTTAGGTGTATCAAGAAGAGTGAGAGCATAATCTCAGCATACTTACAGAAAACAATTTGGTTAAGTGAATATCTAAGAAGAGTAAAGCTTAATACAAAAATGCATATGAAGATATACATACATACATATACCGGGCTTATCCTCCCCATGGGAGGGTAGCCAACAGCAGGCCACAATCACCACACTTAGTCACTAGGAGGCAAGAGAGGCAGCACTGGCCGCACCTGAACTGCCAGGATCAGCAGCAGCCCAGCACAACCACCTTCCACAGTCAGGCCCGACAGCAACAGCTGGTTTACCCCGACCGCTTCATTGAGTGCAGCCCCTCCCCCGCACATGACAGGTCAACCCCATCACACGCGGGCAGCTTCCAGTAACGCGTCAAAAATAAAATTACCTCCTTATACACTGCCCCCACTCACTTCTGTCCGCAGCCATCCCTCTCGCCACGTCCACAGTCAGACCCCTCTCATACAAAGCACGTCGCACCCCATCCATCCAACTCATCCGTGGTCTACCTCGCGCTCGAAGACCACTCACTTCCGACATATACATCTTTTTCACCAGCCGCTCAACATTCATTCTTTCTACATGCCCAAACCATCCAAGCACTCTTTCATCCACTCGCCTGCTCAACTTTTTGATAACACCCGTCTGCTCCCTAACCAACTCATTCCTGATCCTATCTCTTCTAGTTACTCCATACATGCTCCTCAAACACTTCATCTCAGACACATCCAACTTCCTCCTCTCAGCTGCTCTCAACCCCCAGGACTCTGCTCCATACAACAAAACTGGCACAATCAAACTTTCATACAGTCCCCTCTTAGCATTCATACTCAAACTCCTGCATTCAAAAACTTTCCTCATTGCACCCAATGTCTTACAACCTTCACTCACTCGATGCTTCACTTCTACTTCCATACTATCCTTAACAGTCACATCCGACCCGAGGTACCTAAAATGCTCTACCTCCTCTAAAACTTCCCCATTCAACCTCACATCCAAAGTTCCAAACACTCCACCTCTTGAACATCTCATCACCTTACTTTTATTCACATTTACCCTCAATTTACACCTTTTGCACACTCTACCAAACTCTGTAACCAGTCTCCTCAGTTTTTCCTCTGAATCAGCCACAAGTGCTGCATCATCTGCAAACAACAGCTGACACACTTCCCAATACATACCATTTCGTCCCACCAACTGCGCACCTTTTCCCAACACTCTGGCATTCACTTCTCTCACCACACCATCCATAAACAAATCAAACAACCACGGCAACATCACACATCCCTGTCTCACACCTGTCACAACTGGGAACCATTCACTCACCTCATTCCCTACTCTCACACATGCTCTGCTATCAATGTAGAAACTCTTGATCGCATTCAACAGTCTCCCACCCACTCCATACAAACTTACCACTTGCCATAAAGCCTCGCGATCCACTCTGTCATACGCCTTCTCTAGATCCATAAATGCCCAATATACGTCCTTTCCCTTTAATAAGTATTTTTCATTCACCTGCCTCACAGCAAACATTTGATCCACACAACCTCTACCACACCTAAAACCACACTGTTCTTCAGCAAGCACACGATCCGTCAACACTCTCACTCTTCTAATTAACAATCTTCCATACAGCTTCCCAACAACACTCAGTAGACTTATACCCCTAGAATTACTGCACTCATACCTGTCACCTTTCCCCTTGTACAACGGAACTACGCACGCGCTACTCCAATCAACCGGCACTTTACTAGCCTCGAAACACACATTTAAAAAACGCACCAACCATTCTATAACATTTCCTCCTTTCTTTAGACATTCAACCGTGCAGCCATCCAAACCTGGAGCTTTCCCATTTTTCATTTCATCCAACGCACATCTCACCTCTGCACTTCTTATTCGACTTCTATTCACTTCACCAAACACAGGCATTCTAACATCACTTACATCTAACATATGAAGATATGGTAAGCAGATAACTGCACACACACACATTCCAAGGAGTTATGGGGCAGGTACTAGAAGTACTCACACGAGTTACAGAGCACCGCCTCGGATGCAGGAGTTAACTCTTCATTTTGTGTTTACAAGACATCCCAGCCTAACTTCCTGTGAAGCCTCTATGACTTTAGTGTCCCAGTGCAGAGGCAATTTTAGGAGGCTAAAGTCATTGATGCTCTGGTAAAAGTTGGACTAGGAAACAACCAAAGTCAACAACACAGACTGAGGTATTACACAAATTAATAAAAGCTAATTAATACTAATAAGAGTATGACCATCACAGATATCAATGCAGTCCATCCCAAAAAAATTTTTTCAACAAAAAAGATTAAAACTCATCTTGGAGAGCTTTCAGTAATGAACAAAGTAACTTTTCTGAAAACTATTCAAGATATGTCTCAAGTGAGAGTCACGTTTGATTCTTACAAAGTATTCATGAAAAGACGGTTATTTGAAAAACAATAGTTTACATGCACAGAGTAGCAAACATGCCAGATCTTTCAAAGCCAGATAGAGTACAAATTTCTCTCACATTAGCAATTTTCATACAAAATGGTGACTCCAAAAGCTCCACCCCAGCTTTTCCATGGTTGCAGGAGCCCCACAAAGCCTTCAACACCAGACAGGAAGCCCTCACTTGTAGTCTCACACATCACAAACGAGAACAGGAGGTCCTCGCCTTACCTACGAGTTCCATGATTATGGATGTTCATAAACCAGTTTGGTATGGAAGTCGAAACTTGGGCCTATCCATCACAGAAACATGCCCTTAGATACAAAATTATACTAACTAATGACAAGAACACGTTCATAACCCGTTTGTGCACATTACCACGTAATCAGCCGTGCAAGAAAAACTAGTACTTCACGCAGTTTGTAGCTATGAATGGATTAACCAAAAGTGGAACATGAACTAATACGGTTTATGGGCGCTTGTTTGTCACGCCCAGTTGCCGAAAGTCAATATGCCGTAAGCTGGGGACTCCCTGTACCAAAATTATTCAAATTTATTTTTCAAAACTTGTGATATTCAAAAACTAATCTAGATGCTATTTTTATACAAATGTGCTCCATATTGGCAAATTTCAATTGACATTTGAGCCATTTCCTACTTAAAAAGTTACAAGTCAGCATAACCAATGGTGAGCAGTAGACCCTCTATAGATGATTAAGGTACTCATTTGAGTGCACAACATGATACCATCACAAGCCCCCCACACTAACAGCAGCATCAATTTACTGAGCTAGGGCCATACTTACACTCAAGATGTGGCGAGTTCTCAGGTACCGGTAGATTTGGGTGGGCTCTGAAAAAGAAATGCAATCATAACAATGCTGCTCTGCCTCAAACATCCCTCATAACAATGCTGCTCTGCCTCAAACATCCCTCATAACAATGCTGCTCTGCCTCAAACATTTCTCATAACAATGCTGCTCTGCCTCAAACATCTCTCATAACAATGCTGCTCTGCCTCAAACATCCCTCATAACAATGCTGCTCTGCCTCAAACATCCCTCATAACAATGCTGCTCTGCCTCAAACATCCCTCATAACAATGCTGCTCTGCCTCAAACATCCCTCATAACAATGCTGCTCTGCCTCAAACATCCCTCATAACAATGCTGCTCTGCCTCAAACATCCCTCATAACAATGCTGCTCTGCCTCAAACATCCCTCATAACAATGCTGCTCTGCCTCAAACATCCCTCATAACAATGCTGCTCTGCCTCAAACATCCCTCATAACAATGCTGCTCTGCCTCAAACATCTCTCATAACAATGCTGCTCTGCCTCAAACATCTCTCATAACAATGCTGCTCTGCCTCAAACATCCCTGTTCCTCCACAATTCCATAATGATTCATGATGAGGTTACCTTTACATTTCATACATTTGTCAATAAAAACTGTCACAAATCAAGAATTAATAAGATATTGGCTATTTAGAAGAGGAAATTAAGCACTACATTTATGACAAAACAAGTATATTTTTACTACAAAACTGAATCTAATGCACATCTCAATGTGCGTTCTGACATAGGTGCTAGGTTGGATTACTTCAGATTTGCACTGAGTTAGCTCGATTAGGGTTTGCAATTTTTGTAGCACTAAAAAAATTTTTTGTGCAAAATGGAAGTGAGGTATAGAAAAAATTAATTTATAACAAATTCAATGTAATCCATTTGCTAAATTAATGCATATCAACATGAGGTACGGTAAGTCTTGAATGGCTGGGCAACTTGCACATGTTTCAAGACAATCAGTAAGATTGAACGTTTACACAGCACAGAATCAAAACAATGAATTCAGTGTTGCCATACAATGTTCCTCAAACTAAATTATCAAATGCCTGCTTTAACTTTCCAGTTGATCCTATTCAGTTATTTTTTGATGATGGTTTAACCAGTTGAAATTTAATTTGTTTGGTCATGTTTCATTGATCGGTTTCATTTACTTGGTCACGTTTTAGTGACCTGTTTCACATGTTCATTCGCATTTCAGTTCATTGGTCAACTATAGGAAACGGCAGTTGCAGATAAGGCCTAGGAAAATGTACGAGAAAACTATAAATTTAGGGAATACAACTTATGCTCAGTATTATGTTACAATACAAATTTTGATAATAATCAACAGTTCACATAAGTTAAAATAAGACTTTTAAGAGCTAAGGGTGAGGAAAGTAACCATTAAGTACAATAGCATCTTTATTAACAAATGTTTCTCACAAATAGTACCACCAAAAATAGGAGCCAATTGTACTGGACAAAGAAATGAATTATTTGAATTATTAGTAAATATTGATAAGAAAAAGACTCTCAAGCTAAATTAATGACTTTAAACAAACTGCAGGGGTACCTCAGGTAACAAATTCCTTCCTAAACAAATTTCAGGTCAATATTGAGTTTAGGTGATCCACCAAAATTAAGCATTCCATTTCGAACCATCAGTGAAGGAGCCCATTTAAAAATGTTTTACATGAATGACATTATGGGCACTGATGCGGTTTTTTTGAATTATTGAACTTAGAAGTTTGCTTTTGCGCGCCAGCAAAGCGAGCGCGCCAAGCAGAATTTAATTAATAACGGAAGCTAACTCCCTATTACAAACGTAAAGAGGTTGGGTCGTGAGGGTTAGCCACAGTTCTTATAGCGAAAATTATAAATAAAGCTTCTAACCCACCCATTAGGGTGACGACCGCAATCTTGTTTACATCAAATCCAAGATGGCGGCGCCCATAATGGTCGTTTGCCTGACATAAAGTAAATATTGACCAAGTTTTCTTCTATGCACTTTCCGTCTCAAATGAGTATTATACGATTTATAGCGGTAAGTTTAGTTTCGTCGTTGATGACAAATGCGCTCGACTAAACAGCTACTCATCAATTTTTGAATTTTTGTTGCTTGACTCATGGTAATAACATTGAAATAAACAACTTTTCTTCTTTACACTTTTTTTGTCATAGGAGTATTTAACGAGGTATGGCGGTAGGTTTGGTTTCGTCTTTGATGACGATCGCGCTGGAAGCGAGTGCGCATTTCAGTGTTGCTGTTCGACGTGCTCCTTGAATTACTTGCTGCTTCAAACACTGGAGTTGGGGTAAGTCATTTACCGCTACAACTAATAAAATACTCATTTGAGACGGAAAGTGCATAGAAGAAAACTTGTTAATTTCGATCTAATTAACTATGCTTAGGCATCGAAATTTACAAAATCGATAACTGACATATCCTTCAGATTTACCACATCAACTAACTTGTCAAGTTTGATGAGTTATAATGAAAACAAAAATTCAGGCAATGAACTTAATTGAAAAATTAATGAATTAACAGGTCTCTAACATTTTATTTACAGATCACAATCTTTCTTTTCCAATCCTGGTCATTGACTAACCTAAATCAACTTACTTTCAAATGCCTGTAGAAATAGCTCATGATCAGCTTGCATATCTTGAAAGGACTTTTCTGAGCAAAGATTGTCCTTCTTCTTCTGGGGCATTTTCCCAACCATGATATTCAGATGATTCGTGCTAAAAAATACTCATCAATATATTGAAATGTTAAAGAAGTGAATGTCGAAGTAAAATTTAGACAGTCGATATACTTTCATTGAACCTTTAATTCCCATCCAAACGAGTGGAGAATACTGTGTTTATAAACATTCAAACCAGGCATATCAATATTAGAATGCTCTGCCTTTCCTCACCGATAACCAGTCTTGATGCACACACTTTGAAAATTTCTTACTATTTTAGAACAATAATTAAGAAATAATGAGTCGGATCAATCCAAAATTTTCAAATTCTTTGCTTCATCTGCGATTTTACAGTTTTACTTCCGCCACCCGGACAAGGCTAGGGGCGGGCGCACGCACACACAAACGCACATGCGATATCTGCGTGGGATTTTTTGAGGTAATTATTGAACTTTTCGGCAGTTTGTGAGAAACCACCCATAATCTGATATTCAAAATGACCATATCTCTGATACATAATGTGTATTCGCTTCAAAACTTTCCATTAGGTCCGAATTCAATTCAAGGTAAAATAATTACCGAATACAAAATTGTAAATAATTGAATGTGCTGAGAAAATACAAAATGAGTTTGATATATGTTTCTAAAAAACGTACGATAATGAGGCGGGAAAATTTAATGCAAATTCAGTCTGTTTGCCTAACGCTAACAAAGCCCAAATGCATTGCACTTACATAGGTTACAATTTGAAACAACGCCAATTAGTTCTATGAACTTCTCCCTAATGGGGAACTAATTGAATTTGATTTTTAAAGGTTGAATATCGAGGAATTTATCGATTTCACAAGAGGATGTTCTTTTATAAAGGCGGGTCACCAGTGCTCCGGGTAGAGCACATTTAATTGCAAAATGAATGATTTACGGCCTCTGACTCAGAAGGAGTTAGGCGGTATTCGGGTAGCTCTACTGGCACCTAATTTTCAATTGCACGAATCACCTCTGCAGGACATTGAAAGGACTTTTAATCTCTCGCCTGGTTTTAGTTTATTCGAATAGTCTCTGAGAGTCATGCTGCGGCCGCTGGGAGGTAGATCCACTTCTTATGGAATAATATCCGGGTCCCGTCGGGTGACGTCTCCAGCAGGTGCCGTGGCTCGAGGGAATCCGGGGTGGATCCCGGCGAGAGTGGATTTGTTAGTGTAATATTCCGCAGGTGCGGTGACAGTTGGTATTATGAGGATATCTCGAGGGAGGCAGTAATTTCTGCCAGTGCCTTGTGGCTTACTTGGTTGATTGATAGCCGTTCAGGCTGAATAAGTTTTACGAACGTCTCAAGTGATTCTGAGATCGTTCCGAATGAACCTACTAGTACGTTTTCAAGTGGTTCTGAGAAACGTTACTATAGGGTTTTGTGGTGATGTTTGTGTTTCGGCTTCGCAGGTTCTTCTGTACGGGAAGAGAGCTTGGGTTACTTGTTCAAGCATGGTAACACAAGGAGAGACAGTCGCTACGCAAGCCAGGCTGCGAGCTTTACTGCTGAATTTACAGGGTTGCCTCAAATAGAGGATTATATGCGGGTGCCTCGGCCCAATTCTGGCACCTGAACAAGGGCGAGGCAGTCGCAACAATAAGTACTCGTATGGACAATCATAAATCTCCCTACATGCCATTACTCCAACAAACGAGTCTTCTCCGGGTACTACTAGCCGTGACGTATCTTTTCCTAAATCGTCTCCGAAATGGAGTGCAACATTAGTTCACAAGATCAAGAGTATTATAAATCAAGGCTGTGGTCGCCGATTAATCTAGGGTGTGGTGCCCATTTACAATGAGTACCTTAAGATCGGTATTGGACAATTAGAACGGTTCACACTAAGCAACAGCTAAGGGCTCGCTGTACTGATCATACCTAAGGCTAAAAGTTGTCCAAAGATCCATTAACTTAAGCTAGGAATCGTGCCAGGAAGGCATGTACAGCCTAATTATTATTATTATCTATTATTAAATGCGGACTCCCTAGTCTCTCTGGCTTGAACGTGAAGGATGTCCTACGAGAGGAGAAAGAAAGAAAGAAGAAAGAAAGAAAAAACTTTATTTCCAATAGAGATTGTACAATATTACAATCATTGGTTTTTAAATATCTTAAAATTAATACACTTAGATGATACACACACACGAGTATTGAAAAACTCGTGTCACTAGTCGAAAATAAATGATTGAGGGCAATGTACTCCTAATATTGCTTAATCTACATTTGACAATACATGTAATGATAATTATAAGAGATAACGCAAATTCATGGACGATGCATTTTCATTGTGGGGTGCAAAAGCTTTTGACAGTTTACATGTACATGACATAAAACTTCGCAATTATTGATGCCAGGAAATAATATATGAATCGCTTGTTTCGGCAAATGTTCAAAAGTGTCATTTTAAGGAAGCATGAAAAAAAATATAAATACAAATCCATATACATATATATACGTACATATATATATACATACATAGACACACACATACAGATATATATATATATGTTTGGATCTGACCGAGGGGTATAGCCAGTCCTCACGAAACCTCGACAAGCATCTGGGAAAAATTATGAGAGGGATAATAAGGCTCTTTGGACTCAGCTTTTTTTTTGTATGGTTTTATTGGAAGAAGCCGGGAAGGTCGCCGAGACTTGATCCTGCGGATCGACGAGACTTGATCCTGCAGATCTTGACTGAAGATACTTCGCAGTCCGGAGGCAGTCGCTCCGGCCGGTGGATGAGATTTTTAAGTGTATTGTGTTCAGAATAATATATTTACTGAGGGCAATTTGTAAACAAGCACAACAATCGGTGCGTAGCTATTTGTGTGGGCAAAGCCTGCTTAATTTTGGAGCAGGTGAGTTTGATCAAGGTGCCGAGCCTGATGGCGATGATGACTCTTGGTTTGAATAGTAATTATGATCCAGGCACGCTGAATTCGGCAATCGAGGGGATAATTCAATTGTGCCCGTAATTTTTGGCAGTTGAGAATTAAGGCCCGTAATTAGGGAATATATAAGGCTGAAGGTTTTTGAGCATAGCCAAATCTAATCCAAGTAGAGAAATCCCAAAAGCGGCCCAGGGAGAATGTTGTAAGTGGTGTGTGTGATGACGTGGAGGTCCTGCAAGGAGTCCAAAAAGCTGGATAAACAGTCCAAGGAGACATCAAGGAAACACCACTGACAGTCCACATCATAAAATAATAATAAAACTCCCACACGGCAGAATCCGAGAATTCCTACAGATTTGACTCTAGTTAATTTCATTTGTTCTCTTCCTCGTCAAGCTCGAAAGTGGAGAGATAGGACAGAAGCCATTAAGAAAACTCTTATACAGCTGCTCCTGCTTTAAATACAAGGCATAAAGTTCAAGAATTTTTAGTAATACTATTGGTGATTATCTAAAGCATAATCGGGGATCAAATCCCTGGAACCATTTCAAAACACATGACTTAACAGGACATGGTTCAAGAAGCAGAAGAAAAGAATTACAGCAATTAAGAATTTCCTATAAAGAGAATTAATGCTTCTTTAAGTACTCTAGAACATCTCTATAACTTGTGTGGTGATAAATTGGCCGCCGCAAATCCCGAGAATTTGGCTGGCAACTGGCTGACTGGCTGGCGCAGCCTTTCCTGGCTGCCGCCACTGACTGGCGGCGGGCGAGTGACGTCAGTGTTCGAATGGATCTTGTCGAGTGCAGTCGCGCGTGTGGTTTCGCTCTTCGGTTTTTGCGTCGGTTGTGCCGGCGTGTTCTCTTTCGTTACGTCTGTGAGCAAGGCGGGTGCCTTGCTTTCGGAATTCCTCTGGTTCTACGAGGAAGGTCATCTAGCTGTGGCAGCTACTTGACGGGTCTGCTGGCGGTGAAGGCATCGAGCAGATTTTGACGGTAAGCCAACAAGCTATCTAGGCTTTTTGGCGGTGGTAGCCTTCTTGTGGGCATCAAGATGGCGGCGGCTGGAACGGCTGCGTCGGCTGAGGTGGCTGACACAGCTGGAAAGGCTGCGGCAGCCGGAGCTGGCGATGCGGCATCGCCAGCGCCGCCGGCGGGGAGCATGTCGGGTGGTGTGCTTGTGGATGCTAGCCTGCTGGCGAACATCCTGACTCAGGGTGTTCCTGACGGGCCGATCCTCGACCGTCTGTCTAGGCAGTTGCCTAAGCTGACGGGCGATGGGTCGGTCGACGCGCTTGAGTGGCTGGAGAGCTTGGAGAGGCTCTGCCAGCTGGAGCGGGTGGCTCCGACCGACATCATCGGGTTCATGCTCGACGGCAACGCCGCTCGAGTGTTTCGCTCGATGACTGTCGGTGATGCGGGTCAGTGGCAGGCAGTTAGGGCTGTGTTGGCCTCGCAATTTGCTTTGCCTATGCAGGAAGCATATAGGCGGTTCACCGACCGTCGGCTTGGGGCCGGGGAGTCGGTGGACGTGTACCTGGATGACCTGGCGCGTCTGGGTGGGAGGGTGGGGTCGACCAAGAAGGATTTGATTTTTAGGGTCAAATTCTATGAGGGTCTCCCCACTACTCTGTATACGTGGGCAGTTTCGCGGGGGGACGCGTATACTGCGCCGTTCGACGATGTAGTGTCGAGAGTGCGGGAGAGGATGGCCGCACAGAGGGCTGCTGCCGGGCGTGGCCAGGAGGTCAGGCGCGGAGCAGACCTTGCTGCTGCGGGGAAGCAGGGCAGTGGTGGCAAGGGTGCTTGTTACCGCTGCGGCGGTGCACACCGCGTGCGGGTTTGCCCGCAGAAGCCAGGCGCGGCGGCGCCTGCTGGCGGGGGGGCCAGGAAGGCTCCCGCCGCCAAACGGAAGTTTGCGTGCTTTGCATGTGGGGAGGTCGGGCATTTTGCCGGTGACTGCCCGGCAGTAGGTAGGCCTGCGGTTGGTGGGTCGGGTTTCGCTGCGGAGGACGCCAGTCGGGGCGACGCGTCCTCCTCAATGGAATCCGCGTAAGCCAAGCTTACCGGAGGTCTCCTCCCCCCGAGGGAGGTGACGGCGCCCCCTCGGAGAGAGGGACCTTGAGCGGCACGGGTGTGTCGCTGGGTCGGGGCGATCTAGAATCGCTCGGAGCGACTGGCGTTACGACGGGGCGTCGGTTGCCAGTCGTTCGTGCCATCTTGAATGGGCATTGTTCTTGGTGTCTGGTAGACTCCGGGAGCGAGCGGACGGTGGTTTGTCCGCGGGTGGTGGTGGGCCAATGCCCCCGGCCGGGGCGGCCGTTGCTAACGGCGGACGGCAGGACTTCCCATGTGGGGAAGCACTGTCGGGTGGTAGTCGGGTTGCAGGGGCATTGTTTCGGTGTCACTGCGCTCGTCATGCCGGAGTTGGGGAACCTTGGCGTGGACTGTCTTCTCGGGAGTGATGTTATCGATCACATGGGGGGCGTCACCGTCAGAAGAGGTCCTGACTCGAAGTATGCGGTTGACTGGGGGAGATCCCGGTCAACTGGATGCTGTGGGAGATCCAGCAATGGACTCGCCCGTGCCAAGCTGGGAGCCGGCCTGGTGGCAGGGGCGGGGCCGGTGGGGTCGAAAGGCGCGCCAGCGCCGATCGAGATCGTCGACCCTGACTTTGTTGCTAGGTTCGCTGACGGTCGGTGGACCGTCAGTTGGCGGTGGTCCGAGAAGCCGCCCGAGGGGCTGCAGACTCGGGTCGCGGAGTACGGATGTACTCAGGCGCCTCACGTGCGGGAGCGCTATGAGGCGGAGATTCAGAGTTGGATCTCAAAGGGTTGGTTGAGGCGATGGCATGGCCCCATCCCGGGCGTCATTCCGTTGCTGGCCGTCGTGCAACCAACGAAGGACAAAGTCCGTCCAGTCATGGATTATCGTGAGTTGAACGGCTTTGTCGAATGTCATACTGGCGATGACATGGTCGCTGTGTGTGGCGACAAGATTCGGAAGTGGCGGCAGCTGCGGGGCGAGCTTAAGGTCGTCGACCTTAAGTCCGCGTACCTGCAGATCCACGTTTCCGAGGATCTGTGGCGGTACCAGATCGTGAAGTTTAAGGGTGTGCCTTACGCTTTGACGCGATTAGGCTTTGGCCTCTCGTGTGCGCCTCGAATCATGACGGTGATTCTCGGCAAGGTTCTGTCGCTGACCGATCGCGTCCGTCGAGGGACGGACCACTATATCGATGATGTAGTGGTGTGTGAGTCCATTCTCAGCGCGCAGGAGCTCCGGGAGCATTTGGCACGGTACGGACTTGTGTCAAAGGAGCCTGAGTGCCTTGATGGAGGTCGGCTGTTGGGCATTTCTTTGCGGAAAGATGCCAACGGACATCTTCGAATGTCGCGGGGGACTGCTCTCTCCGAGTTTGGCTCGGTGAATGCCGGCCTGACGAAGAGAGGGCTGTTCTCCTTGTGCGGTCGGTTAGTTGGCCATTACCCCGTGGCGGGGTGGCTGCGTCCTTGTTGCAGTTTTTTGAAACGGCTGGGGTGCAGTGGCTCTTGGGACGACCCGGTTGACGGTTCTGTCAGCTCGTTGGCTGCGGAGCTGTTGGCGCGGGCTCGTCGGGACGACCCTGTTGGGGGCGTGTGGGGTGTCGACTCGCATGGTACGGTTACCGTGTGGGCTGATGCCAGCTCCCTCGGAGTTGGTGTGGCCCTTGAGGTCGATGGCCGCATTGTGGAGGATGCGTCTTGGCTCCGAAAAGAGTCAGACCACCTTCATATCAATGTGGCCGAGTTGGAAGCGGTGGCGCGGGGTATCAATTTGGCGATTGCGTGGGGTTTTAAGACCTTCACGGTCGCCAGTGATTCCCGGACAGTCGTCACATGGATGGACAACACTGTCGATGGCCGCAATCGTGTTCGCACGAAGGGCGCGGCGGAGATGCTCGTGAAGCGACGTCTTGGGGTGATCCGTGAGACGATCGCTGAGCATGGTCTGGTCGTGTCTGTTCGCTTCGTCTCGACGATCGAGAACAAGGCCGACCAGCTGACCAGGGTACCTAAGAGGTGGCTTAGTTACCGCGATGGTGGGGAAGCCGGCGCAGAGGTGGCGGCCGTGCTTGCCACTGGAGAGAGTGTCGAGGATGCCATCTGGGCGGCTCATTTGCCGCATCATTTGGGCATTGATCGGACGCTCTACTTGGCGCGTCAGATCCGCAGTGATCTGTCGCGCGAACAGGTGAAGCGGGAGCTGGCTGGATGCGAGGCCTGCCAGCGGATCGACCCTGCGCTGCGGGGGGAAAATCTCGTGGAGCGGGGGGATCTGTCTGTGGAGGAGAGTTGGCGCCGGGTTGCAATTGATGTGACCCACTATGGCACTAAGCTCTACCTGTCATTGGTTGACTGTGGTCCCTCGCGGTTCGCCATCTGGCGACGGCTGCTGAATGAGTCAGCAGCGAGTATTGTCGCTCACTTGCGGGAAATCGTAATTGAGCGAGGGCCGTGTGACGAGTTGCTCCTGGACAATTCGACGGCGTTTCGATCAGCGACTGTGGCACAGTTCGCTGATGCGTGGGGGATTTCGCTGCGATTCCGTGCCGCCTACGCCCCGAGCGGCAACGGGATCGTGGAGAGAAATCATCGGACGATCAAGAGGATCGCCGCCAGGGGAGGTATCACTCCTGAGGAGGCTACATTTTGGTATAATGTGACGCCCCGGAAGGACACTGAGGCGGGCTCAGTCCCTTCGAGCGGTATTTTTCGGTATCGCTGGCGAGTGCCGTTTGACGTCAATCTTCGGGTGATTGATGGCGGCGCGAGCAACAGTTTTGCTGTCGGCGATGAGGTGTGGGTGAAGCCCCCGCTGCCGTCATGCACGAAGCAGTGGACGTCAGGTGAGGTCACCAGCGTCGTGTCAAAGTACGTGGTCTGCGTAGACGGCATGCCCAGGCATGTGCGTGACGTCAGGAGACGACGCATTGGGGGTGATCGGGGCCGTGTCCCCGAGAATCACCGGGGCGCCGAGGGCGCTGCGGCGCCCGACGAAGTTATCTTCGGCGGAGGTGGCGGCGGTGGCGCAGCTCCTCTTGCGTTGCCTGAGAGGGTGGTGGTGGACGCATTAAACGCGGCGCCAGTGGCGCCGGCGGCAGAGAATGAGTTTAGTCAAGACTCACTTGAGGAAGAGGGCGAGGAGCCTGCCGCTACTGATGGAGAGGCAGAGCAGCCCCAGGGGGAGCCGGCGCAATTAAGGCGGTCACACCGTGAACGACGGCGTCCCTCGTACCTAAACGAGTACGAGTGCTAAGCACTGGACACCGGGAGTTTCGTGAGAAACTGGAGGAGATGTGGTGATAAATTGGCCGCCGCAAATCCCGAGAATTTGGCTGGCAACTGGCTGACTGGCTGGCGCAGCCTTTCCTGGCTGCCGCCACTGACTGGAGGCGGGCGAGTGACGTCAGTGTTCGAATGGATCTTGTCGAGTGCAGTCGCGCGTGTGGTTTCGCTCTTCGGTTTTTGCGTCGGTTGTGCCGGCGTGTTCTCTTTCGTTACGTCTGTGAGCAAGGCGGGTGCCTTGCTTTCGGAATTCCTCTGGTTCTACGAGGAAGGTCATCTAGCTGTGGCAGCTACTTGACGGGTCTGCTGGCGGTGAAGGCATCGAGCAGATTTTGACGGTAAGCCAACAACTTGTACAAGAAATAACAGAGAAAAATTCTAAGGTTTCATTTGATATAAATCCTACTGAAAATCACGGGTAAATATCAGGTGCAATTAATAAATGGTAAGGAATAATACCCAATAATAAGAAAAGGAAGCACTAAACGTTTTTGCTTGCGTGGAAAGGAAATGTGCGCGAGATGAAACATGAAGATCAGTGCGGCGAATAACCCGGCGGCTCTACACGTCGGCATTCGCCAAAGCCGCCGGCATAATTTGTGCGCACTGGTGAAAGGCAAATGGTAGTGGGTATTTTTGTCACAAGAATGAGCAGAATGAAATTAAATTGTTATTAAAATGATTTAAATTGAAATAAGTGCGATTACGCAAGGTTCAAGGAGTATGAGCTATAAAAAAAAGACGACTCAAAACTTTAGCAAGTATAGACATGAATAATTTTCGTAATTTGTACACATACGAGATTATTAGGAGACGTCTATAATTATTATTTCGCGTTGAAACATTATTTAAGAGAAACTACTGCAAGTACGCCTTGTAAAAAAAAGAAGATACTATTATATCCATGCTTATAGTGCAGTTATGGTCACGGCGTAGTGACGGAAAACGGCAGTATCTGCTCCGCCATTGAAAACAACAAAGACACCTATCGACAAAGAACGCCGGCGATTTAGCCGCGTGCGTTCACGAGTCAGTTTTTATGAGTAATTCTCGATATGATACTGGCAACCACAATATAAGTTTTGCCGTAAAAAGAAACAATGACGTTAGCTGAATATCTAGTATGAAATTTAAACACGTGAATCTGGAAATGACACGCAATATTCACTTTATATCACCGAGTTAGCACTCTAGATAACACATGCTAGTCTAAGAATCTTAACACTATTTGAGAGTTTATGACACTGAGCAGTTCTTTAAGTTTAACACAATCACACGAAAAAAAACACATGGCACATTTAATTTTACCCGGTTTCTTTCTATTCTAAGCCTAAATTTCACTTGCACTTACAAGATGATGTTCGCACGCTAAAGCCACAAGCAAGAGTGAGCTAGTTCAAGTGACGCTCTTCGATGTTGCCGTATCGGGCTGCTTTAAACTCGAAATGTCGAATGATTATTTGATCTCTCATGTATTTACACAAAAACTTCAATGATTACGAATTAGAAGTAGAAAATAATTAATAATAAATTATAGTAAGATTTTTAACGCCAATGATTAATTTTATTTAAGTGCGAAAGGGAAAAATTCATAATTCTTACGCTTTGTAGCGATATGCTACATATATATATATATATATATATATATATGTACGCATAAGCATGAGGACCAAGAAGATTATAAGTTTTGTATTTCTAATTCAACAATTTTAACATACCGGTCGTTAGTTAATAAGCATTTTATTTAAATATAAATGGATGATCGTACAACAAATGTATAGTTTGTACATGAATGCTTTACAATAATAAAGAGATGACGAGTTAGGTAATGTTACAAGTTGAGAGTGAACAGAAAATGACCATTATCTCTAGTAAAATGCTAGTTGTCAGTTTAGTACACACATATGTGTAGCAATCGCTACACAAGCGTAAGAATTATAAATTTTCCCATTCGCACTTAAATACATTAATTATTAGCATTAAAAATCTTACTCTAATTTATTATTAATTATTTTCTACTTCTAATTCGTAATCCTTAAAGTTTTTGTGCAAAAAGCATAAAAATTAAAGTCACAATTGACATGTTCGTGTTTCAAGCCTCTGAATCTGGCAGCACTGTGCGTGGCGTCCTTTCGAATCACATTCTATCGTGCCTTACTAGTTCGTGCATACCGTGTTCGTGTAAGTGAAGAAAATTAGTGTTTAAATAAGAAGTAACCTGGTAACGTATACAAGTGTAAATTCCCTGTGTGCATGTCAATTAACTTAAGGATCTGATCATCGTCGTGAATTAAGGATGAACTTGAAAATATTGCTAAAGCTCTTAGACGGGCATGTGTATTTCGGATGCTCCCTCAGCGTGAAATAGCGGAAACATTTGCGTGTCATTTCCAAATTCACGTGTTGAGACTTCATACTAGATATTCAGCTATCGTCCTTCTTTTCTGCAAATTAAATATTGCGGTCGCCAGTATCATATCGAGAATTATTCATAGACTGACTCGTGAACGAACGCGGCTGAATTGCCGGCGTTCTTTGTGGATAGTGTGTCTTTGTTTTCCAAATGGCGGAGCATACACTGCCGTCTCCTGTCACTACTCCGTGACTATATAATTGCACTATAAGCATGTGTTATAATAGTATTTTTCTTTTTTTTTTACAAACATACTTGCAGTAGTTTTTCTTAGATATGTTTCAACGCGAAATAATAATTAAAGATGTCTCTTAATAATCTCGTATGTTTATAAATTACGAGGGTTATTCATGTATATGCTTGCTAAAGTTTTGAGTTTCATTTTTTATAGTTCATACGCCATGAACCTTGCGTTTAAGCGCACTTATTTCAATTTAAATCATTTCAATAAAAATTTAATTCCATTCTGTTCATTCTTGTGACAAAAACACCCACTACCATTTGCCTTTCGTGAGTGCGTACAAATTACGCCGGCGGCTTGGTGAATGCCGACGTGTAGAGCCGCCGGGTTAATCGCCGCACTGATTTTCATGTTTTCGTTTTGCGCATATTTCCCTTCTGTGCAAGCGAAACGTTTAGTGTTTCCTTTTTTATTGTGGAGATTATTCCTTGATTTTTTGGTATTGCAAATGATATTTATCAGTGATTTTCAGTAGGATTTATATCAATGAAACCTTAGAATTTTTCTCTGTTATTTCTTGTACAGTTATAGAGACGTTCTAGAGTACTTAAAGAAGCATTAATTCTCTTTCTATGAAATTCTTAATTGCTGTAATTCTTTTCTTTTGCTTCATGAACCCTGTCTTGTTAAGTCATGTGTTTTCCATGGTTCCAGGGATTTGATCCCCGATTTTGCTCTTAGATAATCACTAAAAGTATTACTAAAAATTCTTAAATTTTATGCCTTGTATTTAAAGCAAGAGCAGCTGTATAAGAGTTTTTTAATTGATTCTGTCCTATCTCTCTACTTTTGAGCTTGACGAGAAAGAGAACAAATGAAATTAACTAGAGTCAAATCTGTAGGATTTCTCGAATTCTGCTGTGTGGGAGTTTTATTAAGTACGATGCTGTGGGACTGTCAGTGGTGGAATTTTCCTTGATGTCTCCTTGGACTGTTCATCCAGCTTATTGGACTCTTTGCAGGACTTCAACGTCATCGCCACACACCACTCGCAACAGCCTCCCCTTGGGCCTTGCTTTGCCTCAACTTAACTGAATTGGCCTTAAAACTCCCCAGGCATTTCCTTAGTGGGATTCCCTTTTGTTGGACTAGTATTGGGTTTTACCTCAACCGGCATCAACTGAAACTGGCCCGACCTTAACTGGACGTGACTTAACCAGAATTTACCTGGCCTTGGGCCTCATTTTGGTCTCGCTTGTGTGGGCTTTAATGCTACTTAACTCACCTAAGAATTGCCTCAACTTGAGCCGCCCTGCCTGGCCTCAACTCAATCAAACTCGATCACTCACAACGTCACGGTTTCCTCAAAGTCTATATACTGGGCTCTTACATCATTTGCAACCCACACACACACGGTCGACTCCAGCACTTCTCCAGGAGCCTCCCAACTGCCCGGACTGCAAACCCTCTTCAGCCAAGTTCATCGGTGGTTCACGACTCGGCGGTCCTCTCCGGCTTCCTTCCAATATATACCCAAAAAGCTGAGTCCAGAGTGCCTTATTGTCCTTTCTCATGATACTCCCAAATGCTTATCGAGGTTTGTAAGGACTGGCTATACCCCACGGCCAGATCCTAACATATGTGCACACATACATGTAAATATATACACATATATGTACACATAAAAAAGAAAAAAAAAAGGTTTATTTCCAATAGAGATGGTACAAAAGTACCATCATTGGTTTTTAAAATATCTTAAAATTAATACACTTAGATGATACACACACACGAGTATTGAAAAACTCGTGTCACTAGTCAAAAGAAATGATTGAGGGCAATGAACTCCTAATCTAGCTTAATCTACATCTGATAATACATGTCATGAAAATTGTAAGAGATAACACAATTTCATGGACGATGCATTTTCATTGTGGGGTGAAAACACTTTTGACAGTTTACATGTACATGACATAAGACTTCGCAATTCTTGACGCCAGGAAATAATATATGAAATCGCTTGTTTCGGTCAATGTTCACAAGTTTCATTTTGAGGAAGCATAAAAAAAAGAAAAATATATATAAATATATACCCACATGCACACATATGTACATATACGTATGCATGTGTGTATATATCCATACACACACTCACACACATACACACACACACACACATATATACTCACGCATTTTACGGCCATGTGTGTGCCTAGGTTACGAAAAACACCGGTTTCGTTAACATGGACACACACGTGTGTACATATAAGCAAGAGGACCAAGAAGATTATAGGTTTTGTATTTCTGATTCAACAATTTTAACATAACGGTCATTAGTTAACAAGCATTTTATTTAAATATAAATGGATGATCGCAAAACAAATGCGAGAGGAAGGTACCATTTAGAAAAGAGTAGGGGGGAACGCGGAATCTATGCACAAAGTGCACAGAATCGGTAGTTAAGAAGGAGGTTCATAGCACAAGAAGGATTTAGAAAGCATTGATCAAGAGGATGCATATTAGAATAGTGTTAGGGCATCCTATGAGTTATAATGAACAACAACCACTGGAGGTAGCCGACATTGACATGCGATAAAAGGAACAGGTAGCTACAATTGAAGCAAACAATTGCCGGTTACTAAATTTAACCCCAAATCAGATAATTGGATGATTTCTGGACTAAAAATTCCAGGAGTTGGGAATTTAGAATATTCAGAGACTTCCCAGAGGTAAGCACAATCACCCTAATTTAGCTGAATCAGGTAACGACTAATTATTAGCATTATTATACACAAATTGACCTAACCAAAAATCAATAGTAAGGGTTGTCACTAAAGTGATTATGATAGGAATTCTTGTTACCGTTACTACATATTGTTACACGCAATCAGAAAGTGGGATAGTTCTTATCACGAAAGAATGATTATTTATGTGACTTGACTTGAAGTGAGTAACTACCGAAGATACAATCTCTATTGGTGTAAATAACCTATCATAATTTCATTTCTCAAGATATGAATTTAAACATTGACTAAAAATTACAAAGGAATTCCAAAATTATTTAAATCTGACTTAATTAAAATACAAAAATTGAGAACACAATTAATTAAAACTGGAACACACAAAAGATGGGCAAAACACTAATGACACAATGGCAACAAATAGATTATTCAAATTCAATTGATTAGAGGCTTGAACAAACAAATAATTGAGCACTCAAAAATTGGCACAATGGCAACATAATAGATTATTGATATTCAATTGATTAGAATTGCTTCTTGGAAAAACTATGTTGCCATCAAAAATAAGGTATGCAGCAATAGCCGGCACAGGGGAGGTGTGAGAGATCACACTTCTTGGCAAGAGCCCTACAACACATGTGACACGCTAGTCATTTGAGAAAACCTACTTAATAATACACATAACACATTATTTACATAATACATAAATTAAATAGTTACCCGTAGAACAGCAAAAGCACACACAATACTTTAATTCTCACCAGAGAAGAAAAACCGAGATGTACGCACTGTGAATGATTTGAAACGAGTGACGCTTGTGCGGGTTGAAATGTTGCCGACAAGGCGACATGGGGGTTTCGTAACTACACAAAAGTGATTTCTTAGGGATTGAATTTTTCAGTACACAATTTTAATAAAATTGAGGATAGAAGTTAATTAATTTCGTAATGAAATTTTATTCTAATGGTGGAATTTATTTTACTGAATTTTTAAATGATCATTTTGAGAATTTCCGAAATTTATACTGAGTTGCGTGCCGAAGGTTCGCTACAGCTACCCTCCCCCCAAAGGAGACTGAAAGGTCTGGGAGCGGCGAAGCCAATCCCCGACAATTACGCGGAAAAATAACAGACTCCGAAGGAGTTCCCAAAGAGCCGTGACAGCAAAAAAAATAGGGGAGAAGGACAGAACAGAGTTAACCACCCTAAGTTTGCGCGTAACGGGCTGGCGGACGAAAAGGTCTGCCAGACCTGCTACAATGCTCGGGGACTGTAGAAGGAATAAGCTGGGGGACTGTGAAAGTTGACGTTCGGATTCCCAACTGTGACAATGACAGAGTATCTGGGAGATTTCCGTGATGGGAGGCTACAGCACCAGAAGCATTGTCCGAAACGGGGACACCCGCATTACTAGGTTCCAACAGGGTTCTTTGAGCGGTATACGGGGGAACTATGAACTCGTTACACTCCATAGTGGGAGGAAGGGTCTTAGCCCAAGCAGACAAGTGCAAACCAGTGGGCTCGACAGGTGTTGACCTGGGGCTGATTTGCAGCCTGACACCCCCACACACGAGAGTGTGTGGGGGTGTCGTCCGGAAGGGACAAAAACGCCGCCTTAAGGCGATCTATGCTGACACTGTCGCTTTTGGTACCCCTTTCGATTACGAAGAATTTCGGAGTCCTCTTGAGGACTTTATAGGGGCCATCGTAAGGGCGTCGCAGTGGGGTTTTTACGCCATCCACCCGCACGTAAACATGTTCACAACTCTGCAAACAAGGGTCTAGGGTTTCAGAAGGTGAAGGTAGGCGAGGCGGTTTGTAAACTACTTCGCCCATTGCGCGCTTGAGGCGCGATGCATAATCAGCGATTTGGCTGGGGGAATCATCGGTTTGGTACGTGGGATCAATAACATCACCAGGCAATCGTAAGGAATTCCCGTATATCAGTTCGGAGGACGTGCACTTCTGGTCCTGCCTGAAGAGGTTCCGCAGGGTGAGTAATACTATAGGCAGCCTGTCGACCCAATCATCGTGACACTTCAAACAGCGGAGTGCCGCTTTGAGGTCTCGATGGACTCTCTCGATGAGTCCGTTTGATTAGGGGTGGTATGCGGTGGTCGATATATTGGCACAACCTAGGATTTTGGAGATCTCTAACCACAAGGCGGAAGTGAATTGAACCCCACGATCATGCGTGATGCTCAGAGGGACTCCAAACCGGGAAATCCACGTTTCGACAAAAGTGCGTGCTACAGTTTCCGCAGTTATGTTAGCGATGGGAACGGCCTCAACCCAGCGTGAAAAACGGTCTACCATTGTAAGTAAGTAACTATACCCACGAGAGTTAGGAAGTGGGCCTACGATGTCGATGTTGACTGCGTCAAATTTGCCGCCTGAAAATGCACAAGGTTGAATTGCGGCTTTGTTGTGCCGAGTGACTTTGCTTGCTTGGCAATCTGGGCAATTACGAACGAACTCTCTTATGGCCCTACGCATCCCGGGCCAGACAAAACGATCTGCGATTAGGCGGAAAGTTCTATCCGTCCCAGGATGGGACAAGTCATGGTAATGCTTAATGGTGGGCAAGCGCAAATTGTTAGGCAAGTAGTATCGGTTAGGCCGGTCGGCGTCACAGTAAACGCCTTCTCTGAGTGAGAGTTTTAAGGAAGAGTCGGGACACTCAATCAAGTTATGGATTTCCAAGTCGCACTGCTGCGCACGAATGACATCGGCTAGCGAAACCGCTTGTACTGAGGGTCGGAACTCGGGTGCTGACGGGTTTAGTACCGCGCTGTACACACGCGATAAGCAATCAGCAACCGTATTTTCCTCGCCTTTGATGTGCCTGATGTCACTCGTGAACTGCGCGATAAAACTCAGGTGCCGGCTTTCCCTAGGGGAGTGGCGCTCGGGAGGCATTCGGATTGCGTTGAGTATAGGTTTATGGTCTGTGTAAATTATGAATTGACGAGCTTCAAGGGTGTAGCGAAAGTGCTTTACCGCTAAGTAAATGGCCAGAAGCTCTCTCCCGAACGTGCTGTAACGTTGTTCGGTTGGGGAGAGCTTGCGGCTGAAAAACGCCAACGGCGAAGTGACATTATTGACTGTTTGTTGCAAAACAGCACCGACCGCTATACTCGACGCATCCACCAGCAGGCTGAAATCTGCCTCAGGGTGTGGGTAAGCCAATTCTGTAGCAGTAGCGAGTCTCTCTTTGATGAGCTCGAACGCTCTCTCTGCCTCCCCAGTCCACTCGACCGTAACGGGTTTGCCTCTTTTCTTAGGTTTAATCAAAGAGGTGAGTGGGGCAAGGGTCTCTGCACAGTTCCTCAGGAATCGGTGGTAAAAATTAACCGATCCCAAGAACCTGCGCAACTGTCTTTGGGTAGTTGGTCTTGGAAAATTCCGTAAGGCTGCCACTCTTTCGGGAAGCGGCTTAATTCCCCTCTCGCTAATGTGGTGACCCAAGAAAGTCAATTCCTTCTTTCCCAACACACACTTCTCTGGATTGATCAGTAGTGAGTGCGACGCTAGTCGTTTGCAAAGCTCTCTCAGATGATGTACATGTTCCTCAGGCGTCCCCGAAGCCACTAGCACATCGTCAAGAAAACAATTCAAAAAGGGTAGGTCGGAAAGGACTTCCGTCATGTGCCGCTGAAAGGTCTGCTGAGCATTACGCAGGCCATATGGCATGCGAAGATACTCGAACAGACCGAACGGCGTGCACACTGCGGTCTTTTGTATAGAACTCTCGTGCATCGGAATCTGATTAAAGGCACGCTTGAGGTCTATTTTAGAGAAGATTTTTGCCCCTGCGAGATTCGCAGTGAAGTCTTGCAATAGGGGAATGGGGAATCTATCGGGTGTGGTGACTGCGTTAAGCATCCTATAATGCCCACAGATCCGCGTCTCGCCATTAGCTTTAGGCACTAAAATCAAAGGACTAGACCAGGGACTCTTTGAGATGCGAACTGTCCCATCAGCTATCATCCGCTGGAATTCAGACTTCACCTCCAGCAATCGGTCCGAGGGAAGACGCCTTACTTTAGCGTAAACGGGTGGACCACTCGTCTCAATATAGTGTTCCGTCAGCGTGTTGTGATTAGGGTTTACGTTAGGTAAGGAAAGGGCAGGGAATTCTGCCAACACCCGCTCGTATGGGCAAGTGATAGCGACGTTGCAAGTCACGCTTGCTCTGACGTTCACCATATTGACAGAGTGGAGAGGCCTTCTTTCACTGGATTCGCTATCAAACAAGCATCCGTTTCTCACGTCCACCACGAGCGCAAACCTCTGCAGAAAGTCCGCACCAATGATGGCCGTGTCCACATCCGCCACTATGAACACGGACTCCATTGAACGCTTGAGATTCAGGGAACAAGTAAGGGATTTTGTGCCGTAGCATAGGATGGGTGAGCCGTTCGCGGCTTTAAGGCTCGGGGTTCCCGTACCCTGTTTCTCTATTTGGGAGGCCGGGATAAGGCTGACAGCGCTACCCGTGTCTATGAGGAATCTAATGCTGGTTAAAGGGTCAAAAATCGTGAGGCATCGAGTCAATATCGGTTTAGTAGGCGACGGCGTCTGACTCGCTCTTACGCCGCGCTGTACCCGTTTTTTTGGTGTAGGAGTGCAAACATCGGGCAGTTAGGGCCTTCGCATTTGCGAGCCATATGCAGATATTGCTGGTGGTACCAAAACAAATCCTGAGCTTGAGGGTTTTGATTCTGCCTATTGTTAGGTCTAGGGCCGTTCCTCTGAAACTGATTGAATGACCTATTTGTACGGGCCTGGCGGTCAAACGGAGGAGGGTTTTGAGGATGGTAATTTGCGTGCTGATGCGGTGATATTTGGTGTTGAGTTACCGCGTGCACATCTCCCCGAGTGTTGGCACGCTCGGCTTGCTGGTCAGCGACTAACGCTCCAACTTGCTGAGCTAGTTCTCGGAACAGCGCGTCAGTGGCGCTGCCGCTACTATTACTACTACTACTAGTTTGATTTACTGCCGGGGGCGTGACTACGCTATTCAGACCCGATATTTCCGGATCGAGGAGTTTTTCGGCGAATTGGGCTATCTCATTTAGTGCCACGGGGGCGTTAGGGGAAATGAGGAAGGGTCGTACGTGAGCAGGCAAACGCTGGATGTACAATGCTTTGAGTGTTTCGTCGTCCATGTACCCCTTCGCTAAACGTCTCATATCTTTAAGCAACGCTATAGGGGTTTGATTTTGAATTGTTGGATTTTGCGAAAGGGCAAGAATCCGAGAAAAACGATCCTTACTGTAAATTTTTAAAATTTCGTTTTTTAAGAGGGTATAAGGGTTATCGCGGTTAGGGTTCATGAAGCTTGAAACGTCATCTATTATTTGCGTGGGTAAACTCCTAACTAGGGCAAAGTACATCCGCTTTTCGTCCGTTATGTTCAGGCTTTCGAAAAACTGTTCTGATTGTAGGAACCAGGCATCGATGCCGTTAATTTCGAAAGGTGACAATTTTAGTGGGGAGTTTGCGTAATCGTTTGAGCCCTCTGGGGTCGTCATTCTGGTTAATTTTGACACAGGTCTTTCCAAATGGTTTGCTTAGGTGCTAGGTGCTCCAGTAGCAATGGAAATTGCGAAGGTTATTATGAAGGAGCTTCAGTAGCAATGGAAATTAACCAAGAAGGTCTCCTATGGTTTGCTTCAGTAGTAATGGAAATGCATGAAGAGTTTTGTAAAAGGTGGCTTCAGTAGCAATGGAAAAACATGAAGAATTTGTTAGAATAGGCTGCAGTAGCAATAACTTATTATTAGGGAAGAGTTTAGGGAGGAAATGCTATGTTTGACTACTGAATAATGAGGAGCAGAGTACTACCTCCTTCTAGACAACCATCAACAGAAGTTGACAGCACTGGCATGCGCTCATAAACCCACAAAGGACAACTCGTGCAAGTGAAAAAAACACTCTGGTATTAATGCTATTAATAGTCACCAATATGAACTTCTCCCTAATGGGGAACTAATTGAATTTGATTTTTAAAGGTTGAATATCGAGGAATTTATCGATTTCACAAGAGGATGTTCTTTTATAAAGGCGGGTCACCAGTGCTCCGGGTAGAGCACATTTAATTGCAAAATGAATGATTTACGGCCTCTGACTCAGAAGGAGTTAGGCGGTATTCGGGTAGCTCTACTGGCACCTAATTTTCAATTGCACGAATCACCTCTGCAGGACAATGAAAGGACTTTTAATCTCTCGCCTGGTTTTAGTTTATTCGAGTAGTCTCTGAGAGTCGTGCTGCGGCCGCTGGGAGGTAGATCCACTTCTTATGGAATAATATCCGGGTCCCGTCGGGTGACGTCTCCAGCAGGTGCCGTGGCTCGAGGGAATCCGGGGTGGATCCCGGGGAGAGTGGATTTGTTAGTGTAATATTCCGCAGGTGCGGTGACAGTTGGTATTATGAGGATATCTCGAAGGAGGCAGTAATTTCTGCCAGTGCCTTGTGGCTTACTTGGTTGATTGATAGCCGTTCAGGCTGAATAAGTTTTACGAACGTCTCAAGTGATTCTGAGATCGTTCCGAATGAACCTACTAGTACGTTTTCAAGTGGTTCTGAGAAACGTTACTATAGGGTTTTGTGGTGATGTTTGTGTTTCGGCTTCGCAGGTTCTTCTGTACGGGAAGAGAGCTTGGGTTACTTGTTCAAGCATGATAACACAAGGAGAGACAGTCGCTACGCAAGCCAGGCTGCGAGCTTTACTGCTGAATTTACAGGATTGCCTCAAATAGAGGATTATATGCGGGTGCCTCGGCCCAATTCTGGCGCCTGAACAAGGGCGAGGCAGTCGCAACAATAAGTACTCGTATGGACAATCATAAATCTCCCTACATGCCATTACTCCAACAAACGAGTCTTCTCCGGGTACTACTAGCCGTGACGTATCTTGTCCTAAATCGTCTCCGAAATGGAGTGCAACATTTGTTCACAAGATCAAGAGTATTATAAATTAAGGCTGTGGTCGCCGATTAATCTAGGGTGTGGTGCCTATTTACAATGAGTACCTTAAGATCGGTATTGGACAATTAGAACGGTTCACACTAAGCAACAGCTAAGGGCTCGCTGTACTGATCATACCTAAGGCTAAAAGTTGTCCAAAGATCCATTAACTTAAGCTAGGAATCGTGCCAGGAAGGCATGTACAGCCTAATTATTATTATTATCTATTATTAAATGCGGACTCCCTAGTCTCCCTGGCTTGAACGTGAAGGATGTCCTACGAGAGGAGAGAGGAAGGTACCATTTAGAAAAGAGTAGGGGGGAACGCGGAATCTATGCACAAAGTGCACAGAATCGGTAGTTAAGAAGGAGGTTCATAGCACAAGAAGGATTTAGAAAGCATTGATCAAGAGGATGCATATCAGAATAGTGTTAGGGCATCCTATGAGTTATAATGAACAACAACCACTGGAGGTAGCCGACATTGACATGCGGTAAAAGGAACAGGTAGCTACAATTGAAGCAAACAGTTGCCGGTTACTAAATTTAACCCCAAATCAAATAATTGGATGATTTCTGGACTAAAAATTCCAGGAGTTGGGAATTTAGAATATTCAGAGACTTCCCAGAGGTAAGCACAATCACCCTAATTTAGCTGAATCAGGTAACGACTAATTATTAGCATTATTATACACAAATTGACCTAACCAAAAATCAATAGTAAGAGTTGTCACTAAAGTGATTATGATAGGAATTCTTGTTACCGTTACTACACATTGTTACACGCAATCAGAAAGTGGGATAGTTCTAATCACGAAAGAATGATTATTTATGTGACTTGACTTGAAGTGAGTAACTACCGAAGATACAATCTTTATTGGTGTAAATAACCTATCATAATTTCATTTCTCAAGATATGAATTTAAACATTGACTAAAAATTGCAAAGGAATTCCAAAATTATTTAAATCTGACTTAATTAAAATACAAAAATTGAGAACACAATTAATTAAAACTGGAACACACAAAAGATGGGCAAAACACTAATGACACAATGGCAACAAATAGATTATTCAAATTCAATTGATTAGAGGCTTGAACAAACAAATAATTGAGCACTCAAAAATTTGCACAATGGCAACATAATAGATTATTGATATCCAATTGATTAGAATTGCTTCTTGGAAAAACTATGTTGCCATCAAAAATAAGGTATGCAGCATTAGCCGGCACAGGGGAGGTGTGAGAGATCACACTTCTTGGCAAGAGCCCTACAACACATGTGACACGCTAGTCATTTGAGAAAACCTACTTAATAATACACATAACACATTATTTACATAATACATAAATTAAATAGTTACCCGTAGAACAGCAAAAGCACACACAATACTTTAATTCTCACCAGAGAAGAAAAACCGAGATGTACGCACTGTGAATGATTTGAAACGAGTGACGCTTGTGCGGGTTGAAATGTTGCCGACAAGGCGACATGGGGGTTTCGTAACTACACAAAAGTGATTTCTTAGGGATTGAATTTTTCAGTACACAATTTTAATGAAATTGAGGATAGAAGTTAATTAATTTCTTAATGAAATTTTATTCTAATGGTGGAATTTATTTTACTGAATTTTTAAATGATCATTTTGAGAATTTCCGAAATTTATACTGAGTTGCGTGCCGAAGGTTCGCTACAGTTCCTATCATGTGTAACAATGAAAGTAGGAAGAAATAAACTTCATTTTCAAAACAATTAGTTATGATTTGTATTACACCGCATTGGCTTTCAAATTTTTTAAATTTACAGGTCCTTCATTGATAGACAAACCATACAAAGTGGGCAATAGCCGTCTCATGCGTTACTTTTGTTATTAGGAAAACAATGCAGCTATGTTCATTTTGATATTTTATCGAAGGCAGGATAACTGAGAGCATATAAATACTTTAAATATAAATAAATGTACGAGAAATCACGTATATAATGAGATTTGTATCTCATTTAGATTAGTCAATGAATAAAAGTATTTCGAACGTTTCGAACTCCTGGGTCATTATCAAGGTTAAAGGTTAGGTTAGGTTAACATCGGCATCTTTGGGATGCTTTATTTCCAATCAAGCCTGATACATATGATCTTAGCATTGGTTTTTCAAATGTCTAATAACTAACCCTATATATAGGACACCATGACGGTTCCCCCGTAAAGCCGGTACCCATTTCCGACACCTGTGTTGAGTGGGGTATTGTGCTTGAGCTTTCCCTTATACCCAACGGGGAAAATCTCCGCGCCAGCGCCGGGATACGAACCCGCGACTCCAACATACGAGCCCGTTCCCTGAACCACTGTACCACGGAGAGAGAGCACATACTATTATCAACCTGATAAGGAATAGAGAAAAACTACTCAAATGTAAATCAAAATTTATCAATCATACGACGTGAAAACCAAAAACGCATGAAATAAATAACTCACTACCGTGAAATTTAAAAATCTCTTCATTAATATTGCACGCGTTTTCAACGGAAGACTGAATGCGTCATCTAAAACCGGTTTTCCTTGTAAGTTGTAAAGAGAGAAAGAAAGCAAAGAAAGAAAAACAGTTCATTTCCAATAAAGTTGATACATAAAATGTAGAACTTTGACTTTAAAAGTAACTTAAAATTGTGGTTATGGGATACAAAAGTTATAAATTTATACGTAATACCCATGTCAATTTTCGAAACAAAAATGATTGAGAGAAAAGCACGAAAAAATCCGTTCCCTACGTTCTGTTAATCTATTTTTGACAATACACATAAATACAAGTAAGTAAGAAAATATACTCCTAGTGATGCATTGTTAAAAGCACTCTCGTTAGTGTGCACTTATATTGATATATGAATGAACGAATATAGGAACTAGCGGTAGGAGGAATTATTGTTGGAAGTAAAATGGGTAGATTTCAACTATTTTGCATCTAAGATTATGAGGTAGACATTCAGGACAATATTTCATTTATAGGTATCAACTATTACGTTAAATAACGAGCTCAGTGAAATAAAATATTTTACCATAAACAAATTAATGATATTTCTTACACTAATAATTGTTTGGTTTTTGAATGGGGGTGCTAGTTATCCGCTTCCAAACCAAATCAATCACTCGATAGTATTCTTAAACCGTGAGAGAAGGGTAATAAGGCGAGGGAACTCAGCTCGGTCTTTATTCGGAGGAACGCCCGGCGGACTGGCGGGATCTTGACTGGAAGATTTTCTCTAGGTGAGCTTCTCCGTCCCAGCTAGGTCCGGCGCGCGATGGTGTCGGCAGGATGTAATGAGTTGTGTTTTGGGAATTTATATAAGCCCAAGTTAGACTAACTAGTAGCATACGCCCTTGAAAAAACCCGTGACGTTTGGTGGTGTCACTTTAAGGTATCAGCGCTATTACTCCCAAGCTGGACAAGCAAGTTATCGTAGTAGAAGCAGGTAGTTTAGCTAGCCTGTGAGTGTAATCTTAGGCTTACTAGCTTCCAAAAATAACCCATGTGAATTGCAAGGGAATAAATTGTAAATGAGATCTCTCAGGCCCAAGCTCAGGTAAGATTCAGTTTAGGCAAAACAAGGCCCAGGGAACTGAGTGTGTGTGGCGTTTGGCGATGTCGCTGAGGTTCTGCAAAAAGTCGAAAACGCTGGATGAACAGTCCCAGGAGACATCAAGGAAAAAATTCCACCACTGACAGTCCCCAACATCGTAAATGATAAACTCCCACAAAGTAGACTCTCCGAGAAATCCTACAGATCCGACACGAGCTAATTTAATAAATCTCTCTTTTGTCAAGCTCAAAGTAGGATAGGATCACTTTAGGTTTGCAAAAACTCTTTCACCACTGCTCTTACTTTAAATAGAGGCATGAAATTTTAAAGGAGATTTTTTTGTAATGAACCACTTGTGATTCTCTTTAGAGCAACAATCGGTGATTCCATTTTGTGGAATCATAGCAAATTCGTGAGACTGAATACACGGGATTCATGCAGTCGGAAGGAATTATTAAGAAAATAGCTAAAAAACATATGATGAGAATTAATAACTTTTTTGTGTACTCTAGAACATCTCTATATCCGTACGAGAAATAACAGGGAAAAAATCCTAACTTTCATTAAGATCAATCATACTGAAAAGCACTGGCAAGCATCATTGATAAAAAAATAAGGAATAATATCTACCTGAGAAAAGAAACACTAAACGTGTTGCTTGCACAGAAAGAAAATATTCGCAAGACGAAACATAAAAATCAAGGTGACAATGACCCGGCGGTTTTTACGTTTCGCCATTTGCAATAAACCGCCGGCATAACATCGTACGCGTTCACGAAGTATTTTTGTACGCGAGAAGTACGCGTTTACGATGGCAGATGCTAGTATGTATTTCTGCCGCAAGAATAAGAAAAATTGATTTAATTTGTTGATAGTGATTTATATTGAAATAAGTGCGATTAAACGCAAGATTTAAGGAGTAATGAAATACGAAAAAAAACTAAAACTTTAGCAGGCATTTTCGTGAATAATCTTCGTAATCTATAATCCGTACGAAATTATTAAAAGGCATTCCCAATTATTATTCACGTCAAACACACTTCAGAAAACTACTGCAAGTATGTTGTGAAAAGAAATATTATTCCACGTGCATAAAGTACGATTTTACATCACAGAGTAATGACACGAGACGGCAGTTTTATTCTCCGCAAATTTGGAAAACAAAGACGCCGGCGACAAAGACTCTATCAACAAAGACGCCAGCGGTTTTGGTCGCGCTCTATCAACCGTATTCGTGAACGGATCTTAAATTAATATGACAGCTGCAAAATGTATAACTTTGTAGTAAGGCACAAACGTAGTTGGATAATATAATGACTCGACACAGGAAATGAATCGTGACACGCAGATTTATACGTTTTGTCACGTCGAGGTAGCACTCGAAAATGAACATGTTAGTCTAAGAATTTTAACACTATTTTAGAGTTTATCCCTACATCACGACGATGAACAGATCCTTAAGTTTATCACCATGCACACGGAGAATTTACACTGTATACTTTACCAGGTTTTTTATTCTCACACTTAATTTCTTTCACTTACGAGAGATGTACGCACGCTAGCGAGTCACGAAAAAGAGTGAGTCAGTTCAAGCGTCGCGCTTGGATGTTGCCACTTCCGGCTGCTTTAAAACTCGAAATGTCGATTGATTATTTTATCTCTCATGTATTTACACAAAAACTTCAATGATTACGAATTAGAAGTAGAAAATAATTAATAATAATTTAGAGTAAGATTTTTAATGCTAATAATTATTTTATTTAAGTGCGAATGGGAAGTTTATAATTTTTACGCTTTGTAGCGAATGCTACATAATGCTGGCACAAAAGATGTCACCGGCATCAAAGTCATCAAAATGATTATTGTACAATGCTAACCATAACATTTGCAACACAGTTGGGAAAGTTAACGGCTACAATAGTCTTTATGCAACAAAACTAAAAGTGTGCGATTTGCGATTTAAGCAAAGTGAACATCTGTTTGAAACTAAAAGTTGAATGACCAATAACACCAAAATCTCAATGTATGCTGATGACGTACAAATTGCAATGACAAGCTCAACAGCGGATTTAAAAGAAACACAAGCCAACGCTGAAAACCTTCTGAGAAATCTGAAATTGTGGTACGACCATAATGGCCTCAAACTTAACGCAAGTAAAACGCAATGCATTATTTTTGGATCACAGAATGCGACTAAAAATTTACCACCATTCAAGCTAACATTTGGAGACGATACAATTGAACCAGTAGAAAAGGTAAAAAATCTAGGTGTTTGGTTTGACAAAAATATGACTTTCAATTCACACGTCAAAACAATGTGCAACAAAATATACGGAACCTTAATGTTCTTTCATCGCATTAAGAACACACTTGACGAAAAATCTAGATTATTAGTGATTCAGTCTTTAGTTTTCTCGCGCCTAGACTACTGCAGTCTTGTTTGTGGAAATTTACCTCAATATTGTCAAGAAGAGTTGCAAAAATGTCTAAACTTCGCCGCCAAAGTGGTATGCAAAGGAAATTTCAATAAATACGATCATGTCACCCCTCTTTTAAGAAAACTCGACTGGATCCCAATACCGAACAGATTCATGATCCATAAAGCTCAACGAGTGTTCTCCTCTCTGTACCTCCCCCAAAGTAATGCAGAGGTGGTAAAATTTTTTCCATCTAATATCCCAAACAAAAAAACAAATCGGAGGAATGATGTTTTAGTCAGTTACCGTTCATCTAACATGGGACAAGAAGCTCTCTCAGTTTCTTGAGCTTTTTTGTGGAACAAGCTTCCCCAGCATATCAAAAACTCTAAAACTGTAAAAGAATTTAGAGTAAATGTGTCACGTCATTTTGCATCTCTGTCATAGGGCCTGCAGCATTTCGGTGTGAATTTCCCATCTACCAGAAATTTTAATTTTCCTGAAATTTTCTGTTAGAAAATTAGAAACTATTTCATTTTAAGTTTGCTAAGCCATTCGTATATTCATCTTAACTATTTCTGTCGACAATAATGAGCACCCCAGCCGTGAGTTCAATACAGCAGAACGAACGTTTTTTCCATAATTAGGAGTATTTCCTCATCTTTATTTTGTTATTTCTTTCTCTTTTCTGTATTAATATTTAACACCCGTATGGAAAACATACTCTAAAATACATTTTGTGTGTACACCAATACACAGGTTTATAGATGTGAGGGTTGTGCAAAGTTTATAATGAATTAAATTTGGGCTAACGTTGTCTCGGTATTTCAAAATCATTCTCGAAGATGTTTTCAATTGATTTTCGGCTGAGCTGGGGGGGAGGGGGTATTAAGCATTTTCATTTAGTCTTTTTATATTTTTCCGTGCGTTCAGTGCACACTAGCACTAAACTTTAAAATCGGAAAAAAACTGTTAATTTCTGTAATCAAAATTATCACTTTGGACCAATGCTTAATCTACCTATATGTGCCAAATTTTCTAAATATTCTCCACTCAGATGTGATATCCGGCTACAATGTTACTCCATTTTATCCCATGTACACATGTCCGTATGACGCTGAAGAGTTGTGTTGTTTCTTGACTGTAACCTGAGTTTTCTTGAAAATTTCTATGAAGAAACTAAAAACCAGTTTATGATACGTTTTTCGAAGTCTTCTTTTCCTTTTTTTCGAATAATTTCTTAGGATTACACTGAGCTCAACTGTCATTATCGGTGTAATAGATGGTAGGTTGTTTCTGTCTTTTTATTTTAGATATGTATTTTCTTCTTATATTTCATTCTCAATAAGTATATATATTAATATGTGTGTGTTCGTATGTAGGTATATATATATATACATAAATAGATATACATGTTTATATTTCATTTTTTTACACAAAAACCATCCGGTTAATAAATTTTATTGCACTAGAGAAATGATTCAACAATAGATCTCTCACTTCCCCAGAGGGCGTCTCTGTGAATCGGATTAATGACAAATATAATTAATGAAATTAATCGCAATTTGAGCGTATGAATCGTGGTAAAATTATCTTTCTGTCCGTATGTTGTACAAGCTATATATTTTGATGTTGAGTATATGTTTGTTTGCGCATTTCTGCCAAAATTTTGTAGATATTTGTCAATCATGAGTGGTAACTGGCTTACACTGTATCTCCATTTTATCCCATGTACCCATGTCCGCATGATGTTGCAGAGAATATCGAGAAGATATGATATATGATATATTGAAGATATGATATGTTTTTTTTTTCTTTTTTGTTGTTGTTCCTCGGCGGTAACTTGAGTTTTCTTAAAATTTCCTTTAGGAAATTAAAAACCATTCCATTTATACGTTTTTCGAAGTCCTTTTTCTATTCCTTATCTTTCCTCAGGTTATTTCTTACGATTCATCAGAGCTTTGGCTGTCATTTTAAATATTGAAAGAGCAAGATTATTTTTCATGTCTATAAGCATTTTTCTTATATTCATTTTCAATACGAATATAAATGAATATGTGTGTTAGTGTGTGCGTGAGTATGTATGTGTGCGCACGCAAACATAAATGTCTATGTATCAGGCTAAACATGCACACGTTTCGCACACATATGTATATGAGTTCATGTACATATATAGGTTTCTACTTCTACTTTTTGCATAAAAAGCAAAACCTCAAGACACATTACATTTTACCTAAAGCTCTGCGATCAGTTAACACTGCCCCAAATTTCAGAAATAAACAAATTGATTGCGCTTGCTTAATGATTTATAAATCGATCTATCACGACCCCGAAGGGCATTTCTGTGAACAGAAGAAATTAAAAGTATAAACAGACAAATGAAATAAATCGCTCGTGCAAACATTATCTCTATATTTGTATGCCGAACAAGCCATGCATTTCATTTTTGAGTGTAAGTTTGTTTACGCATTTCTAGATTTGCGTGCTGTGTTGCGCGATGTTATTTACAAATAATTTCGAGACTATCTTTTTCTCAATACTTGATTGTCATTTACGGTGGTGTTTCAATCTAGTACGGTGTAGCGTTTTTTGTATTTTTCCTACTTCGATAATCTCATAAATAATTCGAAAACTACTAAAGAATTCTTCGAAACTCCCAAGTTCTTAGTTGAAATTATCGAAGTAGGAAAAAAACAAGAAGGGCTGTACCGGAATCTCTTGGAAAAAAAATATCCAAGAGATAATATTCATCATTTCTCATTCAACTACCCTTGACAGAGTTAGACTATGGTTTGCACGCCAAGTATGGTTTGTCTATTAGTACGCCTCGTATATTTTTTCTATTAATATGCCTCGTATGGTCTATCTATCTGTACACCTCTGATAGTATTGTCAAATAGAACATCTCGTATAGTTTGTCTATTATTATGCCTCGTATGGCTTGTCTATTTGTGCACCTCGGATGGTTTGTCAATTAGTACTCCTCGTATGGAACTTTGTTAGAATATTAGCACACCACGTTTGGTTTGTCTATTAATACGCCTCGTATATTATGTCTATTAATATGCCTCGTATGGTCTATCTATTTGTACACCTCTGATAGTTTATCTATTAGCACACCTCGTATAGTTTGTCTATTATTATGCCTCGTATGGCTTATCTATTTGTACACCTCGGATGGTTTGTCAATTAATACTCCTCGTATGGAACTTTTGTTTTAGGACGTCTTATATAAAGAAACTTTTAAAAACCAATATGTTGGCATGTATCTCATGTGGCAACTTGGAAATAAACGGTTTTGTTTTTTTTAATCAGGTTTTTTCGTCGAGCATACTTTTATTCGATGAAAAAACATTAAAGTTCTGTAAATTTTGTTGAAAGTAATCTCATTTTCACAACGTGGGATTTGAAGGACATGTTTCAATCGAACCAATTAAATGCCTAAGTTTTTAACTTTTTCTGATCGCTTAATTTCATCATTTCCAACCTCCCATACTCCCCCTCCTTCCCCTCCTTCCTCTTCTCCCCTTACGTTTGACGCTACCCAAAACACAAATAAAACAATGATAGAAATATTCACACTGTTATCAAAATAATTTTATCATCAAAATAATTTTTCTAATAAATCAATAGATCACTTCGAATCCATAGGCCAGTTTTTAAGCCAAGCAATCAACAGAAAGTATGGTTGCTTTGTTATGGTAATAATATGCAACATCATCATGTGTACAGAATTTTTGCTGTAACTTTCAGCTACTTTAATGAAAATGAATTACCTCGTTTAAAACTATGAAAATTAGAATCGCACGGTATACCTCGCGTGCGCCGAGGTACAAAATACCACAATGCTATCTTAAATCCTGAAGATCGCCTTTATCTTTGATATCTGCTGACACGTGAAGACATTTAGGCAGAACTCTAGTCTCAGGGCGGTGACACAAGACAAGTTGGACGTCTTCCTTCGAGTTTGAATGATTTGTTCCGCGCCCGGCAGTGACAGCGGTGCCTGACATGCGGCGAGCTTCCTGCTAAATACCTGCGTCACTGAAGACTGATGTACTGACGTGCGGCAGAGTGATTCCTTATCATTCATTGAGGTCTTAACATTTCCCTGTCATCATAAAACGAGTAAAATTAACAACTAATGCTCCGAATCGTCAGAAGTGTAATAAATAAAAAACAAATGAATTTCAACTGATAAAAGTCAGAAGTCGAGCACACCTATCTTTCATCACTCAAATATATGAGAGGTGATGAGAAATATAAAAATAAAGCTCACACTTATTCAGACCACACTAATTGATGTGAATTGTCAGTGGTCAAAGAAAAAAATTGAACTGCGTTAGTTAGAAATGCAAAATGACGCATGCAAGCATCAAGACTGCCGTTATGGAGTGATTTCACAAGAAATAATTCGTTGTTTTTTGCATTTCGGAAATCCAACCATGGAAAGTTTTGAGTTAGAATATAAAAGTTAACTACCAAAGTCGTTACTCATGAATTATTTGAATGAGCAGTAAAAATACAAAGGACGTATTAAAACCGAAATGATTTTGACCCAAGCCTATCGACTGTGGTGGTGGCAGTCCGAAGTGGCTGCGACAGTCGCAATGGACTACGTCACCTCATTGGGGGTGTTGAACGGTTAGTCTACTTCCCTCATTTACCGCTAACGAGAACTGAACGAGATTGCTTGGTCGGAAAAGGAAGCATTAGTTAGTCTATTTGTTCTTAAAGAATTTCACTGCCATCTCTGGAGGGAGGGGGGGGGGGGGCAAGAGTACACAGTGGTCAGCGGCCAGATATCGCTTGCTTTTAGGGCTGTTTGCTGCATGGTAAGATCATCCCACCAATACCCCCGGGGGAGTATCCAGAGGAGGGCAGTCATACTAGTCTTACAATTTGCCGTGGACCACCGCTCGGGGGCCTGCTTAGGTACGGCAGATGCCCTCAGTCGAGCTGTAAGAACAAATCTCTGTTGAATGGCCATGCGGAAGAGTTCAAATTGTCACAAAGACCTTAAATTATAAGGTTCAGTTTCGGTATTCATCATTCTTTACGTAAACAAATCCTGTACATGTCAATTGTCAGTGAGAGTAACTAACTTTATCTGAATTTATGAGTCGGCTTGCGTAAAACTAGACACAAGTTTTTGTAGTTGAAACGATAATTCATTTCGACATCCAGTGTTCTTCCTTTGCATGATATCGGGGCACTTATAGGCACACTAGTAGATATAATAAATGCGTTCAGGCTGCAGTTTTTATTCCAATTACAGGTAGTCTAAGGAAATCGTTGAAATCGGTGTGGTATGGTGAGTACAGGTTATCAAATCCATTCTATCAATTCTGTTCATCGCGAAACTATTGCCGTTACTGGGCCTCAGGAAGGACATCTTGATAACAACTTACTGGCCAACAACTTTTTCTACTTCGCATCTACCTGTAATGGAAAAGTGCTCTCACAAAATTAGATAACATTATTTACACGTCCAGTCTGCGTGTTTCGGCGTTCATGGATTGTGGAGTTACGTGAAGTTACGTCCTGGCGCAAGAACTCTAGGAGAAGGTAACGCGTGAGGTGCGGCCGCAGCGCAAGGCAGGTAACGCCAACCTGAGGACTTATATGCTGTCATATATATAATTATGTGACAGCTGGGCGAGTCCAGCGAGGCATACGCATACGAGGCAATTGAAGTGTTTAACTATTGAACAAAAATCTGCCAGTCTAAAAACAGCTTTCCACATGACGACGAAGATAAAGCATCAGTTTCTTCAGGAAACTTGCGATTTTTAGTCTTCTGGTTAATGATACTTTTCATTGGGCCAAAATTGCCCCGTGTTGCAATGGTATTGCTTTTTGCTTTTGCCAGCAAAAAAGAAAATATTCAAATAACCTAGAAAATCACATTAGGTAATTGATACTAAGCTTCTTCGAAAATTTGACTGCAGTCTCGTTTTCTTCTAACTCTAAGAGCTTGGGTAAAAGGCGAGAAGAAATACTTTTTATATTTCTATAAAAAAAACTGTATGAGAATGCAGTGAATAAAGCTACGATGTATTTATATGATGTTCTTATTGTTCGGCATATTGGTTTGAAATTTTCTTTAGAAGGAGAAGTTTTCTCGTTGTGAAGAGTGAACGTGAAGGGAACAAATTTTGAACCTCATGGCTTGGAGATGTGCACATTTTTGAGCCTCTTCTCTGCTGGGCTCCTTCTCGTTGCGATAGGTTAAATTGGTGTACTATTTCTTCCCTTGTATGTTTGGCAAAAATTTACTCTAAAATTTATGGAGCAGTTCCAGCTGCCCAGCCTCGCTATAATGTTCAGCCTCTGAGTTCTTGCGCACGCCAACCACTTTTTAAATTTCGTGTATTAGATATACCAAACCACAATATTCAGTATAGAAGAGAAGGAAAATTTGTTTTTTGTTTTTTGTTATGTTTTTATCCACAAACACAATCTTTTATAAAGCTCGATATTTGCACTCGTTCCCCTAATGGTTTAAGATTAATCATTCATAGCATACACTCAAACAATTCAAAACGAATTCTTTTCAAGTGTTCGCAATAACAGGAGTATGTGCCAGGAGTGTGTGTATGCCAGGAGTGTGCGTCACGTTGAGTGTTATTGCTGCATGTGTGTGAGTGCGGCAGAGGCTCTACCACAAGAAGGAGCAAGTTAGAGTAACTTCGTGGCACGGTAAGAGCACCTGAGAACACGAGGCGGCATGTTCGATAAAGAGGCTGGGCTGCAGGTGCGGGCGTACAACACCCATCACGCTATCTAGTCAAGATAACGAAATTTTTGCAAGGTGTAATCACTAGCTTGTTACCTCTAATTTCTTTGTGTTCCATTCCACTCTGGCGGTATCAGGTGTCACTCTCATTTAACTTAGGTCTCTATTTTCCACCGCTGCTGCATCACCTATCAAGGTTTCACTTCTACATGCAACATTTTACGTTCTGTTATGTATCATTGCAACGAGAAACTTAGTACCGGAAATGAGATAAATTATACCAGCATAATAACATAACTAATTTAATAAATGATTGATTGTATGTTTCATTTCAGCAATCATGATCAGGTCATTCTTTAGTAGTGGCGAGTACATCTATGTAGCCTGATTTTTAGGGCTATCATTTACTCGTGCATATTCAATATCTTCAGAAATTTTTAATGATTCTCTTTTTCCTTTTATTTTCTCATTCTTCTCTCTCTCTTTCTCTCAATTCCTATCTTTCAAAGAAAAATTTAATGACATTAAATTGAGAACTTATTTCATTATTGAAATTGAAGAATGATGGCACGCTATGTATCACAAAGCTGTATAGAGAGAGAAGCCTACGTAGATATGATGGTGAATGAAATAATGTGTCGAGTTGATCCATTTGGGTATCATTGATGTGAAGGCAGGGAGGATGTTCGAATTAATTCGTATAATTTTCGGCGAATTTCTTCTATTCTTCTACTGGTCCTTTGTCCCCACAAAAACAATCCACGCCAGCCTTGTTGTGTGGTGCACCTAATGCTCTGCTCGGCTGTTGCCCGCGTCCGTCCACGCATCGCACCAGATAACAGCGCTCAGCATCCAGGCTGTGGTCACCGTGGCCGAGTGGTTAAGAACGAGCCCTTCACGGGAAGGTGTCGGCAGTTCGAATCCTGGCGCCGCGCGGTGTTTATCCCCGTTGGGAAAAGGGAGAAGAACTCAGCCACAATTCCCCACTCTACCCAGGTGTCGGAAATGGGTACCGGCTTGACCGGGGGTAACCGTTATTGCGTCAAGGTGTTAGTTAGTTATGAGGCATTTGAAAAAACGATGTGCAAGATGATATTTATCAGGCTTTATTGATTAGAATAAAGCATCCTTCTGTTCAGCAGCCGTCACAAAGTCCGCGTCTATGGCACGACTCGAGACAAAAGCACCGGACTGCTTCCCTTCTATGTATTTTTGGTGTTTTTGTGTACTGCCTGTGTTTTAGTTCTACAGCGAGCCAGTAGTCATCAGCACCGCAACATGTGGAGGAACCGCTAGGGTTTCGATTTACTACCGGGCACAGTAGAGTGCAGTGACGGCATTTTCTGCGTGTGCGTGTAATTGTGCACGACCAAACTTGTCATCTCTCGGGAGCGGCAGGAACGTGCCGGGGGGGACCTGCCCGCGCTCCTTGTTCACTGGAGTGGGGTCTTCAGTGCAGCACATCTCTTACCCTGGGTTCGGCATGGTACAGTTTGTGCTCTTACATAGTATTTAGTTATATACATATGTTTGGAATTTGAAAAAACGCATTTTATTTTCCCAAACTACGAAAGGTTCGATGAATGCATGTATGGAACTTGTGGGATTCAGTACCTCCAGCAAGGCTAGAACCATTGGAAGAGCAGCTCTGGGCCATCTCTTAATCCTGAGACTCCAGCTGTCCAGAAATACCATCCAACGCTTCTTAAATTCAAATCCACATTAGATGTTTATTTTCCTTGATATTCAGCAAAATTAAACTCACCTGTCTCACCTTTTCGAAGGTTCAGAGTTTCATTGCTAGAATTTTTAACATAAGTCGGCCTTTATCTCAGAAAGTTGCGGTGTGAAATCGTATAACTGTACGATGGTCAATAGAAAGAGCTGTTCATATGAATTTATCACCTATAGAGACCAATTGCTCGAAAAACTGGAAAAAACTATTTATCAGTTACTATACCGCAGCAGTAAGCAGAGCAAATAATCGTCCCACTCGCATCAGATAAGAGATAAAGAAGGGCGTCATTTTAGAACTACATCACATCTTCTTTTATATCGTCCTTTAATCTGCACTCGTTAGAAACGGAGAAGTGTGATTCCTGACTGAGTCCTACAAAATTATTCAAATGTCAGGAGTATACATGGAAAGTCAGGATTATGAAAAATCCAATCATAATCCAAAGCGCATATGTGTTTTCAATCATAGAAATGGATAAACCTACTCTGAAATAAAAATCTTGTCTCCAACTGGGAGCGCATTACTCGTGCAGATCGCACAGCAAATCTTTGCCACAGATGTCTCACAAGTTAGGATGTAACTCAAGTCGCTCACGTCCAAATTTCATCACAATTTCTGTTTGTGATTTTAGTGCAGTGGAAAGTGACGCTCCTAGCTGTGCCTTCTTAGCGGCTGCCTCAACTTTGCGCCTCCCAATTTGTGGTGTCGCTTTTAATTTTGTAGTTCGGCAACACATATGGAAGCTGAAAAATTTCTTCTCGTTAGATGATAGCCATTCTATGGTTTCCAAGAGAAATTCAGTAATGATACAGTTATTTGAAGCAAAAAAGTTACAATTATTGGGACAACGATGTACCGAAAAAGAAAAGGCTAAATGATCAGGGTATCAATCACCTCACGCCGAAAATTTGGAGCTTGAATAAGAGAAGTAATTTATTTAATTCGTAGAAATACACATTCATCATAATTTCAGCGCGCTATAACATTATTGTACAACATTGTGTGTATTTGCACTCGAGTACAATATTGTTATCTTAATTTAATCGTGTTCTAAATAATGAAGTGGTATCATCGCGAGTAGACCGTTTCAAGGAAGGTTGAGGAACCCTCTTCTGCCATCAGGAACTTGATGCAAAATTGCGAAGTCTATGGCGCCATGAAACAGAAACGTTGGCCTATCAGACAAGCGTTAAATGTCGCTCGAATTGAATGTAACCTGAAAATGCTCTGGTCAGCTGTAGTACAACTCACACCATTTTGTTTAAAAGAAAAAGAATTGTCCCGTGCTTCTCAAAATACACTTTGTTAGACAAACACTGAAATGAAACCACAAGAAATGGATGAGTGACGTGATGAAGATGTATCAATTTGGGTGGATTGAATAATCCTTAATTTTACTCGGGTAATCCGACAAATGATGACCAGTTCTTTACAAGAAGACCGGATAAAAGTGAGGAATAAAATCACGGATAAGGGAAAGATAAAGAAGAGCCTAATCAGGAGTGGTGAAGCTGCTTCGGATGTAATGGAGTGTAAGCAGAACGTTATAACGAATGAAAAGTGTCGAGAAAATCTTTCTACAGTGTCCGAGTCTCCTCATTGAGGATGTTACTTTGCAACAAGCTTATGCTTCCGTTAATACCCCCGAGGTAGCGCAACCCCGGTGTCTACAGTCCGTGTGAGCACCTGCTAACAACCAAGAAAGGTTTAGTTTCAGTGTTTTGATAAGACGCTTAAATTGTCTGGAAATAACGAATTTAGAGAGTAGACAGCAGAGAGGAAGTGATACCATTAATTAAAGGCTCAGCCTCGCTGCGGCTCAGCTCTCTCTGGGAGTCCAACTCAGCTGCCAGCTCGCGGGAACTGTGGAATTTGTCGTGAAACCAATGACGACGGTAAGTTGGAATTTGTAGACTGATTTATCATATAAGAGAGTCTAAATCATTTTAGAATTATGTACATCCACAAAAAGATGCTTTATTCCGATCAATTAGGCCTGAATTGTTCATAAATAAATTTTTAGTAAATATTGCTTGAAAAAATAAAACTAGACTACTGACGAAGACTGTAAATAACAAAAGGATTGAATGGCATACTTTTCCGTAGATTGATGGCTTGTCGCTGGCAGTTTGTTACAGGTCTGCCAGGTCGGAGATTCTCATAGTCGAAAATCGGAAAGTTTGTTTTCACAATTGACGGGAATGCCGGAGCGCTGCAAACTGTATGTCGTCCCTTCATGTCTCGCGTCATTTCCATGCCTTCAGCCAGGACATGTTCTGTTATCTTTTTCTGGAACAAGCGTGAAAGATTCCCGATAAAATCATGAATTTTCTTTCGCTAATTTTTATCGCAGACTGCAGCAAACTGAGAGCGAGCGGCAAACACTCGTTGGCAACCGAGCGAGAGGAGCTATAAAGCAGGTCGATGGCACTCGCTGCGTCTCTAGAGCAGAGTTGGCCTTGTTGGTGAAGTGAAGTTCGTGTGGTCTGTCGCTCCCTTGGATCAAACAAAATGTGTGGTGAGTATTCCTCCTGCCATAGGGTCAGTACTGGCTTACTACACTACTTTCTGTGGTCTTCATGGCCGATATTTCCGAGCATTAGTGTGTTATTCTCTACTGTTGTCTGTTATCGGACTGCAGTCGTGTAACACGTACGAGCTTCGACGTTGGAAGATCTCTTTTTTTTTCTAGGCTCGTTGAAGGTATATTATACTGAACAGTTTGGGCTGGGTGGTGAATTCCTTGAATTTTCGTTAGATTAGTGAGAAAAATTAGTTGTTATTTGCATCATGTGTCTTTAAAACCCCTTATTTCAAGAAGCGAAGCAAAAAACTGTGTAACGTGATCAGAAATAACTTGTTGACGCTTATTTTTTGTGAATTTTCTATATTTTTGACGTTGGGGGCTATTTTCTCTATTGTAACTCTATGATAAAGAATTCATTCTTAATGATTCTTCGGTGGATTCTTTAAAAATCCTATTGATTTCCTCTCTGTCTCATGTTTCTACCAATTACTACCAACGGCGCCCACGTGAAATCATCCAGTTCATTTTACTGCATTAAATCTACTCGGATCAGCTGGTGTCCTGAAGCAGGCATGTTAGTACCCATGACATTACACTTGCAATTTTTATTAATGAGTGTCTGCGAGTTGGCATCCATCGAACTGTGACTGTTTCACCAGGACTGAAATATCGTGTTGTGTGCGGCGTACCGTGGTAGCCACAATCCCTGAGTCCAGGTGTTGTGGTACTGAGCTAAATTTAAGTGAACACATCGCAAGGCAAGCGTGTGTGCGTTTGTTCGTATCCTCACTAGGTGTTTAATGTACGACAAAATAGCGTCCCCTGCCACTCATTCTGTCCATATAGCTGCTTCCTTTAATTTTTCATAAATGGATGAGCCAGATAACCAGACACCAAAGCCGCATTTATGCGTTGTAGCCTAGCTCCCATCGCAAAGTTTCAAAGTGGGATAAGTGAGGTCCCTGAGCACAACACGAGAGCTGTGTAGGCTGCAAACGGCCTTTGTGTGCTCAGTGTTTTCTTTCATAATTCACTGGAAGCATAAGAAGATACGATGTAATTTTGTATATGAAAATAGCAGTCGCCTATCCGATTTATATGCATTTTTTTGAATATATATGTTTTCCAATCCGTTAGTATCCGATCTTTCGTGTGGAACAGATGTGTATTGCGCGTATCTGTGATACAGGCTTCACCACCTCACGGCCGGGCCCTCGTCGCTCCTGTGGGGGGGCGACGTAGGTTGTTTGAAGTTACTGCCTCTTGTAGTAAATATTCTCTCATTTCAGTAAATATTCTCAAATATCCTCATGAGGGAAAGATGAAGGTAATATAGCTTTAAGTGGAGTGCAGGTATCACGCGAGTCTCAAAACTTGAAGTAGAAGATTCTTCTCCGCTTCTCTTTCTCATTAACCATAGAGGAAAAGATGAAGGCAATACCACTGTAAGTAGAGTGCGGGTACAGAAATACCCGCACCTGCACACAATGGGCACACTCTGCCAGCCAATTTAAAATTCTGTGTCTGCACAGTTAGCTGTTATCAATAGAACCAAGAAATCCAGTTAATCGTAAATGAAATATTTGCAGGTCATTTTGAGCATTTCAATGCTGCTACGCTTTATTTAAAAGGAGACAAGTCATTGCGATATTGTAAAACTAAATAAAATGCAGTCAAATTTCTACTGATTATAAGTTGAATTACTTTCACTTTAGTTGTAAATGACATTTTTACCTCTTGTATTTTACATTAAAACATAACATGTCAAAAATGACATAAGTGTATGATGTCTCTCATGAGTGATTCTCACAAGTGCATGAGCATTGCGCACTCCAGAATTATCGAATCAAATTAAAAAATCCAGCAAAGAACTGGCTGCGCATTTTGAACGCCATTTATTTTCACGAAGCCTCTGGTCTTCCATTTTCTTCGTTTCGCTTCATTATTGAAAAAAACGTGTTTCGACTACATTTTTTTTGCGGCAGGCAGAGATTGTGTTATCTCCTTTTGTGATTGTTGTGGCGTACGGGAGATGCTCTGAGGTAGCCGTCGCTGCTCTGTACTACCGGGTACGGGCTGCACAACGGCTTGAGCACACTGCCTTTGTGTGCTCGTTGTTTTTTCTACAAAGCACGAGAGGCATCAGAAGTCACGCTGTAATCCTGTATGAAAATAGCCGTCGTCTATCAGATTAATGTATGTATTTAAATAGATATTTATAAATAATTTTTTGTATGTTATCAGATTTTTCGTCTGGAACAGATGTGAGGTACGAGATGAGCGTATCTGTGATACAGGCTTCACTGCCTCACGGGGGGTATAATGTAGTAATTATTCACGGGTATTAATGGCGCTGTTAGACTTGTTTGGTGTCGGCATAAAAGGAAGCAATCTATATACCTAATTCAGTAACTCAAAATTTGTCCGAGTCCGTTTAGAAAATTGGCTGAGCCTATATGGTCAAGTGAGGTATTAAATTGAAGCCACTGGTGTCTATATTTGCAGAAAACTATTTATTCATTTTTTTTTCTTCATTTTTTTTTTTTTTTATTTTTTATTTTTTTTTTTATTTTTTTTTCTTTATTTTTTTTTTATTATTTTTTTTTTTTTTTTAATTTTTTTTTTATTTATTTTATTTTTTATTTTTAGGCAAGTCGGACAACCCGATACTCGGGTTGAAGCGGTAATACTAGTCTATACTATAATAAGAGCCGCGTCCGTCCGTCCGTCGGTCGGTCTGTCCGAAGCCAGCCTGCAGTGTGTGATGAGCGTATCTGTGATACAAGCTCCAGCCCAATATATTTTGACGGGCCTTGTTCACGCGGCCTCATCAACTCTCGAGAGATTGTATTTTTTTATTTCTTACGGCCTTTCTCTCATTTCGCCCTCTTTTTTATTTCAAATAAAGGGGGGTCGACTAGTACGAGTAACATTCGGTGGGCAGTGAATGCAGTTCTATTGAATAACTACAAATACTGTTTGGTGCTCTGTCGAACTTGGTCAAATTTCGTCATTTTTGACAGATGGTGTGCGCTAGTTTAGAATAGAACGTCATAGCGTGTTTTGGAACAATAGATATGATAGAACTTGGTAGAAACCTGAAGAATTAGAGCGCAGGGATATACTGCTTCCCTACGAGGCGATAACGCGTGTATTTCCGGTCATTTATCTAGTATCATGCATTGTGTGAAGCTGCAATGCATTAACTTCAAAGTGTAACGATTTTATTTCCTTTAACCGAGTTGGGGCAGGTCTTCCGAGAGACCTAAATTAAAACAAAATTTAAGTTTAGTTCAAAGAGGGATTAATTCATGGGACCCCACAGTCTGACCATGCAGCCAGTCGCCTGCACTCTTGCGGCCGCCGCATGAACGATGCGCTTCGCTTACGAGAATATTTTAATTGCAGGTACTGTTGAGAAGGATACGTTTGTTTGTTATCTTTATTGTTGAGACTTATTTAAGGAAAAGGAGTGACATGAGAGGAGTGAAGAGAACGAGAATTTCACGTGCCCGATCAGCGAATATATAGAAACATCAATGCGCTGAAACGCTCGTGCAGTTAAATATAACGGTGCCATTCTATATAGGAAGTTACTGCTTCATGCGTGAGAATTGATGTTATGTGGACTGAGGATAGTGCCGCAAACCGCGTAGTAGCTCCGTAAATAGAAATAAAATACCTCTATGCAAGCAAACTGGTTTGTTGCCGCCATTTAAATGAAAAATATGGGGCTCTCAAGTTATATAATTTGCTGTATATTGATTTGGCGTACAGCGCAAGGGTTGCAGACGACAGCTGCTGGGCTCGGGTGCCCACAACACATGTAGTTTGCATGCAGGCCTACCTCACGGCTTACTCACGCAGTTTTGTTCTGTAAAATTTATAAAAAGTTGCTCGAATGAATAATTGAAACGAATAATTAATACCGAATTCCTATTGTAATAACGTGAGAGAAATTCCGCACAAAAAAGATATAAATTTATTTATGCATTTATTTACATAAAATATTTAAAAGGAGACACCTGGCGTTTCGTTATGTAAGTATAGATAGTTATCAGTTGTTCCGATATACATTTGAGGAGCGAGATAAAGCTGTTTCACACCTCGATGAGGTCAACCATCGCGCTTTGGCCGCCGTTGCCATCGTTCGCTTTCCATGCGATGACTCAACCAAAGTGAGGATTTGTAAACATGTCCGTATACTGCATTTTTCCTTCAGTTTCCAGCTTTTCGTACTTGTAGAATGTGAATGCTAGGCTGTGAAGTGGGAACTTGATGGTTAGCTCGGGCCAGATGTTCTATCACAAATTTCAGCGACTCAAGAAAAATTGTGTATCAGAGTTAGGTGACGAGTCTTAGCGTTCTCAATTGAGTTCATTCATAGTTCGACCGTTCTTTTCTGAATCTATAAGTTCGAATTAAACGCTTTTTTTGATTGGTTTGATCTTTCGCACGTACGAAGTGCCGCTCTGGCTTGTTCGTATTAACATGTTTGTGCAGCTTGAGTTTCTTTTACCTCTCGAAGCTCGCGTCGAAGCTTGTAAGGTGTTCACTGCTGTGACGTGCCGCCCTGTTCGTGGCAGCGTGTGGTCTATAGAAATGGTAGTTCTTACATTTGACGCGGTGCTGCTACCTGCTGGGTGTGTTCCTTCATTTGTCGACGAATTTCGTGGTGATGGAGTTGAATTGGGTGCTGCTATAGCGTGACGTCTACCCCTAGCTAGTACTATAGCGTGAGGTTAGGTTAGGTTACTAATGGATATTACTTCATGTAGACCTCGCATTATAGTAGCAGCTTTAAACGTCCGTCCAGAGGGCGCTGTACCACCTGTGCAGCACTGCTGCTGCCCCCTGCAGCTGCAGGGCTGCATGCTCATACACTGCCCCACACCTGAGGACAGCCACACGTGTGCTTGCTTACCTCAACATTCAGGCAAAGATCTGCTCATTAATTAGCTCCTTGACCGTGTCTCGACACCAGATATGGCCACGCTTGCGTTACAGGGTTGCCATTTATGCTCAACAGTTTGAAGGTCTGTATTAAGGAAATATTCAATTGAACTGCGGCTAGCCCGTTCATGTCTACTATGCACCAATTAGGAATTTACGTTGAGACCCACTCAACACCGGCACGGCAGAGCCAACGCTCGAATCTCACGGTCCATCGTTACCGCGTCGGGCGTGCTGCAGCGAGCGAATCTTGTACTGTTGGTTTGACTCTCATACATAGTACATTATGAGTACTCAGTCTAAGTATCTTGAGTTAATGAGTACACTGAGCTGTCACAGCACCCTTGTCTTCAGTTGGCAGCCCCATTCAAACATGAAGCTAGCTGCACTCACTCCCTGAAGCATGAAATGTATAACATGAGAACATTATCATTCATGAAGCGTGCAGCGGAATCTGCAGCAATATGTGACCACAGTGCCAAGGTGGTCAAAGAGCGCTCGATTTTCACCTGAAATGCACGAGAATAGGAGACTCTGCAGTACGAGCTTGGTGTTTCTTCCCTATGGGAAAGCAAGAATTGCCATAAAGCCGCCTTCACTTCAGGTTTGTAGAAATGGCCACCGTGGCATCAGCTACTCGGGACTTGGAAAAAATATACAGTATGTGATGATATACTGTATATTAATTCCTCAAAATAAAATGCATTTTATCATAGCGTCCTTCCTCTCGAACTGAGTGGACTGCGGCTCAGGCTCGCAGGTGACGCGTGTCTCTTGTTTCATGGGCCGAGTTACGCAGAAGTTGCAGGAGATCTTTTGTCTTAAAGGCTGAGCTGTTGCCGGCCAAAGTTTGGTTGCGATTAAATTTTATTGACGCGTGTGTGAAGTGAGCTGTCATCGATAAAACTTTCTGCTAAAATGAGGACTTGCTCTCACGAGCTGGTCATCAGAGCGACGTTTGTTCAGTTAGTGACTCGGGCAACAGTGGTCATTGTGGATGTTAATGGCACATGGTAGTAAATAAAACTTCACCTAGTGAAAAGGATTCGTTCAAATAAAAGGTGTGCTAAAGCGGTAGATAGTTTTGCATCGTACGAGAAAAAATGCGAAAAATCCAAGTGAGTGCGTCATCTGTGCCTGGATTTCCTGACACCTGAGCATCTGTAACGAAGTTCCTTTCCGCAACTGCCAACACGAGCTTCCGTTCGGAGAAAGTGTGCTCACTCTTGCAAGTTTTCACTCGACACCATTGTGTGTGTGTGTGTTCTTGTTTACTGTAGTGCTGCTGCTTGCTGTCGCTTGTTTCGACACTTAGCGCGGGGACTTCTTCGTATTATTTCTTCTTTTTTTGACCAATCGTATTCAGTAGGAATTACATTGGCCATGCAGACAGGGCTGTGCGAGGCACCGGAGTGCTGCTGGCGGCCAACACAGAGGGAGCTGCTGGATTTACTTCTGCAGCCTCGAACATTGAGTGTTTTCCTCTCGCTTGTTGAGGATTTGAAGCTGGTTTTTAGTTTGCTGGTGTTACATTGAATCTCTGTTTTTATTGTTTTGAGCATCTTTTGAGAACCAGAACGGTAGTTTTCTAAAACCCCGATAAAATGGATAAATTCTGTTTAATCTGGACCGGTTTAGAAATTTCGTAAAATTTTGAAAAAATTACGAGTGTTTTTTACCCTAAATTCACTAACTATTTTTCTACGTTTCAATTGCTTTGCAACTCTTTAGTTGTGATAGAATTCTTAGGCTGAAATAAAAGTTGGCTAAGATTAGGATCAAACTTCGAATTATAATAAAATTTAGATAAGGTTTGAATTAAAGTGAGCAAATGCCCAATACATGTGTTGTTCCGTAGTATTCCCTTTATTTTAAAATATTTGTTTTTACTTTAGAAGTTAAGAGGCCAGTCCAGAGGGCGTCGAAAGTGAGGCTGTATTTGCGTTAATATTGTTCAAGGCATTTTCTCGCAAATTCCCCGGCTCATTTCATTAGTTCTAGTGTATCTAAATTAATTTAAAACATCCTATTACTTTCGTAAAATTGATTGCGTCGTGACTATTATTGGCGGGTTCTTATCTGAAATAGTTGTGTTTTAGATGATAAGCATTGGGAGTAGTCTCTGAACTGCCATACGCTCAAACGTTCCCTAAATTCAACAATCAACCATCAATACGTTAAGATTATTCTGTGCTGAAGGAAGGATCTCAAGACATTCTGCTAGACCGAGACAATTTCCTGCCAAGCCGTCGCCCGCTGTTAGCTTTGCGTAGAACTGCTATGCGGCCTTACTTTTGTTCGTCCAACTCCTCCAGCTTGCCGAGAGGAACGTCAGTGTTTGTTGCGGCTGCGACTTGTTTCGATTGGTTCCCCACTGATGAAACCTCTCTGTAGCGTTTTCGGTGGTGAATGTCCTATATAATAATAATAATCCATTGGTTACCAATCTCCATAACACTGCTGATGAACCGGCACTCGCGAGCGTTCCGAGCGTCATGTTAGACTCGTGTACGCACATGAGGCGCACGTACAGCGGCTGTCATCACGTTACGTCTCACGTGCGCAGCGTACATGGCTGCGTGAGAACACACCAACTGTCTGCGGTGTCTTACAGGCTCTGCATGTTGTGCATGCACTAACTTAATAGATAACGTTTCCATAACAGCCACTCACTTTCAACAGTGTTCCCGCATTATTTTACACAAAACATTTGACCCTTTAGACGAAGAGATGAAAAATTGATTGATCTTGTTTTACATACTTTTCTTATGGGACGTTATTTATTTTTTTTGTACCGTACAAAATATTTATTTATTTTTGGTTTGATTCATGTTTCCAGAGACGACTTGGTATATTGGCGGATAGGTCAGCTTATCGACTGATATTTGCTAATCAGTGCCTATTTCGTGGGTGCTGTGCTAAATTTAACCACACCTTTTTACTTCTGGCCTAGTTTGCGAGGAACAAGGCACTCTGCCATTTTAAACACGGACTTCGTGAATCGAAACATGAAATTTCTCGCTCTTGAGTTTGAGATCCGACAAGGCCGATCTTGCCTTTGCGTTTGCTCTCCGCAGCGACACGAGGCGGCGAAGGCACTAAAATATCAGCAACGTGACGTGGTGTCATCGCGTCTAGTATTTTTCACTCCTGGCATGCCAGTCTGAAAGAATATCACCCGAGTACACCAGCAGCCATGTTGTCTATTTTGGATCCCACCTGCTCTTCGATCCCCTTTTCGTGAGAAACAAACGTGGATTGGTATTGCCGTTGCCCACATCATGGAGAAGGGTTGCCGCTCGACTGTCCCGCCCGAGATTAGCGTTCCGAGAAGACGCCCGCGGTGCGAGAAAGTGGCCCGCCTGCAGATGCTCTGAAGCCTTATGTTCCCACTCACTCGACGTCCGCAGTGCGAACGAGCCACAATCTTCTCGACTGGGGCAAAAAGCCCAACTTTGATGGGTAGCCGTGATCCGTGTTGTCTTGCGGCCATTGTGTTCACTTACGGCAGTCTAAACAAAGATTTGTTGGCTGATAACGAAACTCTTTTGAGTTATCTTTCGTGCAGTTGCTCCATTCATTTATAGAAAAAGATTTATCGATTCAGAGGACATATTTCAAGGAGCATGGATAAGAAATACAAGGGCATTGAACGCACCAGAGCAGTTAGGGTGACGAGGCAACGGTCTCCCTGTGAGCTGTGTCGTCTCAGTCAGCTGGGACTCTTACACCTTGGGACGAAATCTTCACAGCAGATACAAGAAGGCCGTAAGCAAAACATGTTGTTTTGGTATAGAAAAAATGTCCATGAAATATCCACTTCCAATTAATTAGGATTTTGATTTGGAAAAACGTATAAGAACATTATCAAGCGCTTAGTTACATCAATCGTTAAAATTATCTCATTTTGATTGGTCAAGATGATGAGACGAAGTATGAAAGGCGCGACGCTTTGAAAAGTGTGTCCAAATCTGTTAGCGCCATTAGAGCTTGAATTCACTTTACAGGCCCTAATGGCGTGTCAGGACTACCTCACGCCTGTCAGCCAATAATTTAACATCCCCAGCATTGCCAATATTGACTCATGTTGCGACTGGCAGTTGCGCGATAGAGACAACTCCTCACCGGGCACCGTCGGCTGTCCCGCTGAAGAACTTCCCTTTTCAGCGTCCGCTTTCGAGTCCGTACACAGTGACGGATTCGAGTCGCAGAAACTGACCGTAATTGTACTAACTGATTTTTGAATATGGTGCCTTAGAGAATATTTAATAAGTTATATTATTGAACGGGATTAAAATAACAAAGACTTTATGAAATCCTGGAAACACCAGTTTTATTGGATATGGTTTTAACCAAGACGCACATTCTGGTACAAACGCTTCATTCGAATGAAAAATGCAAACGATTTTAGCGTTACTGCAAAAAGGACAAGCTTTACAAGAGGGACGACTCATCTTCGTAACAACTGCCTTCTCCAACCAAGGCAGGAGCACAATAAAGGCCAAGCGAAGTTTCAAGAAAAAAATCAAGTTCCCCATTGAAGAAAATTATTGATGGGTATATCAAGAGTTTCTCCGATTCTGGCAGTTTAGCGCAGAAAAAACCTCCATTGGATCTGAGCTCTTTTGCGTCGTAAAGAACAGCCTGAGTATCGTGCCTAGTTTTGTGTGCACTCAGGGGGCGGCACATTGAGGACATTATACTGAAAAAATCAGAATAAAACTATTAGTTATTTAGGATTTCAATAATAGAGAAGTTAGTAAATATTCTTTTAAGCCCCAGTCGTTAAAATTACTCTGTTCAACCAATGAAACATGCTATGAGTCTGAAACGAGCTCATGCAATCCTCTTCTCGGCATCTCCTCCTCAAAATATAGATCTAGTTTGCTGTGACCCTAGTTTGTATTTTTAAATTACCATTTATTTCGATGCTCCCCGCCTTGTTGAAGTTTGTGAATTTATTACAGTTGTACCTGGTGATTGTGCGATGCGCACAACTGTTAACTGATTTACAGCCGAGACAAGGACTTCGAATACTGGAATTCATTTTCATAAAAGAGTCAAGTTAATCCGAGTCTTGAAAACGATCCAAATTGTAAGCTTTTTAACGTCGTGCTGCTAATTGTTTCACAAATTCTAGTTGGGAATGCGTGATGTGCGACTCTTATTCAAATCCACCGCAATCCGAGACACTACGCGAGTGATGCATTCTATGCTACATTTCCGATGAAATTTAAGCTACGTTATCGATGCATTTTGAGCCATGTTATCGATGGATTTCCATGTTTATGTCATTTTCCGGTCTTCAAAATTTTATACCTGGCGTTCTGCTATCTATCACAAAAGCTAATCTTCTAGGCCATTCGTCACGGAAAGATTTAAGATCTTAGCAATCCATTTCATTTCACGTAGTATTTGTGTTGTGTTTGTTCTTATCTGGCGCAGTTTAGTCTTTGACTAGATAAGGTCCGATGACGCACTCTGGCTGAGACGTGCAGACGGACGCTGTCTTGCTGTCCCTGGTCTCGAGTGTCCGCTGTTTGATCCGCTCCGTTTCTTAAGAACTGATAATTTGGTTCCATTTGAGCTCCTAATTTTTATCAAACGCGATAAGCGCCTCTAAGCTTCCTGATATCGTACCTCCGCATGCGGCTCAACGCAATGCTCGCATACGAAGGGAAATGAGAGATCACTTTCACTCGACAACGGGTGAAACTTTTTTTTCGAAATGGGGTGTTTGGATCTGAAATTGTTTTATCAAGTCTTCGGAAACTAATGCTGATGAATGAAGCCATTACTAATGAAAACTGACGCATACATAAAGGCATTAAGCGACCCGGTCTCCCGTGACATGTGCCCGCTGTCAAGGTGTACGCCGCACAACATAGATGTTTCAGTCCTTGCACTCATCTGTTATTACAGAGGACAACTGATGTTAATTGCAGCGTAACTCAACATCCTTTCGCTGATATATTTCGTTCCTCACTTTTTTTTCAAATGATAACATTTTAATTTCATTACTTAGGCGGCTTGCGGAGCTTTTTTTAAAATTGAATTACTCAGGCGGCTTACAGAATACTTCATTGCATCAATAAATTTTGGAGGCATGCGAGTATAAATAGAACTTTGTTTCGTGACTTGTAAGCGCCAACTTAGGCTTTCCTCTTTATAAAGCACTCTTCTCGTAGAGCAGCTACGTCACTCATTTTTTTGACGAAGGTGCTGGTGCACTTGTTTTACATTCTGTAATGAACTTTGTTACTTCATTTGTGGAGACTTGATGGCCCGTGTAGGGCGCGGCGCGTATTGGCGATATTATCACATTCATTGCGGTGTGACCCACCGGTGGGTCGTGCTCAAGTTTTTCCAGCTAAAACGTTCAATCGATGGGTAGTTTGAAAATTTGTTAACAATCTTTTTAAATTAATGGTATTTTACCCAGTTAATGTTTGCTGTTTATAAATTTTTTAATGACTTTTGACTTTGAATTTGATTTGGACATTGAACTTCAGTTCAACTCATCGCAGTCACTGTGTTAATATTGCTGAAAAAATTTACTCGCTCAATCTGTGGCAACGTGACAATTCTGTAACACTCCATTTCACGGGAATGGTTCGCTACGTACACGAGGTGCACTTGCGCATCGCTCAGTCTCAAGTGCTTACGTTTTTCCCGAGTACTTCGCTACCGCTCTGTTTTTTAGGTAATTTTCTTCTGTACCATCTCATGTTTTTCCTATTTCATTTTTTTGTATTTTACATTTTGCGTTGGTGAGAAACGTGTTTGCGTCTCATGAACTGATGATTTTTTGCCTTTTTCTCATCATTTTTGTGCCTCTGTGCACGAGACTTTCATTGGTTGTAGGCAAGAGAAATATTTCGTACATTTGTGCTCCGGACACCGCAGCCAAAGCTGACTCCATCACGCTGCGGTGCAGGCCGCACAAGCGATACTTGAACTTGTTCATCAATTAACGGTAAAGAGGCAATACGACGCTCCCTTCAGAGTACTTTGCTCCCCCCATGCGCTGGAACAGCTATATATAAGTAGCTTACACCATTGACTAATTATCGAGCGGAGCTCAATGATCGTCAGTGCATGAAGCTGCCTCATCAAGGAAGCAAGGTTGTCCCTTGCTCTTCTCCACGTTTGTAACGATCCTTCATGGTAGGTAGACACTGTATGTGGTCTATTTTTAATAAATGAGCCTTCTTGGTAGACACCTTAATCAAATTTTAATAAATTATCCATCATTGTAGACACCGTAATCAAATTTAAATAAATAATCCTTCATGGTAGACACCGTAATCAAATTTTAATGTATGATCCATCATGATAGACACCGTGATCAACTTTGAATATATGATCCATCATGGTAGACACCGTAATCAAATTTTAATAAATAATCCTTCATGGTAGACACCGTGATTACTTTGAATATATGATCCATCATGGTAGACACCGTAATCAAATTTTAATAAATCATCCTTCATGGTAAACACCGTAATCAAATTTTAATAAATAATCCTTCATGGTAGACACCGTAATCAAATTTTAATAAATCATCCTTCATGGTAAACACCGTAATCAAATTTTAATAAATAATCCTTCATGGTAGACACCGTAATCAAATGTTAATAAATCATCCTTCATGGTAAACACCGTAATCAAATTTTAATAAATAATCCTTCATGGTAGACACCGTAATCAAATTTTAATGTATGATCCATCATGGTAGACACCGTGATCTACTTTGAATATATGATCCATCATGGTAGACACCGTAATCAAATTTTAATAAATAATCCTTAACCGTAATCAACTTTGAATATAAGATGCCGCGTGGTTAACCCGATGAACAACTGTAGCGTTGAGTTATGTTGTTGTTGCTAAAGGTGGCCGGTCTTGAATTTTATTTATATTCATGGAAGGCTTCATTTCTCCTGATATTATTTCAAGTAGAATGATTTTGTTTATAGTTTGAAAGTGCAAATTACATTGACTTTCTAATGTATGTATTCTTACCACTAATTTAAGGCACAGATGTTGGTTTTGCTTTAGTATCCATTTATAGTGTAGCGACGGGTATATTAATTATGACAATTTCAAACATTTTCTAAAGCATCACACTTGCTGTTTGTCTTCATTAAATTTTAAATTATTCGCCATAGATTAAGGAAGGATTAATTTTCTCGCATATCGCGAACTTCTCCGTAAAAGAAACATTTGTCTGCCGTGTACTCGTGTGTTGACCAAGTGACCAGCCACGTTGCGCCTGCTGTAACTTCCCTTGCATTCTGGCTTGCCCGCTGTGCCGTGTGATGCCGCCGCCAGTGAGGGACGCTGTCTGGACGCTTACGTCCCATTGTGCCACGTGCCATCTACAGACGTCCGCGAAAGCACCCAGGAAGTTATATTTTCAAATGACACTGTGCATTGTACGGAAGTTGCTGATCTGAAGGATCATTTGTACCTTTGCCCTTCAATGAAGCCCGTTGAATGGCGGAGGTGAAATGCCATGGAGACCGTCAGAGAGGGAGAGGGGTCACCGGGCCTGACTGGGCCCGACACGCGCGCTTGCAAGCAGGAAGAATGAATGAAATTGTCTTCAATGTCATCTCTAGGTCCTCTGGGTTCAATTGAGGTTGTTACATTAGCAGGGAAGCGGGAAGAATATATTTTGCGCTAGACTAGAAGATAGGTATTAGTGAGTGTAGCTTTGGGTCAAATGCAATAAACGGTGCTAGCCTTTCGTGCTCTTCACACTAAGGTCGTTTGATTAGAACTATTTGAAGCCACGAGTTCATAAGTCGATTTTAGTAAGTAAGTAAGAACAAGGTAATTTGCTAAGAGAACAATGAACAACTGATAAAAGAAGCACTGTAGTTGCGTAATAGCGTAACTAACGTAGTGTTTACCCTCCGATTAACCAGTCAACATTATGCAGTAGTTTTTTTTCTGGGTTAATATTTTTTAGGCTTGCTTAATTGCTATGTGCACTTATAAAGCTGTTCAAAGTCTTATAAGTGTCTCTTCGGGGAGGAAACTATTAGATTTATGTGAATTAGCAATTAAATACTGAATTGCGTGCGTTTTTTCTTTTTCAAGTAATTACGACCCGAGTCGCCTGAGGTTATAGGATTTGCAATTTGCAATTTGAAGGTGTGTATTTGTTGACTTATGTTATGCTGGAATTGTTTGGAGCGGAGATACACTGAGCCATTTGTAACGTCTGCACAATTTGTTATACTGGCTTACTTGAGTCGTATTCAGTTTGGGTTAAGTTACCCATTTAGGTTTCTTTTTTGGTCGCAGAAGTTCCTGAGAGTCATGAGAGCTTAGATGTTTTTCCTAGTTTTAGACAATAAGGTAAGAATTATATTCCAATTACGGGTAGGTGGAAAATTGGTGAAAATTCTTCCACGTCTTGACTGGTTATTTCGCGCTGGCGAGTTAACGTGTGATATTTTGTGGTCAATCTGCACAATTTAGAATTGATAAGTTTCATTTCCCATGTGATTGTGAGCTCAATGAGGTATAGCGAGCAGAGCAGGCTACTGTACATCACAGCTCATCACAGGCACAAGGCTGGCCGTGTGCGCCCAAACCCGTCCTGGCGCAGCTCAGAGCCCGTCCCTGATTATATGTTGCTCAACTCTCTTCCAAGTCGCGCTCGTATCCTTGACTGCTGCGCTCGGTCCTGTCTATCCGTTGATCGAGTATTTTTACGATAGAGCTTCATGGAAAAAACAATCAATCGCGGAAATGTTGGGTAGCGCAGCATCGCTTCCGTGTGAGGCGTTACGGCCGTGCACAACAATCAGCGCACCACGAGCGTGTAATAATGTTCCAGCACAGTTTTTTGCGATAAATTTCAACTCCCATTTCATTTCACGATTAAATTTATTCTTGGATCATGTTCTGGACGCGAAAAACTAATATAATGAAAATAGTGCTGCATAAAACTGCAGTGATATGTTTGAGCAAACATAAGCTAATTGGTATTTTGTACGAAGTTGAAGTTGCATATAAATGTTTTGGCTACGGTCGCCGTGTCTTCAAGCAGTCGCCTGTCGCCATGCCTCGTCAGGCCACAGAATGTCTCTTGAGCTTCCATGTATGAGTGCCAAGTGATACACATATGGGGAATTAGTATCTCTATTTCCCTGTTGAAGAGCCAAACCATTCGAAGGGATCATATCCTCTTCCTCGTAAGCATACGAGTATAGGGGAGAAACTTTACGCCTTTTGAGGGGCTCATGCTGCGCGTATTGAGACCAGTCTGAGAGTGTATGTTCAGTTGACGAATTTCATGTTCAAATGACATTTTTCTTTTAAAAATTTTTAAGAGAAAAAAGTTGTCGAACTTTGTTAGGACTTCGTATCTTCAAGATATCAATTTAATCCCCATCTGCTGCATGAATTCCTTCATGAATTTTTAGGTGCCGCTACTGGGACTATTTCCCTGACGAAGAGTCAGGCTTCGGTGTCGAGAATCTCTCCCACGTTCGCGTGCGTTTTTTATCTTGCGTTTTTCTTGCGTTTTTGCGGGTTTGACTCGAGCGGTTCACCTTCGCTGGTTCTACGCACGGAGCTTTGAGGCGGTTGTGTGTTGTGCGTCCGGGCGTCTTAAGCCAGCGATGCCTCCAGTATCTGATGGAGACAATGATGCCTCCAGTATCTGATGGGGGCAATGATGCCTCCAGTATCTGATGGGAGCAATGATGCCTCCAGTGTCTGATGGAGGCAATGATGACTCCAGGGTCTGATGGAGGCAACGATGCCTCCAGGGTCTGATGGAGGCAATGATGCCTCCGTGACTTCAGATGTACGATCCCTGATGTCCTCACCTCATCTGATTTATAGGAAAGATCAATCTAATTAATAAGAAACATCTGAAGAATTCTCACATTCATTGCGTTTCATGTATCACTCCATCGTTCTCTCTAAAGTTCAATAATCGAACTGACGTACTCGACGGCTGGAAGATATTTCGACCAGTTTCATTTTGGTTTTCTGGTGGGCATATTCTAGGAGCTCGAGGTGGGGTGGGAGTGTGATGAGTTTTTTTTCATTTTTTCGTCTCCGACTCACTTAATAGGCGCGAACTTTAAATATGTACAACTGTTGAGTAGATCAACGTTGAGTTCGAACCAACCTGCGATATTTTAAGGGTATACAACTGGAGTTGTTTGCGTGGTGGGTGCGTCGTCCCGTTGTCTGACAGCGCAACTACTTTGTCCCGGCGACATTTCCCGTCACAAAATCTTCACTCGCCCTGCTCATGCATGGAGTCAGCCGTGGCCGTACCTTAGTTCAGCTGCGTCACTGACATCAGAGCTGAACATTAAATATTTACAAAGTCTCCAGTCCTTATCTCAACATAATCATCTTATCTCATCAAGACATGACACTCACAAGGTGTCGGAAGTGGGTGCCTTTCAAGAATTGTTTCCTATTTGCTAACAGAGAAATTGGAAAATTAAATAATTGTAAATTTGAAAGCACGTTTTTAATTTAGAGTGAACTAAATCTCCCATTGCGCTGTAACGGCTTCATGTCTCAAATATGAATGTCTGCGTGCGTCGCGGTCTACGTCTGCGCTACTTCACAAACCCTCGTCTGTCGCGGTCTGCGTTCTCATTTTCTTCGAGACTCGAGTTATTATGTTGACTTATACACGAGGAAATTGTATTATAGCAAAATTTTATCAACGCGACTTAATACTCCAATGGTTTCTTGCTCGATATCTATCTTATTGGTACAGTTTTTAACTACAATCATGATGTAGTTCCAACTTATCTTTACGGTTGCTTCCATTAGCGCCAGACTCTGATATAAACCGTGCATTGCTCCAACTTATTTGCGACTGGAGTGGCACATTATTTACTTTATGGTTAATTATCTGCAAACAAAGTCTTCATTGGGGACCGGAATGTGATCAGAATATGACCTCTGATGATACACAGGCAGCACACAGGCTCCATGCACACAAAGGACTGGCTGGCGGCTCCACGCGTGCTGTTGAATGCAAAGCATCACCTCAGATGCTGCGCAACTCTCCTTAATTACAATGTAATATTTACCCGCACTGTTTTTGTCCCTGAGTGGTCAGTGCCCCCCGGTGGTCGTGTACTGTCTCACCTTCCTGTCTCACCTTCCTCTATTGGAACGCGTCTTAATCTAACCTGTTCAGATATATTTTACACAATCCACGCACTTTATGACAACAGTTATGACTGAGAGTTGAACTATAATAATAATTAAACTGTGATAAACGAAAAAAAATAATTTCAATTTGCGTTTGTCTTCGTTCAATTGTTCGTGTATGACGAAAGAATTTGAATTTTTTATTTTAGCATAATTCTTTTATTAATTGGTTGATTTTAGCTAGATTTTTCATCAGAAACGGATCAACATTAAATTTTAATTAATCAATGAAGCAATATTAAAACGTGCTGGTGCAGTAAACCACATGTCGAGTCAGTGTTTTCGCTAACAAAACTGTTGGTCAATATGATATCCGCTCATTTACTTTTAAAGGCTGAGGTTAATTCTGAAATAACTGCATGTACTGAGAATCAGTTCATCTAATCTGTTCGGCTAGTCATTTTTATCGCATATCTAAGAAAATATCCTTGCATGTTTCGCTCAATCTCGCATTTAAATAAGATATTTTTGTGTCTCGCGCAGGAATTTTCGCGTACCTGAACTACCTCACCCCCAAGACGCGGGCCGAGATCATCGACCTGCTCATCCGTGGGCTGGAGCGACTCGAGTACCGTGGATACGACTCCGCAGGTCAGTGCTGCGGGTCCGCCCGCCGCTTTTGGGCTGGCATCTTGTGGACTTGTTCTGTCTCTTAGCTCGGTGTACTATTGGAACTCTAGAATTGTGAAATGACCTTATCTTATACAGGGTGGGCCAGAAGTAACTGATCTGATCCTTTTAATTGGCTAGCTGAGTAAATAGGATACCGAAATAAACCATAAATATGATATTATTCCTAATAAAATAAGTTTCAACTGCAGCTTTCCTTTTATTAGCAAATTAAAAGGGTCAGTTACTTCTGGCCCATCCTGTAAAAATCAATGTTTTTTTTACCTTCATTTATTCTAATATATGTAGATGGATAGTCAGAAAATTATTTGCTTTTAGCATTATCGAATTCTACGTATCGGATTTATTTTGTGGATGTTTCTCTTTTAAATGGAATCAGTTGTTATTAGTTCATTTTTCACCAGGAAATCGGAGAGTAATTCACTGAAAGATTATTGAATTACTGAGCTGCAGTTTGGATTCCAAATGCCCAATTACTTTGCTCACAGGAATCAAGAGCATTGTTATTTTGAGCGTCATTTATGGTACACGTTCTGCTGTGCATATTACATTTATGTTACACGCTATATTATGTATGCAGGTGTGACACGCTCTATGAGAAGCCTGCTGCGTTGTTACAGCAGAACTGCCACCAGACGCTCTCTTACATAACCATTCTCTTACGTAATATATCATTCTCTCTTTTGTATAGTAAATGCATTCATTCAATTGGAAATTTTTACTATTGGTTCAGAAAAAATTACAATTTGAATAGCTGTTCGTTAATTCAAATGATATAGAAGTCACGGCGATGTCTGACGTACTGCAATAAAATATGAAGTATTTGAAATAATTTTGCTTCCCCTCAGCGGAAGAAAGCTCAAATAATCAAGCCCTTCTTTGATTCATCGCTAATTTTTTTGTTTTCGTGACATTTTTTTAGTTCATACTGTTCCTGATTTCCAGCAATGAACAATTAAGCTATCTCGGGCGTATAATTTTATATCAGAGTATTTTTGAAGTCGTTAATCATTCTTTTCGGAGCATAAACAGGCTCGTTGCCTTCTTTTCATCTTCTAGTTGGGACTCTATTCTTACTTGCCATGAACTTCCATAGCTCCTCCAACTGCTGCAGAAGCTAAGCACGCTCCTGTTCTAGAGAGCTCGTGTAAAACCTTCTTGGGGTCATAAGTCCGCAGAGTTGTGTTCACTTGAGCTGAATGTTAACACTTTTACTGCAGCGTGAGTCACCGGTGATACACAGAGGGGATTTACATAATGCTGTTAACCGACCAGTAGTCATAAACTTAATTTTTATGAAAGCCTAATCAAAACTAAGTGAACGTACAATCCAATTATTGTTTGATATTTTCAATGTTGCTTGCTACAATTGACTTTGAATATGAGTTGAATGTTAAACGTCAGTTTTACCTGGCGCAGTCAGAGTGTTAAATGATAATAAGTCATGATGCATTATGTGAGCATGGGAGCCGTCACTAGCTTACGTACATCTGAGCTGGCGTGCTGAGCCCACTGCCGCGCATCCTGCGATGACCACACTCACGACAATCGTGAATACCTTCATGATATTGTTCTAGAATATCAGGAGGGTGTTCACTAATATTATGAGGGTGGTCATCACATGAGGTGCGGGGCACACTGCGCCTCCTGCGGTGACCACCGCCGGTTGTGTCGGTCCAGACGCCGCCACCGTCCTTGATCCACATTCAGGTCCTGGCAAGGACGTCCGCCCATTTAACTTCGGCGTGCTGTCTTGCGCTTATTCAGCCGACGTCACCACTGGCGGCTACTGCGTCGCGTTTTCTTTTACGCGAAGGCCACTGGGACATCCTTTTTTTGTAATTTTCAAATCGTCAAATGAAATGAATTATTTGCATGGTTGTCATCACAGTGCAAACTACACCAAACTGACAAATATACTCTAGTGCACAAATTTCATCGGCTGAAAATGGTAACAAAAGCTATTTGATTTGCCAAACAATAATCAGCTTGCTTAGAAACTTTCATTTCATTTCTCTGTATATCAGCGATCCAGGCCAGGTGTGGTCAGTTTGCTTCTTCAGCTGAAAACTTTGGCGCAGGTCGATTGTTGAGTGCTCGATTATTTGCTTTTTCTGTGTGAGTTTCTGTGAGGAGTGCTGAGATCTGCCCCAGGAGTGACAAATACAACACAATGGTGTACGGCCTGCAATAGCAAACATAGTTCCACTTGTCGTACTTGCTTTGTACTTAAGCGAAATTCTGCGCGATGTTGCCAGCAGAAGGTCGAGAGATGCAGGCCTTGACAGGCAAATTAGTTTTGCGAAGTCGGACTAGTTGGATGGTGGAGCATGGTAGGAAAGAAAACTTGAAGCTTATATAATAGATAATTTTTCTCGGTAGTTCCGTAGATATTGTTTCCGAAAACGATTCTGTCAATAGAGTAGATCATTTGATGCGAACCATTGATGTGTTATTCAGTTTAGCCTATCCTTGTGACAGCTACTGACTTGTGTGAATTTGTTCTATAATCTAGTTTCAAGTTTGACATAGTATTACGAACAAGCCCTGGAATTCGACCCTGGAAAGATCAGAACTTAATTTCACTTCTCTCACGCGAGTCACAGAGACTGTTTTGCATCTGCCCATTTTGATTTGGCAAGAGTACTAAAGCCAGACACTTGATTTGTGAGTTTCCCCTGACATCTTCTTAACAATGCCAGTAGCTAAAAACCTCAGGAGCAGTAACAGTATTGCCCAATACGTAAGATTGTTTCTAAAAGATAGATCCAATACAAATTGGACAGTACCAATTGGAGTGTAGGAAATTTTTTCTGAAAGATCGGTGTCTGAACTGTGCAGGCATCGGCATCGACAGCGTGACCGAGGGCGTGACGCTCATCAAGCAGGAGGGTAAGGTGGCCCGCCTCCGAGAGGAGATCGAGAGGCAGAAGGCCGCCCTGGACATGGGGCGGGAGGTGGGCAGACACGTGGGCATCGCGCACACCCGCTGGGCGACCCACGGCGTGCCCTCCGATATCAACTCTCACCCTCAGCGCTCTGATGAGGACAATGAATTTGTGGTCGTTCATAACGGTGAGCATTCGACGTCGTCTCTCTTGTGTTATAGCAAGTCCTGGAACACTAAACGGGGTTGGAATGTTAAAAAAACCCAAATTTAAAATTTCTGCAGAAGAGTATTAGCGATGTAGAGCAGTGATTGCTATTGAAGGCGCGTGTATTGCAAAATGACGGCACGGTGTCTGTTGGCATAATCCTCTGTCTCAGGCCGAGCGCGCGAGAGCTGCTCGCATCATTGCAGTAAAATACTCCAGTTTTCTCGCCCGTGTGTTCTCTTGAGACCTGCAGAGCCGTCAGATGTCGCTTCGTCTTCATTGCGCGTTTGCACAGAAAATTTTTGAATTCGCGTTTACGGTAGCAGGCTGTGTGGGCTGGACGTGGAGGAACTCGGCCAGCTGAATGTTTGATTCGAATCGTTTTGCTACTATCTCTTTCGCTGCGCTAGCTCGTTGTGTCATAACGTTATAGTTATGTCCCGAGCAGAACTCGGGTAATTATACTCTGATAGTGGTAGTCACTTTGAAGTGACGCGCTGCAGTTGAGTATCTTAGTAAACTTAAATGCCACCTCACGTCAGTTGAAATTAGCTTAACCAAAGAATAGTATTTTTTTGCAAAACAGATGATCAAAGCGCGTCACAAAAAGAACTCATGATAAACCCAAGTTTGCACATTTATTATTTACTCACAATTTCAGTGACCTGTTGGCGCCCCTTCAAAAGCCTGCTTAATTCATTTTTCACATTTTATTGGAGTCATTCTCTATTTAGAATATTTAACTTCATTTGAATTAAATAACTGAGCCAAATATTTATTTTCATCAAAGAATTATGTATCCTAATTATACAATAGAATGAAAAAGTGTAATAAGCGCGTTCGATTTGAATAGAGAGCTTTGATAAGCTTCTGCGATTATCGTTCATGTTGACCTCCATGTCTGCATGTTATTCTATTTTAAACTTTTGTTGCCGCGCTTAGCCCACGTATTCTTGTGTAGTTTTTATTTCCTGTTCCTGTGCCCGATTGGCAGGCATCATCACGAACTACAAGGACATCAAACAGTTCCTCATGCAGAAGGGATACAAGTTTGAATCCGACACCGACACCGAGATCATCGCCAAGCTCATCCGCCACATGCACAGACTCCATCCCAGCTACACCTTCCTGGAGCTGGTCGAGGGCGTCATCCAGCAGCTGGTGAGTAGCTCTGTCTGCCTGGCTGGCGTCATCCAGCAGCTGGTGAGTAGCTCTGTCTGCCTGGCTGGCACCATCCAGCAGCTGGTGAGTAGCTCTGTGAGCCATCTCGCTCTAGCGTCATCTCAGAAGCGCGCGAGTACAGCAGCAATGCTCTAATGAACCACGTCTTTAGACACGTTCGAAACAGTTAATAGCTTGTTATGTGTGTTGCCGTGATTGTGTTATCCTCCTCTTGCAGTTTTGTATTCTGAAATTCCTTTGAGAACATCATTCACCCTCAGAAATAATTTTAGCTGACATCAGTTGCGAAGGTTCATGAAAATCTAGTTGATATAATTGTACTAAAGGCGACACAATGCTTCCCATGTTTAATCATGCTAAAAATCACTAATGCGCTGTAGTTGCTAGTATCGTTCGAAAGGACGCATCTTTGTTTCATGCTCATGCCATTCCTCGTTGCACGCATGCCCTCCGCAGCTGTGATGTTGGGTGCAGTCATGAAAGCCAAAATTGTAACGTCTTTCTCTCGTGAATCAAGATCAGATGCAACAAAAGAATGGCAAATAATGCACTACTTTACAGCAATCATGTTTGCGTGCTCTGATTCTAAGGTAAATCTTGAAAAAATACTTATTTCGGCTCCAGAGGAAGAGTATGATATATTTCGTCTTTGTACTAGGAGAAATTTAATGTGTTTTAGCCTTCCGTTGAATAAGCTTGCGTGTTTAATGTGATCGGCGTGCAATTTTGAATTTGTTGTAAGTTCATGCTAGCTTGCATTGCGTGCCATCTGATGATGCTGTCATATGAGAGCACAACGCGATAACTTGTGAGAAGGGCGGCCCTTACGCTGCTGGAACAGACATCCAGCAGCTGACAAGGTGATCCTGCATCCAAGCTGTCCAGTGCCCAGCAAATCAATTTGTGGTGCTGGACCAGGCATCCAGCAGCTGACAAGCTGGTCCTGCATCCAAGCTCGCCAGACCAGCAGCCAAACCAGTCCTGTGGCGCCGGTGTGGGTTGCGACAGTGAAAGTCTGACGCTGGAGGTCAGAGCTGCAACCGTGCAGTGCTGGTGCTGTGCAGTGCGGTGCTGTGCAGTGTTGGTGCTGTGCAGTACTGCTACTGATGATGATGATGATGATGCTGTAGGTGCTGCAGCAGGATTTGCGTTAGGGCGGTTGGGAGATTTAAGCTTCTCTCTCGGAGATCGGATGCATTCAGTCATTCGGACCCTTAACAGCGCAAGGGCCCGTAGTATGCCAAATGGAGTAGCTTGCATACTCCGCGCACCCCTCATCAGCGGTGAGAAAGAAGTGATGTTTCTGCCTATCAGCCTGCCACGCGTTGCGAAAGTTCCCCCCCCCCCCCAAGCGAAAGTTTTTTTCCCCCATTTTAGGTATCGCACTTCATATTTACTCTCCAAGGATATAAAAGTGGAACATTGTTATTTCCTTACTTAAATTCTTTTTAAGAGGAAATATACTAACTGAGAAATCAAGCGTTTCACGCGTTATCTACATCTTTGTTTCGGGGCTGCAGGCTGAATATGTATAAATTATACTCGAAAAGTCGCAAACTTCTGTGATTGATGTCGTAATCGGATGATGACGCACGTAAAAGTGAAGTAAGATGCAATAAAGCCTGTTCCTTCACAGAGATAAGAGATGGTGTGATAGACCCTAATTAGTCTGTGCTTCTGACCTTCGCTGCTCTGGACACAAGAGATCTAGTCAAAGAACTTGACTTCAGTCTTTGACGGATATACACCGCTCAACGGAGGGTTTTTCTAACAGTTTTCTTCTGCTCTAATTGAGCCTTGTTCTTTTTAATAATGTCAAATAATCCTCCATTCTGTATATTGCACTGGCCTGTGCATGTAGTCGAGGACAGCGGCAACTTGTGGTTTTGAATCTTTATCATTTACTAAAAAAATGAATCAAAACCTCGCATGTTATTTTCTCATGGATAATAAAAACTTTGTTCCTATACCACACAGTGAATAACACTGACCCGCTGGTAACTGCGCGTATTCTGTTCTGTTACAGTTACACACTAAACTGTCTCTGCAGTCCGTAGCTTTGCTGGATAAAAGTCGAGAGGAATTAATTTTATTGACTATGATAGAATGAGGCAGCTGTTATAGCAGGAAAGCAATTTCCTGAGTTTTCACAGTTATTGCTTCTTACGCTCTTTACACCGAATGTTGCGACTAAGTCAAGACTATCAACGTGTGAAGCATTAGCGACCTTTTCTTCAGTCCTTTTAAATTTTTTATAATTGAGGAATAGAAGACTTAAGAATAGTGGTTTCCTGCTCGCATCCTAATGCAGTTTGCCTTCGTCGCTATTGAAGTAATTTCTTTGAAATCTCGGGAGTCGTAAATTTTTTTTTCAACCTTCTAGCTGCTTATATTTCAAAGTCTTTTTTCTGTAAGTGTCATTTCTAGCAAAATTAGGTGACCGTGAAAGGCAGTTTCCATGCTGACTTCTCCAAGTTGTTCTCTACGTCTTGAAATGTTACAAAGCAACAACTTCCCAATTTTGGCTTTGTGAGTGGCGTCAATTTTTTTTGCATTATTTTATTTGAGTCGAATCAGTATCGCACTGAATATTCAAATTGGATTCAAATAAACTTCCTCCATTGTGCTAGAATTTTGCTTCCTATCGCATGAACTTTAACTAACATTATTGGCCTGCATTTGCACATGAGAGAAGGAAGCTAATTCAGTCCCGTGATATGGCTGCTAGTTCCCTCTACGGTACTTGTCTCCAATCACGCCTTATCTCATTTATGGACGGGTGTCGGAGGATTGCTGATCACCTTGCTCTGGCCTCTAATTTGACGTGATATTTTCCTGAATTTAATAGCGTAAAGCACTTCTCTAGCCGCATTATCCTCAGCTTGAAGACATTTTTACTTTCGAAACTGGAACACGAGGCGATGAAAAAATAACTTTTGCATGACATTTGAGGGAGGCCAGCGGGCGGCTGGTGCTGAGCTTCCGGGTGGGGCGGCTGGGAGCGCCGGTCCACCGAGGCTCTGTTGATGTTCCTCGTGCCTCGATTTTTGGGGCTTCTCATACGTGGACATTGTTACTTAAATATGCATTTCTGTAGTGCGTCGACGCTCACTAGTTAACAAATGTTGGAGACTGCTGGATTTGAGAAGTGAAGCCTTTACGCTCTCAGAGCAAGAGACGTTATCCTTTCACACTTTTATCTTTTCACTGTCGGAGCAAAAGGCATTATCCTCTCCCACTTCTATCGCTGATCTCATCTCATTTTTCAAGTATGCATTCCATGTAGGTTTGCAGTTAAGTTCAACGCGTCACAGTACAAGCGAGGGTTGTGCTGCACACTACCATGAATGCGGGGTTTGTGCTGCTACCATGAAGGCAACAGTGCGCAGGAGCACCACTGCTGTGTGGGCACACAACACACACAACACAGGCCTACGTACGAGACCAGCTATCCCTGTGCAGTTTCCATGACCTTTCCGAGCCGCGACCGCCCAGTGAAGCAACCGCCTCCTCAGGGAGCCTCTGCGACCTGTTCTGCTTAGCTCGATTATACGGGCGAGAGAAGTTGTTTCTACAATTTATCGATTGCTAGTCGTGGCTAAACTACTCATGGTCTATTGCCCGATTGGTTTTTATTATTTAGCCTGACTGCTATGCAGTTTTCCTTCTCTTCATTTTTCTGTCGTCAGGACGCGTTGCGTTGTTCCTTGAATTGCGTTATATGAACGAAATTATTTTCAAGCTACGGTCTTGTTGCTGCCAGTAGAGCTGAGCTAATATCCTTGATAGAAACACTTGCATAAATATTGTTGGTTTAATTAACTCTGAAAAATGTATTACATTTCAAAGAAAATAATGACTGCTACATAACATTGAAAGAAATATTTCAGCAAATTTTGAGAAATGACAATGACTTAGTATTCATCTTCGTTGTGTGCGACATGGTTTATTTACTGCCAGCTCAAAAAACAGCTAACTAGGACAGTGGTCTGGACTAATGGTTCGATCGAGGGAGTGTCACAAATTCTGAATTGATCTCCTGAAGCAGTGAACGCTGTTTCTGTCTGTCATCGTCAGAGGCTGATGTTCATTCGAAGTTGCATGTCCTGAAGTCTGGCCGAGCTTCCTCAAACGATGTCATCAAAATTTGTAAATTTGTTTTGTTTCACCGCCTGAGTTGCTGTGGTTATTTTAAGACAGGCGAGCCAACGACCTCAATACCTGGTGCTTACTGTGCTCACCTCACTAGTCATACAGTGCTTACTACACTAGTGCTAGTAGTGCTTACTTCACTAGTGGTGGTAGTGCTCACTTCTACGTACGCTACACACTTCATTTCTCCTCAACATTTCACCTTGACATTTACATCTCAGACGCTGACGCGGTTACGTCGACTGTCGCAGTCTGAGCTCAAGCGCTAAAGCTTACCGCCTGCCTGTGAGAATTAGAATAATTTATCTATGAGGCTCACTTGCAACATTCTCATGGTACACTACGTTATCACTGTAATCCTAAGTACACACGCTCGTTGTAACATTATTTCAGCAAATTGTCTAACGCTACGAAAGCTGCAAACTAAATTTCCGACACAGCGAAGTTTGAAGCCCCGATGACCTTACCTGTCGTTCTACCTGACACATTTTTGTAATGCATGATGGCGCTTGTGTTAATTTCAGAAATTATCTCTCTCACTCTGCTTATCTGTGATGCATGAGGTACGAAGCGCACTCTTTGTTATAAAGAATTCCTTCATTTCACTCGCGATGATCCTGGGTGCGCCGCTCCGTATCTCTCGCTAGATAACGACGCGATAAACTCGGTCTTCGCGGCTCGTTGTTTCGCTTTTCGAACCTCGTCATCTTCATTTTATTCACATTGCGTATCAAATCCGTACTTATAAAATGTAAATAAATTTGTTATAGTATTCGAATCTATCGTTTGCAGCAGCGGAAAGTCTTTGATGAGAGTAATTGTGATACAAGTTTCTCAGCCTCACGCGGGTCAATGCAACAAATAAATTAAGCAAAACATTAGGGGAAATTTATTCATTTGCTATTCACAACTCAAGGAAGAGCACTAGCAAAACTCGATTTAAGCAGCTTTTCTCAATGTGCTCTGCATATTTCTTTTCTAGTTCCTCGAAATCATCCTCCAACGCACCTCAATGCGAACGCTTTGCATACTGGGATAAGGCCAGATTCTTCAGTATTTATCTTGAATACGTAAGTTGAAGAACCAGCGAGATTTCCCTCGTTCATGTGGCTGAGTTTTTTGTAAATCAATGGCCAATAGTTGCTAATTAGAACTCTAATTTGATTCAGGATTATGCCTCTAAACCTTGTCTAGCTCATTTATATTCCAGTCTCAAATGAGTTGGCGTCTCTTCGCGATAGGTTGCGTGATAGGTTGTAGAGTCGCAAAGCAATGGCAAGAATGGACAGAAATCAGTTCATGAGTGGAACGCTTGTGAGGCGCTCACACAGAGTAGAAGAAGCAAGGTAGGGTCACACCAGTCTTTTTTTCGTAATGCTGACGTCATGGAAACGAACCAATAGCAGCGCTCATGTTGCATATGGCAACACTGATAGCCTCAAATCTGGCACTACTATTGGCCAAACGACATGTCGCAATGGTGACGCCATGTTTGTTTGAAATGAAGCCGTTCTACTGACTAACCGAACAAGAGGAGACGTATTTTCTCCGATAGAAATGACTCTACCATGTTCCCTGTACCGTGTCTCACACCCTCGTGCCGTGCAGGAGGGAGCGTTCGCCCTGGCCTTCAAGAGCAAGCACTTCCCCGGCCAGATCGTGGCCACGAGGCGCGGGTCACCGCTGCTGGTCGGCATCAAGACCAAGACCAAGCTGGCGACGGACCACATCCCCGTCTTCTACAGCAAAGGTGAGGCTGGTGCTAACTTCTGGGTTTCTGCATCAACGGGACTCGATTTTGCCTTCCTCAACAGAATAAGAAGTGTGTATTGCGTTCTTGTGGTGATAGCAAATGCTTGAGTTTGAAAACTTAAAAATGGGACAAATTTCAAATGTTTCGATTTTCTACCGAAGGTATTAAACGAGACTCGACATGCATATATGTATAATAAATGTCTGCATATTTGTAAACTGCTATTAGCGTGCGATCCAAAAACCGGAATGCAGACTTTTATTTGAGCAAGTTTCTGGATGCTTTTGAATGCAGAACGTCTCTACGCAAATGCGTGATGCATAGTGAAGATAGAGTACAATCACCAATGGAATACCGCAATTATTAGCTCTATATTTTTCCAGGGGCAACTTTTAATTTTGTATGCCACCTGTTTTCTCGAAGTTATCAACTTCTGATTATGCATAAATTGACTTTGGCTTTCTACTGTAATATATCTACTGTTTACGGAGCAAAATTCGTTTTCATTTCGCTTAGAAAGGGTTCTCGTATTCTTTATGAAGTAATATCTTGAATTTTTAAAAGAATACGAACGAGAACAGAAAAATAATATCAAAGAGAACACGATGACGGCAAAAGACCGCTCCAAAATTTACGTTGGTTGCCTCGCCCTCCTGTGGTGCCCAGCGTCTCTGTCAAACTTTTTCGCCGCCTTTTGCATACATGTATTTTGCCTCCTAAGTGATTTAAACGATTAAATTGCTTAGGCGATGAAAAACATGCATGCAGGCGGCGAAGAAGTTAGACTTTGGGGGGCGCGTGATGGCTTCAGTGACATGCAGCTCATCATACTCTCCAATGCCGCCTATTTTCGCTAATGTTATTCTCCTGTGTAGGTTTTGTGCGTTAACAGAATATTTCAGCAGTAAGCTCGAATCATAAGGCATAAAATGTTTCCTTTGTGTCTTCAGTGAAATATTAGCGATGGAAAGGTTCTCCCTGATGCTTTTTCTCAATATAATGACAACAAATGCATGAATACATTTGGTTAGAACTTTCCGCTTTGATGGCGATTCATGTGCTCTGAATTCACAACTATTTCAAGCTGAAGTTAGGTCTGGATTTTAAAGCTGTCTAGAGATGAGCGTAAAATCTCTCACTTTTTTATCTGTGTTTTACTTGTTCATACGAATAAAATTCTTCTCGGACTCCAGCTGCAACCACTCAGCTTCATTCAGTAACGGGGTGCTGACACTCGCCATATGCTCTACCTAATGCTTATTATGCAGTCTTTTCTATCAAGTGGCAGACCTCTCGCTCAATTATTCTGGACTTCGTCTTGATCATTGTACGGCTATCTCACCTGATTGCGGGGTCTACTGTGAAATTGACTGATTCATCAATCTTCTTGTGGTCATTGTTCTGCTTCCCATTACCGTACGCACCGCCATCGAGTCATTGGGTTCATGTGCCATGACGGCTCAGTAACATCCTTGTGTCATGTCTACATGCCATGCGTGGCGTTCGTCATGCCATGCGTGGCGTGCGTCATGCCATGAGTGGCGGGCGTCATGCCATGCGTGGCGTTCGTCATGCCATGCGTGGCGTGCGTCATGCCATGCGTGGCGTGCGTCATGCCATGAGTGGCGTGCGTCATGCCATGTGTGGCGTGCCTCATGCCACGAGCCATACCACGCCTCATTCCGCCGGTCTCACAGATTCATGCAACATTGGCGGCCGGTGCCAGTTGGGCATCAGGGACAGAGGCAAGTCGCTCTCGAGTTTATCATAAGTTCCTTCAATTAACGGGCAAGAGGTAGAAGTTTCTCGTCATCTGTAACGTCATGAAAATAAAGTTTCGACCATTATTGTTTCTTTACGAGTACTGCGTCACTTGCAGGTGACCTGTGTGTTGAAAGGTGGCGGGACACTTCGGCCTCTTGATTGTTGCACTTAGCCTTTGCATTACGAGTTATTTGCTCTTTTGTTACTGTTTTTCAAATAAATCTTTCCTCCCCCACGTGGGACTTGGTACTCTTGACTGGATGCTCCTAGCCTCGATCTCGTTGTTGTCTGCTTTGTTCTACGTACTCAGTAGCGCAGTTGTGCCGCCTTCTCATTAGGTGCATGATTTTACTGTTGACGCTTCTGTTTGGGTTGTGCTATTTTCATCCTAAAATTATTTTTCTCGTTCTTATTCCCCTTGAAGTTCCTTCCTGCAAGTATATTTCAATTTCTCTTCAATAATGTTTCTATGCTTTCAAAATGCTTCCTATCATTTCATCAGTTAACTCCATTTCTGCTCACTATAAATAATTGCTTATGCCTCGATTGAATGCTGTCAATTTTGCAGAAACCGAAAGCCGTGTCTCCCTCTTAGCCAACGCGTGCCACCTTATTACACAACATTCCCTTCTTCTACCTTTACTTTCTATTGGTGGTCGATATAGCTGGTTCTTTTTAGGTTATCTCTTCCTACTTTCTATGGTAATATCAGCTACTCAGCTAACTCTGATTACAGTCTTAATTTTCAAGTTACAAGCTGCTTATGATTCAATTAGCAGATAGATGCGTTATTTTGGGATCGATTCGAATGACTAATGTCTCTAGAGTTTAGTTTGTATCATTCGAGAGTTTTAGCTGAGGTCAGTACACTTGCATGCACAACATTATGTTTTAGTTCTGTGATGTGAGAGAGGAATCATATAATTCTATTTACTATCGGCGCACCTTACACTCCATACATTGGCATTCTGGACACCTCTGCTTATGTCAGTTTGGCTTTCAGGCACGTTTCTTCATGTGTGATATTGTACTTATAATTTAGCTTCCAGGCACGTCTGTTCATGTGTAATGTTCTGCTACATTCTCACCACTCGCAATTATTTCCATAGTTCTTGAGAGGCGCACGTATTGCAGAGCACTTCAAAATTTTGAATTTTTATGTTAATTATGTTCATGCTACGCGTGTGAAAGTATTGTTGCGTTCCTTATTTTCTTTTGGCTTGTGTAAAATATGCTGTGTTTTTATGTGTTCTTGATATTTTTATTGTTTTTCCTTTTACGTTTCTTTAGATGAAACGTTTCTTAAAGACACTTCATTGTTGACTAATTTTTTTCCAGAGACATCGTGAGTTTTATTTTTCTGCACGTAGCTCCTCTGAAGTATTTCATGAAGCAATGTGAAAATTGATGTTTTTCAATGCCTTGAGTTACTAACATTATGTTTTAGTTCTGTTGAGTTCGTAAGCCTAACGTGTTTGTTGTGTGTTACTGGAGTCGGTGCACGCCGCATGCTGCCAGCCTCACCTCGTGCTCTCACAAGCCTCACCTAGCGTTGTAACAAAGACAAAATAAGTGCTGTTCAAAATTTCCTCTGAGCGTACTGACAAAAAGATTTTCTTTATGAACTGCGAAAATCTTTCATGTTAAGTTTGTTTGGATCAGAAATCCATGAAGAATCCAGAAGCTCATTTGAAATTGAAGTGTAGTTAAGCTATTTAAGCCTGGCTTACCGCCTTCGTCTATCGCTTGCCATATTTTGTATTTGTTTTACTTTGCTTATTTTTCTTTTGTTGCATTTAAATCAAGCAACTTTTCTATTTTTAGTTGCTAGACGTTATGAAATGTGAACCAGGGTAAATATTCTCAGTAACGTTTTTGTGTTACCAAGGTTCTTCCTCGTAAGCTATATTGTACAGAGACCACAATTATGGTCAGTGGTTGTCTTTAGCTCTTCAGTTCTCAGTTCCGTTCATTTTTTTCTTTCCATGATCGGTCCTGTGCGCTGCGTCAACACTCTCCTTCCCCATCGTTTCCCCGGTTCTCTTCAACGCACAAATATTTCCAATATTCTATTTCAACGCCTCCACACATTACCCCTCGTCTCGCACAAAACAAACGACCCTCCCCCTCTGTTCTTCGATTGCTGGCATTCCCACCACTTGTGTGCCCTTGGATGTTCCCCACCGAACTCGATGTCCCACAACCGAGCTACGTCTCCCCAAAGAACGCCCCCTCCCATCCCAACGCGTGCTTTCTCAACCCAACGCGTTGCGTCCCTCCACCCAAGCCGCCCTGTCCCCATTGAACGTGTATTCCCGTCTACCCTCGTTGAAAAACGGCCTCCCAATCATAAACGTTTTCGGACTACTAACTTAAAACTTAACCTGTTTTACATTGAAAATTATTTTAAATTGATCATTTCCTTACTACTCATTGACGTAACTTTCTGGTCAAAATTTTCCCCGTAATTTACTGAATGGCTCGAATGCCCTGTATCGCGGTTCCAATATTGCTCGTATTGGCTTCCTTGCTACTGCATTTCATGACCCGATGACATTCTCGTGACGTGGTAGAATGAATCGACCTCTTACCTCTGTACTGATGCTACGCCTCCTGTGACTACTGACTGACTAACTGCGTACTGTTGTGCTATCTTTTATATGAACAATTCGGAAACCACCTCATGCTACCTTTTGTATAACAGACAAGGGCAAAGTTGATCTGGAAGGTATGTTTCTGCTTCATATTTTCATAGAATATTTTCAATGGCAGAACTGGCTAAATTCATGCTAGTTGAAAAAACAGCGATTTCATCAAAAATATCTGAGAATTTTTCAATTTTTTGAGATTAATAATATGAAAGCGTAGAGCCTTTGGTTGCAGTTCTGCATTGGCATCATGAGTTTTATTAATTAACTGGATTATCAGAGAATATTGGAAGCGTTGTGCAGTTATCGCGTCGTGAACCTAGCATAGCAGTCATGTTGTTGTAGATGCCATTTTACTCACTTGAGTCGTCAGCCTCTAGTGTTCGAGTCTTGTACCCCCTTCACTTAGAGCCCAATTTCATCACATACTTGTCTTTCGTTCTTAATCAATATTCTTATTTATTTGACATCCTTTTATTAGAAAACCCGTTTTTATTTTGTTTCTTTTGTTAAGAAGTGAGGATACTGAACTTTAAACCCTTAGTATATATTACTTGAACTGAGGCCGTAAAAAGTATAGAAGGCGAACAACCTGAACTTTAAATCCTTAGTATATATTACTCGAACTGAGACCGTACGACGTTAGAAAACGAAGATGCTGAACTCAATTGAATCCCTCCTTACCCCTTCCTCCCCCGCTCGTCTGCTCCACAGGCATGAGTAAAGGTAACCTCTTCAGTTTTCCCTGATTTACCTCAATGTTGAAAATTTGTATTCCGTCACTTTTTGGTCTAGCTGATAGCCCGTGTTTGATTCAAATGCCTAGTCAATGTTCTTATGGTGTTGAGAACGATTTTGTCACTTGTATGGAGGTTAATTCCCGTATATGTTTGGTATGGTTTAATCCGGGCAGCGATTAATTCAAACATTATGACTTACCTATGATTTGATTGAGCAAGTTGGCAATGCCATTTTATTTCGGCGTAAAGGTTCAGTTCTGATCGCTGACTTTTGACCAAAGTTTAGCTCCGAGTTCAATGGTAAAATTCCGTTCTATTTAAGAGTAATCGAATTGCTACGGTTTAGGTGAAGCCCAGTGATTTGAGGGATTATTTACGCTCTCTTCAGATTCAAACAAAAGTTTAACTTTTTTAATTCAGAAAATGTCGAACTTTCACTGTAATTTTTTTTTCCTCCCCTGCCCGCTGCAATGTGTAGACCTTCATTTCCGCCACCGAGGTACTGGTCTCTCCCTCCAGTTCTGTTGTGATGGTGCATGCGTAGTTTGTGTGATTTGCATGTTGTTTCTAGCGCATGATTCTGTTGCTATCTATTTTACTTTGGCTAGAGACGTAGTGTTTAAATTAGCAGTCCTTCTTTCGGTGCACGAAGAATTTCAAAAATTACCTTATATTTTCGTACCTGATATTGAGATTGTTTCTGTCACAAAGTTTTGGTGAGGAAAGTAAAGGTTCTACTTGATTTGCTGGTTGCGCCAACGCTGGGCTGGCAAACCAGACGCTTTGAAGGCATCCTTTGAACAACCGAAATGTACAGCAGTTGGGGGGGCCCGGTGACGTCGAAAAAAAATGTTTTATAATAATACTGCATGTTAATATCTGATTATATCAACAATAATTGCATGAACTAAACTGTTATATTAGACAAAACTTTTTTTTTGCATGGATCAATACTCTAAAACGCGTAGTCATATTGAAAATCTTTCTTTTCTATCCACTTGTAACTGTTAACTTTTATAAGGGGTTAATACATATTGAAAGCTATTATCAGAATAATGATGTGACCTACGTTGAGATATTAGACTTCAGAGATTTCGTATCTCATGATCGTGAAGCTCATGCCTGGGAATGCTTGTCTTCCGATTGAATAATTGGAATACAAGGATTGCCTAGTCATAAAGGAGGCAAGGCAGCTGTTGCCGCACTGCTCAGGCGTGCACGAAACAAGATCTGCGTAAGCGCACCCACGAGTAATGTATTGTCTGTTACCTAGTACATAAACACTGCCACGATTATATATCGCCTGCTTAATGTTTAGAGCAACACTCGAGTCATCTCCCGTTTCTTGAGAGCTATTTTTGGGTTAACATTTTGGATGGAAGCTTACTTACGTGATACTCATGATGTCCTTTCAGCCGCAGCGAGGTCAAGTCCTCAGATATAAATGTCTAAAATAGCTATTTATACTATCTTCCGCTACACATCGAAGGTCAAAAGCACTGAAAAAATTTCATGTACGAGCTTAGACGAAAATTTATATTTACATTCAATATCATCCTGAATGGCTACGCTCGGTGATTTGCTTTATTTTAATTTTGGCGAGCGTCACGGTGGGCATGGAACCACAACCGGGTGACATATATGCGTTAACACGCTGAAGTGTGGCAGCAAAATGCAGTACATGAACTTTAACTTCGATTTACCTTGCAGTTTAAACACCTTTAATAATTTTGAACAACCTCTAACAACATTGTCCGCGTAAGTGGCGCTTGACACACAAGCATATCTGCCGCAGATTCTCTTAATGCTGACGTAGAGCGTAACTTTCTTTTCTTTATTTACCGTGTTCTGCTTGTGTTACTTTGTGCATCTTTCTCCCTACTTGTTGTTTTGTTAATTAAATGGTTGCTCAAAACTTTGAGTGGACGCCGAAAACACGACACGACTACAGAGCTTCTGAGTGCCTTCCTTCGCTTTGATGTTAGCTGTTTATCCGTTAATGGATTTGCTTTTTGCCCACCTGCTGAGTTGCTTCATCTCCATTGTGCGGCTTTGGATGACCAACTTCTTGAGAGCTAACAAAAGCCTTAGGCTTTCCTAGCTCGTGGTACCAAGATGTCTTTGCCCGAGTGGTTTCTTCGTGAAAATAAAAATTTCTTGCGAGAGCGGGACCAGGCCACTCCGTAGTCACGGTGCAACACAGCCTGACTCTCTGCACTTATTGCTTCTTAGTCTATTTCAACCCTTATTATTATGAAGCTGGAGCTCTTTTGAAGTTGGTCATCTACTTGTAATTTAGTATTTATCGTGCAGATGATCTTTGTACTTTGTCCAAATTCAATTCACGTATTATAAAAAGTTTATCTATCATGATTATTAGAAAAAATTTCAATTTATTCATGTCATTCTTGTAGTTAACTGTGAATGTTGACAAAATTTTGCTTTGAAAATTTATACTAACACTACCATGTAGTATTCCTGCGTAGATCTTTTTGAAACTTGTAAGCATTGTGTGCTAACTCACTTTAGTGTTGCGTTTTTGTGTGAAAGGACCTGCGTATTTATTCTTCTTTTAATAGGCAGACTCGCTCTTATCGTTTTAGCCTTTTTTTGAAGTATTCTTGCGTGAATTTTGTCGTAAAAATAAGAGATTTTGCTGCTGTTTTATCTATCAAAGTGATCTATCACAGTGTGGCAATACATAGTGTGAATAGGTAGAAAGCACAAAGGATGTTGTGTTTTGTATTGACAAAAGAAGAAAACATTCAGTACACATGTACAGAACTGATCACGTTTCCTTCATTAGAAAATTTCTCACATTTCTTGTTTAAACACTTTTTAATTATTGCTCTACGTGAGTCTTAGACAACTACCAGCTATGCAAGTGTTTCATGCAACCAGCGTCCGACGTTTGCATCCTCGCCCAACTCTAAAACGAGGCGTTGTAAGTTTGCAGTCCAAAAATTAAATGAAAAGGAAGCTCTATCAAAGCATCCTCGAGAAAATTTATTTTTTTGTTCTTTCAATTTTCTCAACGTTTCGATTGCCGAGCAAACTTTTCGTCGCATTCTTTCGCTGGAGAAGCTTGAATTTTTTCGTTATTGTCCCAACGCTTTAGCGAATCACGAACTTGGTATACGTCAATCTAGTTAGACTCATGATGATTAAGGTGAATTTTAGAGATAACACAGAGTACTTCATGCAACATAAGCCCGCATTTCACCTCACGTTATGTGCACACTTCGGACAAACTACAGAGTTGTTACTTCAACAATGAATAGAAATTCATAAAATTTGTTTCATTTATTCAGAGTAACAATCCTTCAAAAATTGGCTACCAAAAGAGTATAAGATGAACAATTGTTCTTAATTTGTTGAAAGGGAAGAGTAAATGCGCAGGTCGTAGCGTTAGTGTTGTCGCTAACTATTTGTTTCCTTCCCTGCCCCGCCGCTGCGGCCGCGTCCTCTGCCGCTTGTCTCCTGCAGAGGACACGCCCGGTGAGTGCCGCCTCTGCCTCCCTACTTTGGCTCCTCTTGAATTGCTTCTCGTAAGCTTCCTAATTATTTCTGTATTTGTTTGTACCTAGTTCTTCCCGTCAATTTTTATTAGGCAATTTCTTCTCGTAAAATTCGTAATTATGTTTTTCAGTAATTTCTTGTAACTAGTTCGTTCCCTAACTTTTCTTTATACTTTCATTGTTCTGTTCAATAGCCCATCCCAGCCTTCTGTTGAATATCCCTAAGAATCGACCTATTGGAAATATAATATCCTAGCCTATTGTTTTGTTCCAAGTATTCTGTATAATGTTTCCTTCTTGGATTTACTTGCACTGATGCCTTCTGCCTGCTCCAATTTCCGTTATTCGCGGCGGCCACCGCCGTGTGGGGGCCGCTTCTCGATTTTTTTCGTTGAGTATGAGAGACTTTTTACTCTTTTGCAAGGTTTACTTTTCAGTTTTGTTTATTGTTGTTCATCGCTTTGTTGCTGCACTCAAATATTGAGTTCCTTGCCTCAATAAAATACCTCATAAATGTGTTTGTGTTTTTTATACAGCTGCTCGTTATTTTTCTGAAGTATTTTCAAGTATTTTACCATTCGGCTCTGAATGTTTTTAGCCTATTTCTTTATTACTTTTTTCTAATTATATCAATCAATACATTCCTGCCTCTGATATGTCTGGCTCGCTCTGTACACCCCTTGGAATGTTTGAATTTCCTCGTTTATTATTGAAAAACAAGTTTTATTATAGAACATCATCCCATTTTTTCGTTTGTTTATTTTAGAATTTCGTTCTTTTGAATTTTTCCTTTAGTCTAAGTTCGTTGAAACTTCGCTACCTGTCTTTGTTTCCATTCTTCTTTTAATTATATTGTGTTAATTAGTATTTAGTTAGTTTTATCTAATGTCTGCAGATGCGTGTACGTTAATGTCATCAACTGTCAGTGTATGTTTGTGTATTTGCTCCTTCAAGTGTATGTGACGGTCTGTTGTATGGAGTCCCATCAAATGTGTGTGTACTGAGCCTGTTGGACAAATTTGTTTCCTCTGCATGGTAGTAGATGTATCATGACAGTTTTGTGTGATGAAATATATTCGGATGACCTCTTTTTATATAGTTAGATTTACTATCTTCTCCTTCAGGAGGCATAGGTTAGACAATAGCTTTAGGTTAGTGACGCTTGGAGTTGTCGATTCATATTTCTAGTTGCCATGTTTGGCGTATTTCTAAGAATAGCTTAAACATTCTAATCTAACAATATTTGTCATGAAAAGTCCCTCGTGTAGCCTGGAAATTGGACCACCTTTCACGAACCTGAATTTTTCTATAAGCTCAATTTAATGTTTGCTAACAATACTTTTCAGAAGTCTGGTGCTGCTATTTTCAAAATAGAATTTTATCACCTCACTTGCTTGTAGAGGAGCTCAAACGTGCTTGTTTTGTTAGCATGTTGACAGGATGCAGCAAACAAACAGTGGTGGGCACAGTAGCCATGAAATACGTCTAGTTGGGTGTTTCTATTAGTATGTGTCATATGAGAAGAAGTCGACTTATATCAAACCTACTATCGCTGCAAACGCCTTTGTTATGTTAGGATTTTGAATACGAGCTCAAAAATTCTAAAAGATGGTGATAGAAGGACCGTTTACGATTTATTCATACGTGTTAAAGTTTGGTTAAAGAAAAGAGAAGAGAACTTTCCGGTACCCATGAAAGATAACCTAATATTCGACTTTCGTAGCGGCTTCACTCCTGTTAGTTACTGACAATTTACCCGTGGCCCAGAGCGCACCCTCCTGACTGCAGACATCAAGGCCGTCGGTCTGCCCCGCACCAACTCCACGGCCGAGTTCGCCCCGCTTGGTGACGACAAGGAAGTTGAGTACTTCTTCGCCTCCGATGCCTCGGCCATCGTAGAGCACACCGACCGCGTCATCTACCTGCTCGTGCGTTAACCTTCCTCGCTTTGTTCAAGTCTTGTTTTCTAGCTCAACTGCTGAAAATTATTTTACTTCTCTTCTTTTTCTCATACGGGATAGTATCGAACGTGTTCCATATCTAAAAAAAACACAAATCAGATATTTGATGCGAAAATATACCTCATTGTTACTTCATACGATTAGCAATGATGATTTTTGACAGAGTAAGTTTCAACTTTCCGCAGAATTCAGTTCACTTCTGTTTGGGGGGTTGATATTGATCTGATTATCAAAATGTATCAATGATTGATGGCAAAGGCTCACGCGAGTCATGTTAGGTAACACTGTCATCGCCCAGAGCTCAGCAGACCGTCATGCCGTCAGTGTTCACCTCTCTTAACTCGCCCAGGACGACGACGTTGCGTCAGTGGGAGCTGAAGGCGTGCTATCCATCCACCGGCTGAAGCGCTCCCTCGAGGACACCCACAACCGCGAGATCACCACCCTCAAGATGGAGATCCAGGAGATCATGAAGGGCAGCTACTCCTCCTTCATGCAGAAGGAGATTTTCGAGCAGCCGGAGTCGGTCGTGAACACAATGCGCGGCCGCATCAACTTCGACAACGAAGTCGTCGTCCTTGGAGGCATCAAGGTGAGTTTGGGCTGTGCGCAGCCGTTGCTGGTGTGGGTGTGGTGAGTTAGTTCATGTCATTCGCTTGCGCACTTGGCTAGTCTTTCTGTCAAAAATCATACGCAATTCGACTGTCGAGCTTTCGTCTCTTCACCGCAGGACGTTTTTTATTCCTTTATTTTGAAATTACAGTACTTTGAGAACACTTGAAATCATCTAGACCGCGCAAGCTTATTAGCGCATCAGTTTTGAGAACCAAATAGTTGACTCGTAAAACTCGGGTGCACGATTGTTCTATGTGTTAATTTGCGCAGTAAATTCGTAGTCATAGTGTGATATGCAAGTGATACAGCGGGTCAGAGAGTCCCTTTAGGTCAATCCCAGGTGAAATCTTGTATTAATAGCCAGCATCACTTGACCTCTCGTCACACCAGGACTACCTGAACGAGATCCGCCGGTGCCGCCGTCTGCTGCTGATCGCCTGCGGCACGTCCTACCACTCGGCCATCGCGACGCGTCAGCTGCTGGAGGAGCTGACGGAGCTGCCCGTCATGGTGGACCTCGCGTCCGACTTCCTCGACCGCTCCACGCCCATCTTCAGGGACGACGTCTGCTTCTTCATCTCCCAGTCCGGCGAGACGGCCGACACTCTCATGGCTCTGCGGTCAGTGCGCGTGTTCCGTTTGTCATCTCAGTCCTGCGATATTTTCTATCGGTTCTTATAATTAAGATCTGGTGATGTTATAGCTAAAATCTTAATTATAAGGTCAATTCTTAAACTGCGAGATCTTTCAATAGTATTTCCGACACTCTCATGACGCTGCGGTCAGTGTGCGTGTTCCTTGTTATCTCCGTCCTGTGATCTTTTCCATCGGCCCTTGTAACTAAGGTCTTGGTTATAGATCTTAGTTCCTGTAATCTATAAGTTAGTTCGGTCCTGTGATCTTCCCCCATCATCTCCGTCAGGCAGTATTTCTTTCATTCATGCACCAACTTATGAGATGCATGCGCTTCTAAATTTTGGTGTGGTCAAAACATTTCTAAATTACTTCGCTTTCGCAAGGCTTGAATAGTTTGGGTTTTTATCTACCTGTTAGCTTTTTTGAGGACAACACCTGTAAAGCTCAGATGGTTGAACAGCTCAGACACTAGTGAAGATCGAATACAACGTTGCGTATTTTGTTGTGCAGTTACTGTAGATACTAGTGAAGATTGAATATAATGTTGCGTATTTTGTTGTGCAGTTACTGTAGATACTAGTGAAGATCGAATACAACGTTGCGTATTTTGTTGTGCAGTTACTGTAGATACTAGTGAAGATCGAATACAACGTTGCGTATTTTGTTGTGCAGTTACTGTAGATACTAGTGAAGATTGAATATAATGTTGCGCATTATGTTGTGCAGTTACTGTAGATACTAGTGAAGATTGAATATAATGTTGCGCATTGTGCTGTGTAGTTACTGTAGATACTAATGAAGATTGAATATAATATTGCGCATTGTGCTGCGCAGTTACTGTAGATACTAGTGAATATTGAATATAACGTTGTCTACTACATTGTGCAGTTACTGCAAGTCCCGCAACGCCCTCATCGTGGGCGTCACCAACACGGTAGGCTCGAGCATCTGCCGGGAGTCGCACTGCGGCGTGCACATCAACGCAGGCCCCGAGATCGGCGTGGCCTCCACCAAGGCCTACACGAGCCAGATGATCTCACTCGTCATGTTCGCCCTCATGATGGCCGAGGACAGGATCTCCTCCCAGCCCAGACGGTCTGAGATCATCCAGGGTCTCAAGAGGCTTCCTGAGCAGATCAAAGAGGTGAACGGTTTAATTTTGCTGGATGTGTTTACGTTTCTAATTAAATGTCCGGGCCAAAAATGTTTTGCAGTAACTTGGAGCGTCCAATAACATAAGACTAAACTCGGCTGGATCCTTGTTTACAACTATAGGGTATATTAGTGATTGCAGTTTTTTGTTTTTCTCGTTTAGAAAAGCAAATTATTAAATATTTCAAGAATGGTGAGAAACACAAATTTCTTAGGTCTTGGATTTTAGTATTTCGGATTTTAGTATTTCACTAATGATACTCGTATTTGTGACAAAAAGCAATTATGGTAGCCAATCCGACAGGTGAACGTCTTTAGCCTGCTGTACCGGTACGGTAGCGTAAAAATTTATAAAATCTGGCCTCTAATTACGAACTCGAAGAAGGACTCAGCGCATGCCAAGCAAAGCGACGTTTTAAAAATAACGAACTTTGACACTTGAGAGCAGCATTGCGCTCTCGTGTGGTCAGAGACTGGTCTGCTGGCTGTCATGTGGTCAGAGACTGGTCTGCTGGCTGTCATGTGGTCAGCAACAGGTCTGCTGGCTGTCATGTGGTCAGAGACTGGTCTGCTGGCTGTCATGTGGTCAGAGACTGGTCGGCTGGCTGTCATGTGGTCAGAGACTGGTCTGCTGGCTGTCATGTGGTCAGAGACTGGTCTGCTGGCTGTCATGTGGTCAGAGACTGGTCGGCTGGCTGTCATGTGGTCAGAGACTGGTATGCTGGCTGTCATGTGGTCAGAGACTGGTCTGCTGGCTGTCATGTGGTCAGAGACTGGTCGGCTGGCTGTCATGTGGTCAGAGACTGGTCTGCTGGCTGTCATGTGGTCAGAGACAGGCCTGCTGGCTGTCATGTGGTCAGAGACAGGCCTGCTGGCTGTCATGTGGTCAGAGACTGGTCGGCTGGATGTCATGTGGTCAGAGACTGGTCTGCTGGCTGTGACACTTTGAAAACTGCGCAAATTTCGTGTTGTGAATGAATTATTTATTTTGTGTGGAAAACTCTTTAAAATATTCCTTTGTTTTATTTGCAGCACGCGATGCAACATTGTCTTGCGGTGAAGTTACCTGAGACAATGCTTTCAAAACTTTATGAAAGGGTGAAAGGGCTGAAGTTAATTGTTACTGAAACAGCCCCTGAAATCGAATATGTACACAATCATCGCAATTGTTAACTCTTCTGTTTCGGAAATTTCTCATTAAACTTATTCAATTAATGCACCTTTTTTAAGTGCTTTGCGTGTCATACACTTTTTTGTTACCTTTGCAAAAATTTTCTGTTATAGTCCTTGTTTTAACAATACCTATGCTGCAGTTTTGGTTAGCCTTCATTGTAGTTCTCGTTTGAATAAAATCTACATCTCAGTTCTTGACAAACTTACTCCTCAGGTCTCGCTGTAACGATCCCTACAATTTTCTCACAAATTCTGACGAGGTGACCAACTGATCTTCCCGTGCGGATTCAATATTGAGTTCATTCCGTTCTGTTTCCTATCCTGCATTGATAATTATAATCTCAAAATATGTATATTTTTGTGCTGTAAAATTACTCCTGTATCTTACAATTCATTGCCACGCATTTTCATGGCTGGCAAAGTGTCCCATGAATGCTAAAGGCATTTGTTAGACGACATCAGTGTAGGTGATGAAAGGAACTCACAGAACTGTGTCCCACGTTCAGGTGCTGGCGCTGGATGACCAAATCAAGGCGATCAGCGAGCTCGTGTACGAGAAAATGTCGATGTTGGTGCTGGGACGCGGCTACAACTACGCCACCTGCCTCGAGGGCGCGCTCGTGAGTGCCTCCATTTGTCTCGATATATTTCTCTTTGGTCTTTACTTGCTATGCTTCCAAAGAAGCTCTTGAGTGCCTCCGCTTGTCTCGATATATTTCTCTTCGGTCTTTACTTGCTGTATTTGCTAAGACGCCTGGCGTTAGTGTAAAGGAATGATGTTGATAGCTATTTTAGAACAACTTGTTTTTGAGTCTCTGTAAATTAATTATGTGCTTTTGTGTGCTGGCCCAGGTTATTCAAATTTAGGGGCTACTTTAAACTTGAAAAAGTTGTGTTAATTCAATTTATTCGTCCCACTTGTCGGTTCAGAATTTTGGGGTTTTCATTTCCCCATACCTTTGATGAAAACGATGCCTGTACACGTTTTTTATTTTAACAACTTATTGTCGCATTTAATTATCATTTCTCTCCTTACAGAAAATTAAGGAAATCACGTACATGCACAGCGAAGGCATCCTCGCTGGGGAGCTGAAGCACGGCCCCCTCGCGCTGGTGGACAAGGGCATGCCCATCATCATGATCTGCATGCGCGACAACACTTTTGTTGTGAGTTTTGTCCGCTGAACTAGTCGAGGCTGCAAGAGCTTCTGCTGCTATTAGGGAGCGTTGTTTTTAAGGGAGGACCTTGAAGCAGCTGTTAGGACTTATTCATATGTTTTAAAGTTTGGGTAAGGAAATGAGGACAGAGCATTCCTGTACCCCTAACAGATAACGTAATATTCTCCTCTTGTACCTCACTCATGCTGGTCGTCTCACTCAGGGCACTTTAGTCTTGCATAATCAAACGCGAGAACTCGCAGGCAGGTAAACTTGATGATATTTCTTGCTAGTGAGTCGCGTTCTCATCATTGAATGACTGCATTCAAACTTTTACTCGATCTTGAATTCGTTGGTGGCTTAGCAATTATAACACACGAGTTTGAAAACTTTTTTTTTTCAAATTTTAAAAATCATCATCCCGTTACGTATTTATTCAAATGTCTTAATTTTGGGTTTGAAAAATGCGTCAGATTTTACTTTCGTCTTCATCGGTGGGGAAGACTTCCATTGTATTGAACAACCTTCAAGATATTTATGAATTGCTTCATAATCGTCTGAAGCTGTGCACAATTTTATAGTTTATTTGTTACACAGGAATGTAAACTTCTGCTCCGTATCATTGAGCATTCTGAGCACAGAGTTCCGTTTGGAGCACATTATTTTTATTTCAATTATGTGAAATCAATAGTTATTTCATTTAAAACGACGCTGTATGTACATTTTGGTTGTGCTCGCCTCGCAGAAAACGATGAACGCGATCCAGCAAGTGACGGCGCGAGAGGGCCGCCCCATCATCATCTGCAACAAGGGAGACGAGGAGTCTGCCAAGTACGGCTCGAGTGTGCTGCAGATCCCCCAGACGGTCGACTGCTTGCAGGGCCTGCTGACCGTCATCCCTCTGCAGCTGCTGTCCTACCACGTGGCTGTGCGGCGCGGCTGCAACGTCGACTGCCCTCGCAACCTCGCCAAGTCCGTCACCGTCGAGTGATGCCGCCAAACTTCCTCTCATGGTGGACCAGTTTTAGTTTATCCACCTACGAACATCGAATAAAATTTGTGCAGTTATATGTTGTTTCTGCATAACATTGGCTTTTTTGGAGTTTGTTCGCCCATGAACATCGAATAAAATTTGTGCAGTTTTTTGTTGTTTCTGCATAAAATTGGCGTTTTTCGGTTTTTTGTCTTACGACATTCCTCATATTTCAGCGAAATTATTTTTTGCTTCGTATGTGCGTCAGAGTCAGTTTTGATTTATCGACTTTGGAACAAAGGAACCTCTGCGTTCTATGATTTTTATTAGCACTAATATCTTTCTTCGCTGCTGAACTGTTTGCGTTCCTTGAAATTCGACGCTAAATTGGGAAACTCCGAATAGACATTCGGTCTGTCGTTCGTCAGCTTTCATACTTTGCTCATCATTGAATTAAATTAAGACTCAAATTATTGAAGAGAATATATTTTTGTAAATGTTTTCGAGTTAAGAAATTTTGGAAATTATTTCATGCTAAGTATTTGGCATTGCTGTTAGATCTACTCATATTTCATACGTGCAGTGTTTGCTCTCAATAGTTTACGGTAAACAAACTGCCGTGTTTTTTCTATGTACAAAAAGTATGTCTAGTGACAAAATCGAACTCCTGCACCGAAAAATGTTTTGGCAAAATTTGCCGGGATTAAAATTTATCGCGTCGACCAAATTGTTGTCCGTAAATTATCGTTAGTATAGAAGATGATGTGAAGAGTGATTGCTAAAGCTAGGAAACGTCGGCATCTTGATTTGATGACGGCACTCGATACCTACGCAGTATTCTCGATTGTAGTTTTTCTGTATCTATTCTCTCCAAAAGCTGTAGCTTTGGATAATTTTTCTGTGATATTTGTACTGCAGTTCTTTGCCTGGGACAGGTTTTGTTTGTTTGGCTTCCAGACTTGATCGTGACTTTCTAGTCCGTTCATGGCAAGATTTTCCGTAACTCTGATACCGTCTCCCGCGTTAAATTTTGCCTGAAGCGACCACATCGTCTGCTGCAGGCTTTGCGCATGCAATATTAAGAAGTTTTCGAAGTTCTCGTTTTTTTCCACCTGTGAACGAAATAGTTTGTACAGGACTCTTCTAAACGATAGTGAGTTTTGGCTTTTGGAAGTGGCATATTTGCTTTAAACTTCTAAACAGAAATTCTTACCCATTGGTTGACGTTATTTTTCATAGTTTTGACTAAGAAAAGTACTACTATTGACGGTATTATTAGCTAAACTGATGAAACTCTTCATTTCCAACATAAAACTAAAAAGATTTCAAGCAACATAGCTAAAAAACCAATCCTTTCCATTATATTAGATAAGTAAATTATAATAAAACCAATCTGTTTTTATCTGTTCACAAATTTAATTGAAACAGAAGACAAAAAAATTACCCGATAAGGATGTAGGCACCAAGCGTTTGTGCATATTATGAGTTCCTTCGTTTCGCTCTCGAAGCGCCGTGTTTCCGACGACGTTGAGTGTTGCCGTCGTGAGGGACCCATTTTGTGATCCCTTATGGTGAAGCATGGTGTTCTTAGGGGCGGCGCGCTCCTCTTATTCAAGACTCCATATCATAGGCAGCTCTCAGTTCCTCAAAATTCTACTTGAACTGAATTTGAGTCAGGTTTAAACATACATTCCATGACAATAACGCAATAGTTTGTAAGCCTACATGTAGAAGGTGCAATATTTCTTTTAATTAAGGCTTCTATGCTTCACCTCGTTGGTTGGGGCCGAGGAACTTGTTCATCGTCTGACGCATTTCTGTGAAACAAAGTGTCCTCATTCCACCGCAATTGTGGAAGTGAATTCCTACACTGAACTCGAAAAGAGTGCCGGCGACTGAGGTCTGGCACAATGTCTACCCATGTTGAAACTGGCGTCTAGGTTCTCCATGACACCGTGTACTCGTTCACTAGGTGCCTGGCTTTGTAAGTTGATATGTTCGAGCGGAATTCTGTTTTTTTTACGGCGATATTTCTTGTACTCTAGCGAGGGACTGCAGCTGAGCGCCGGCCCTTCCTTCCTTCCTTTTCTCTTCCCTGTCGCAGGCATGTGATGTCAGAGTGCCTTAATTCTATAGTACTTTATACTATACTATACTATACTATAGTACTATAGTTTTAGCCTGGTCGTCGGTTTGGGCAGGAATGAATTTGTGTGTGCATTTTTCAACTGCATAAACTATCGACCAAGCCCTCGTTGTCAGGACTAGTTTTATTTGTTACCACAGTTGTCTAAAGTAAAAGCGATTTCGTTCTAACTTTGAGAATTTAGCCGTCCTGATGTAAAATTCCTGCTAAATCTATTAATTTAAACACCATTCAACGATGAACATTCTTTCGTCCCGCTGTCTTACTTGCAGAGAATTCATGTAGATATCGAAGTTAGCATGGGTCTTAATTGTGGCACTACAGCAGCACGCTGTAAATGTCAAGTATATTGTGAGCTACTTTTGCGATGAACAATAATTTGTTTAGAGTTTGTACGCGATTTTTAATAAATCCATGCCATTTGTGCAATGAATTGGTGTGGTTATACATTTTCGTCAATAAATTTCTACGAACATTACTTTCGCATTCTTTTCCAATTGTGTTGCAGAATCTGTGCCCGTATTGCCTACCTTTTCTTCTAGAGTGTCACGATTACTCGACTCACTTTCGTAGCATTGGGGCTTTAATTTTAGTTAACTCCTGTACGTTCTGTTGTCTTCATTATCCTTTTTTATATTTTTGAGGTATTTATTTAGTGTTGGTGCTACGGCCACGTGCTGTTTGCGCAAGCCCTTACGGTAAACCAAGTTACGCTTATGTGTGATGTGAGATCCCCAGGCAACGATGTCGGTATATTTCAGTAATTTCCTGGCCATTCTATTGAATAGCGCAAAGGTTACTAGCTTGAAAATTTACGTTTAATCAATCTCGTGGCCTACAAGCAGTTCTGTACGCTTGTTGATTGCAATTAAAATTATCATACACAGAGACGGAATTTCCTATGTCTAAATGCAGCTGTAAAGGTGCTAATCCCAACCCTAAAATGGGAGGAGTTAGCTTTTTATTCGAGAGCAATTTTCGCCTGCAGTTTTGAAGTTTTACTTCCATCTGGCCGCATTTTAGTGCGATGATAAGGCAGAGACACAAGGGCTTAACGCTTACGGCTTAGAAGTATTTACGTAGAAGCGGGAGCTCTAGCTACGTCATCTAAATTAAATGAAAACTTACTACACTGAGAGACATATAGCATAGAGTGCTACTGAAGCGTTACCGTTTTCAAACGGTCCAGCAACATTTTGGGAATGACATGATATGTTGCTAGGTACTCGTCCAACTGAGCTAAAACATCATAATAAAATTCTTGTGTCCAAAATTTTGTTCAACCCTAGTAGAACTGACACATTCCCTCATTAGCTTATTTCCAGACCCATGCACAAGCTCGTACAATTAAACAGTTGCTCCTGAAAACTTCACATGCACAAACGCTCGCTCACACACACACACACGCACACCACACACACACACGCATAAATATGTTGCTAGGCTGAAGTAGACTACAATTTGACTGCACTCTCTTTATTTAGGTTAGGCTACTAGGTGCATATAAATAAAGATTTCAAAATAGTAAGATGTTATTCATTATTTCCGGCATACAGAGTTAAGAAATTACACAAATTTTGAGAGGATGATTGAAATGCTGAGAGTGATCTCGAATTGCTGAATGGGAAGGAGAAGAAAGTGGGAATGGGAAATTCCCGAATGTCGGCTGAGTCTAATAAATTATTGAAGTTTAGTTCTACCAACATAAGTTAGTCTGCATGCAGCAGTCACACTTGTAGAAATAGACACATCCACTCCACAAGTACTCCTCCAGTCGTTCCTTCCCCATAAAAATGAACCTTTTATTGGAAATTTCTCTAACACACTCAGACATCAACTGAAGTAAAGAACCTAATGACCAGAGATACAAGCTCCGCTTTCAGCTCCTAGCTTAAATAACTCAAAAATGGTAGTTCTGCGCACATTTTCTGCTTTGCCACGCTCAAGGTAACTGGAGAGGGGCAGTATTTTTATCTATAAATTTTCGGATAGAATTATCAATGACAAATTTAGGGAACTTTTTGTTATCAATGATTTTGGAATGAATTCAATTTTTCGGTGGAAAATTTCCAATGTACTAGACATACGACAAGCACGATCAAGTAAGCTTTTATGCAAGAACCGACTTAACTGAAATAGTTCGCACAAAGACCAGTAAATGTTGGCTTCCTGTAGACAGAGGTAATGAGCCTGAAATTTGTTCTTGTGAAAAGACATACATATGCACAAACATGTATATTGTATAAATACATTCATACCTATATCCACAGATATATATACCTATATTCATATATCCATAAACATAGGATTTATATATAAATTAATCGTACCAACAGCGTCTATCATTGCCTCAATTAAGGTTTTCCTGTTCTTGCTCATAACTTATTTCATATTTCATTGCCAAAGAGCACATATCGCGTAACCGACGTCTTCTCTATAAATTCAAAGACTTAGAAGTATCGAAATTTGGGAACATGGCGTGACGCGTGCGTTCCAATTTGTCCGAGGGACAGCCCGCGGTGCAATATCTGGTCTCCCAGAAGCAGGCGTCATCGTTTCCTGGTTTAAAAGCTTAAGCTGCCGGTCTGGACACCTGAAGAGACAGCGTAATATATCGCAGTGCCGGAGCGCCGGCCGGCAGCGACCGCCACTTCACTGCAGGAATGGAGCGAGCGAGCAGGAGGTGTTGCACGCGATCAACCTCCCTCATGCAAGTCATGGCTCTTGTTTAATTCAAGTGAAAACTTTTCGAGCTCACAGCGTCGCGATCAAATGTTTTGCGTTCAATTCGATGTCTTTTTCAACCATTTTTTCCCCGTGTTGTGTCGTGAGGAAAATTGGTTTTCTATTTGCGCTTAATGTTCTGAATTATTCCTCTCCTACTTTTTGTCATAATTTTTCCTCCTGTTTTACTTCAACAACGATTCCACCTATGCACTGAATAAATGCGATGACGGCTTCTGGGGTTCATTATTTGATTTCTTGAGGGTTCTAAATTCCTCAGCAGCCAGTCGGCCAGAAATGAAAGTTTATGTTCAAGGTACCACTGCTGTGAGTGAAATTCAAGTTTATGTTCAACTCTATGAGAGTTTATGTTCAAGCTACCACTGCTGTGAGGGAAATTCCCTACAGGATATAATGTAATATTTTCAGGGCCGCACATACTTGACAGACGCTCAGGATGAAGTTCTAGCTTCTGAAACTCCACGGAAAACCTCCTGTAATTTTTTTTTTTTTTTCGTAGCAACCGTTTCAGAATGTTAGAATTCCATTTTCAGCGCTGGAACACAAAAACAGTGCTGGAAATACAAAATAAGAATAAACAAAAATTCTAATGAAATATATAAATATCTGCAGTCTGCGGTGCAGAGGTGAGTCACAGGGGCAGTCTCATCCTTGAGTGTCTGGTTCCCGTCTGTCTGAATGTTGAGTAGGAGTGGGAAGGAATTTCTTATGGCTGAATATAATAGTGCTTTCTTCACAACAACATGCAAACTAGTAGACGTGTTGAAAGTCTATGGAATTTAAGTATCTTTTTTTGCTGGCTCATGGCAATTCATCTAAACTAAGGTAAGAGAATGCAAAAAATAAACGTGGGATAGGATTACGTGTTAAAGTTTGCTGAAAATTTTTCAAATCAGAGCATGGATGAATGCGAAGTTTCTTTTATAATTTATGGAGAGATTTTTATGGGACGAGTCCCAAGGTCAGCAAATTCTGAGGTGCGTGTCTTGATGGCTTTAGAGTAAGTACAATAGCAAATACTAATTAACAGTCGGAGAAAAAATTGTGTTACTATGTTTTTTGATGGAACAGTTTCATTGACATTTTTATTCCTGTAAAAGTTCAACAGAATTACTCAATGAAGGATATGAACATGAATTGTTCCTTGGTAGAGTTGCCCAACTATACAAAATATATCATCAGAGTGCACGTTGAGGGAAACCGATGACGGCACAAACCGTCTCGGCAGAATGCTCCAGTGATGGAAAAACGCAAGCTTGTTCCACTGCATGCAGGTAACACGATAAGCATATCGATATCAGGCAAAAATTACAGCTCAAGATCACCCATTGAAAGGAAACCTTTCGTTCAGTACAGATAAAACTAAAATAATCACATTACGAGCCAAAACACTCAGTGTACATCGGCACGACGAATACAACCTTCTCTTAACATGAGCTCATCGCGTCCATGGACAGACAGAAAATAACTCTACCCTGAGAACTACCTGTATGAACTATGATAAATACTGTCTCCAAGTCTGATTTCAATGTCACAAAAAATAAAGTAGAAGCGCTTTCTCTACAACCGAAAGCGCAGCGAATCAATAATTAAATTAATGGCTGGCAGATGAAGCTAAAGCTCTCCTTCTGTACTTTGCTTGTCTGCATGGAAATAACCGCTCAATGTAGCTCATTTTCTCACGATCCACCGCTCTGTGGTTGCCTCTCTACCCGTATGTTCATCAAAAAAGTGAAAGGCAACCATACAACAAAACTATACCTGCGTATGGCCCTGTGTGCACATTGTATTGTGTTGAAATTAGGTGCAAATCTCCAGAAGTTTTAGTTATAGAGCTAAATCAACATCTTGTTTCTTGTTGGTCGATTAACACGATTTAAAGTACGTTTTGAGCGCGGCATGTATGTAATCATTAAGTGTGCCAAAATTACTTGGAGGTAATTGACTTCAAATTATAGCTTCCCATGGCACATAAATATGAATAAGAGAAAGAAAACCCCAAAAATGATAGATTTTCAGTTAACTGGAAGGAACTTACATATTGATGAAAATAATGAGACTTCTTTCACGAAAAACAAATATGTTGAAGCGGAGGTTCCTCTAAAATCTACGGAAATCACTTCCAAGATTTAAGTATTTTTTTGCAGTGGAGGTTCCCTTAAAGTCTACGAAAATCTTTCTCAAGATTTAAGTATCTTTTTCCGCAGGCTTATGACGATTCATCCAAACTAAAAAAAAAAAAATTCGCCAATTTTAATTTCACAGTGGAAAAATATTTCAATTTTACTTATCGAGTTTTGAGACTCGAATGGACCCTTGCCATGAGCAAAGAGAGCTACGATTTAAACTCCTTTCTTTAAATAATATTGCAATTTATTCTTTTCCATTAGGAATTTGCTTCTATAATCTGGCGCTAGAGAATATTTCACGCACAATGGATCGTTTAGCAGTTTCACACCTAAGTTTTGGCTGAATGAATATGTCATCTGGTAGCAAGGCGAAGCCACTGAGCTCTTTTGCACCTAGTGGGGTGCTTCTCTGGGTCTTATTAATTTTCAAGCTTATTTTCTGGTCCATGTCAAACACCCCGTTTCTTCAGTCAGCATTTTCATGAAGAATGCTTTCAGTTTATTTTCTGTAGATTAATCCATAATTTTTCAATGAGTTTCAGATGTTAAAATCACATTAAATGACTATTTTCTAAGGACAAAAATAATAGTTTGCAAATATAAGTTTTATCGTCTCGATCTTCAGTAATCAAATGACCAATCTCTTGAACATAATTGTAGAAATATCAGATCCATATTATCAACATGAAGTTGCGTAAATTCGATAATATTCAATATTTCAATTAGTGTTTCTTCAGCGAGAATAATGAAGGAATACACGTGGAATATTGACCAACCGTTTGTAAATACTATTAATGGAGACACACTTTGATGAAATGAGACAAATAAAGGCGTGCAATCAGAGGACAAAAGAACACACACAATTACACTCAATTTGCAAATAAAGCCCAGCGATAACAATAAATACTACAGGATTTTGGTTTACGTTAGCTTTGTGCGTCGAGGGTAACTGCATTTTTTACAGCTACAGAAATACGATGTCAAGCGAGACAATACAAAGCTCAGGATATCGAATGCTCTAAAATAATGCTCTAAATGCTCAAAATCAAATATTGGCATCTTAAGAACCAAGAAGGCACCCTCTGCAGACAAAATCTCGTCTTGGAATGAATATCGCCTACCTCTACTAAACTTTTCCATAAAGAATTCCAAAGGAAATATAACTGCTGGTGGCCGATGCGTTAAGAAGAAGCAATGATGCAAGACGGAAGGATCCTGTTCTCGTCGTAATTCTCACCAATCCATATCAAGATCGATTTTTATTTCAATTATATTTAGAGTCATTTTGTTAACAACATCGTCGTCGTCTCACGTCCCATTACCACATAACTTTATACAATTAATGATGTTTCACAAGTACTCGGATCGGTCACTTCCCATGGAACGCAGTCTTTATCGCTGGGACATTCTTTGTCCCCAGATGTACTGAGCGCAGTTTATTTTCAACAGCAGCCATGGATGCCTTACAGTGGCACGAATTTTTCACCGTCGCTTCATTTCGGCAGCGGTTTGACTTCATCTTTTGATTAGCTTACTTACGCTCTAAGCTCTAAATTTTAGTTCGATTTTTTCTGGATAATATTGGAGCTTCAAAAAGTCCAAGGGCAACAACTTTGAGGAAGATCTTCGGTAGTTCCACGTTTGTTGAGCCGACGTAGAGCGTGATAAACCTACAAATAACTACCAATCTCTGATTTTGTCTTACTAGTGTAATGTCACTGGGAAACAGTTGAAACTCTACGATTTATTATACTATACTTACTGAATGTCAATAAATAACCAAAAATCATTCAATAGATAAGGAATTCAAATTCATCAGTTGTGCTGAAAATTAGTTGAAGAAGTTAGCCCGCACTGTCAGTACTTTATCGTTTTCTATCTTATGATTAACAGTCAAATGGCATGACAGCACAGAGTTTCATTAACTAATTTCTTAATAGGAAGAGAATACATAGATGATTTTTGAAATTCACGAAACCTTTTATCATTACATTCAAGGTAAAAATAAAGTTAGTGCGCAGTGTTACAGGAGTACACTGCACGCAGCAGTCACCTACCACTCTGTAGCGTTGCTGCGCTGTGAGACAGGTGTGCGTGTGACCCCTGCAGTCCGACTGAGTAATTTCATAAGCCTCCAAAACTTCCTTCATATAAAGTTGAGTAGTTCTAGGCACGCACTTCCCTTGACTCTTTTAGTGTGTGCTGGAGTATTCCAACTACCGTGCACCTAGTGCTCAATTAACACTGCGAGAGATAAATTTTTTCAAATATTCAGTAGAGCTTGGCAGCAAATTTTTTTGCTTAAATTTAAGATTTTTAATACGTGAATCATAGAGTGGGTTTAGGTTGGGACTCTTCAAAATATAGTCTAATTATGAATATAGAGCACACTGCATCACAGGCTGGACTTGTTCACCAATATACAGCAGCACACCAGGTACAGCAGCACACCAGGTACAGCAGCACACCAGGTACAGCAACACACCAGGTACAGAAGCACACCAGGTAGAGCAGCACACCAGGTACAGCAGCACACCAGGTACAGTAGCACACCAGGTACAGCAGCACACCAGGTCCAGCAGCACACCAGGACGCACCAGCACACCAGGTACAGCAGCACACCAGGTACAGCAGCACACCAGGTACAGCAGCACACCAGGTACAGCAGCACACCAGATACAGCAGCACACCAAGTACAGCAGCACACCAGGTACAGCAGCACACCAGGTACAGCAGCACACCAGATACAGCAGCACACCAAGTACAGCAGCACACCAGGTACAGCAGCACACCAGGTACAGCAGCACACCAGATACAGCAGCACACCAAGTACAGCAGCACACCAGGTACAGCAGCACACCGGGGCACAGCTAGACCGTGCAAGTTCGTCAAAGATCTCAAATAATTCAACATGATTGGTTGACCTGAATTCTTTCTCTTGAGCACTCAGATGAAAGAAATGCAATTCATTTGAAATTAATTTAAGACCATTTTACAAAATGGCAAAGTGTGCGAAAATAAATAGCAAACAATTCAATGTAAATGCATATTCAATGATCCAAAAATAAATTCTTCTTAGGGAAAATAAAGGTAACCCAAAAGTTACAGGTTGCCCTCAGGAGAACTGGTTGCGTAAATACATTACATTGAAAATAAGGCAGCGTCGATCGTTTTTTTCCCTTCAAATCAAAACGCGGCCAGAGATAGAAACTAAGGACTTGGAGAGACACTGCACTATCGTATGCCAACCAACTTTAAAAAAGGCATATCGTGAACTCTACAGTCACCTTAATAAAATTTCAATTTATTATTTAAAATTGAGTCATGAAACCATAGAGGTAGTGGTTCACCAATTGGATAATTAAATTAATAAATTAGCATCAATTCTTTTGTTAGCATCCTCCATGATAACAACTCATTCAAATGACTTATAAAAATGGCTTGGATGAAAATATTGATGCTTCTTTATGAAGAACTAAACACCCTTATAAGCTGCTATAAAATCTACGGAATTCACTCCCAGCATTTAAGTATCTTTTTCATAGGCCAAGAGCAGTTCAAGCAAGCAGAAATTTTCTTAATTTATTCGCTCAATTTGATTTTCCCAATGACATAAAAATAGGACTTAGATTTTTATTTCTATTTTCACAAAGACATTCATATATAATTGATTTTGAGATCAAGTCCACGGAATTTACTCCCAGCATTTAAGTATCTTTTTCACTATGGAAGAGCGATTCATCCAAGCGGATTATTTTTGAAATTCATTTTAATAATTTGATATTTCCAATGGCCTGAAAAGAGCTTAAAGTTTTTTTTCAATTTTTAAACTCAAATGCATCCCGGCCGGTGGCAAATCAAGTCAAAATTAGATTGGAATTAAATGGAAATTAGATTTAGGATAACCAAACGATGGAAGTAATTAGCACGGTCGATGCCACTCAAAATGTGGCGTCTGGCAACGAACTGGAAACTCTCGCGTATCTGCCGACCAGTGTTGCCGGACACACGTAAAGCTCGTATTATTCGTTAAAATACGATGTAACTCCAATAAGGTAAAATCTTTGTTCCTACGCACAACGCCATTATCATTTGCCTTGTTAATTTATTTATATCTCATAGAAAGAAGCTAACTGAGTAAAAAATTTATCTACATGAAAAACACACAGTCAGTCTCAGTTTCAAGATAATTCGCTTTGTTCTTCAAGAATATTTCTCTCACCGATATGGTCGCTCACGATACGACTACTCTCTGCTTGCAGTAGAGCATCAGACTCAAGCCATGGTGGGTGTGCGTGTGTGTGTGGCGCTCCTTCCTCATGTCTACCTTCCGCACACTCCATAGTTACCCGCACAATCCTGTACCGAAGAAGCTTTGAAAATGTTATTTAGGGCAGTTTTGAAGGTGAATTTTGCTATTGATTTAACAATAGAAATGTGACGTGACCTTGAGCCGTCTTACAGCTGACTGGCGCTGAGGACTGTGCAAGTTTGGCCACCAGGAACTCGTCAAGTCCACTCACAGCAGCGGCCGCAACCATCATATTGAGATGAGGACATTTGCATCGTCTCTTGTGGGTTGAAGAAATGAAGTGATGCATTGCAGGCTGTGCTCTGGGTGATCCAAAAGTTCAAGTGTACTTGTACTAAGGAAAGTAACTTTCATTGCAGTCAAACACATATTGTTGAAAGGTATACCGTTTGAACCACCTGATGATGAGTACTTCCAGGCTTTAAATCATTAACTGTTGAAAAAATATTTGCTTTTTAGGCTTCAATAGTGGTGAGAAATTTACAAACTTTGAACTTCATAGTGTGGTAGTTGTTTTTTAAGAGTATATTTATTCAAGTGTCTTAAATTATAAGGTATTAAAAATCTCATTTCAGTGCCTTAAACTAGAATTGTAGAGTAATTTGGAGAAGAATTTCTTCTTCTTCCTTCATTACTCTTTTATTCATCGTTAGGTTTAAACACTGTATCTTATCTTCCACACAGTCAGAATACCTATAACCATAAACAGGAATTTGTGCTCAATAGAGTCCTGTGTGCGTAAAAAAGCCTCTCTGTTGCTATTTTCATTTTATATTTGCATTTACGGGAATGGCAGTCATCAAGTTTGCTACAACTGTTTGGTGTATTATTTGGAGTGTCCAATAATATTGATGAGGATCTTAGAAAATTCATTCTCTTAAAAATTATGAGAAATGACGACCGTCTCCGGACTTCCCTCAGTCCGACGATGTTCCCAAGTCAATGTGATATTAAGTGCCTAGACGGACTCATTTTACGAGGTTATAATATAATATTTGACTAAAACTGTTCAATTTTGGATTCTTTTGGGGCCATCTTGTATGAATCAAAAAACGAGACCGGTAAGGGAAAAATTCAATTGAGGTTTTAACATCATCAAGTTTCCATTTACTTTAGAAGTATTCGTAATTTTGAGAAAACTCGGTTCTAACACTCGCTGCAGATTTTGAGTTGTCTTTAACTTCACAGTGAATAGACTCCTAATATCAAAAACAAAAACAAAATACACAAGATAAAACGAAAGATAATCATAATATATGTAGCAAAATTCTTTCGAAGTTGATTTTAATAATTTTCTGTTTTTTAACTGAACTGTCTATTTTAAGAATAAAGATATTTATGTACAGGCCTGAAAACTAATAATGCACCAGTAGCAATTCAGCGACTTTCACACCTTACTAACTTCTGCAACTGTCAGACAATTTTACTAATGTTTACCGTCTTTTTAATCAAAAAGTAACGCACAGTGTGCAAAATTTGATAATATATTGATTCACACGAGAATTCATTTTGGTCATAAGTCCAATGCGTTTTGAACATTCAAATTCGTGTTTTCAAAGAAATAAAGAAATAAACAGTTCTCATGGCTGTGAGTTTGCCATACTGCTTATGAGAATTATAAGTCCGTGATTGAGGTAGATTTGCACTTAACTCGAAGAGTTGTCCTGTAATATCCCCTCATGATACGCGCTATCGCAAGACGCCAGTGCGAGTTGGGCAAGTGAAATCTGCGCCCAGCAACATCGAGTCGCCCAAATTAGGAGGGTGCAAAATGTTCCAAGCTCGATTAGGACTGTTTTCTAGCAAAACTTCTTCTTTAAAAACTACTAGAAACAAAAAATTAAAGGAGTGCTAAAACTAAAATCTATGAGAAAAACATCAACAGTCAGCTGTCATTCTTGATTGGAAATATGACATACCTGTTAGATTCCCCCAAATCTGAGTTTCTTTTTTAGGCGCAGTAGTGGATTTGACAGGCAATGAAGGAGAACTGTATTTCAGGCTAAGGTTAGCAATCATAAAAGATATGAGTAGCACGATTCAGCTCACAGATCTATCTGAGAACTTGTGAGAGCATAGGCTTTTGTAACACGAAGGAAAATAAGAAGCCCTTACTGAAGTTTTGTCAGTAACAGTTTGTCATGAGCCGAGTACCTGACTGGAATATGCAACAATGAACTGAACCACCTAAATTAATTGTTGTTTTACCACAAACCAGGCAGAGCAGAGTTCAGGTCAGGGAGGGTGGTGTGTGAGCTCTGTGCTGCTACTCATTAAGCGCTACAACTCAGGCTATCATACTACTACCTACGCTTCCGACGCAATAGAGCTGAATGGGCACAGAAGTAAAAGCATAATAATTATATTCCAACGAAAACTTGACAAAACATGTATTTTGCTTGTTTTCTTTTCAAAAGTAACTTACAAAACTTATTTATTTCAGTGGTAAGGCCATTCATAATGTCTCTTGGAAAGTATTTTTCCCACGGTAAAGTCAACGTTCTATGGGCATATCTATTTTACTCCCATTTGTCGGGGAATTGTGTGTTGCACTCAATTGCCGTGATTTGTTACAGAATTAAAAAGGGATATTTGATTGCTCTGATGAGTACGGTGTGGTCACCAAATACTTAGTAGTGAGGAGGTGCGGACACCACATTCGAAAGTTGGATCAAATAAGAACCTTTCTTTGAGCTGTGGTCACAAAGGCCATTTACGCAGCGCTGTTACATTTGAAGTAGGAAAAAAATTAAAAACGGGGGGGGGGGAAATTTCATTAAGAGCCCTACTTAGATAGAATAGATCGACCAAGAAACTACCGCTTACTCTGGGAAGCAATTAAAGCAATGGTATATCTCTTGACCATATTCTATTGCCATCTTCTCATTGTACAAGTTTTACTGTAACTTGTTATCATTGTACTTTTGTGTTTTGCAGTGACTTTCCAGTTCAGAGGTTTCTGTATTGAGAGTAGAACACAAATTCAGCAAAATTGAATTAGCTATTGTGCCTTGGGTCACCTGAGGACAGGGCGTGAGGGAAGCGAAGAGAGCCAGCCTGCTGTCAGTAAGCTCTGCAGCCAGCGAGGTAAGTACGAGCCACATTTATTTTCAGCGTCGGTTGTTTAACACGGTGAAGTTTAATTTATACCGACGTGTTACTGGGCAAATTATTAAATTTTTCTAAAAACCCTTATTTCTTATCTGCCTATCCTCGTATAAATATAAAATATTTTCGAGCTTTGAACAGAAACAAAGAAATTCGAAACTAAATACTAATTTACCTGATATTCATCAATTGATATCCATCTGAAAAAAGTTAATAATTTAATATCCATGTTAAGATATTCATCAATTGATTTCGTCAGGCATAACCTCCCATTACACACACAACACATGTGGCCACAATCTCCCATTACCCACACATCACATGTGGCCATAACCCCCATTACCCACACAACACATGTGGCCACAACCTCCCATTACCCACACAACACATGTGGCCATAACCCCCCATTACCCACACAACACATGTGGCCACAACCTCCCATTACCCACACAACACATGTGGCCATAGCCTCCCATTACCCACACAACACATGTGGCCATAACCCCCTATTACCGACACAACACATGTGGCCATAACCCCCCATTACCCACACAACACATGTGGCCATAACCCCCCATTACCCACACAACACATGTGGCCATAACCACCCATTACCCACACAGCACATGTGGCCATAACCCCCATTACCCACACAACACATGTGGCCATAACCCCCCCTTACCCACACAGCACATGTGGCCATAACCTCCCATTACCCACACAACACATGTGGCCATAACCCCCATTACCCACACAACACATGTGGCCATAAACTCCCATTACCCACACAACACATGTGGCCATAACCCCCATTTCCCACACAACACATGTGGCCATAACCTCCCATTACCCACACATCACATGTGGCCATAACCCCCATTACCCACACATCACATGTGGCCATAACCCCCATTACCCACACATCACATGTGGCCATAACCCCCATTACCCACACATCACATGTGGCCATAACCCCCATTACCCACACATCACATGTGGCCATAACCCCCCATTACCCACACAACATATGTGGCCATAACCCCCATTACCCACACATCACATGTGGCCATAACCCCCATTACCCACACATCACATGTGGCCATAACCCCCATTACCCACACAACACATGTGGCCATAACCTCCCATTACCCACACAACACATGTGGCCATAACCCCCCATTACCCACACAACATATGTGGCCATAACCCCCCATTACCCACACAACATATGTGGCCATAACCCCCCATTACCCACACAACACATGTGGCCATAACCCCCCATTACCCACACAACATATGTGGCCATAACCCCCATTACCCACACAACACATGTGGCCATAACCCCCATTACCCACACATCACATGTGGCCATAACCCCCATTACCCTCACAACACATGTGGCCATAACCCCCCATTACCCACACAACATATGTGGCCATAACCCCCATTACCCACACAACACATGTGGCCATAACCCCCATTACCCACACATCACATGTGGCCATAACCCCCATTACCCACACAACACATGTGGTCATAACCTCCCATTACCCTCACAACACATGTGGTCATAACCTCCCATTACCCTCACAACACATGTGGCCATAACCCCCCATTACCCACACAACACATGTGGCCATAACCCCCCATTACCCTCACAACACATGTGGTCATAACCTCCCATTACCCACACAACACATGTGGCCATAACCCCCATTACCCACACAACACATGTGGCCATAACCCCCATTACCCACACATCACATGTGGCCATAACCCCCATTACCCTCACAACACATGTGGCCATAACCCCCCATTACCCACACAACACATGTGGCCATAACCCCCATTACCCACACAACACATGTGGCCATAACCCCCATTACCCACACATCACATGTGGCCATAACCCCCATTACCCTCACAACACATGTGGCCATAACCCCCATTACCCACACAACACATGTGGCCATAACCCCCCATTACCCACACAACACATGTGGCCATAACCCCCCATTACCCACACAACACATGTGGCCATAACCCCCCATTACCCACACAACATATGTGGCCATAACCCCCCATTACCCACACAACATATGTGGCCATAACCCCCCATTACCCACACAACACATGTGGCCATAACCCCCCATTACCCACACAACATATGTGGCCATAACCCCCATTACCCACACAACACATGTGGCCATAACCCCCATTACCCACACATCACATGTGGCCATAACCCCCATTACCCTCACAACACATGTGGCCATAACCCCCCATTACCCACACAACACATGTGGTCATAACCTCCCATTACCCTCACAACACATGTGGTCATAACCTCCCATTACCCTCACAACACATGTGGCCATAACCCCCCATTACCCACACAACACATGTGGCCATAACCCCCCATTACCCTCACAACACATGTGGTCATAACCTCCCATTACCCTCACAACACATGTGGCCATAACCCCCCATTACCCACACAACACATGTGGCCATAACCCCCCATTACCCTCACAACACATGTGGCCATAGCCTCCCATTACCCACACAATACATGTGTTCATAACCCCAAATCTTTAGAGAAAATAACTGCGAACTAAGAACCCGGGTGCAAACAGTGCGCGTTTTGGAATGATTTTGACTCTGATTTCACTACACAGGAAGGCCGTCGTCACACGAGTACCGACTGCCAGCGCAGCGTCACAGTTGTCTACGCAGCCTCACTTTTGTTTGTCTAGCGCGACAATACTGTCAGAATTCGGCCGTGAGCTTAGCTGCATTTTGCGATAACTTGGCAGTAAAAATGGAAGGATGTGATTAGTGTGTACGTATTGAGTTGGTTGTACTCAAAAGAATTTTGGTAATCTACCTCAGTGATGATAGAAGGCAATAACATGACAGGAGACGCCATATTTGTGCTTCCACTCTAACGTCTACAAGGTGAATGATATTTTTTCATTTTTATTTCTGTTTCGTTGGATTAGCTCAGCCAGACTTTCTGTGGATGCAAATAATGGAATTGACATGATTACGATGGGAATAGTTGAAAATGATACTTAAAAATTTGAGGAATAGAATGAATAAATTATTAACGATGGTATGCAGTTTCAGAGTGACACAAGTACGGTACTGAAAAGCTCAGTAGCAAGCTCAGTGGTAATCTGAAAACATTAAAATAATTTTAGATTTAATAAGTACCATTCAGTGTAATATTTTTTCAATCAAATTTTATTTTTGTGCTAAAATGTAGTTAAGCAATTTTACCCAATTTAGCGATAATAAATCCCTTAAACGTCAAACTAATTACAGCCAGACTTTTCCTCTACAATGTGGGGAAGGAATGTTAATATCTGCAGTCACAATTTCGTGATTCAATAACTGGCTGTAAATTTTGAAATCTTTTGAAGGGAGTTCCATTTAATGTAATATTTTGAAAAGGAGGTTAGTTTCCTTCAATTAAATAAAACAAATGGTAGAATTTCAATATAATGTAGTATTTTGATAAGGGGTTAGTTTCCACTAATTAAACAAAAGAAATGGTCACGGACCACTACGACATTAGGAAGCGAGTGACGGCTCATCTCACAACTCTGCCAAGCTCCTCATGAATTTGGTAAAGGGACACCACGGTCTGATCCTCGTGTCATGGCAGATTAGCAATAAAATCATTCTATTAACTCAATCAATTTCTAGAGAGATGCATATAATATATTTCCGCATAAATTTTCAGATGCACTCTTTAAAAAGGACGCATATAATTTGTAGCTGAAAGCAGGTCATAGCTTATAAATTTTAGAATGATCAGGAAATGAGTTTGGTGCAATTAAATTTAGTCCACACATGGGGAGCGGTCTCGAAATATTTTGAAGCGTAGGATGCTATCACCGACGATTTATGTTCCTTTTTTTATGCTGAGCAGTAGCCATAAAGCCACTGCTTGAAGTGTGCGAGCTGTCACCAGATGTGTTTCGGTAATTATGATACGACCGTCACGACTGAGGCTCACTCGTAACTCGGCCGCGGTAATTCCACGCTATGTAACTTTGCACACTGGCAACAAATTGAATTTCAACACAGCTTTTTCAATACTTAAGGAATCGGACGGCGACTAGAAGGCTTGCGCGAAGAATTAGTCGTGAAATTCGTTCAGTAATATTCCTGTGGATATGAAGCGTGTTGATCAACTCAGATGAGAGGATGTTTACTGTAGCAGTGTAGGGCAGATCATTGTACTACTTAGCCAGGGATTTTCAGTTGGCAATTTTTATAATATTTCGATTTTTTTGAATGAAAAACATTTTCTACCTGACATCGCACAGATGATTTCAGGTTTTGTAATGACTCTACTCTTAGTTTAACTTATAAGTCAGGCTATCGTCATCCTATGTCTCCAAGTGTTGACGGAAGAGAATGCGTGGCATTTATTTCCTCTCTAACTCCTCTCATGAATGTTTGATAAGATAAACTCTAAATCTGAAGATTGGAAAGGCCATTCCGTGTGAGAGCACACAACCCCTCACGCTGAGTTATCATAGCCGTAAGATATAAGGGAGCTCATTGCGAGCAGTGCCGAAAGGAAATGTGTTCTCACCTTCAGGCGACGGAAACCCAATTGGGCATAAGCTTTGTAATCATGAACCTGAAGAAAGGCATGTAACGCCATTATGTTCCTACAGAGAGTTGCGCACTCAAATCTCGCTTATGTAAAACATACACAAATCATTAGATTTCATATCGGCTTCTACGTTTTGCACGGTGAATCCTTTTTCTCATGTTTCTCGTGTCACTCTGATGCGCTCATATCACCGGCAAAAGGCTTTTCTATTAATTCACTTCAATTTTTTATTTCTGTGAACGGACAACATTTTCAAAAAATACAGCCCAACCACACCAGCGTGAAAAATTTTTTTCTCTACTCAAAAAATGATTTTGAGAACAGTTGAACACAAGCGCGTACTTTCCAACGACTGCGTGGAGAGGTTAAGTGCAGTACACACGTACACTGACCAGAGGCCGCAGCACGCAGTGGGGCGCTCTTTGTTGCCCGCCTCCAGTGCCAGGCCTGCGCCGATATTGATGCTCTTACTCTGCTTCAAATGTTTCATTTCGAATTTTTCATTTCAATTACTACACTTTTAAAACCGAAGTTCAAAATAAGTTTTGTTTACCAACATCCTCAAAAAATATCACTAATGCGTTATCAGTGGCGTAATTATTTAACAGGTTAACTATGAAGAGATACGGGATTGCAGCTAGGGAATATGTTACGTGAATAATTTGAACGGTTTCGAATGATGGGAAATGAATGAATCTCTACCTGAAATATTTGAACCAAACAGGGGTGAATTACAACACACTCAAATTAAGAAGCTGAATTTGGTTTTCTCTCATTTACTGTTTGTATTGACATTGAAAGTAATAAATACTAAGCTGAATATACATACTATGAATGAGTAAATGACATGGATCAAATTACGCAGCCAAATTTTTGATAGATGTGAATGCCGCATGATAACAAAAATGCATAACTCACTTTCTACATAGAGACTCAAAGAAGCGTTAGAGATGTTGGTTTCTAAGAAAGAACGTTGTTGGAAGCAGTCTCGTAGCGATGTTTGTGAGTCAACCTCCAGCGGGGATGTGGATACAAGCCAGGAGTGCCTCCTTGCCGCTTTAATGGTCTTTTGTTGAAGAGTTGAGGAGCCTCTCTACAGCTGCGCCAGCTCTCTACAGATTTGGGTGCTCACACACCTCGAGAGATGTGAAGTGTGGCAAACAGGAGCTAATTTCTCGAATTTGATTGTTTGTGAAAAACTGTTCTGCCAACACGGCCAATGAAACACCTAGTGATGACATCGGGTTTGGAAAACCAATAAAGTGGTGACCTATGTCGGACTTGGGTTGGGAAATTTTACACATGTAGATAACAAGAAATGAGCTTGTAGTGCCCTACCTTAGTTACCCCTCAAATCTCAATTCTACACCTTTTTCGATTCAAGTTAAAATATCTGACTTTCAAGTTAAAATATCTGACTTTCAAGTTAAAATATCTGACTTTCAAGTTAAAATATCTGACTTTCAAGTTAAAATATATGACTTTCAAGTTAAAATATCTGACTTTCAAGTTAAAATATCTGACTTTCAAGTTAAAATATCTGACTTTCAAGTTAAAATATATGACTTTCAAGTTAAAATATCTGACTTTCAAGTTGAAATATCTTTCAAGTTAAAATATCTGAATTTCAAGTTAAAATATCTGACTTTCAAGTTAAAATATCTGACTTTCAAGTTAAAATATCTGACATTCAAGTTAAAATAGCTGACTTTCTAATTAAAATATATGACTTTCAAGTTAAAATATATGACTTTCAAGTTAAAATATCTGACTCTCAAGTTAAAATATCTGACTTTCAGGTTAAAATATCTGACTTTCAAAATAAAAAATATCTGACTTTCAAGTTAAAATATATGACTTTCAAGTTAAAATATCTGACTTTCAAGTTAAAATATCTTTAAAGTTAAAATATCTGACTTTCAAGTTAAAATATCTGACTTTCAAGTTAAAATATATGACTTTCAAGTTAAAATATCTGACTTTCAAGTTAAAATATCTTTCAAGTTAAAATATATGACTTTCAAGTTAAAATATCTGACTTTCAAGTTAAAATATCTGACTTTCAAGTTAAAATATATGACTTTCAAGTTAAAAAATCGGACTTTCAAGTTAAAATATCTTTCAAGGTAATATATCTGACTTTAAAGTTAAAATATCTGACTTTCAAGTTAAAATATCTGACTTTCAAGTTAAAATATCTGACATTCAAGTTAAAATATCTGACATACAATTTAACATTTTATATGGATTACTTTAATAGAACTACATATTACTCTATGTTCCTACATATATTTGCAGATTTTTTGCATATACATAATCATAAATCATAAAAAATTTGCAGTAGAATGGATTGTAAATATCACGAATACTCCAAAATCAGGCGAATGCCTACAAATCAATAGAAATGAAACCTTTACCACAAATCAGGCGAATGCCTACAAATCAATAGAAATGAAACCTTTACCACAAATCAGGCGAATGCCTACAAATCAATAGAAATTAAACCTTTACCACAAATCAGGCGAATGCCTACAAATCAATAGAAATGAAACCTTTACCAACTACTGTATGTAGCGTATATAAGAGCTCAAATTTTCGTTGCTGAATTATTTTCATTCTAACACCCATCATGACAATGGAAAAACTCGAAGTAAGCAACCTTCTCAGTGATTTGGAATCTGAAGATCAACATACAACACGAGGAGTGAAGAGAGGAACAAAGCGTGGAAGATATAAAAGAAACACATACGAAAAACAAATGGTTTTGTCTGCAGCGGAAGATGTCGACGGAGACTGGAGGAAAGTGGCCAACGATCATGGCGTACCAATAGCAACTGCATATGGTTGGATTCGAAAAATTGATAAGGAAGTTAACAAACACGGAGGTGCAAGACATACAAAGGTTGCACCCATACATGTGCAGAAAATGATTAGTTATCTTGAAGAAGATCCTCTTATTACTTTAGTAACAATCAAAAATAAATAATTGCCAGAAACAGGAGTATCAATAGCTACAAACACAGTGCATAGGCATCTTGACTGTCAACTTTATTCTGTGAAAAAATCAAGATCAGAGCCCTCAGAGATGAATTCCGAAAGTAACAAAAGAAAACGATCAGATTACGTGTCAAAAGCGACGGATTTTATTGGAAACGGCAAAACGTTAGTGTACATCGATGAAAAAAATTGCAATCTGTTCTTAAGAAGAAGTTGTGGAAGGTCCAAGAAGGGAACTCGTTGCAGTGTAAAATCTCCAACTTCGAAAGGCAAGAACGTCCACATCATAGCAGGGATCTCACAGACAGGGTTAACGTACTGGGAAAGAAGAAGAGGACGTTATAAGAAAGAAGACTGCTGCGAATGGGTCAGAAGATTACTACGAACAGTGTCAGAGGCAATGGAAAATGTAGTAGTACTTTGTGACTACGCTCCAATCCATGTTAATTTAGAAATGGTTGTGCAAGAGCAGGAATTTCAGGGAGCCGCACTTCTAAGACTTGCTCCTTACAGCGCTCCTCTTAATCCTATCGAGGAGTGTTGGAGCGTTGTTAAGTCAGAGGCAAAGAAACTGCTCAACACAACACGTGAAGATATTTTGAGACCTCCTCCTCCAGGCATGACCCAGACTGAACATCGGCTGCATCATTTGGAAGGAATAATAGATCAATCTATGGGGAAAATCACTCCCACTTTGTGTATGAAAACGTGTAACCATGTGCAAAAACACTATCCAGCGGTTTTGTTAATGCAAGATCTGAACATGGGTGACATTCCAACTGCATGAAATTATACATATGTAGTTCTTAATAAATATATCGCATTCTTATTCAAAATCTATTAGATTATTTCATTTAAGGATTTATCAAAGAAATTATATTCATTCTTCTGTAAAGAACGCAATTTAAATATGTATGGAAATATTTTAAACATCTGTACATAAAATAGATTGCATTAAAAAACTTCTGACGTGTTAAGGGAGCATTTAAGACTTATTATTGTATTAAAGGAAAAAGAAAAGGAAAAAAAGGAAAACGAAATATTGTAATAAGGAGCATTGCAAACTTATTATTATTGTATTAAAATATGTACATGTGTACTCGCCTCGTATTTTTATATCCATGGAAGCATTTACGCATGTGAATACAAACCACTCCTAAATTATGATTTTTTAGTCAATATATTATTTAATGAGCAATTAAGTATTTTAAAGTTCATATTTTTAAATCGTTTTATAAAATATTTTATGGTGAATTTAAAATGTGTAACTTAGATGACAGTTATTTCAACTTGAATGTCAGATATTTTAACTTAAACGTCAGATATTTTAACTTGAATTTCAAATATTTTAACTTGACTGTCAATTATTTTAACTTGAAAGTCAGATATTTTACCTTGAAAGTCAGATATTTTAACTTGAAAGTCAGATATTTTAACTTGAAAGTCAGATATTTTAACTTGAAAGTCAGATATTTTAACTTGAATCTCAGATATTTAACTTGAATGTCAGATATTTTAACTTGAATGTCAGATATTTTAACTTAAATCGAAAAAGGTGTAGTCATTTCATGTTCAGTAATCCTAAAATGTCCCAATGTAAATTTATTCAACAAAAAGTTCCGACTCCTCCACTGCGTATCACCGATACCGACCGCCTGGAGGAGTATAAAAGTAAGGTCGCTGCATCTCTCGCCTCAAACGGAACTCAACGGCCGAAGCAGCAACACCTGACCTTACAAGCTTGTGGTACGCGCAGTTGAGGTAATTAATTTCCTTCAACTGGTAGTGAGCCAAAACTGAGTTGATTAAATAACACATTTGAAACCATTAACTGTTTACTCCATTCTGTCCTTGAGAAACTCATCCTTTTAAATTTATTGGTATTACAAGTGGCTTCTTTACTGTGCTACTACTCAACCCGACTGAGCGAGATCGTATAAAAAGTATCATAGCGGTACGGGCAATGTTACGTGCGAGCGTGAAGTGATAAAATTAACACGTAGCAATACTGGAAGGTAAGCTACTTTTGCCGGAGGTGCATTACAGGGGGAACTATTTCTATAAAAAACTATTTCAACCCGAGGTGCACTGCGCTATGGAAGTACTCGCGTCAGTAAGACTCTCAGGCGTATTTGATGGCAGCTATCTGGTGCCCGCACGGGTGATTATCGGCGAGATTACTGGGGCAATGATCACTGTAGATCATGATCGAGATTACTGGGGTAATGATCACCGGAGATCATTATCGAGATTACTGTGGTAATGATCACTGGAGATCATAATCAAGATTACTGGGGCAATGATCACTGTAGATCATGATCGAGATTACTGGGGTAATGATCACCGGAGATCATTATCGAGATTACTATGGTAATGATCACTGGAGATCATAATCGAGATTACTGGGGTAATGATCACTGGAGATCATAATCGAGATTACTGTGGTAATGATCACTGGAGATCATAATCGAGATTACTGGGGTAATGATCACTGGAGATCATAATCGAGATTACTGTGGTAATGATCACTGGAGATCATAATCGAGATTACTGTGGTAATGATCACTGGAGATCATAATCGAGATTACTGGGGTAATGATCGCTGATGATCTCTATCACAGTTATTTCGCGAATTATTGTTAGACTCAATTTCCTGAAGAACATCCTGTATTCAAAGATGACAACGAATTCGTTTTCAGGGCTTGCAACGCTCAAATGTAGTTAGTTGAGCATCCTGGTGACGTGAAACATCTCAGATGCTATCTTCCGTGCCATCATTCCAGCACCTAGGACGCTGTTGTGAGGTGTTTTAGTGACCAAATTCCACGTTCGGTTTCGCGTTTCTGAGCTTGAGGCTGCTCAGCAGGACTTCAAATTCCCTTCAACTTTATGTAAGCCCACAATTTTACCACCCCACGTCGGATACAAGCTGCCGTGTGCGTAGATCACGGGTGCCTCCCAGCCCCGTTCTAATGAAAAGCGTGCATTCTTCCACAGGAGTTGTGCATCTACAGTGGCCATTTGATAAGAAATGTTCGGTAAATGCCCCGAACTGCGACTCAAACTGAGCACGATGAGGGTGCGACCCTATAGGATTTTATTCTTTGTGCTGCGATGAGATGGGTTATCATAATAAACGAGACATCCGTTCTTAGCACAGGTATTCTGAAAGCATGTTTCCAACGCCACCATTTTGAATTTACCACTATAGTAAATCGCACCCGGTAAGAATTTGCTGGATTTGCACTTCATTTGGAACTTCAAAACTGAAAATTAATTTTGGTGACAGCTTCGTTACTCGAGATTTCCTTCTCAAGAGGTGATGGGTGAATGCATGCCAAAATCAAAGAGCATGTGCTAAATCTTAATTGATTTTTGCTCATGAGATAATCTTGAGAAAACTTCATTACCGTTGAAAGAAGTTATGAGTACGATGAATATTAATATTTTCAGAAAGCCTGAATTAAACTTTTATGCGTGGCACATGAACACAGCGGTTATATGCTCTCACCACACACACGCTTGCCGGACACCTGCAAGCCTACCACCTCAAACTGACCAAGTTCGTGTTTCTTATCCTTCCTCCACCACTCTCAATGTTCCTCTGAGTTTCATTGTCAGTTGTCATGATGATCACAATGGCTGAACATTTTCCAGAAGGCGTAAGACAACCGAAATTAATAATATAAAGAAACTTAAGCGCAAGATAGGTTTTAACAGTCAAAGCAAACATCACTCTAATGGAGATAGGTGTACATCACATTTGTCACTAGGAAATTCTTATTTTCCCACTAGGAGAATTCTCGTGCTAAATTAATTCAAACCTGATTAAATACCTTATCTTCGATTTTCTAAAATGTTCCCAAGATTAGGATTCGCGAGAAAGCTCCCCTTGAGTGTTGGACAAATATCGAGGCCTGGCGGCGTTGTTTACTTAGGAATTAGTGAAGCAGTGGTTCCATCTCTTCTTGTCGGGAGTTTGGAGTCATTAGGTAGAGGATGTTATGGCCAGGCGGCAGCTGCTAATGGAAGCAGGCATGAAACTGCAGTTATGCCCTCGGCTCGACGCCCCCAGTTGCTGATGCTCTTCGGGAGTTTCTGCCGCTCTTCTTGTGCTCTCTTGAGTCCTGTTTGAACGATATTTTTCGTTAAGCTTTGTAAAGTACAAGGCTGAACTGCGAAATTTTGTTGAAAGAAATAGTAAGATGTTGTTGTAGTGTTTTGTAATGCAATTCGTTCCCGCGAATGACCAGAAAATGGATAGCCAGGGTCACCATTATCCAGTAAGCTGACATATGGTCATCATGCCTACGGAAGTTTAGAACTCTTATTTTTCTCAAAAGCTTTCTGCAATTTTTGTTATCTAAATATGGTAAAAGAAATGAAGGACCTGTACTAAAGCGTAGCAGTTAATTTAAGACTTCCTTTACATTTCAAAATACCGATTTTCATCGAGTAGTGTACTTGAAAGTTTCACTATTCAAAAAGAGCTTCATGTTGAGAGCTCCACGGCCATGTGATTTACAAAGAGCGGTGCTACTGATTTCACGTTTTCTTTTCATAAATTCAGCTGACAAGGACTAGGAGTATATCGTTTCGTTTGCTTTTCAATAATTTCAAAAGCGCTTCCCGTGCTTCTAAAATGTGCGTTTGCGTAGAGAAAATGAGCCGCACAGTTTAATTGGCGTGATAAAGTTGGATGGTACTTTGGCAGGTAAAAAGAAATATTCATTTAAATAAGTGTGATTATCATTGAAGATTGTGGGTGCCGTTGAATATTATTTGAGAATGAAAGAAGAGTTAAGCATGCTAATATAAATTTTCGTCAATTGTGTGTATTTTAAATTGGAATTTAATTTATGTTGATCAGATTACAGACAAACTATCATCTTTTTTCGATTGTTACTGATATCTATGGTGACTGCTTTTGGTAACTGTGATAATTATGAAGCCTAATTGCGACATGTTCAGAATGGTTGTGAGTGATCAAGAGCCACTAAATTCACTTCACACTTTCGCTTCGAAAACTAAGTTGGAAGTGCGGAGTGTACTGTTTGGGCTCTCTTCTTGCCCCCACGTGTTATTATAACCTGTTCTCTCTGGCGAGCGGTGTCTTGCCACATGGAGTTACCTCGTAATCATGACACTACCTTCACCACGCCGTCGGCAGGGACTTGTGATGAGGAGCAGTCTCGAAATTGATATATTACATCCGAAAAATCATGGATTACATTCGAGCACCTGAAACTGTTTGTGATGTATGAAAAATTCCAAAATAATTTTAAATTGTTATTTGCATTTAAAATATCTCTTATATTTGTGAATGAGTGCAATCTGAGGGGAAATTCGTTAGCATTTGATCGCATAAATTTGTGGCGGGAAGTATGATAAAAAACTTCACCGCAGAATTTTGTGGCAAGTATATAATTTATTACATAATTGCCGAATGAATTTCTGATGGAAAATTTTTGTTTGTCGCGATAATTCATTTTCTATATGGCATTTTAAGCTAAAGCTACTGTTGTTAATTGAACGTGACAAATAGGTTATTTGTACGGTACTTGACGAGGCGATAAGCTTCGCTCTATTTGATGAAGATTCAAGTGAATCATGTTAAGATTAAGAATCCGAGTGCGCCTCATTAACTGTGGACGCTGCGGCTGCGTTTTTGTGGAACTTTGTAAGAAATTTTGCTCTTTCCTTCACGCCCCGCGCTTCTCTTTGTAACTTCCTGAGAGCGCTCCGAACATTTCTCCTGACGGCACTTCGAACGGTCCACTCAAAAACAACTTGGTAATGGCCTGAAAATTTGCTTGCAAAAAACTGCATAATGCTTCAGAACTTCCATGACACGCGTCTCAAGCGATGACCTCCCACAAAAATGCTACGCAGCTTCTCTTCAAGTTTTCTCGGAAGCCTCGAGCTTCTATTGAGGAGAGGAAACGTTTTAGAGCGGCCCATCTGCGTCTGATATCTGAGCTCGCTGCAAAAATGTTGCTTCCCTCTCCAGCCAACGTTGATAAATTAACCTTTTGACGCTTCAAGCTTCATGATGAATGAGCAGTCGTGCAGCAGTTTTGTTCATGTTTCAAATTTGCTTCAAACTTAAGTTTTCTCACTTTGCAAGGGCTCATTTATAGTAGTCTGGAGAGGTGCTTTTTCTTTGCCATGCGCCGGGTATCCGTATGGAGAGTTCGTAAGATTTCCTCTTAACCTAACGACGTGCACTTAGGATACATTTTAATTTCTATTTTCTGCTTCTTGTACATGAATCGTGAGATGGGCATCCAGTCTTATGTCTCAACTTGTAAGCTTGCAGAGAAAATTTGACTATTCATTATGATGGAGGAATGATGATGAATTTCCTCGTAAAATTTGTGAAGGGTGACACGTTTGACCACAGAAAATGATTACCTTATGAATATGCAAATGAATGAGCAAGTAGAGGGAAGCGCAGTGTCGTAGCGGCTGTGTAGAGACGGCCAAGTTACCTGCGCGGCATCAACTCGGCGGGCCGTCATGGGTGTCTGGGGTGATAAGGAATTTATCGCAATGCTGGTCCCTCTCCTCCTCATTTCCACCCGCATTTTGTTCGAAGTTCAGGTATAATTTTCTTCAATAACTTAGCGCTTCCCCGAAGCCTGGCCAACAGCGGCTACATGTAACTTTACTGCTGATTTTTCATCAGTGCGCGTAGCGGCGAACTTCTGAGGTACAGGCTCATATGAAGAGATGTTGTGATGCTGTGTTGTTGTGATGCAGAGCTGTTGTGATGCAGAGCTGTTGTGATGCAGAGATGTTGCATTGCAGAGCAGTTGTGATGCAGTGCTGTTGTGATGCAGAGCTGTTATGATGCAGTGCTGTTGTGATGCAATGCTGTTGTATTGCAGAGCTGTTGTGATGCTGTGCTGTTATGATGCAGTGCTGTTGTGATGCAGTGCTGTTATGATGCAGTGCTGTTGTGATGCAATGCTGTTGTATTGCAGTGCTTTTGTGATGCAGAGATGTTGTATTGCAGAGCTGTTGTGATGCAGTGCTGTTATGATGCAGTGCTGTTGTGATGCAGAGATGTTGTATTGCATAGCTGTTGTGATGCAGTGCTGTTATGATGCAGTGCTGTCGTGATGCATTGCTGTTGTGATGCAGAGATGTTGATTGCAGAGCTGTTTTAATGCGGTGCGGTTGTGATGCAATGCTGTTGTATTGCAGTGCTTTTGTGATGCAGAGATGTTGTATTGCAGAGCTGTTGTGATGCAGTGCTGTTATGATGCAGTGCTGTTGTGATGCAGAGATGTTGTATTGCAGAGCTGTTGTGATGCAGTGCTGTTATGATGCAGTGCTGTTATGATGCATTGCTGTTGTGATGCAGAGATGTTGCATTTCAGAGCTGTTTTAATGCGGTGCGGTTGTGATGCAATGCTGTTGTTATGCAGTGAGCTGTTGTGATGCAATGCTGTTGTATTGCAGTGTTGTTTTGATGCAGAGATGTTGTATTGCAGAGCTGTTGTGATGCAGTGCTGTTATGATGCAGTGCTGTTATGATGCATTGCTGTTGTGATGCAGAGATGTTGCATTTCAGAGCTGTTGTGATGCAGTGCTGTTGTGATGCAGAGCTATTGTGATGAAGAGATGTTGCATTTCAGAGCTGTTGTGATGCAGTGCTGTTGTGATGCAGAGCTATTGTGATGCAGAGATGTTGCATTTCAGAGCTGTTGTGATGCAGTGCTGTTGTGATGCAGAGATGTTGTGATGCAGTGCTGTTGTGATGCAGTGTTGGTGTGACGTAGTGTTGTTGTGATGCAGTGCTGTTGTGATGCAGTGCTGTTGTGCTGCAGTGCTGTTGTGCTGCAGTGCTGTTGCGATGCAGTGCTGTTGTGATGCAGAGCTGTTGTGATGCAGTGCTGTTGTGATGCAGTGGTGTTGTGATGCAGAGCTGTTGTGATGCAGTGCTGTTGTGATGCAGAGCTGTTGTGATGCAGAGCTAATATATTGCAGATTGAAAATGTATCCAATTATACTATTTGGATGCAATCTTCACGCCAAGGATCTACCATAAACTTTTGTATGAAGAATCAAAATCCTTATTCCAATACTGCAATAACATTTTTAATTATAATTCTAATGAGAGTAACAAAACAAGTCTTAGCAGTAAAAAAATTCCTGCAGTAATCGATAATACAATTACATTCAAAAAGTAGATGTCAATTTTCTCAAAATAATTTTTTTTCAACCTAGTGAGAAGAACTATTTATGAGAACAAATGCCTACTGCATGGCACTGTACAGACATCGCCCCGCCGGCACCGGTGTCCTGCCGCACTGGTTGTCTGCGTGCCAAGAATGCATTCGCTAGTGCACTCAATTGAGGTTCTCTGTTCGCATGTTAAAAAGCTTTCAATTGAAGATTCGTCAGATACACTTGAGCGTCTCCCTTGGAGCGGCCAGGTCACGCGCATGCATGAGCAAAGCGCCTCACGCAAGGTAGACAACCTCCTCCTGGACGCCTCTGGCTGCCTCCCTCTGTCCTCTCTCCGGCCACCGGACGCAGTTGTCGTACTCTGCACCTCGATGGCACCGTCCTCCAGCGGTGCCGTCACGCTTGCCAGCATTTGCTTCGTGACTCTCGATCGAATGTGCAATGATGGGTCTTCATACCTCCATGTCGTCCCTAGTGAACTTGTGGTGACGTCAGGCATATGTAATCTTCGCTCTAGCCTTCGAAAACATAAAGAGAGGCACCGGTTATACCTGCTCATCGTAGGATAGCATTGATAGTGATATCGTACTCATCAATACCTGTCATAACCTAATTAATGATCTTAACTGGCGGCACATCTGCTTGGCATTACTAGTCGTGATGTAATGAAATACTGGTCCCTGCATCCGTAGACTTCAAAAATGACAAACTGTTAGCAAGAACGCATGAGGAATACATATACTTATGATTATCGTACGTTTCCGATCATCGTTTTGAAAATGTTCAGTAATACTGATCTTCAAAGCCAACGATAACATAAATCTCGAATTTTGTACAGAGTTTCAAGGACAGTTCCTCTAGAAATATATCCCGCGATAGAAGCTCAACAAGGCCGTTCCCTTTTACCTGTTTTGACTTGAGTTTAAATGTTCTATGGGAGGAAATCTCTAGCGAGATGTTTGTATTTATTTATTAGAATATATTTTATTTCAATATTTTGAAAATGAAAGGCTAGATACAAAACCTTGCAAAGGCCTCAGGACGACTGCTCCAGAGCCGCGTTTCACTCGTCATCCCCACTTCCAATGATCTCGGTTTTGGCCGACTGCCTTGCATAGAGCAGCCTCAGCCGTTCTCACGGCCTTCGATTTTGTAATCAGAGAGATGTAGTCGCAGGGCAGCGCCCCGTGTAGAGGAAGGAGGGCGTTGCGAGAGGTGTGTGTGTGGGAGGGGGGACGGAGAGCGGAGCTTGGGACTCCAGGAAATGGATGAACTGCGTAAAGAATGACGCAAATGGGAAGCAAAAAACGGGCGTAAGGAGAGAAATCCTAGAAATGAGCGGATATTCGCACGTAATTTTTGCACAGCGACTAGAGAACTAGAGAAATACTAGAGAACTGGGAAGTGTATTAGTAAAAGAACATAATTAGAAGATGAGTGGCAGTAGAGCATGTCATGGGAAATAAAGTGCTCCCCCAATTTCAATGAGAAGAAGAAGCTATACAGCTCACTGCCAAAGTTAATGACTGAAGAGGGACTGGAAATGGTTAGAGAAGGAAAACGCATTATTATAATGAACTTTTAACTCAGAACGTGATGAGAAAAAAATCAGCAGTTTTAAGAGTGACTGAGGGATTAAAGAACATATAAGTGTTTGTGAAACCGCTGCTCAGAACGAAAACTCAACAAATGTAGGATGTATTGTGACGTCACAGTATTGTGACGTGCGCGTTGACTACAGTAAGAGAGCGTGAATGGAGCTACGACAGAGTGGAGGACAACAAAACTGATGTGGCAGCAAGAAAGAGCATTGATGTAAAGAGGGAAATTGACTGAATAAATAAAATGGATATTATAATCCAATTTGCCAAATTTCGAACAAAGAAACACGAGAATCTCCATGTTATTGACATGGACCACCAGTAAATAACAGTAATTGACACATCAATCTCAGCCACTTGGCAGGCATATGTTGTTGGTCTCTTGTGAACGATTGGGTGCGAGCTCAGCCGCGTCCACTGCAGCGATCGGACTGTTGCGTCCGCTGCCCGCGGCTGCAGTACCGCTCACGCTCAGACGAAAAATGATGGACAAAAGACGAACGGTAGGCAATAATTTACCAAAAAATGAATGTTACTATATTATGACAAATTCCCCGTGAGTCTCGAGCGTTACAGGGTAAAAAGATTAATGCACCTTGCATCGAAATTATTCCTAAGATTGTTCAGTACATTTGGTCATTATTTCACGCTCTAATTATTCGCACGGCTTCAAACTCTCTTTCTACGTCGCTAAGAGCACGAAAGAGAATTCAAGAATCAGTTCTGAGAGCTGCAGACTTAATTTGAGAAGCTAACTGGAGCATCATAAAAAAAACATATTTCCAACAGGTCGATTTTTAGGGAATCTCACGCGTAAGATAAAAAGGAGAACCAACGTAGAAATGAATATATGAAAAAGAAATTAGTTAATGCATGGGAACAAGATCATAAAATTAACTCTCAATGGCACGACCAATCGTTGAAAACTTTTATCAAACGTTTCTTTTGTCTTTGAATTAAATTTTAGTTTTTGTTAAAATAATAAATCATTATTCAACCAGGGCTAATTGTTCCAATTTTTGAATGTTTTGCTGCGTCAGCCATACCAACACACACACTTACCTATACATACATATGTACGTACTTGCTTTGTACTATACGAATTGACTTACCGTTTTGAAGTAAAAAGTTGGCATATTTCATAGAGGGTGGAGACTTAACGCGTGTGTTGGATGAAACAAAGGAGCTTCCCCTTAAATGTGCGTGCGCGTGAAGTCTGTATGAGTGTGCAGGAGGCATGGAGAGCGCATACAGAAGCGATCGCAGGCTGCTCGCAGGAGAGTGGCGACGCTTCACGGAAGGCTTCGGCACTACCACAATTGGGCTACCTAGTTCTATTTCTTATATTTTATGGCTGAATAAATGCTCTATAGCAGAAAATTTTTCATGTAAGGGACAGATACAGTAAATAGAAAGCTCGAACATTCAATACAACATTGAATGCGAATTTTATATTTTTTATGTTAGGATATTCTCGTTGCCAATACCTAAATGCTAATGAATCTAACGCTTGTTCTCGTACAAAGCTAAACTTCGAAATGTGGACCTTATAAAGAGAGCTTCAAAACATATTTATAACTGATTCGCCAACAGATAAAGACGTAAGTAACAAAAAACTAAATATACTCTCAAGTCAGTATTCCTGAGAAAATTTATCATTATTTGGCATTCATCAAAGCCCATTCTTGATCGAACTGAACCAAAAAGAATCCCTTGTCTACACTCCTGCGACACGGACAGCGCTCGCAGCGCCAGGTGTCACGAAGGCCTCTCTTGAGTCCACTTGATCTGCGCCGCTGATTTGCTGACTTAACCTTTCACTCGGATCACTGGGCGCTGCTCGATTGCAGCTTCGTTGAGGACGCCTTTGGACGCGCGATACCGGCGATCTTTAAGCGGATTTTTCACTCAAGTGTCGCTAATTTTGTCGGGGAAAGCGTTTTATACGAGCCTCTTGAGCTGCTCTTCTGTTGTGTCCAGGTAGGCCTTCACGTCAAATGGCGTTTTTGCGCCTTATCTCAGGAGGACGAAACTCTCCTTCATTAGCAAATTGAGAAAATATGGTTTCTTTTGAGGTCTAATAAGGAAAGCATAATGATAAACAATTTTAAGGAGCACGATTGGTGCTGTCTTAGTCTATTTTATGAAAATTTTGTCGTGTTGATTTCATAAATCCTGTCATAGAGTTGTACGGTATAGGATTATTATTTAGTGATCAAAAGCACATCCGTCCTCGGATATCCTATCAGATCCCTGAACCGAGCAGTGCATTGACAGCACCAGGCCTCATCTGCCCACTTGACGAACGTTGCGCTCTTCATTGGTGTCGTCTGCCTCTCACAGAAGAATAAAAAAAAACTTGCTGCAAGTTTCAATTTCTGGGCTTACTCACCTTACTATATTTTCACCGTCCTCTGTTTTTCTTAGCGGCACTCAGGCCTGTTCGTTTATTGCTTTTTCCGCCTCTCACTTCATCTTATCGTCTTTGAGAGATCCCAGTCAAATGCAAGTGCAGTGGCTAAAAAAAATGCCAAACAAATTCACAGCAGAAAATACAGTATATCTGTAATTTAAATTTTCACTTTCTTTCTCACCTTAGAAAAGTTGGGAGAGCTAGTGATAACACAGTGTACTAAAGCCCATCTCCCTGTAGAGTGCACCAACACACCCGGCTGCAGTGAGCTGCCTCAGCTCAGAATGAAGTAAAATCTTATAAGAGGAACTCAGTGCCTCGCTTCATGTATACCTCCTCGCATGCCTTACAAATCATACTCTGGTGATACGAATTTTCCGTTTCTTAATTTCGTAGCAAGGAAAGGCCTGAGCGCTTGCATTGATGCAATCAGGGTTGCGGAGTCGGAGGAATAAATTTGCGACTCCGACTCCGACTCCACCTTTCCAGAATTTGGCGACTCCGACTCCGACTCCGACTCCACCTTTTCAGAATTTGGCGACTCCGACTCCGACTCCGACTCCACCTTTTCAGAATTTGGCGACTCCGACTCCGACTCCGACTCCACCTTTCCAAAATTTGGCGACTCCAACACCGACTCCGCCTATTCGCAATTTTTTTACTCCAACTCCACCTATTCATAATTTATAAGATGAATATTTTATTTCTGAACTAGAGTACAAGGTCCGTCAAAAATGACGGGATTCAATACCTTTCTTCAACAAATTTTCGTTCGAGTGGAGTTTCTATTCTTAAAGTCATTCCAAAGGTAACTTATTTTTCTTATTAGAGCAATAAACACTTGGAACACAGTATTTTTGAGCCGCAAGAGAAGTATTTATAGCCATTCGTATCGTATTCTAGGTACAGAAATTCAGCATTACTGAAAGCAACTGCGAGCTTGTGTACGTATATTGTAATATGCAATACAGCACATTGTAATATACAATACAGCATATTGTAATATACAATACAGCATATTGTAATATAGAATACAGCATATTGTAATATGCAATACTCTACATAGTAATATACAATACCCCGCCGAACTCGGAATCCACGATACGAACTCTGGTATATAAGGCTCTGGATCTCTCAATTGTTTTGAAAGTGGCATTATAGCTAGAGCACTTGTATGAAAATGACCGTATTAATTGACCGTGAACTGAAACCAAGACCGCCAGTGCTAATTTCTTCCTATCGATTCTTAAGAGAACGTATAAATAAACACACGACTGTCATTCTTAGTAGTAGACGGTTGCAGATGTTGAAACCTGTACATATGTTCACTATATTCTTTATTAACGAACGACTTTGAAATTGACTGCAGAATGTTTGTTAATAATCAAGTTACTAGAGTACATGATTGGTGAAAAATGACGGGATTCGATGGTATCGTTTTAAAAAAATATCAAGATAAAGATGGCAAACAAATATAACCATCCTAATAGTACCCGCGATTAAAATACAGTATTCTCGTAAAATACAGTATTCTCGCACGAAATAAAATATTCATCTTATAAATTATGAATAGGTGGAGTTGGAGTAACAAAATTGCGAATAGGCGGAGTCGGTGTTGGATTCGCCAAATTTTGGAAAGGTAGAGTCGGAGTCGGAGTCGGAGTCGCCAAATTCTGAAAAGGTGGAGTCGGAGTCGGAGTCGGAGTCGCCAAATTCTGAAAAGGTGGAGTCGGAGTCGGAGTCGGAGTCGCCAAATTCTGGAAAGGTGGAGTCGGAGTTGGAGTCGGAGTCGCAAATTTATTCCTCCGACTCCGCAACCCTGAAAATGACGGGATTCGATGGTATCGTTTTAAAAAAATATCAAGATAAAGATGGCAAACAAATATAACCATTCTAATAGTACCCGCGATTAAAATTCAGTATTCTCGTATTTGTGCACTGGTAAAACTTGTATCACAGTTACGGTCATTAAGCATCTTTAAGAATGTCCCAGCCGCACACACCAACCAAGCAAGCAACAACTGTGGGAAAAATCCCCCAAAAGTACTTCTGTGGTAACATTTTTTTGTCGACCTGTCAGTTTGAATGTCGCTTGAAGATCTTCTGTTGTTTCTTTGGAGATTGTAAGTGAAGTGGGTGGGGGCTGTTTTCCGTGGAATGAAAATTAATTTTGAGCTTATACCCTTAAAACATTACTCTTGTTGTCCGAGTGATGAAAATGTTACTTGGGCATACCGGTTCTTGAACATGCTGGGAACCGTGGCGTCGGTCCCTTGGGCTGAATGGTGACTCTGGACGAGGAGGGTTGTGCTGCTGTTCGAGCGAGCTATCGGGTCTGCAGTGCTTCAGTGACGTGGCAAAGTTTTTCTAATTTCTACCTGACCTGCTTTTTCTCCTATCGTTACGTTTGAGTGAATGTGGTTCTTTTTTTTCTTTACGTGTTTAGTTGGCTCTACTAGGGAGCTTACGATTAACCTCTAAATACTCCATGCAAATTGAATTACATTACCTGCTTCGGTTATGAAGCAAAATTGATGTTGTTGTTGATAGGGTGTGGCTCACTTATTGACGGGTTTCACTTGACCTGGATGAGGGCTGCTCCCGATTACTTTTCCTTGCATTTCTGAGCATTTGAACCTTTGACTTTCCTTCCTGTCTTTCCGCGTGGAGTATTTGCCTTATACTGATTTCCGCTTGATTTCTGAAATTATTTCCTTCTGCCTAAACGTGTTTCACACTGGGTGCACTGTAAACTCAGGTTTGTAAAATTTTAGGGTAAGGTGGGATAACTGGTAAATGATTAATATTGATGATGTTCCGTTGGTTGTTAGTAAGTGCTTGAATTTTGATTCGGTCTAATGGTTGTACATTTTTTTTGTCTACTAGTATCGTGGAGCCGCGGCTGAGGTCACGAGCCGGCCTTCTTGTCTCCTATCTCGTCTTCTACGATCGACTCTAGCGTGAAAATTAACTCCGAACAGTTAGGTACGCAGCCTACTGCGGTTAGTGTTTTCAATTTGGTCTGGAAAGCCAGGTTAGCCGCATAGATTGCAATGCTTGTTGCTGCTCCGTCATGTAATACGACTTGAATCCAGAAATCGGTAATTTTAGTGACGATAGCGCCATTCACGGCGGTTTATGATTATTTTGAGTTTTTCCTAACTTAACCGTCAAGTTTGATTTCTTTGTTTTCTTCGTCGGTCTTGTTGCCTTGCCACCTCGATTAACGCCGCTCTGCCCACAGCTCGAGAAGTGGTGTTGGCCAGCGCCCGCCGGAGTCCGGGGCAAGCTCGGTCCACCTTGGGGCGACTCGCCTGTTTATGCAGTCTTGCCTGTTCTCCAACTGAGACTTACTTTTCGGGCGTCTTGCGACTCTGGGGGACTGGAGGCACTGCTATATCAGCGGAGCCCGCTCGCTGTTCTGTCCAGGTCTTTCGGACCTTGTCGAGCCGTACGCCCGTGTTTCCCATTTTAACGTTTTTAGTCGACTTCTTCTGAAGTTTAATGAAAGTTTAATAAATTAAATACCTTAAAATATTGAAAGTTTAACGAGTTGTTTGGTTGGAAGCTCCGTTGTGCTGACAACTATCTTGTTGAAAAGTCTCCTTTCGAATAAATAATAATCTTACCGTTGAATTGTTTCCTTTAACGAACGATTGTGTGGAAGAAATTTCCACACAACACTGTATTATAATTTAAATTAGTATTCGGCAAGAAGTTTTTAAAAAAATTGCCATACCTTTTTACTGCGATTAGCCGCATTTTCGTGACTATAGATTCGATTTTGACGCAATGTTTTTTATTTATAAACAGAAGTGAGCAGATGCCAGGTTTTTCATAATGTCTCAATGGTATTCATGATACTGTCCAAGCAAGCAGATTCCCATTGTACTAAAATAGGAGAAATTACGCACGAGAATATATATTTAGTTATAAATTGACGGACACCTGGCTTTTTATTATACCTGGTGTCCCAAAAAATGTCACCGATTTTTTAATTAATAACATCTCCGCTTTAAAATAAAATATTTGAATTGTCTTTTATTCACAATGATATAAATTTTGTTTCCTTTTGGTGAGCACGGTACTCCGGTAGAAAGTTTTGTGGCGTTCTGAGTAGATAGAAACAGAGTTTTAAGATGTCTGGTGGCCGACGAGCTGAGTATCGTATCTTATTGCAAGGTTGCATACAGAACTAAGATTTTTACAATTAATTGACAATTAATTACCTTGAATAATAAGTGCCTGTTTACCGGGTCGAGGAGTTAAAGTCGCAGAAAGAGACTGCTTATTACGCAAGAGAAATAAGTTAGAGGTACCAGACCGACTTTTATTAAGGGCGACATGCTGCCCAAGCAGAATAAGCTCAAAGATAACGCCAGAGCGTCACGAGAAATGTTAATATAAGCGATTTTAGGTTAATGCAGGTCTGGTCTGGAAGGTCAAACATGCTTAATTCAAGAAAGTTAAATTTAAACAAAAAACGAAAAGAAAAGATGTAGCTGCAAAACAGAAAGACAAAGAAAAGAAAGAACTAATTTCAACAGTTTCAAATTCTTGTCTGTCAACTATGACAGGCCATCTGAAGGAAACTTTTTCTTCCACAAAGCCGCCATCAGAAATACGGAAGGTTTTCAACAGGAAATTTCATTGAACAAATAAAATTGGCTGTCCGTTTTGTTGGTTGGTCTGTCTCCTTTTCACGTTCTTAAAGATGCTTAATGACTGTATCTGTGATGCGAGTTTCACCAGTGCACTAGTACTAGAATATTTTAATCCCAGTAATAGTAGGCTGGATATATTTCTTTATGATCCATATCTGGAGAATTAGTATAAAGACAATATTAAATCCCATCATTTATGACGGGTCGATTACACAATTATGTATACTGAGTGTTTCAGAACACGAGGTACAAAATTGCACACCAAGTAGAAAATGGCTAAATAAACACTTTTAATTCCATGAAATTTTCCCCCAAAAATCGGGGTCGTGAGATATTAGCTGTTTATTGTTTTAAATGATGAAATTTAATGGCAAAATTAGTCGTAATATTTATTTTGAATTTACTTTACAAAATTTTTAAAAATGTGTTCCACCTACATCAATGCAGTATTCGACTCTTAGCCTTGACGACTACCGGATATTGACGACTACCGGAAACACGTCTGGCATTAAGAATGCACGCCAGCAGCCACTGCAATTCTGGCCGCAAGATCTTCCTCAGACTCAATGGGTGTAGCATAAACAAGGCTTTTCATGTGTCCCCAAAAAATGAAATCGAATGGAGTCATGTGAGGAGATCTAGGAGGTCATGCAACTAAAACATTTCACCCGATCAGCGTAAATTTAAATAAATATTGCGAATAATTCAGTACTTAAATTTCATCCTTCAAAACAATAAACGGCTAATATCTCAATGTCTCGTTCTCTGGATAATTTCATAGAAGAAAAAGTTTTTATTCGGACATCTTCTACTTGGTGGGCAATTTTTAGCTTCTTATTCTGAAACCCCCTGTATATTACTGACACGTGTCTTCTGAGTAGGTAAAGTAGGCACTGCCTACACTGAGAAGCATAGATATGTATCCACAGTTTTTTTATTACTAAGTAAACACTCATTCAGTGAAATTATAATATTTAATTCAATGACTATGCTTAAAATCCACAAAATTATGATATACATGTAGATAAAGTAGGCAAGATTTGCACACTGCCTTTTGTTCTCTGTGTCTACACTATGCAGGGTAACAATGCAGAAAAGGTGTCATATTATTGCTCAACACTATTTTATATCTCGGCTATAATAGGCAAAAGTTGTTTTGCTTTCGTCGCAGGGGACTGATGTTTTCGGAACGTTTTGTTTACGAATAAAAGTCACTTTTAGCGTCTTTGCGTGTAATATGATACTATCTCTTATTCTCGTCCAACTTTTTACTTTATGTTTGATACTTTCTTATTTTAATAAACGCCCATGTCATTCTGATTTCAAGTTTTTTGGAGCGATTTGAAACGTTTCCAGTAAGAAAATTTGTACTATCGCATAAATGTAACAACCATTGCAGCTGAGATAGTGTATTGCTTTCAGTGTGACTATGTTACGTTTTTGCTCGTGTGTTTTTATTTTCATTGCAGCTCGTTTACATTGTAATTTAATTTTTCATGTGTCTCAATGCCGATATTGATTACCATACTACATTTTCAAATCTTCCTTAAGAGGAAGTAATTAATTATGTAATGCTGCAAAACGGATACTATTTCAGTGTTTAAAATTGTATGAGGGTAATATAAAATTCTCCATTTCAACGAATGCTTACTTACATTCAAGAAATAACTTTAGAAATGAGCAGAAATTTTTATTAACACGTTAAGTGCGGCGGGTTAAACTGAAGTTCAATGTCCAGCTCAAATTTAGAGTCAATTGTAGTAAGAAAATTTAAAAATAGCAAACATTGACTGGATCATGCCTTCATTTTGCTTTCATTTAGTGTTTATAAAAATTGAGTCAGTGACTGCTGGTTGGCCAGCAGCATTATGAAAATCACCTAAATGACCACCGGTGGGTCACGCCACACTTAACGTGTTAATAATACATGTTAACTTGACCCAAAGACAAGGAAGCTATATCAATTTTGATAACGCAACCTGAAAACTAAAAGTCTTTATGTACCAGACCCTAGCTTCAGGTTTTGGCAAAGACTACTCATTGGCAATGAATCATAACACAAAGACATGAAATATTTATGGTCACAACATAACTTTAAGTTTCTGCAAAGACTAGTCATTATCAATCAATGTATCATTAAGAGCGTACAGAGTTACCACTCCTTATGTGAGTACAATGTATCGCATCAGCTCAAATGTTCTACAAGTAACATGCAACACATTTACTACAATTTTCTACTTCCTATGTATTAATTGAAGGGGAAATGAACGAAACAGAAACATACAGAACGAGTTTCAATGCTTCAAATTACTAATTCTTGCTTAAATAACTGCAAAATATTCATTATTACTTCAGTACAATTATATTTCTTTCTTGTGTTTGTCATATATAAGAATGCAAACCCACAATGACTAGATAACAATGACGGTGTTAGGTGATAGGCATAAATACGCTGTTTAAAACTTAAAACAAAATGATCAACAAAAACATTGCGTATTTTTAGATTTTCAGCAAAGTATTCTAACTCTGTTTTGTTTACTTTCGATTTTAAACAATTATAAATAATTTTTAGCAAAAATTAGAATCGAAAACAGCAAAAATAGCGACTCCAACTTCGACTCCACCCCTCCGAATGAACGACTCCGACTCCGACTCCACCACATTCGGAGAAGCGACTCCGACTCCGACTCCGAATCCACCACACTTCAGAGAAGCGACTCCGACTCCGACTCCACCCTAAAACATGCGACTCCGGCGACTCCGACTCCCGACTCCGACTCCGACTCCGCAACCCTGGATGCAACTAATGAAGTTTTCAAATCAGATCGGCAAGCAGTAAACGAATGCCTCACCTACAAAAAGTGTCATAAACACTTAAGAAAACATCAACAAACGAGAGATATGGGTGGCAGAAACTTCTTGTAATGCATTGCTTAAGCCGAAAGAATTTCCCGTCTCGTCCAGCGCCACACAACAAGGCCCGTAAACACGGCGCGCCGCACGTCGCCTCAACTTGGGAAGAAAGAGCCGCCGCTGACATATGGAGCGGAAATGGCTGGACTCCAAAAACCTGGAAAGCGGATGACAAAGTACGGACTTACTTCTGATCGCTTGCTCAACTTCGCTCGTGCCTCTTGACGTATGACTGCACCGACAGCTCATTGGAACCGTTGAATGCTCTTACCTCCCCGCTGATGATATCTAAGCCTGTTTTTTGACATCCCGAAGAGTAATGATGCCGTAGAAGACACTGGGTCGCTTCGTCGGGCTTCTATTTGGTGTACGTGCGATGTTTGCTGCCAGAGAATTTGGACAGGTTAAGTTTGGATGGATGGTTGCTTAAATTGTTCACGGTTATAGCGTTGTAAAGTGTAATAAGATTGTCGCAGTGAATGATTAGCAAAGATCAATGATTTCCGAGCTTGTGTGGAACTACACTTTAAGACCAGCTACACATGAGTCGTGAGAGCGCTTCCTGATTTAAAACGGGCGTTTTTGTGAAGGAAACTATAAAAATCAAAGCACACACTTCAACCTTCATGCTAGCAAAGCTATATCAGAGGAACCTAAAAAAATAACTTTCCTAGCTTCTTATCAAATGTAAATTATACGTATAGAAGATATGGGCTGGTAAGTCTATTCCAGTTTTATTTCATTCCATTGTTATTAATTTCTGAAAAATACTTTATTTTTTGAGACAAAATAGAAGTCTTGTTGGTCCTTCTTTTTTAACTATGAAAAAGCTTCGGAGGACAGTACAAAGAGTAGGCAAAAGCGCCAGGTTTATAACACTAGGCAGCCAGTCATTAAAACTAATTGCAATTTTCTAATTCATTAAGGGCAGCCATGCCACGTGTGCCGCCTGCCACACTGTCATGGACGTCTGGAGGCGGGGGTTTATTTTGACCCTTTTCTGCACCATTTAAATATGGGAATGAAAAAATTTTAGTCTGAAAAGTGCGCTAATATGTAGCATGAAGTATAGAGTGAAGTACTCCCATTAACGAAGTAAAATATCTGAAAAAAGGGATGGGTGCGTTACACAAAAATGACATGACTCACAAGATTAGCAATTGAATATTCTGCTTGTGCAGGAAAGAGCTAAGTTGGGTTAACGAACGGAAAGGATCGAAGTCAAATTTCTCAGCCAGGTTTGCATTGGAGTGTTAGTTAATTATTGTGTATTAGGGCATTAGAATGCAGCTCTCGAGCATGCAGCTCTGCAACTCTCTTAGTGTTTACTGTTGACCCATTATTGACCCGTGTCATGTTTCAAGACACACAAAAATCAGGTGTTTCCTTAGTATATTGTTAGCTAGTAAGAATGCGGAACATTTTCAGCATGTTCTTAAATATTTTCATTTGTCTTGTGAGTGAAAAGCTAAAACTGAACCCTTCTGTGACGGCAAGTGCAAACTTTGCTGCGCCCTCGAATTACCGGTATTGCATGTAGAAATAAGTTTTACTCATCGGTGATGAACTTCGTAGTAAATTTGAATTACATCAAAGACAGTGACACCTTATACCCAACAACATAATAAATGAGACTCTAGTGAGTAAAGTTACAGCGAGTATAGAGTACAGAAATGATTTGGCGGTGGCGGTCCATGTTGAGGTAAATGACGCATCACTGGTTGACCGATGAGCTACCGCGAGAGTGTGGCCAAGAGATAAAAAAAATTACCGTTGCAAGCATACGTATACATTTAGATTGTAAATTATAATTTACAAGTCCACCCCCCTTTATTTGAAGTAAAAAAGAGGGCGAAATGAGAGAAAGGCAGTAAGAAATTAAAAAATACAATCTCTCGAGAGTTGATGAGGCCGCGTGAACAAGGCCCGTCAAAATATATTGGGCTGGAGCTTGTATCACAGATACGCTCATCACACACTGCAGGCTGGCTTCGGACAGACAGACCGACGGACGGACGGACGGACGGACGGACGCGGCTTTTATTATAGTATAGATTTATTAATAATGTTAAGATGTATATCAAAGTTCATTGACCATCCATAAAAACGTCTTCCTCATAAACTATTTACATTTCCGTTCACCTTTGAGAGTCTGTGTTGAGCAATCTCTCAGTCAGGCACACATGACTTGTTGCTACTCACAAACATGTCAAAGACTCTCCTACTGTTGCAATCGCTTATTATCTGGCTGAAACCTTTCTCTTCACTTGGCTTTGATCATGAGCACGCTGAAAAATATTGGCTTTAAATGTTGCTCGAGAGTAAGAAGCTTCTCTTGCAAATTAAAGAAATCCCAATTCCAATTCAGAATATATTTTATATTGAGTACAAAAGATCCCTTCCCAAATTTGTCTCCTCTGAAAAAGATTTTAAATTTATTCGTCTAAATTAAGTTACTGTGAAATGAAAATTATCGCGAGCCAAAATGAGCTAAGCCCTTAACATTAATAAACAGAAAAGTGTGAGACCTGCTCATTGCTTACAATGGAAAAATGAGTATTGCAAATTGAGATGAACGTCCTTCTTTGATTATGAGCCTAAATAGATATACGCTTGTCACTAATTCTAATGAAGTATATTAACGAGTATTTAGGCTATGAGCATCATACCTTAGTTATTTTCCAATGAATGTACTATCGCTAAGTATGAATGACAAAGTCTAATGTAAAGGGATTTATTGAATGTCCAGTCAATGCTGAAACCAAAATAATTTTTCTAGCAAACTCATTTTCCATTGAACTGGGACAGCGATGTGAACGAGCCTCGTGCTGACTCCATATTTTACCGAATTCAATTTGGGAGACCATATTGACGTGAGCTTCAGTCGCCCTGTTGCACATGGAATTGTTATGAGGCTCCCGTGAGAGTTCAGCAGACGGCAGGCGGGGCATTTCTATGCACGGGCAGCTCGACAACTTCTCTGCACCTCGCCAAATTGTTAGCACGAATTCGATGCAGGCGTTTGCCGTCACTATCACTTCATCGGGAGGCGAGAGAGGCGTATTGATCCTTGTCAAGCTGCTGTGTTACGCTTATTTCTACATTGTTCTTGACTCCAACTGGGAAGACATTTTAATTTGTCAGCTTAAATTGTTCCTAAATTGTTCTTGACCTGAACTGGGATAGCATTTAATTTGTCAGCCTAAATTGATCCTGAATTGTTCTTGCCCTCAACTGGGATAACATTAAAGTTCTCAGCTTCAGAGAAATGGATATGAAAACCAAACTGAATAATACCAACGTAGGCCACACCTGAAATTTTTTCAACACCAAATTTTCAAATTTACTTCGTTTAAATCTTTCAGAGAGAAAAACTTTGATCAATTGTGTGACTACAATGTCTGTTTTCACACGTTAACGAAAAAAGTAAACGAAGGAAATAAATATTTAATTTGGTAATTAATATGACAATCCAAAAATGTTTCCGTCAGGTGCCAATCGAAAGCCCAACATGCTGAGGTAAAAATTACCAGCACAAATTGCAAACTCTCGAGTGCATTAAAAAGCGATAATGGATAAGGTCTACAGTTCATAGTTCCTTGGCCCTATACGTACATTATATAAGATTGGGAATGTTAAAACCGGGAAAAATCTAAAATAGTTTCAACAAAAAATTAATTTCCCATTATATTAATCTAGTATTTTAAAGGTATCACCACGAAGCAAGGTTAAATCGAGATTTCGAATTCTAATATAAGTTCGATGCCTCAATATGAATCATGCAAGAGACAGTAGATGTAAATTTTCAGGAAAAAGGAGATTATTTCGTTCTGGTTTAGTAATCTAAAACACAAGAAACTTTTTCTATCCTGATTTCAATCCTTTTGCATCCACGGTAAGTACCACATGCTATGTGCAGAGAGCGAGGACGATCATATTAATTTTTCTACTTCTACGTTCTGTAGCAATATCTAGGTACCGCATTCAGCCCTCACAGTTAATATAGACTTCCTACTTTCTTGAAATTCAGATGCATTTTATTACCAGTTCATCAGTGTTGCCGTCTAGTAAAGCTTATGGCTGACGTTCTACACTTGCTAACTTGATCACCATGCTCAAAGTTAAAGCAGTTCATACTATGAACATACGCTGTGCTTACAAATACGCTGTGCTTACACATAACAGCTATGCAAGTGATGCAATATTTCCCTAATTTATTGGAACGTGAAAATGTCCTCAAATCCTCAAAAAAATACTTTAGCTTTCACACCAGGTATCACACACCCGCCGCTGCTCGTGAGGTGGAGCTAGCGTTTGTGAGAAGTATTTTTTTAAAGTCACCTCAATTCCAAAATAAAGATTAGATTAAGTAGAATCCGTTGAGCGAATTAGTATAGAACAACCAGAATTGATGTTTAGAAAATAAAATATTATTTTGCGCAGACGTGTTTAGACCATATTTAGACCATTTAGACACTGCTCGTACACAGGCCACGTATTGTAGCAGTCCACCTCAGCTGAGTCGTTGGGTCATTGTACACAGACAGGAATTTGCTACTCAGCTGTTAGTGAAATCTTATTTTGTCACTAAAATATAATTGAAAATATCTTTACCCAATTCGAGCTCGCAAAATATTAATAAAACGTTCGCAACGGATTAAAGACAAGGATGCCTTTGTGCCGATGAACTTTTCGAAAATATTTTTTATCAGAAAAAACGTACTTTTACAACCGATGCGTACCGGAAATGAAGACCAAGAGTTTTCTATCATATATCATGAGAACCAGTTCCGACCGTCGTTTTTAATGCTCTGCATAACCGAAGTTCAGCGAAAAAATTAATTTTGTGAGGGGTGTGGAAGGGCCGCTCAAATTACGACGCTTGCGCCCGAAATGAAAATTTCGAGCAAATTTAAGGGGCGACCGCCGCGTAAACTTTGCAGCTCGAGACCATTTGCAGCTGTGATGCAGGACCGTCGTGCCTCGCCTGCTTCTATTAATTTAATCACGAGGCTGACGCTTCCATACTGGTAGTACCGGAGGGAAATCTTACTTCAAGTAATTCGGGCTGATGCGTCTGCAACCCAGAACGTAAAGGTAATGATATTTATCATGAAACTTAGCAGAAAAATGGGCTCGTGAGGTGCACTGCAAGGCACAGTGAGTAGAGAGTGGCGTGTCAAAAGAGTCTCGCACATTGGCATCAGGGATGGAGACCAAAAGTTCTAATATTTAATCACTTGATATCCCTATAGGTATTGAATGCTCTAATATCTTTCAACAATTGTCCGCTTAAAATGCCTTTAAAGACGATAAACTCATGCGAATTGAAATTCATCTTCTTCTTCAGCCCCGTTTGTGCGCCATCAAAAGGGTTGTGCTCAATAAAGGATTCTTTATGAGTCAAACTTAAATGGAATTCGAGAGGAACCTCTGCACTGTCTTCAAAGCCTGGAAAGTTTTGGCATCGAGATAATCGTGTTAGTTTTGGTTTTTCAAAAATACGATTATATACGGTTGAGCATTGCCGCCTCGTCTCAGAGCCGCTTTGAATGTGAACTATAACAAAAAACGTTAAATGTTATTGAAATTTAACAGCTTATTAGCATGGTGTGCTTTTTTCATTTGATAAGCTTGAATTTTACCTGTTCGTATTGCTAAGGCGAGAACAAAGTTTACTTTGTGCCTCAGGCTTCTGGTTGAAATTTCCACACGCAGTTTTCGTTTGATTGTTCAGTACTGAGGTGTCTCATTAAATTATGACCAACAAAACATGAATAAATTTGGAAAAACCAAAACATCATGTGGATTATTTTTCTTTAAACAATGCATTTCAAGCTGAAGCACTGCAGAATGATGTCCGAAAAAATACTGGGGAAGAATATTAGGCCATTATTCAAAGGACAGCATCTCACAGCTGCGCATCTCCCTCGGCAAACACCAAACTTAAAGTAGGCAACTGTAGGAATACATTGCCCTCAATCATTTGTGTCGGCTAGTGACATGGCTATTACGATGCCCATGAGCGTGAATTCACTCAATCATTTATTTCAATTGGTGCCATGGGTATGAAGATACCCATGTGTGATCCTTACTTCAAGATATTTTAAAATCTAATGATGAGCTTTTTGTATCATCTATATTTTAAATAAACTGTTTTTTTATGCTGAAACGAGAAGCAGCGCTGGTCTCTGGCAGCGTGTGGGTCTCTGGCTCGTGACTCAAGTGAACAGAGAGAGTTTCAGGATGTAACATCGGCTTGTAGCTTTAAATTTCATTAACTAGACAACTTGAAGTTGGTGCACCGAAAGTTAACTTCTGTTAAGAACGACCACTATAATTACCCGAAAAAGTCAACACATAATTCTTTCTATTTTTAATCCGACGTACGGGAGACTGTACCTCAATGAATCTCATCAGCTGTTCAGAAGCTCGTCACAAATTTTGCATAAGACATACGAAAATCTTATTCCAGATTATAAATAATAGATTTGCAACTTATGTGCTGTGAATGTGCAATAATTAGGTGGATAAATTTCATTTACTTTATTTATGTATGAGTGCCCGTCATCAAGCTTGGTTGTGCGGCCTTTGGCGCTCTGCTGTGCATTTGTTCCTTGTGTTCAAGTCACTGAAAAGGATTTTTACGTCGTAAATACGAGCTAGTAGTGACAAATTTCCTTGCGCTTTTACACTGCTTAGTTTTGACGGCTTTATTCAACGCTGAGGAATTTGTCCCCTGAGCAAATAGTGTAGCGTGGACTGTGAGCATTGGCTTAATTAGGATAGTCTCGAGTATTCCAGCCCATTAAAAGTTAATTGAATTTATACTGTTTTTCAATTATAAAATGGCTGTGTGCCGCAATGTCATTTTGTCTCATGATTTTATTGTTGAATTCTAATGCAGCTTGTCAAAAGTCATTGAAGTTTTACTGTTATTTAAGTATAGAATAGCTGCGTGCCATACTATCACTTAGTCTCTCATGGGTTTACTTTTAAATTTTGATGCTCATCTCAGTTCAGGATGTTTTTATAATTATCACGTCCACCATCTGTTCACACCTGTCTGACGTCGGTCGCCGCAGCAGACAAGACCTGCAGTGAAGTTTTCCTTGGCACAAAGATAATCAGTTTCACTGAGCCACTTTGTCACCAACGCTTGAGTTCTAATTTTAGTTCTCGATGAAATAAGTAGCCGTACTGTTCGAGAATTAATGTTCCTTATTAATTCATCTCATGTATGGAATCTTTATCTTGTTTATTTTCTGATATCTAAAGTCAGAGAGAATGTACCCAAACAAACAATGCTACCTAGCACAACTGGTCACAGCACTGAGACGCCCAGCACAGAATAACATCATGCTGCCGCTGCGCCACAGCATAGCAATAGCTTACTTCCTTTGAAGACAATCAGTTATTCTACGGCCGCTTTCGACCAAGCGCAAGATTCGATATTTTTGCTTCAGATTTCAATGGAGAGAGCCTTCCAAACTACAACACCTTATTTTGCTCATCCCTTATAGTATCAATAAGATTAGAGTAGAGCACCTGGGTTTGTTTTCGTAGGTAAATTCCAGAATGTTCCTCATCTGAGTAGTGAACATTTTTATATCACTAAACGTACGATAAAAATATTTATTATTTTAGAGGATTTTTCTACGTCATCATGTATTTTTTCCGTTCTCGTTTACGTCTTCTCATAACGCTTTGGCCCTTTCATTATTATATTCATTATTTCAGCATTGCATCATATATACATCGATGGCGTTTGGTCGGACCATTTACTGCATCGCGCGAAGTTCGGCCCACAGTGAAGCGCGCGCCTCGCTTGCGTCGCGAGACGAGCGCAGAATCCAGGAAGTTTTGCCCAGCGTCTCCGTATCTGCTGCACTCGGCCTTTCCTTCCGACTTTAAAGCAATTCAAATTTATTCATAGGACAGGACAACTTTTTCATGGACGAAGTTAGGATCAATAGATTTAAATTTTGGCTATAATGGTACAGAGTCAGAAAAGCTGATGGCTCTTTGCTATTGGCTGGACATGAACCTCCCACGGACTCTATCATCATCTCCTGGCCCATTCTGCCGCTCCGACTCTCTTCCTCTCAGATAAACCCCAAAATCAGCAAGAATTTGCGCCATATTTCTCCCATAATTTCCCGAGGAAATTATTGCCTCAGCCGCGCAATAAATTGCGTGATGTTTAGCGGCACTTGATGGTATTAAAAATGAATTATGGAATTTTAGTGCCTAATGGTTTCACAAATCCGTCAAATAATGCAAATGGAGAATTCTGGCTGAGTAATTAATTCGATTTAATCAAACTAGCGCTACTCGATTGAAATAGGATAGAATATCACTGAGCTAGATTTGCATTTATAAAAAAATAACTCTATGGGGTAAAATTTCGCTCCAGATGAAAGGGCTGTAAAATTTCAAGCAGCATCAGATGAACATTAATGGATCCAATCTTAACATCCCCAATAAAAATGTCCTGTTAGACATCAGCCGACTGACCAATTATGCCTAGCCTTGAAGCCACTTCGCTTGAAATTTTGTAACAGTCTTTCTATTCTCAATAATATTTATATAAAGACTAGTTTTGGTCCATTATTCCTAACAGAGATAAGGAACTCATTTTTCCTCACAATTTAGCACCAGCCAGGACACACTGACGCCTCAGGTCCGCTAGCATTTCTCACTGCAAGGATTAAGGAAATTCAGAAATTAATTCGGAAATTTTCTGAATTAGCCGCTGGTCGAGCTTCTCCATTGTCGCTGGTCAAATGCGAGCTAAATAACCATTATCTTTTACAAAGGATTTCATTTATGGGCTACAAACCTAAATTCTCAATCTTTTACATCAGACAAATAAAGATAACTTTTTCCCTGCGCTAAGTAGTCATTAGGGGACAAAATGCAATAAGCATAGCGTAGATTTTCGGGATATCTATTGAATGACAGCACGAACTGATTTGCTACTTTGCCTTGGAAAATGTTCGAAGCTAGTCCCATAAATTGGCAGGAACAAGTACTCTGAGGAAGCACGAAGGAATAACTTCATGAATAAAACCTTCCGTTGAGGCTCCAGAGACGCCCGCCTCAAAGTCGAGCCTCTCAGGCGTGCCATGCAAGGCCGGACTGCACACGTCCTAGTGTCGTCCCAGCAGAGCGCCTTCCTGCTTACTGCTTACGTTTTTGAGAGCATTTGTAAATTGTCTCTGAGAGTGATTAATCAGAAGCCGCCAATCTTCAAAAATTTGTTTAACAGTATTGCAATCTATAGCGCGGTAATTTAGATTTAAGAACGTCATAGTTCACAACAAAACTTTGTGAGAGTCTTGGACATGAGCGAAAGTGGGAGACAATGTAATCTATTCTACTACAAGATAAACTTCCGTAAAGCAACAATGCGCAAGAGCAATGTAGATAGCCGCGTATGTTTTGCTATTTCCACAGAATCGTACGTAGCAATGTCTTGGTTGTGCTGCAAAAGCCCGCAGTTATACCTCATCCATGCTCACGAAAAATATGAAAAGAGAAGTATGAAAAACATTGATCTTCTGAAAAATGTTGTGTTGTTTTTCGTATTATAATATTTTAGTGCAGCTTCTAGCCTGTCAAGCCCTATGCAAGACGAACATACATGAATTACGGATTCGAATTCGGGAAAAAGTGGCCAACCAAATTCAAGAAAAGCTCTCGAAGAGGTTTAGTGTCCCCCATAATGACGAGTTCTCGCGCACCCGCTACACCTTTCAAGTAAAGGCTGACGTTACTACCAGTTATTCTATTGTCCTTTTGCGCAGCCTTTACCGGAACATATTGCAAGGAACATCAGATATTTTCTGCGTCGTGGAAATCTTGCACGTCATTCCTACTACAAACCACTGATTTAATATAATCTTTGTGGCTGAGCAGGAAATCGGAAAGCTTGAGGCATTCTCAAGATGTCAGATGATCTTTCGAAACAAAAATAGTAGTAAGGAAAATTTGTTCTTTTTCAATATTACACCCGCTTATTTTTGAATTTACTGAAAGTTTTCAGAAGCTGTCAGAGATTAAAATCCAATACGTTTCCAACTTCCCCCCCTCTCTGCGCGCGGTGAGGGGCGAGAAAGTCGTCAATTTGTGTACGTTGACGCCTGCAAATTTGTGAGCAGTTTGCTGGACCGCAGAGTGAGGCAAGGTAAGTCAAACGCAAGTTCTCATAACTCGGAGGCGCGCGCAGCGTGCGGTGCGTAATGAAAAGCGCAAGCTGCGAGACCGAGGCCGCGCGCCCATAAAACGCTAACTAACGGGACAGCCTGCGCCGTATTTTGGCGGCCGCTTTTGGTGGGAGATCGCAGGGTGGCTTCCCTGCGCCTCAGGGTCATTATCGCAGCCTCACCGTGACGGGTGCTGACTGCTACGGGGGCATTGCGATGCGCTCCCGTCCTGCTGCTCGCGATCTCTTATTCTAATCAAGCCTGCTACACATTATCTTGTACATTGGTTTTCAAATGCCATTGGTTCAAACCAACACCAGGACGCAATGACGGTTTCCCCCGGTCAAACCGGTACCCATTTCCGACACCTGGGTAGAGTGGGGAAATGTGGCTGCGTGCTCCCTTTTCCCAACGGGAAGAAATTACCGGGCGGCACTGCCGGGATTCGAACTACTGACACTTTCCTGTGAAGGGCGCGTTTTTAAACCACTCGGCCACGGTGCCTGCTTACCTCAGTGTCTCTGGCTGCAGTTCTGTTCGCTTGCTACACTCGGTGTTAGCGCCTTTGTCTCAGCTCTTAAGTCCTTCATTGATTAACTATTTTAGAGTCGTGCACTGAATATTTTGAACCCGTTGTTATTATTTCATTTCCAGATTAGTTATTAAGTTTCTTTCCGAGACTTCTGAATTCTTCTTGAAGGTTTGTCACAGGACTTTTTTTTCCTACTAGAAGATTTACATCTATCCGAGGACTTCAGGTTCTCATTGTTATCTCACTATCGCAGTCTCGTTTCTACGACAATTAGAAAAACTTTCGCTTGCACTACTTGCATTAGTATTAGCTCATATACTCAGTAACGATTCAGATGAGGAAAACAAATTCTTTCAGAAATTATATTTAAAATTAGGTTCGAAACTTAAGTTTTGTTACGTTTGTGTGAAAATTTTAAAGCAAAGCAGCGGCCAAAGATCTGTTGATTGAGGTGCTGCCAACTGTAGGACTCAAACGAAATTCAACCGTTGAAATTATTGCAGAGTGCGTGAGGGCCGTGACCTCTCAAAAGAAGGCAAGGAGGCATAAATACTTCAACTCCGTGATCAGTTTGTACTTAGTTTATCTATAACAATAAAAAAGGACGCAACTTCTTCTAACATGTAAGTAGCATAGCACAGAATGAGAACGAACTATTATTACTCTGTTCAAGAAACGATGTTAATTCGAACAACTTTTCTAATCCACTCTTTTGCTTTCGTGTGTTTTCGGCGTCTGAGCCGCTCTCTGTCTCACCCTGGGATCGATGCTGCAAACGGCGCACAGACAGTCACGCAGGCGGCACACAGACGGTCACGCAAGCGGCACACAGACGGTCACGCAGGCGGCACACAGACGGTCACGCAGGCGGTACACAGACGGTTACGCAGGTGGCACACAGACGGTCACGCAGGCGGCACACAGACGGTCACGCAGGCGGCACACAGACGGTCACGCAGGTGGCACACAGACGGTCACGCAGGCGGCACACAGACGATCACGCAGGCGGCACACAGACGGTCACGCAGGCGGCACACAGACGGTCACGCAGGCGGCACACAGACGGTCACGCAGGTGGCACACAGACGGTCATGTAGGCGGCACACAGACGGTCACGCAGGCGGCACATAGACGGTCACGCAGGCGGCACACAGACGGTCACGCAGGCGGCACACAGACGGTCACGCAGGCGGCACAGAGACGGTCACGCAGGCGGCACACAGACGGTCACGCAGGCGGCACACAGACGGTCACGCAGGCGGCACACAGACGGTCACGTAGGCGGCACACAGACGGTCACGCAGACGGCACACAGACGGTCACGCAGGCGGCACACAGACGGTCACGCAGACGGCACACAGACGGTCACGCAGGCGGCACACAGACGGTCACGCAGGCGGCACACAGACGGTCACGCAGGCGGCACACAGACGGTCACGCAGGCGGCACACAGACGGTCACCCAGGCGGCACACAGACGGTCACGCAGGCGGCACGCAAGCGGCACGCAGACAGACGGTCAGGCTCGATTGCTGAAGCAATTTTTAGGGAAAATTATTATTTTTGAATAAAGAAGGAACAAATTTATTGTGGATGACGAGGTATATTTCAATTTCTTTAAATGTTTAATAAAGAAATTAATTTCGTTCATAGAGTGCAGATTGGTAGAACTTCATGAAATGATTCGCTAAGCTATGTTCCTTTCCGCCATTTTGTGTGGGAAATGCTTGCGAAGGAACTGCTGATTTTTCTACTCGCGTAGGAAATGGAATTCAAAAGTTTACTAGTAAACGCGCCCAGCGTCCTGCATGCGTAACGTGTTGCTGAAAAATGCTGCTTGACCGAACCTCTACATGTTGAAAGTTTTTATGTTCAGGTACGAGGTCGGGAAGTACCTGACCAGAGGAAGCGAGATGAATGAGCAGATCAACTCGGCCCAGGGAGCAGGGTGGAGGAGGTGGTGCTCAGCCAGGCAGTGCAGGGAGCAGGAATGCCTACGGTCTGTCTGGGTGTGAAGACCTCGAGGGAAAACCCATTCAAAATCAATGAAATTCTTGGAAATTTACTAGACGTTATCTCTCATTGATGTATTGCTGGGTGCTTTGTACGGTCTCAACACTTCCCTACTCGAAGATTTTATCCAGAGAAGTATTTATCCTTCACAAAACAGCAGAGCGTGGAACTGCTATAGCGTTGTTGGTTCTGGCCTGAGATTGACGAGCTGCATCGTGTAGTCACACATAAATCTTAGCGGTGTTGTATCGTACGTTCTAGAGACCTCACTAGCTTACTATTTGCCTTCTTTATATTAGGAAGCTAATTAGAATTACTTTAAAGTTTCCCCTCACTCTGGCGCTGGTTTTCGCAATGCTGCCCTCAAAAGAAAAGCTCTTGACTCGAATAACTTTCATCTTCCTCGTATTGCTGCAGCTTTAATGTTGCACTTCTACTAATATTAAACACCTATGCTGCTTCTCAAGCGTTGAAGAGTGAAAAATGTCATTCGATATCATACATTCGTTCACAAAAGATGATATTGTCGAGCACTCTGTTAATCAAAAGCATACAAAACACCTCAATTATAAAATGTATCACTTGAATAATGAGGTGAAGTTTGTGAACAAATTCTTGAGCTGGTTGCGCAGAATACAATTTTTGTACGTTGAAACAACATCGAGTCTTGCTTTCTATTTCTGCCTACCTCTACACGGGAACATCCCAGCAAGGAAGCCGCCGGCCTCACGGTAGCGCGCAGCGTAACTTTTGCGACTCAGATGAACGGGCGAGACGTGCAAAGTTTTAATGGTTGCCTCCACGTAATATTAGGAGATAAATATCATATTTGGGCCGATATTAGCAGCGCTCCATCTTCTAAAAACACTCATCTCGCTGAGTGGCAAACCTCTTTTTCCATTAGTGCCCTGCCGTTGCCGCTGTGGCAGGTATAAGTTGCCCCCTTTGTTACCGTCACTCGACAAACATCACAAGTCCACCACGGCCACACAGCGATACTGACACTCGGCAATGACTGTCCTGATGTCAGCCAGGTGCTGCACTCCAGTGTGTCGTGCTGCTGCTGGTGCTGGTGCTGCTGTTACTGCTGCTGCTGCTGCTGTTTCTGCTATTGTTACTGCTGCTGGTGCTGTTTCTGCTGTTATTACTGCTGTTGGTGCTGTTTCCACTGCTGCTGCTGCGCGTGCGCTGCTGCGGAGTATAGTGGAAGCTTAATATAGTGGTGCCATTGTATTTTTTTGAATATCTAATCTGCTTTTCTTATTGCCTCTAGATGCGTGGAGCTTGCCAACAATTAAGATATATAATGATTTTGATAAATAACTCATGATGTTCACCGTTTGGGGCGTTGGTGTACAGGTTGCCCTCTCAAAGTGAACAAAAATAGAGCCTCAGAGCTAAAAGCTTATAATTGCTTAGAAAATTTAGATGATAAAATTTTTAATTCTCTGAACCGTAGTTGAAGTCGCTTTAATGTGGATCTTTTTTTCATTTCCACGGATGCTTGCTCATTTTTTGCTCAGAGAAGTTGACGCCGTCTTTCAAACGTCCATAAAATATTGACAGATTGCTTTTAATAAGTCTTTTCACCCTTAAATGTTGATTAAACGAATGAAATTATAAATTCGAGGGTAACCGAAGATACCACTACGTAGTGCTCATTTCCTAAAGAGAAGAGCCCTATTGCCAGAGCTATTGAGTGTCACTTAGCTCCCAAATATTCACGTAAGTCACCGAAGAGAACTAACTCCCCAGAGCCAAGGTACCAAATAGAAACTCCTTTCAGCGCTAATTCTAAGAGGTCATAGATAGAATTGAATTTGGTAAAATTGTCTTTTCAGTATAGATCGGAACCCGACCCTTAACAGACCTTGATCTACATACCTCTTGCACTCAATCACTCTCAGAATTACACCAGCAGTCCAGCTGGAGTCGAGAGCGCAACTCGCTCCAGAGCAGCCCCTGGCTCAGTGCTGCTGGCGTGGCCAGACTTTATTCAATGCGGTGGCTGAGCGCGTTATCTGAGGGAACAATCAATGTTCAGTGAGAGCTCGAGCGAAATAATGGGAGACTGTGGCAACACATGTGTGTGGGAGAGGCAATACAGTTTGGGTTTCAGGGTACGATCAATTACCGGACTGCCAAGCTAGGAGTCTTTATAGCGGCCGAGGTGGGATCGCCTCATGGTTGCGTATTGGGCATCAGCAGTTGGTTTAACTGCGAAGACTGTTTGTGTGTTTATTTATGCGTGTGTACTGTGTGTGTGTGTGTGTGTGTGTGTGTAACTAACGGGGGACAGAACTTTAAGAAGGACTGTAGGAACTATGTAGGACATGTAGTACATGTGTGTAATTCGAGTTACATGGAATATGTCAGGAAAGATCAAAGATCTAAAATTAAAGCAAGGTTCTGGGCTGGCGAGTCATTCTCATTAAGAAAGAGATCATCCAAACTTTGAAATAAATTTCAGTCTAATAGAAAAGAGAGGAAGAAACAAGAGCTCAGTACAATATCAGGGAACTTCCCTTGCGGACTAATTTACTGTAATAAAGAATATTTTACCACCCGAATGCTTCAATTCTGATGCCAAAGAAATGTTCGTTCAAGATGCCAAACACAAAGAAGAGTTCACAGAGGACTTTCGGAAGCATTGACTCATCAATTCTTTGCGTCGGATCACAATGGCGGCCCAACCGAACGCGGCATTTTATGCCCTCATTGAAGCATTCACAAGTCTTTTTCTTAGAGAGAGCGGAGACTCATCAGCGCCTGGGCAACGAGGCCACGTTTATCTCGCTCCCTCCACCGCGGCGCTTTTTTAGAGTCCCAGATTTCTCTTTTGTCTAGGGTGCAGCTAGAGCCTTTTCAACGTCACGGCTTAGAAAAACCTGACCTTTGCTAATTAGTATGCGAGAAATTTGCATTCAGTAGCAAAATTGTGGTGCGGCGGAGGGGGCAGGGCGGGGGAGGGATGAGCTTCGAGCGGTCATTAAGCGGCCTTGTCTTCCATTATTTTCTGGCGCTTGTCATTTATTTTTCCTGCTGAGTGTACTATTTTTGCTGCGAACTAATGGGTGCAGCAATGAAACGGGTTCTTCTGCTTGTCCGCGTGCTGAGTTCGCGAGAATGAAGCAGATTTGCTGTCGTGTCTTGATCACGCATAATTCAGGTCTTGGAAAATTTATTTCTTCAATAAAGTACAATAAAGATTTTCATTTGCTACAAAGTGACGGCTCTTGTAGTAGAAAATTTTTGAAATACTTTATAAAATAATCACAAGATTATGTTCGCTTGCTCATGAATGGGTTTTACGTCGTCTTCTGCTTCTAAAATCGCCAGAAAAGAAGAGCAGCAATAACTAACTTCAATGAATTGCTACTTTCTGCATAAAACCAACTCGGCGCAACATGAGCTCCATTGCAGTGAGGGAAATTTTAAGTTGGCAGCCACGAGCGTTTGAAAGAATTTCTTGACATGATTGCCAAATGCGAGTTTGTTATGTAGGGCACAATCTCTTCTTTGTTTACTAAACGCATTGTTTTGTTTCTTTTTTCTTCAATACATCTAAGGCAAAAGGTTCAAGTGTACAATTTTATATGAAAGGGTTTCTTGTAGGCAGGAAGGCAGGCTGCCTGGTGTAGGCAGGAAGGCAGGCTGCCTGGTGTAGGCAGGAAGGCAGGCTGCCGGCTCCCACCTAAACATGTGCCTGAGACGCCTCAAACTCACGCGACGGCAGGAACTCAAGTTTGTAGAAAGTAGAATAACATCAAGAGAATTCTCTAAAACACAAAAGCTTCAACTCAAATTAGGTGAAACCTAAAATTACAGCGTTGAATTATTTAAAGCAAAATTTCTCTACATTAATAATTCAAAATCAATAAGCCTCTCGTAATGAATTTTCTCTTGGCAAGAAAACAACCAAAGCAATTCCGGAAATGAGCTAGGAGATGATAATTAACTGAACTGTTGCGCTCCAGAAAGTCTTCACTGGTGAGTGAGGCAGCAGTAGCGAGGCGGAGTCGGGCGCTGCTCATTAAGAAAGAAGATCCCTGATTTCACGGTCAGCGGCCGCGGAGCCGAGGCCAACTGTTTCGTTCTGCGATGCAGGGATCGCGCGCGCCGCCAGCCGGCACATTGTGAGCAGATCCCATGCACAGAAGTTCAGATTTTATTCCCCTACTTATTTCCTTCATAGTTCCTGCGACCTCTAGGCCACAACTCATGTTTTGTGTGTTTCATGTTGCTTTATGGCGCACTTTAAACTTTCCCTTCTAATCTCACGTCGAATTTTTTAAAAAATTCAAACAATTCTATTATGTCATTGTCATTGTTTGGTCGCATGCGTGAGGCTGTGTTTTTTATTGCAGGACGTCACATAAGTTATTTTCTGGCATAATTTATAATGCTATGAAATTGTCGTGACCCTATTTATTTTATCTCGCTGAGGTCACGGTCTTCATTTTTCTCTGCCGTTATTCTTTGTTGCGATGCATGATATTTTTCTATGTGATATTATTAGTCGTGACATCAAGATTATTCGTCACCATTCATATATTTTCTACTTGGTAATATCAAGGTAGCTGCCACCAATACAGGGTTTCTGTATAAATATTTAATTCAATCTTCGGTGAGCGTTACGAGCGACTTAAGGCCATAAATTAATCGTGCATTCTAGCCGTGTTTCCTGGCTTCAAACATTATTACTTTCCTTCTGAATCATCATGTCCTCTCCTACTGTTTATCTGAGGGTTATTAAAGACACAGGAAATATCAAAGAAATTCACTATTGAACACAGGAAAATATTGAGACGTTAATCATCGAAAATACGCATTAATTGAACGCACGCGATCTACACATTCACATCCTAATATACTCAGAAGCTTGAGTGGGAACTGGGATTTGACATGAAATCAGAGGGAAACTTATCTTGAGATTTGGAGATTGGTCTCGCAGTCTGAATGTCGCCTGGCTGGCGCGCTGGAGCAAGATCACCATGTTTGGTTGAGGGCAGAGAGACCAGGTTGATGGCTGGAACTATGCCGACAGTAGCAGTTTAGGTCGACAATCTCTAGTTTACGTTATTGGCACTGCAGTTGAGTATTCTTGAAGTTAATTACTTTCGAGCGAATGAGGGCACAGATATTCTAGGATGGCTTTGAGTAGTGAATTTAAGAGGCAAGGCCTCGGCCCAACTGGACCAAGGTAGAGGAACAAACTCGTATGCGGCTGCTTGTGATCGTGTCCTAGCCTCTACTGCCCGCTCTCCCTCAGGCAACCGCGCCTGGCGTCCCCTTGAGGTGCCAAGTTTGAATAACAACCTAACAAGGTTACCAATAAGAACGTGATATATCCCTACTATCGAATAGAAAACATACATCATTAACCTTACCCTCATTACTATATAAAAATCCCCACAAAACAATGTTAAACATATTAATTAAAGCAAATGAAGACACCCGTTGAGGTTCTTGGCATCTTCGGTTGACATGGTTGTTCGTTACGAGTTACGGCGACGTCCGATCGTTCCTGAAGCGTCGATTGTTCTAGAATTCAACGATGTTGTGATGCTTTCTCGCAGAAATCAGGCTTATTATTTGGTCTTTTGAATCATTTATGAATAAGTCGTTGGCCGGACGATTATTCGGATCCTTAGCGATATTCCTTACACAGTTATGCGGAGAAGCATAACAAATCCCCGATGGCCGAACAAATCACAAGCTCCCGCTTGTGCTCGAAAGGCTTATCTTCGACGTTGCTCATCACGTGCAGCCGACGCCTTAATTAATGCGTGGATCATGGGAAGAGTCAAGATGCTTACAACTGGAGTTTGCTCTTCTGGCGAGCGCTGATTCAGAGTCGTCTAATAAAGGAGTCATTATAGTTGTCCTATGGGCAGAACCGTGTCCTATAGATGACACCGACTTCTCCCTCCGTTGCGTGGATCACTGCAGTAATCCTTGAGAGTGAAAACCCTCGGAAGTGTAGCGAACACTTCCAAATACACCCAAGTCGTATAATCCTGGGCTGCATGACTTGCTCCACCACTTTGCAGAAGTCTTATAGAGATCTCCGAAAAATATTCCGTGTGTCGTCGGTCGAAGTGGACTACTATCTCGTGGAGTTCATCATCTTTTTTGGGGTTGCGTAGGATTCGCTACCTTTATGCTGAGATCTTTGAGTTGATACGTTGATTTTCATCTGGGCCTCCGTATTATTTTCATCGTCGTTGATTACATCTGAAGCCGTCGTCGTCAAATCCATCCAAAGTCCGAAGTCGTGATTGAAATCCCAATGTTGAGCTGTCCTTTAAATTTTAAATGCCAGTCGTTTTCTATTCACAGTGCCTCAGTAGAAAATTAGCCGCGGTCGTCGACCCAGTCCGCTGATAAGAAATTTTCTTCGCGTACTCGTTTTCTACGAGTCGGCGTGCGAGCTCAGATCTGCCGCTGCGTGTCGCGCTTCAAGCGTCGAGGTAGATGGTGGGGTAGGGAGCAGGGGCGCAGCGCATGCGTGGCCAACCCGTAGTAGTGATGCCGTCCGAGCAGGGCGACCGTGATGCGTCTGTGGTGGAGTCTCTCACCACTCTTGATGACTGGCGAGTGATGGTGCGCCGGCGCAAGCGTTCAACCGCGCTCAGCTGATGTCATCCACCATTCCTGAAAGGTCAATCCCATTAAGTGTTTGTTCTGATGTTCTTCTTTAATTTTTCCCAAGTCCCCTCTACATCACGTCAACCAAGTCTTCCCTCTCAAACTCCCAAGTATTTACAAATGGACTTAAGCATCCTATGTTTGAATTTACGTTATCATTAGCAAATTACGAATCGAACATAAGGTTCAAAAAATTATTTAAGTATAGATCGCAAAGTTTAAAATTAATTACATCCTACGAGTACACACACATTTACGGAATTATCGAAATACATGAAAGTGAAACAAATTGAACTATTTTCCCCACACAGAAATATTAATTACAAAAATTATACATAGTATTTAAATTTGACCAACTCGACGCAATGAAATTCATAGTTATGTTCGGGACCAGTAGAACGTTTGAGCAAACATATTAATATGAGATCGTCGAGATTGAATAAACCCGTTTGAAATAAATCATCACCCTTATGAAGTTTTAGATTTCTGAATTACCAATTCACTGTATTATTCAGATGGATTATGGATTATCGTGACTTCACAGCTGTTTCCACGTTATTAATCCATATCGCTCATAGCTAGAATCATTATGTGACGTACCTCGCAGGTAACTAATTATTTTAAAAGTAATAGTAAATCTAATTCATTAGATATTTGCCAAAATTAAATCGATCCGTGGAACCGTTATTAAATTTTGGAAACCTTAACTAACTAGTAACTCTAATAGCAGACAAATGTCTCCAGTTTACATTCATTCTCATTGGAATAACGTCGCTGGTAATTGGAATTAAATTTATTGTACGTAATCCAAATAATTGATCAAGAAATCGCACATCATATATTGGAAAAAGATTAAATTTATTATACGTTGACTTTAAATTGTAATAGCAATTCCTAGCATCCGTAGTAAATCCTCAGACAAATTTCGTGTAAGATCATTAGTATTTAAATTTTGAATAATAATTCACATGATATTGACATAATTATGCCGTGGTATCCGCAGTAATTTGTTTGATGAACGTCGAATAAGAAATTTTTACACGCAGTAATGATGAAATAATTAAATTTTTACGTTCTCACATGTAATTAAATTTATTTTTCATTAGAAAAACGTAACCTATTACATGCCTAAACTAAGAAAATCGTGATTCACAACATTTATCGTTCGCATTATTGAAGTTTAGAATCATGGAAAGCTGTTGAGTGTGGCTTTGTGACCATTTCTGGGGGCGAACGAGCGATCTGTTTACATTTGGCCTTCCATCGGCTCGGGGTACGCGAGGCTGTGGCTTGGGTGCCAAGAATGTTCGATTCAATATTCGTCTCCAACATAGCATGTTGTTACATTTCAGTTTTTACATTACAGTTTTAACGTTGGGTAGTGCAGAAAATGTTACATACATGGTAGTTAAATTTAATTGATGGAGGGATACGTTGCACATCCGTACCTATTATGAGTCTATCGACAATATTGAAATATGAAATATTAATACAACATTACTTTATCGTTCCAAATGACATTCTGCAAATAAGTATTCATTAGGAAGAGAGAGACGAGATGATTCTGATAAAGAAATTATTTTTAGTCGGCCAAATATCAATTTTTAAATTTGAATGTTTGAATGCACGTATATATTTTTATTCGGAGGTATAAGTTCGGTAGGCATGAGATTTTACAGTAACATTCACATTTAAAGCAAAACTCAAATCCCACCGCTCAGCCCCCATTTGTCGTGACCCTATTTATTTTATCTCGCTGAGGTCACGGTCTTCATTTTTCTCTGCCGTTATTCTTTGTTGCGATGCATGATATTTTTCTATGTGATATTATTAGTCGTGACATCAAGATTATTCGTCACCATTCATATATTTTCTACTTGGTAATATCAAGGTAGCTGCCACCAATACAGGGTTTCTGTAAAAATATTTAATTCAATCTTCGGTGAGCGTTACGAGCGACTTAAGGCCATAAATTAATCGTGCATTCTAGCCGTGTTTCCTGGCTTCAAACATTATTACTTTCCTTCTGAATCATCATGTCCTCTCCTACTGTTTATCTGAGGGTTATTAAAGACACAGGAAATATCAAAGAAATTCACTATTGAACACAGGAAAATATTGAGACGTTAATCATCGAAAATACGCATTAATTGAACGCACGCGATCTACACATTCACATCCTAATATACTCAGAAGCTTGAGTGGGAACTGGGATTTGACATGAAATCAGAGGGAAACTTATCTTGAGGTTTGGAGATTGGTCTCGCAGTCTGAATGTCGCCTGGCTGGCGCGCTGGAGCAAGATCACCATGTTTAGTTGAGGGCAGAGAGACCAGGTTGATGGCTGGGACTATGCCGACAGTAGCAGTTTAGGTCGACAATCTCTAGTTTACGTTATTGGCACTGCAGTTGAGTATTCTTGAAGTTAATTACTTTCGAGCGAATGAGGGCACAGATATTCTAGGATGGCTTTGAGTAGTGAATTTAAGAGGCAAGGCCTCGGCCCAACTGGACCAAGGTAGAGGAACAAACTCGTATGCGGCTGCTTGTGATCGTGTCCTAGCCTCTACTGCCCGCTCTCCCTCAGGCAACCGCGCCTGGCGTCCCCTTGAGGTGCCAAGTTTGAATAACAACCTAACAAGGTTACCAATAAGAACGTGATATATCCCTACTGTCGAATAGAAAACATACATCATTAACCTTACCCTCATTACTATATAAAAATCCCCACAAAACAATGTTAAACATATTAATTAAAGCAAATGAAGACACCCGTTGAGGTTCTTGGCATCTTCGGTTGACATGGTTGTTCGTTACGAGTTACGGCGACGTCCGATCGTTCCTGAAGCGTCGATTGTTCTAGAATTCAACGATGTTGTGATGCTTTCTCGCAGAAATCAGGCTTATTATTTGGTCTTTTGAATCATTTATGAATAAGTCGTTGGCCGGACGATTATTCGGATCCTTAGCGATATTCCTTACACAGTTATGCGGAGAAGCATAACAAAATCGATCTTTCTAACAAATTCTCTCATGTCTACAACGTATGAATGACTCAAAAAAAATGATGTTTGGTTGAATATCAGCTAAAAAATGTTGAAGTATGTTCTTGATGTCGTTCGAGGGTTCGCTTATGCAGATTAGTGGAAATCCATGTCAAAATGTACCATTAATGTGATAAGTGAACTAAAGTTATTGTTGGATATCTGCTCAGTGTGTGGTGCGTGATTATTAGCACTTCATGTGTAAATGATAAGGTACAACATGTTATGTACAAAATGTTTTGAAACGGACTCTAATCATTTTGGAAATATCCATCTTAACCAGCCTACTTAACTGTTTCCTCCTGATAATTTATTTGCTTGAATAACTCAGAGAAAACGATAACTCGGCTGAAGGTAACTTTTTGGTGCAGACGGGAGCAGCCTGCTTGTAGTCGGTGTAGACAGAATATCTCATTTACTACTACATACAGCACCAGAGCGTGGTGTCGGAGAACTAATTTCGAGACACTTTCATTCATGAATAATACAAACTGACATCTTTAAGTTCTATAGGCCACACAACTAGAGTGATGAATGTCATCTTTGAGTAGCGAGTTTGTCACAAACAGCAAGTTAAGCACACAAGTCGCAGCGCCCTGATGCTGGTCCGCAGCGTTGACCGCCGTTGGTTGACCTCACCTAACATTCAGAATTTTCCACTCGAAGTCGAATCGCAAGTTTTTTGCTTTAGAATTTTTTGCCACTCAAACCGAGCGAGTTGCTAGATTGCAAGTAACCTCACTAACTACCTTGAGGCTACTGCAAATGAAAACTTTAATCAAGAGCTGCATGAGTCAATCAATAGATTCTATGTTACCTTCTGGTTTTGTTCTGTGTTCGTTACGGAGTAAACTATTTCGATATTCCGTAATTTAGAAAACTTAGGAATATTGCTAACACATTCCTAAAATATTTTAGGCATGCATTTTTGCCATAACGATCACCAAAATATTTACCATTCAAAATTCGTTTTCCTCACATTTAAATGTTCATTTTTGGCCTGTTCCAAACAAGACCTGACATCGTGATCTATTTCGAGCTTTTGGTACAAATTGAAATTTTTCTAAAAGTTCCTTCTCTGTATAATTTAGTTGAGCTGTACAGAATTTTATGGCCATTAATCCTTCATTCTTGGTTAGAAAACAAAACTTAACCACCATAAAAATAACGTAGTCTTAGTTTTTCCTCGCAATATTATGACGTAAAATGAAAGCTTCATTCTTCAAGTTATTGGAAGCTTATGCAGGTCGCTCTGCCGTTATTAGGTTGGCGCTCAATTTCTTAAATCGTTTCCGATCTTCATCTCAATTTCCTTCATTAGAAAAGTTGGGAAGTTTGTTAGCATTCGTACATAAAACGCAGAGTTTGGCGCAGTGAGAGGACGTGGAGCATCATTGGCCACTCGAGGAGGCGTCGTTAGTAAGAGAAGCAAGTGCGGCGCAAGTTGGAGCCGCGCTAATGAGCAACATAAGACGCTCCAAAAACAGGCCACACGAGCCGGTCGTCAGCTCGCTGAGCAGCTTAGAGGCCGCCGCCTCAGTGAAGGGCTCGGCTAAGTTGCCGCTTCTTCCGGCCCTCTGTGACGCTCTTAAAGGATGCTTAGTATCTGTGATACGAATTTCACCACCGCGCGAGTGCAAGAATATTTTAATCGCTAGTATTGTTAGGATGGGTATACAGTTTTTATTTGTTATCCACGTCTGGAAAATTTATTCAAGGAAAATATTAAACCCGTCATTTTTGACAGGCCGGGTACACTAGTAACAAATGAACTACAGAATATTTACGATGTTAATAAAGGCAAATGAATTCTTTTGGGGATATTTGCGGTACGGATTCATACTGCCGCCGACAGCCACAGAAATTTTATCCTTATGCAATTTATGCTCTGTAAATAAAGTAGCTGTTGGCAGCCAATGCTTCGATTAAATAGCAGTTGTAATCCAAAAAATTGGAATCCGTCGTAATAAAAATCAACAAAGTATAGATGAAGTGGAAGATGAAAAATATTTCATACGTCACGAAGTATATGGTTATAAAGCATATTAGCCCTCAAGTTCTAATGAGTTTTATCTTTACTGATTGAATATTCTGCACTGAACACTTTTATAAAATTCAACAGTGTTGTCATCAATTTTGTTGACACAGTGTCGATAAGAAATTGATCAATATTTTTGGCCTTGCTGAAATTTGTGCTAGCAAGCAGCGTAAAGATCGGCGCCAAGGCACACAAAATCGCCCAGCCACTACAACGTTCTGTCACACCCCCATGATGACCCTGAAAGCAAATTTTCTTTTACCCTAACACATCAAATTTGGTCTCATAAAAAACTGTGTAAGGTTGGAAAAAATGAGGGGATTTGTTTCTTTCTCACGGCTCGGAAAGACGTGCTCCGGGTCGGTGGGCCATTGGATGACGAAACTCACCAGCGATTGCAGGTATCAAGAATTGACTGGTCGAGAACTTGCCAACAAGATATTTTGTCTATATATTCTATCAATGCGTGTACTTATTCTTCAACCACACATGTTGAGATATTGTGCAACATAAGAAACAAATTCGTCAGTTCTTTCCCATACGTCAGAAGAACTGTTCAGTTCAGGAACCCATTCATTCAACACGACCCAAGTATGTCATCAACAGTGTGATTGTGATCCATCGAGACAGTTTGTAGAGAGCAGGTCCACTCGGCGAAGAAGAGTTTGATGCGTGATCAGCCAGAGGAAACAATGAAGCTAATTGATCGGCCGATCAGAGCTCAACTTTGTGCCCCAAAGAGGCGGTGTCCGTTGAGGCATCTCTGCGGCCACTCGTCACAATTGCCCATCCCTAAGAAAGTCACTCTTCTTTGAGTTTTTCATGATTCTTGTTTTTATCATACAGTATATGAGAGCAATTCTCTAACGTTCTGTGAAAGAAATTTAAGTCGAAATTTTCGGTTGGTTCACTCGCCTCTAACGAGGATGGCTGATATAAATCTCCAGTGACCGATTTTATTTCAAGCGATCAATTCGAAAATGGGTTGCTAGAAGTTGGGTTTGTCTTTGGATTCTGCTAAAAAAGACGAAAAAATGTGCAAGGCGAGTTAGTGGACGACAACGCAGACCAGCCCATTTGATAGCATTTCGGAGACGATCCCATAATAGAAATTCACGAGGGAACAAATTAATACTCAGCGTAAATAAAATTCAAACTAAAGATTTCTCGTTCAATGTTCTTTCAACACATTACACACTTTTTCCTTAAAAATTGCTTACACTCAGTCAGCAAAGCCCAGCCTTATTATTTAAACCCAAAGTTGCTTGCAACTCAGTGCACATTTCTCATCTTCCACATCGTTTTCCTTGAAGGTCTGCCCTAACCGCGGAGTGTTGGAAAAATAGGTGAACTTTCGGGGCATTTGTTTGGTCAAATTTGCCGTACGCGGCAACCGATGTAGCAAATGTGTGCGGTGTGCCAGCTCTGAGGTGGCGGTGCTCCGTTGCCGTCAGAGGAGATCAGCACGAAGTGCTTCTCACGGCCGACCGAACCTCGCGGTCCATTGGTTTTCGATGAAGTTTGCGAGGAAGGTTGTTACGAAATTGTTATTTCCCAAGCCCCGTCCAATGAGTCTCTGAGCCCCTTCTGTGCACTCGCCTCGCTGAACTCTAACTTGACATAGCTTTGGGGACCTGCGCCTAATGTCTTAGTTGATGATGTTTAGTTCTTAATGGCATTATAACGCTTCGCCTGACAGTCGTGTGACTCTTTTGATGCAATTCTGGCTGTTTTTAACACCGGCGCTATATATTTTAGGAGTTATTTGCTCTACAGACTTTGGATTGAGCATGAATCTTCTTTCTTCTTCAAATATTTTGTCATGGTTTTGCTGTGACTATACTCTACGCTGTGTTTGAACGGGCGTTAAGAAGAAAAGTCTGCCTAGCTAGCGACTGAAATTCCTTCGAAAAGACTGGCTTCCATAGAAATATCTTCTCGTCAATAAAGGCTGCATATTCTGATATTCACGATCTTCGCCTAGACATCGTCAACCGTCGTCTTCAGCTCTACCAACCGTCGCATTCAACAGTGACATCATCCCCATCGCTAGAAAGGCGCACGACCACACCCTCTATGAGCGACACGTCACGAAACATCGACAGCTTGCTGGACTGCCTAATGCTTCCATTTGCTCAACGTATATTCTTTCCCTTCATTAGAGACTTAGGATCGTATTTACTCTGTGTAAATTAACTGTCATCCAATTGTAAGTCTATTCTCTTCTAATTATATGACGACACTTGCCAATTCCGATTAAATTGACTAATGTAAAGCATTGTCTATAAAGACATGTTTGTTCTCAAGGCGGACCGCGTCTCAGGCTCCTGCGCTTGGTAGACGACGATCGGGCAGAAGCGTCCCAGCAATCGCAAAGCACAGTCACGTCTGTTTGTGTCCTCCCACCTCGCTGCTCTGGCCAGTCGGCCAGGCAGTGAAGGTTACCCACTTGTTATTCAATGAGTCGTGTATTGACTCTTAAGCTCCATCAACGACCGAGCTAAGTATCCTAATGTTTTCGTATTCCATACATTCAAGCCACTTTGCTTCGCGTGGTAGGTTTAGATTCTGTACCCAAAAATGTATCGCGTCAGGTTTATTGATGAATTGAATGTTTAGTATTTCGCAAGATAACTGATTCCGCGGAGGCTTCACCTCATATAAAATGTACTTATCGTAATTATCAACGTATTAAGGTTCAAGTAATGAGGGCTTCACCTGTTTATTTTGAGATCATGATGCGATCTCCTGTAACTGTATTTTCTGATAGATTAGAATAGTTTTTGAGATTTGATGGTGTCACGATCATCTAGATTCATTAATATGACATGTTGTGCATCGTAAGTCAATCACTATCCTAACATGTAATCAATTGCTATTAGAAGGACGTCATCATTTTAACAGAAATTTACGTTGTAACAGCGTTGTCACTATCCTTAACGAGGCCCTATTCGATTTGCTATGATATTATATTTAATTGTAACTAATGACATTGAAAAGTCACTGCATATTTCGATCTTTAATGAAATTACAAAAATAGAATAATTGAGGCCATCTGTCTCGACTATTGATCGAAAGTAAGTGAAACCGAAAAGAAAATGACGATAAATAATACGATCAAAGAATTGCCTCCTAAAAATCGCACGACGAATAAATGCATGATGAAAATTACGATTACGGCTTCGATGAGAAACCACGTTCACAACATATGGTGCCAAGCGGTGGCGGATCTTTATCTTCAATCGTCTCCGAAAGAGACCGCTCAAAATTGTCACGCTTACCAATTACCAATTCCCAATCAAAATTTGTCACGCTTACCAATTCCCAATTAAATTTGTCACGCTTACCAGCTATCAACTACCAGAAATTACTAAATTATACTACATTATGATCAAACTATTTTGATAAAAATAGCATTACGATCTGCCGAACCAAATTAATAGTGTATGATTAAGAAATTTATAGAATTCTAAAAATTTACTAATGCGTTTAATAATCCATACATTATAACAGTTTGCATTTAAATCATTCCTATTTTATTATCATGTTGTACCCATTCGAACTATTTTGCTATTATTGTGTCTATTGTAGAACCATCTATATTCTCTATTGTGTTTATTTACTGTGTAATTGTTCATATGTCTAATTGTGCATTGATTCCCGTTGTGCCTTATTGATTTCTTTGAATAACCATGTTTCAGGTTAGCCGTTTGTAATTCTCTGATTGTGTTTTGCCCATCGTACTAATTATTCCCATTATGAAACCTCATATTTCATTATTATATTGTGTGTATTAATTGCCGACGTATTTGGAACTACCAAATATGCAAAAGAATTAATTACAGTCGATCTACAGAAATAAGTTCAAGCCTCATTCAATTAATTATCGCACAGGTTGCTGTATTCGAGCAATAAATTGGAATAGGGCTCTGTGAAAATTACACCTACGAGCCAAGCCATTAAACTACAGGCGCCATTTTGTAATCGGCGAGGGAGACATGAGAACAACACTGTTCATGACGCCGACTTTGAATTCGAATCTTCAGACTGAGTTGAACGTTTAAAGCTATATCATCTTAGCTCGCCAAAGTTTAAACTATGTTTGTGAAGTTATCAACTCTAAAGTATGATTCGTAAACCTCCATAAAAATCTCCTATGGATAATTAAATTTATACCTTATTAAAAATTAAATTTCATTCTCACATGCTAAAGGAGACTCATATATAAGTAAAATTCCATTCAAAACAACATTTTCCGCGCATCAAAAATTTTACATACACTATGTATACTTATAAATTTGATATTTACTAAATTTACTGGTGCGAATTTATGTAATGTATTGGTAATTTCATTCCACGTCCATTTCAAATTTATCGCAATATGTAACCATATGATTTCATGTTGAGAGGATGTTGTATGAATGAATATTCACGTCTAGAATATTGGTGTTGAGATGCTATGGGAGGTGTGACGTAGACAAGGCAGTGTGTGCTGTGGTGTCGGACGGTCTAGTCGAGCCTTGTTTACATTCCAACTCGGCCTCCGAACATCTGGCTCTGCGTGGCGCTCGATCTTTCTGACCTTTCTCCCCTCTGGTACCTATACCCGAGTGCCAGCTCATCGGCGTTTCTTTCTTTCATTCTCTATGCCTAACGATCGCTACCACGAACACTCGTGCTACTCATAGTGAACTCTATCTTCATTGCACGTATCGAAGTATTGATTTTATCTCACTCTCAATTGAAATGTTTAATGCTTAAATTTTAACGTAATGTTAAACGTGCACTACTTAAACATGATGATGTGATTTTTTTATTTTTAACATTCTATCATTTGTCATTCTTGATTGCTTGCCATATCTTATAGTCAACGAATAAACTAATTACCACTGCAAATTGAATACTTGAATGTAACTCATGCGCATATCTGGATCATTGATTTTATGAAAAAAAATTATTCTCTCAATGTTTATATGAATTATTGCATCGCAACAAAATGTAAATGTTATTAAAATCAAGTGAATCTGATTCTAATTCAAAGATCATACCGCTCTGTCATTATCTAATTTCCAACGCTAATGTGTTATTAGAAATTTATGTAGTCTCTCTTTCTGCGATTCATAATTGTCACGTAATATCACGTCTAGTTAAGATTGGAATTAAAATTAGGCTTATGTCCTCTTTGTGAACGCGAAGTAAAGTGGGGTGAATGAGGTGAACGCGATATGGATGCGAATGCGTATGACTGCAACAAGGGAGTAAAAATCTCGGACTGATAAGGTCATTAAATAACCAAAACTGAACTTTCAGTCATGGCGCCATGGACCAGTCGTACGCCGGCCGACAACGGGCATCGCAAGGACGCGCTTGCCTTGTGTGGTGCCCAACCACGTCGCACAGAGCACAGGCTCAACCTCAACTACAACCGCACCGCTCAACCCAGAGGGTAGGCGGCAACGCCTGCGCGCACCGGGGACGTGAGCGAGTGGATGGACATGCGCACGCACAGCGCGGTACCTGAGGCAGCGGCATGACGTCACAGCTCGGGCGTCGGCGCTTGAGGGATACGCTCCTACTCCAATACACCCCTACACGCACGCACGCACATACGCTTCGCGTACGAGCCTCAGCTAGTCAGCACGCGACACGACGCAATCTCACAACTCCCACAGCAGGTAACATCGACGACGGAAGGCGTGACGGCAAGTGAAGGGAGCGACGTTATGCTGTATTTACCAGCGAGACGACAAATGGGACAGCAGCGCTCCAAAAAGATGACGACATCCCGCATAAGAGGAATACGTCCACCTTACATCTCAGGCCCCGCGGAGTTATTTAACTCGAAAATTTCTGCAAGAGGAATCAAGTAATGGAAGCCCCTTGGACCCTAGACGGCCAAAGTATTTAAGGGATTTTGATCCCTGAAGTTCTTTAGCTTCACGACTGTTGTATACGGCGGTCATGACGACAAGAGGGGACGTCAACATCCGTTGCTAGGTGAATAGATCCTGCACAAGGATTACTACACGGTTGTTTTCACAAGACTTCCCCGTATCAGAGCACTTATTTGGAGCAAATCTTGTCGTCAAGCTTCACATCTGCTTCCTCGGAACTACGCGTTATTTCAACGCATAGTCGCACGCGTTGAGGTCGAGTGAAGGAGAAGAAAAAGCAGGAGCTTTTAAACAAAAAAAAAACGCGACGGAGGGATATTTGTCATGGTTCTGCTGTGACTATACTCTACGCTGTGTTTGAACGGGCGTTAAGAAGAAAAGTCTGCCTAGCTAGCGACTGAAATTCCTTCGAAAAGACTGGCTTCCATAGAAATATCTTCTCGTCAATAAAGGCTGCATATTCTGATATTCACGATCTTCGCCTAGACATCGTCAACCGTCGTCTTCAGCTCTACCAACCGTCGCATTCAACAGTGACATCATCCCCATCGCTAGAAAGGCGCACGACCACACCCTCTATGAGCGACACGTCACGAAACATCGACAGCTTGCTGGACTGCCTAATGCTTCCATTTGCTCAACGTATATTCTCTCCCTTCATTAGAGACTTAGGATCGTATTTACTCTGTGTAAATTAACTGTCATCCAATTGTAAGTCTATTCTCTTCTAATTATATGACGACACTTGCCAATTCCGATTAAATTAACTAATGTAAAGCATTGTCTATAAAGACATGTTTGTTCTCAAGGCGGACCGCGTCTCTGGCTCCTGCGCTTGGTAGACGACGATCGGGCAGAAGCGTCCCAGCAATCGCAAAGCACAGTCACGTCTGTTTGTGTCCTCCCACCTCGCTGCTCTGGCCAGTCGGCCAGGCAGTGAAGGTTACCCACTTGTTATTCAATGAGTCGTGTATTGACTCTTAAGCTCCATCAACGACCGAGCTAAGTATCCTAATGTTTTCGTATTCCATACATTCAAGCCACTTTGCTTCGCGTGGTAGGTTTAGATTCTGTACCCAAAAATGTATCGCGTCAGGTTTATTGATGAATTGAATGTTTAGTATTTCGCAAGATAACTGATTCCGCGGAGGCTTCACCTCATATAAAATGTACTTATCGTAATTATCAACGTATTAAGGTTCAAGTAATGAGGGCTTCACCTGTTTATTTTGAGATCAGGATGCGATCTCCTGTAACTGTATTTTCTGATAGATTAGAATAGTTTTTGAGATTTGATGGTGTCACGATCATCTAGATTCATTAATATGACATGTTGTGCATCGTAAGTCAATCACTATCCTAACATGTAATCTATTGCTATTAGAAGGACGTCATCATTTTAACAGAAATTTACGTTGTAACAGCGTTGTCACTATCCTTAACGAGGCCCTATTCGATTTGCTATGATATTATATTTAATTGTAACTAATGACATTGAAAAGTCACTGCATATTTCGATCTTTAATGAAATTACAAAAATAGAATAATTGAGGCCTTCTGTCTCGACTATTGATCGAAAGTAAGTGAAACCGAAAAGAAAATGACGATAAATAATACGATCAAAGAATTGCCTCCTAAAAATCGCACGACGAATAAATGCATGATGAAAATTACGATTACGGCTTCGATGAGAAACCACGTTCACAACAATTTCCCTCATGCATGGACGTCTCTGTCCTCAATTTCGTGTAAAATTTTAAGTTTGATTTATTTTTAATTTAAAAGGAATACTTCTCCTCCATGAAATAGAGTTGCAAAAAACATTTCTATAAATAATTTTTCTTGTTTGCTGACAAATTCCACACCAAGAAACACCAGCAGTGCCAAATAATTTCACACCAACTTTTTTGCGTGACAGAGCGTTCAACACTCCCTGCATTGAAGGAATATATATTCGCGTATGCTGCGTTTTGCCTTCCATCACTGCACGCTGTGACCCATCTCGTTACAGATCTTATGACCCAAGGGAGCCCCTTCCCTGTCAATGCTATCTCAGTTAAGAGGCCACAAAACGTCGTCTAAAGCACGCACAATCTCTGTGAAGATTCTACCGCTTGGAAATCATCCGAGCGATGCTTTAGAGTGCAGTCTGCGCATGGATTTGGAGCCTGTATTTTCGGGCGCATATTTCTTGTGGCCTGAAACCACAGTCCAGCAAAGCCCCTGAAAAGGCTTCTCTATTCATGGTTTGGCTCATTCGATAAGATCGGGCCTGTAAATATCGGGTAAAGATGGCCGGCCCCGCGCACCCGCCACGCAATATGTCTCCAAAACCTGTCTACATATTTGGTTTCGCAGGCAGTACACGATATTCGAGCGATGAATAAAATCCTTATCTCCCGTCACGCCACAAAAGCGACTTTTTCTTTAAAGAATGCGGTATTAAATAATAAAGCCCAGCCAGAAGTTGCCCTTTAAATTTGCCCTTTGTATTTGTTGTAATATCATTTGTACACGAGCGTGAGCGTGTGTCTCGCTCGCAAGTCGGAGCAAAGCATCCATTTGATGGATGTTGCCTTCAAGTACTCGCTTGCCCTTTTTAAAAGGATTAATAATGCGAGGTTGGTAGTCAAGTGAAGCGTTGTGTGAGCAACACTGCGAATGTGCGAGGGAAATGGCTTCGGTTCTGATCTTGACATTTTTGCAGGCTGGTATTCGTCAGGCCTGCGTTCTTATTAAACACTGATTTTCATTCAGGGAAGTTTAAATGAGAAAATAATTTATTTCGTGAAAATAAAAGATGAAAAAACGGTGAGGTCCGATTTATTTAGCTTCGGAATGCCTAAACATGGCTTCGTTAGAATTATTTACCCTGGAAGAAATCTATGGGAAAGACCAAATTAGGTTTGTACATTGACTTGCTATATTCCTGCCGTCGATTCTGAATGAACTTTAAGCAAAATAACTCTGAATATATGACATGAATGTACACTTTTATGCATTGAAACTGGGACACAACGACACAGATTCAGTGCGTTACATTAGCCCGTTCACCATCACAGCGTTATAATAATCCAGTAATGGCCATTGAATGCTCTTGCTGACCTGTACAGTGCCCTGGCTGACCTGTACAGGGACCTGGCTGATCTGTACAGGGACCTGGCTGACCTGTACAGCGACCTGGCTGACCTGTACAGGGACCTGGCTGACCAGTGCAGAGACCTGGCTGTGCTCCAGCTGTGCTCAAGCCTGCTCACCTTCGACTCTTCCCTGACTTGCACCGTCTCCAGTTCTCCTTTGTGACCTGCGATGTGGAGGGGTTAAAGTTACGTGTCTATAGTTCAGTGCTGGTCTCATCGTTGAGTGAACCAAGCCTGAACCCAACGTTCTTTTGTTCGCAAATGACGACGGCGGACTGGCGACTGCTGTAAATCAGACACGGTCCTCCGCGTGCAAACTGTCGCTGTACAACTAAAAGTACGTCAGTAGGCAGATCATTTTTAGCTCGTTTGATAAAAAAATATCAGAAGCTGGGATTGACGAAGCCGCAGCAGTGTTGCCCACTTTTGACACACACACATATTAAATATTTCTGCATACCAACACCTTAGTGTATGGTACGACGCTTTTCAGTACATTATTTTAGGATTGAAACGTGAACTGAACTCTATTTAAGTTAATTCAAAGCAGATAAACGCAAGTTTTGCATCAATTTAGTTTCCGGTGGAGTGACCGTGCCATTTGGTGTGAATATTTGCGAGGTTAACTTGACAGCTTATCATTTCCACTCATCCATGATGTTCAAAATTAGTTAATCAAATATTGTATGCAAAAAACGTTTCAGTTTAAAGAAACTGATAGGAAAACAAGAGAATAGTACATTTAACCGTGAAAAACGATAAAAAATACGTATTGAGAGGATTTACTTTTTCCAACTCAAATTTTGATTCTTACTCTCTGATTTTTTTCAAAGATTATTTTTGAACCAAATCACGAACAAAGGAATATTGATCCTCCACAAACATCAATTAGCGACGTGTAATTATTAAACGATGCCATTGAACATAGATAGGTGTAGGGATTTGGCTCTAGGAACATGGACTAAATTAAATTTCTTCCTTCAATATATTTTAAAAAGATATATTCCTACTTAATTGAATCATGTTTTTGTACACAGGACTTTACTGATCTTTGTATACAAAAGCATGACTCTATTAAGAAGGAGTATAACTATATCCTCTATTATAGGAGTATGTATATAGGACTGATCTGCTGAACATAAAGATCGTAGAAGACACTTCATCGTCGGAATATTGGAAATGTTTATACGAGACGTACTGACGCCGGTGTGTGCATGCCTCCATGGAGCACAGCTCACATTGCATGCCTCCATGAAGCACAGCGAACATTGCATGCCTCCATGGAGCACAGCGCACATTGAATGCCTCCATGGAGCACAGCGCACATTGCATGCCTCCATGGAGCACAGCGCACATTGCATGCCTCGATGGAGCACAGCGCAGATTGCATGCCTTCATGGAGCACAGCGCACATTGCATGCCTCCATGGAGCACAGCGCACATTGCATGCCTCCATGGAGCACAGCACACATTGCATGCCTCCATGGAGCACAGCGCACATTGTATGCCTTGCCTGACGCAATAGCTGCACGCTCGTTGTGTAGGCAGTGCACAGCTCCATTGTACAACACACGATACCATTCGGAGAAAATGTTAGAGTTAGTTTCTTGCAATTTGATTTGAAATAAATTGTGTGGTGTGAATGACGATGTGCCTCAGAAGCGTGAGGCAAGAACGGTATAACTTCAAAGTTACACAAGAGCAATATTGTCAGACAGAGCTTGCTCAACGACTGGACTTTCTTTGTTTTGGAATCAGTTGCCTGATTCAGTCAGTTTAACTTTGTCTAGTTAAGCAAGTTCGTCTCCGAGTTCATACGCATCCGCTTATTTGGCGTCACTAGACGTGCCTTTTGATGAATTCCTTTTAAAAATAAGACTGCATCCTGTCAAAAGAAAACCCTGAGCAAAGCATAAAATTTTCTATAAAACTTGAAGCTCTTCAAAAAAAACGAAGCACACAGAGCAGAACGACTGCGCAGGCTGCGGGAATTGAAGAGATTTCTCTAATGGTCTCCGCAGCCACAAATTGTTAGTAAAAATAGGTCGAAGCATTAGGATAACTCATAAATGTTTTGAGGCTCGTTACCCCGAAGTTTATCGAAACCAGCGTCCGCATTATTGGCACTGCCACCAAACTCGCCAGGCAACATTATTGCCTCGCTGGAAGTTGTGTGGACTTTGCAGCCATGGGGCCTTCGTTCCTATGGGCGGCGCGCTGCGGTGTGGCTGAGGAGAAGTGCTGATCAACATTAGCGAAAATAACCAAGCGGCTTCAGACTTGAGGAGTTCCGACAACATGAAGCTCGCAGTCTCTTTTCAAGCGACGCTTTTCATGCGCGGAGCCGAGACGCGTTGTCTGTCTTCATTCCTAGTTCCTTTTGCCAGTAATCTTTTCATCAATTGAATTACTTAAAACTTAAACGTCATCATCTGTAAGCGATTATTTTTTTGTGAAGGAATTTTTTTCATTGAAGCTAGGAGATGAGAAGTGAACTTAACAATGAGCTTTCAAATCTGTGGGCATGCTTTTGAGCTGCTGCCCAGCCGGCTGCGATCATTCAAATGGCACTTCAAGGAAGGCCATTTCGACTATAAAAAAAGTTAATGGTCAATTGTAACGGCAATCAAACTTGAAAAACATGCATGCTTATGAATTTTGGAGTCTGGATGGCCCAGTTAATCACTATGTATGCCCCGATCTCGTCCTTTGATCACGGAACGGTCTTGTTCATAAGAAAAGAATGCAGGGAGAATTGCAGCTCGGACGATGTTCATTTCGGGAGGCAGTGGGACGAGCGTAGCCGATGCTGGTCGATGTAAATGCTAGACCTGCTGGTGACTTTAATATCAGTAGGGGATTACAACTCTCATCATGGATAGCTCGAGGCGATAAAGTGCTTTAAAATGTTTTGAATTTAGCTGGTGAACAGAAATTATGACAAGTGCAGTGAGCATCATTTGAAGTAGCTGCAGTTGGCAATATCATACATGAGATGGATTGAAAAATTTGTTTTCTTCAAATTTAGGCACCCATTTCTGCTGAGTATTCTTCAAAAGAGAATAAAAATTGGATTCGGGAATGACATGATACGAAGACGTCAGTTGGGGGTAGTTCGATCATGACTATAGCTACTCTCCTACTCGTATTTAAAGTACATTTGTTCCCATTAGCTGGTTGTAGGATCTGATTGCATTTTTGAAGTCATGATCAAAAGGATTGCTAAATTAGAATATGAAACTACGCTTCATGCGTGATATGTTCAGAGTTCAACGCTCGGTTGTCTTGTCAGCACTTAGACCGAGGTCCCCACGAGCAGCGCAAGTTCTTATCGCAAATGGCAGTGAGGAAGCGCCGCAGCACACCGGACTGTGCATACTACTGCAACAATTATGAGGAGGTTAAAATTGCCATTTTTTTTCCTTCAATAGCAGATTTCACACTGCAGGAGCGCGTTGCGGTTCTTTATGAAGTTCAACAGTGGAGGATAGAACAATTAAGTAAAGCCTGCACCCTCATGACCAACAAACTCCGAACTCCCCCTCGTCACAACTGCCTGCTCGGCCGCCAGCAACTCAAGAAACGGGGTCCGTGAAGAGTGCGAGACTATAAATGTATTAGACCGACAAAATTCAAGTTGAGAGAAACATTACGACTGGCAATTCCTAAAAAGCTTTTCTTCGGACATTGAAAGTTAAGTGGATATTTCTTGAATGAATTTACATTTCTTACAAGTCACAGCCCGAAATGAAGATACTGTTTATATATATATGGACAGCTGAGGTGCACCAGACCAGCTGAGGTGCACCAGGCCAGGTGAGGGGCACCAGGCCAGGTGAAAGGCACCAGGCCAGGTGAGGGGCACCAGGCCAGGTGAGGTGCACCAGACCAGCTGAGGTGCACCAGGTCGGCCCGTTTTACGGCCCGTTAGCGCGGGGTTACGACACGCAGGCTCGTGCGAGGGGCGCATGTTCAAGGAAGTCGAGGCCGTGCCACCTACAAGCGACATTTTTATTTCACGAGTGTCCCTCAGTGGACGAGTGCACATTTGTTTATTTCTAGTATTTAGGTGCGCGTTAACTCAGAATAGATTCTGTGCCTATTAATAAGCTTTCCAATTTATAATATTACATTGTCATTCTAAATTTTATACTTTACAGGGTATGTACTCAGTTTCACACTGTGCGTAATTATCTTGAATGACTGAAAAACCTTGCTTTTTGGAATTTATAGTTCATTTGTGTGATTTTTCCACGATATATGAGTGGAAAATTCAGAAAAATGACCCAACAGATCATTGTCTCTTCTAGTCGTAAACTAAGGTATGAAAAACAGAAGAAAAACTTCAGTTTTCAAACGTAAATTTAAGGGTTGCATCATTAAATTTCAGAATCCAAAACTTAAAAACCAAGCATTCCTTGAACTCAAATTTCCCTTTCCAGAGCTCTCAGTACAACGCGTCCGTCTCTTTCATTTTTAACTCTTTTATCTTGCGAAGATAAAAACAGTTTTCGAGCTAATACGACGGTTTAGCCGCCAGAAAGAATAATAAGAATGCATTCAGAGGTGAGACAATGGACCTGAGGCTGCTGCCAGAGGCGCGAGGTGGAACATTTGAGGCAAACTCGTCTTGCTGACGCTGCCGCAATGTCAGTTGACGTCAAACCTGCGCTCTCTCTGACGCAACAGCCGAATATCAGCTGGCGCTGCCGTGATTTGTTATGCTTGGGTGCATGATCTGACAACTTAACCTTAGGGATGAATGAATTTAGTGAAATATTCCGCTCTGGAGAATTTTTTCCCGAAAATACAGTGTGTACACTCTACTGGGTATACAGTGTGTACACTATCCTGAGTATACAGTGTGTACACTATACTGGGTATACAGTGTGTACACTATACTGGGTATACAGTGTGTACACTATCCTGAGTATACAGTGTGTACACTATACTGGGTATACAGTGTGCACACTATACTCGGTATACAGTGTGTACACTATACTGGGTATACAGTGTGTACACTATACTGGGTATACAGAGTGTACACTATACTGGGTATACAGCGTGTTCACTATACTGGGTATACAGTGTGTACACTATACTGGGTATACAGTGTGTACACTATACTGGGTATACAGTGTGTACACTATACTGTGTATACAGTGTGTACACTATACTGGGTTTACAGTGTGTACACTATCCTGAGTATACAGTGTGTACACTATACTGGATATACAGTGTGTACACTATACTGGGTATACAGCGTGTTCACTATACTGGGTATAAAGTGTGTACACTATACTGGGTATACAGTGTGTACACTATACTGGGTATACAGTGTGTACACTATACTGGGTATACAGTGTGCACACTATGCTGGGTAGTGTGTACACTATACTGGGTATACAGTGTGTACACTATACTGGGTATACAGTGTGTACATTATACTGGGTATGCTATACAGTGTACTGAATGTAAAGTGTATAGAGTGTAATGGGTATACCGTGTATGGAGTGTACTGGGTATACCGCGTATAGAGTGTATTGGGTATACCGTGTATAGAGTGTACTGGGTATACCGTGTATAGAGTGTACAGTGTACTGGGTATACACACAGTGGGTACAGTGTACTGGGTATACACACAGTGGGTACAGTGTACTTGGTATACACATAGTGGGTTCAGTTAACTGGGTATACATACACACAGTGGGTACAGTGTACTGGGTACACAGTGTACACTAGGTATACAGTGTGTACTCGTAAATTCGAACTAAACCATGCCAAGCAGCACCTCATAGCTGAGCGGCACCGACGGGTCTCCGCTCGCCGTGAAAGCGGCACTCTTCACTCCACCACACCCTCACGCTGGCAACGATGACGCTAAATGGAAAGTGTGATATAGAGTAATTTCTTTGACACTTTTTAAGCTTCCCTTTGCTCTCAGATCAGAGATCGCTAAATATAAACGACGCGATCACTGAAGTTTGGAGCCGAGCAAAATTGGACTCAATAAGATTGCGAGCCAAAATTGCGACGTAGTAAAAAGAATTTGTCGAGATTATTGAATAGCTTATCCTAAAGACCGTCACTGCAGCATTTCGCGGCGGGAATTCCTCATTTTGCTAACCAAGTCCGCTTCTTGTAGTCTGCGGTCAACATTTTTTCTGATATGCTTCACACCTGGAGTTTCAACTATCAAATTCAAATGTGAATTTGGCACTCATCTTAATTTTTTCCAATTGATCTCAAAGCAAGGTTTTCCACTATAATGAGCGTTCTCATTAAAATACAGTGTAAATGTTGCAGACTGTTTCAGCATAGAGTTAATTATTTAACATTTTTAATCAGGTTCAGCAAGTCCGAACTAACAACAAATCCTAACGTATACTTTCAACGTTAATATTTCTGGACATTGATATCAATTCCAGTAATTTCTTTTGTACATGATGCCCACATGGCTCGCGTTCCAATGAAAAGCGTCAAATTCGTTTCGTAGCCAGCACGCTGGAGGCTCAAGAGAGGAAAATTAGTTCACAGAATTACACTCAATTTAACATAGACTTTCTACCCATGGCTATTTTCTGAAATTAGAAGTAAAAATCCTGCATGACATGGAACTTTAAGGCAACCATAAAATAAGTGAAGTCTTAAATGCAAAGCGAGGCCATTCTTAAATTAAGTAAAACTGCGAATCTAGTGTTTACTCCGGCGACGGGAGCCAGCCCCGCTCTGCTCACACAAAGGGCACGAGACAGCGTGTCTAATTACGCCCCGTTAGACTGATTTCCTCAAACGGCCTCCTTTAACGGGCCATTTCTCTGCGATGAACGGCCCGGCGCTCGCGTGCCGCTCCCTCATATTAAAATCAATCCCAGGCAGTCACCCGAATAAATTCTTTAGCTCATTTCGGACGAATTTCTTAAATTGACTTCTCCCCTCTGTCGACTTTGAAAAGCGATATTTCTAACAGCGAAAATTCTGACTCATTTAGACATTGTGAATTATTTCCTCTTCTTCATGAGACTAGATGTTCTTGAGTCATTTGGAAAGTAATAGTGAGACTTTTAACCCTGTCCTACACCACGTGCCAGATATGACACAAACAAAATTCCAAAAAAATATACTGAATTATTACTTGTCCTTTTTGTATTATTCAACCATCACTTTTCCCAGATATTCCACTTTGTTAATGAAAGTAATCTTACTCTATACCTAAAGCTTCATATTGTACACTTTGTGGAGGAAAAACTGTTATGCTTCTCCGCATAACTGTGTAAGGAACATCGCTAAGAACCTGGATAATCGTTGTCTGGCCAACAACCTATTCATAAATGATTCTAAAAGACCAAATAATAAGCCTGATTTCTGCGAGAAAGCATCACGAGATACACTCTAGAAAAGTCGACTCGTCAGAAACCACGCTCGGACGCCGAGGAAACAAAGAACGAACAACACGCCAGCGGGAGGTGCCAAGGACCTCAATGGGTGTCTCCTTTTTACTTTTATTCATGATGTTTAACATTGTTTTGTGGGGATTTTTATATAATAATAAGTGTAAGGTTAATGATGTATGTTTTCTATTCGATAGTAGGGATATATTACGTTCATATTGGTAACTTTGCGAGATCGTTATTCGAAGTTGGCATCTCAAGCAATGCCGAACGCGGTTGCCTGAGGGAGCTAGAGTGAGTAAGGACGAGGGCACCATCGAGGGCAGTTATATACGAGATTATTCACCCTCCTTGGCCCAGATGGGCCGAGGCTTGTCTCTTAAATTAACTACGTAAAAGTCATCCTAGAACATCTGTGCTCTCATTCGCTTGAAAGTAATTCACATTGCGTTTCCCGACTACAGTGCCAATATAACATCAATTGTAGGTGTCAATCTAGACTGCTGACTGTCGGCCGCCGATACAAGATGGCGGATACGACCTGCGGTACTCAACTCTCATCAACCCTGATCTCCAAATCTCAGATAAGTCTCCTTCTGATGTTATGTCGATCCGAGATTCTCTTTCACACTTCTGGGTATGATAGGTCGCGAGTGCGTAAATTGCGTACGTTCAAATAGGTTGCGTTTGTTCAATAACTAATGTCTCGGTATTTTCTTTTGTTCAATAGTGAATTCCTCTAATGTTTTCGGTGTTTTTTATATCCTTCAGATAGACAGGAAGAGATGATGTAGATGATTTAGGAAGAAAATGATGTTTGAAGCCATGAAACAAGGCTAAAATGTACGATTAATTTATGGCCTTACGCTCTTAACGCTTACCGAAGATTGAATTAAATGTTTATTCAGATGAAATCTGAATTGGTGGCAGTTACCTTGAAATTTACAAGTAGAAAATATATGAAAGTGACAAATCATCTCAATGTCACGACTAATAACATCATGAGAAAAGAATAATTGAGGAGAATAAAAGAATGATGTGACATCGAGAAAATGAAAATAAAGAAGACACGACAATGGCGGCTGAGACGGTGGGATCAACGGTTTTGCTTTAAATGTAAATGTTACTGTAGAATCTCATGCCGAACTCACACCTCCGAATAAAAAAATATATGTGCATTCAAACATTCAAATTTAAAAATTGATATTTGGCCGACTAAAAATAATTTCTTTATCTGAATCATCTCATCTCTCTCTTCCTAATGAATACTTATTTGCAGGATGTCATCAGGAACGATAAATTAATGTTGCATCAATGTTTCATATTTCAATGTTGACGATAGACTCATAATATGTACGGATGTTCAATGTATCCTTTCGTCAATTAATTTCAACTACCATATATGTAACATTTTCTGCACTATCCAACGTTAAAACTATGATGTAACAACATGCCATGTTTCGGACCAATGTTAAGACCGAACATTCCTAAGTCCTTGGGTAGGGCCGGCTTGCCGCGGCAGCTCACAGGCCACGCCAGTGGAATGCGAGACGCAAACAAAGCCCTCTTCAATAACAGGATCGATGAATGTCGTGAACCACGAATTTCTTAATTTAGGCATGTAATATTTTACGTTTTTCAAATGAAAAATAAATTTGATTACATGTGCGAATATAAAAATTTTAATTATTTCATCGTTATCACGTGTAAAAATTTGTTCTACATTTATCAGACGAACTACTTCGGATACCACGACCTAATTATGTTAATATCATATAAATTTTATATTCAAAATTTAAATACTAATGATCAAAATCAGCTCATAGATAATTTTATTTCTATATCTGGAGAATGCATTCTTTAACAATTTAACTTTGATATTTAAATACAATAGATTCAATTCAAATACCAAACGTCACTGTTTCAGCTAGAATGAACGAGATTTAGAGACATTTGTCTGCTATTAGAATTACTGGTGAGTTAAGGTTTCCAAAATTTAATAACGGTTCCTCGGACCAATTTCATTTTGGCGAATGATCTAACGGATTAGATTTACTATTACTCTTAAAATAATTAATGACCTGCGAATTCATCACATGGGGACTCTTATTGTCACTGAAACGTAGTATAAGTGATGCGCGAACTACTAGGAAAGCACAACAACGTATCTGAATAGAGAAATAAATTTAATTCGTGATTTCAAAGAAAAATTTATTACAGCCAGGATTTATTTCGAACGAATATTCAATTTCGACGATCTCACATTAATATGTTTGCGCATACGTGTTCTACTAATCCTGAACATGACTATGAACTTCGTTGCGTCGAGTTGATCGAATTTAAATACTATGTATAATTTTTGTAATTAATATTTCTGTGTGGGGAAAATAGTTCAATTTATTTCACTTTCAAGTATTTCGATAATTTCACAAATGTGTGTGTACTCGTAGGATGTAATTAATCTTAAAACTTTGCGATTTACACTTAAAGAAAAATTTTGAACCTTATGTTCGATTCGTAATTTGCTAATGATAACGTAAATTTAAACATAGGATGCTTAAGTCCTTTTGTAAATACTTGGAAGTTTGAGAGGGGAGACTTGATTGATATGATGTGGAGGGAGACTTGGAAAAATTAATGAAGGATATTAGAACAAACACTTAATTGGATTGACCTTCCAGGAATGGTGGATGACATCGGGTGAGCGCGACTGAACGCACGCGCGGGCGCTCAACCGCACGCCCGTCACCATGGTTGGTGAGCGGCACTTCCACGGACGTGTCACCATCGCCTTGCTCGGACGATGTCACTACTACGGGTTGGCCACGCATGCGCGCACACGCGAACGCACGCTGCACCCCTGCTCCCTACTCCATCTACACGACGCTTGAAGCACGGCACAAGACGACAACCACCTGAGCTCGCGCACCGACTCGTAGAAAACGATTACGTGAAGAAAATTTCTTATCAGCTGGCTGGGTCGACGACGGCGGCTAATTTTCTACTGAGGCACGGTGAATAGAAAACGACTGGCATTTAAAAATTTAAAGGACAGCTCAACATCGGGATTTCAACCACGACTTCGGACTTCGGATGGATTCGGCGACGACGGGTAACGACGGCTTCACATGTTATCAACGTTGATGAAAATAATGCGGAGGCCCGGATGAAAATCAACATATCAACTCAACGATTTCAGCATAAAGGCAGCGACTCCTATACAATCTCCATCAAGAAGATGACGAACTCCCCGAGGTAGTAGTCCACTTCGATTGATAACACACGGAGTACTAACTCGAAGATCTCTATAAGACTTCTGCAAGTGGTAGAGCAAGTTATGCAGCCCAGGACTATACGACTTGGGTGTTATGGAAGCTTTAGCTACGCTTCCGAGGGTTTTTACTCTCAAGGATTACTGCAGTGATCCATACGACGGAGGGAGAAGTCGGTGTCATCCATAGGACGTGGTTCTGCCTAAGAACAACTATAATGATACCTTTACGTGACGACTCTGAATCAGCGCTCGCCAGAAGAGCAAACTCCAGTTGTAAGCATATTGACTCTTTCCACGATCCACACATTTAAGGTGTCGGCTGCACGTGTTGAACACAATTGGAGGTAAGCCTTTGGAGAACAAGCGGGAGCTTGTAATTTAATCGGCTACGGGGGATATGTTATGCTTCTCCGCATAACTGTGTAAGGAACATCGCTAAGAATCTGGATAATCGTTGTCTGGCCAACAACCTATTCATGAATGATTCTAAAAGACCAAATAATAAGCCTGATTTCTGCGAGAAAGCATCACGAGATACACTCTAGAACAGTCGACTAGTCAGAAACCACGCTCGGACGCCGAGGAAACAAAGAACGAACAACACGCCAGCGGGAGGTGCCAAGGACCTCAATGGGTGTCTCCTTTTTACTTTAATTCATGATGTTTAACATTGTTTTGTGGGGATTTTTATATAATAATAAGTGTAAGGTTAATGATGTATGTTTTCTATTCGATAGTAGGGATATATTACGTTCATTTTGGTAACTTTGCGAGATCGTTATTCGAAGTTGGCATCTCAAGCAATGCCGAACGTGGTTGCCTGAGGGAGCTAGAGTGAGTAAGGACGAGGGCACCATCGAGGGCAGTTATATACGAGATTATTCACCCTCCTTGGCCCAAATGGGCCGAGGCTTGTCTCTTAAATTAACTACGTAAAAGTCATCCTAGAACATCTGTGCTCTCATTCGCTTGAAAGTAATTCACATTGCGTTTCCCGACTACAGTGCCAATATAACATCAATTGTAGATGTCAATCTAGACTGCTAACTGTCGGCCGCCGATACAAGATGGCGGCGGATACGACCTGCGGTACTCAACTCTCATCAACCCTGATCTCCAAATCTCAGATAAGTCTCCTTCTGATGTTATGTCGATCCGAGGTTCTCTCTCACACTTCTGGGTATGATAGGTCGCGAGTGCGTAAATCGTGTACGTTCAAATAGGTTGCGTTTGTTCAATAACTAATGTCTCGGTATTTTCTTTTGTTCAATAGTGAATTCCTCTAATGTTTTCGGTGTTTTTTTATATCCTTCAGATAGACAGGAAGAGATAATGTAGAAGATTTAGGAAGAAAATGATGTTTGAAGCCATGAAACAAGGCTAAAATGTACGATTAATTTATGGCCTTACGCTCTTAACGCTTACCGAAGATTGAATTAAATGTTTATTCAGATGAAATCTGAATTGGTGGCAGTTACCTTGAAATTTACAAGTAGAAAATATATGAAAATGACAAATCATCTCAATGTCACGACTAATAACATCATGAGAAAAGAATAATTGAGGAGAATAAAAGAATGATGTGACATCGAGAAAATGAAAAAAAAGAAGACACGACAAACTTTTCATTTTCCAATTTTAAACGGTGCAGGAAAGGGTTTTTAGATGCATTGGGAGTTGACATTCTACACAGAAGTGCCGGCGTGCAGCCTCCGACGCCCCGTGAGCAGCTCCCGTCACGCTCGACATCTAAACTTTCGAGCTTCCTAGGTCGCGGTCGATTCACATTTGTGTTGTGGAGAGTTCACCGACGGTCCTGCAGTGAGTCCTGAGAGGCATTTCATGAACTTCCCACGTTGTTTTCGTGCATGTCAAGCCGACTATTGATAATTATGGCTCAGTGTTAAAGAATAAGGCAATATCTTAAACACTGTGCTTCTAATATTCGTAATTTTTTATAAGATTTGAAAGGCAGCTGCCAACCACTTTCCTATGACCCTGCAACTTGAAAGTCGAATGTGGGTCTTGACAAATTACTCTACGGAACTGAATTCGTAAGGAAAAAGGTAGTTGCAGAGATTGATTAATAATTATCAAATTAGTCGCGATTATGTTAACAGTCTTGTACAAAGTAATACTCATACACTGGTGTACAAATTTGCGACGTTCCTTTCGTAAATAATCTGATTTCTTCCCCAGCTTGGTTGAGTATACCAATACGCAGAACTCTGAAAGTCTATATTCATTATCTTTATGCACGCTTTGAACATAAAATATGATCATCAAATAAGATCGCGGCACAGATGAACAGCACACGAAGACTCGCGCTGCACTGGGCAGCGACGCGCAAGCGACATCCATCAGTAGCGATGCAGGGCTCAATTGGAACGCCAAGTTTGCTCAATAATCGAGTTAGCCTCCGTCGGCCTGATTACCTCAAGTCAAAAACTTACCGCGAAATTCTTTGACTTGCTCCTGGAGGCTGTCTGCCCCGGGTTGCGTCTGCCCCCGGGCTGCGTCTGCCCCGCGCTGCGTCTGCCCCGGGCTGCGTCTGCACCGCGGTGCGTCTGCCCCGGGCTGCGTCTGCCCCGCACTGCGTCTGCGCCGGGCTGCGCCTGCCCCGCACTGCGTCTGCCCCGGGCTGCGCCTGCCCCGCACTGCGTCTGCCCCGGGCTGCGCCTGCCCCGCACTGCGTCTGCCCCGGGCTGCGCCTGCCCCGCAGTGCGTCTGCCCCGGGCTGCGCCTGCCCCGCACTGCATCTGCCCCGGGCTGCGCCTGCCCCGCACTGCGTCTGCCCCGCACTGCGTCTGCCCCGGGCTGCGCCTGCCCCGCACTGCGTCTGCCCCGAGCTGCGCCTGCCCCGCACTGCGTCTGCCCCGGGCTGCGCCTGCCCCGCACTGCTTCTGCCCCGAGCTGCGCCTGCCCCGCACTGCGTCTGCCCCCCGCTGCGTGACGGCGAGGGAACTTCTCGGAGCAGGGAACTGCTCAGCGCTTCCAGGTGTTGCACAGGCGGGAATTCTTAAAAATTTCTCGTATTTTATTTAAAAAATACAATTTTGTACTTTGTTTTTTTAAGTTAATGCAAAATAACCCCAAAATATTGCAAACGCTTTCAATTTAATTTAAAAATGTATTATATTTTACTCCTAAAATTAGATTTTCAGCGCTTTTTTTAAGTTAATGTAAGATATCTATAAAATATTGCAATCGCTCTCCATTAAATATAAAAATGTATCATATTTTACTCCAACAAAAGCCACTCATGCTCGTTTGTGATGTTAAAGTACAAAAACAACAAAATAATGCGAACGCATTTTATTTAATTTAAAGTTGGTCGTTCTTTACAATGTTTGAGCAATACTTCTAAGAGCTAATCGCATGAGATTTAAATAGCAAATCTAAATTTTCTTAAATAGTTCAAGCTCTAGCAATAGTTCAATAATTTAGCTCTGAATGGTCTTGAAGTTATTTGATTCCATGTATACCGTGTTATGACCTTGTTATTGGGTATATTTTTAATTTGTTTGGATCAAGGCTTACGTTAAGAGTCTTAGTTTCACTCTCTTATTTATATTCCCATAAAGTTCTATGAAGTTTTAAAATCATTACTACATTAAAATACTTCTTACCGCAGCCCTAACATGCACCCACACGCCGCACAAACGGCCGACCGCTCGTCTTCTCGACTAGTGATGCAGCCTACTTAAGGCGATGTTACCCGTCGTTTGATGCTCAATCGTCCATTAACCGTCCTACCTGTTACCGGCCTCGATTCTCGCCAGTAAAAGTCTCCACCAAGTCCTCTACGAGTTTCACTACACCTGCATATCAGTGTTTAGTGCTGAAATTCCTTAATAAATCTTTTTTCTTCATAGCAAATTTTGCCATAAAGAGCTCTTAGCAAATGCTACTCATCGGCGTGGTCCGATTTTGATTTCAAAAACAACGTACAGATCGAGCTCGGCACTGAGCACTCCAGACTTCCCTGCATCCGTTGTCTGCTAACTGCTAAAACCTCACTCTGGCTACCACACGTGGGAGGGGAGGAAAATTCGATAGTCAGCAATAGTTAGAACGCGCTATCCTCGGTAGAAATCAATGCCGATGTCGTCAGTAATTTTTTTATGGCTGCTGAACACTCTAAGGATGGAGTCATTATACTGTTAACTTGTAAAGGAATGCTCCGGTTACCAATAATTAATGGTGAGCATTGTATTGGTGCACTGTAGGGCAATTTATCAGTCTTCGAAATTTTCATCAGCACAATATTCGAATAAAATAAGGTAAGACTAATTGGAAAATATGATTAGTAGGTCAATAATAAATGGGCTTCACATTTTGAATGCTGAACTATGAGACATTAACATATTATTAATCGAATCGTTGCGTGTGTTTATAACGTGGGACTCTGTTTTATATCCTGCAACTCATCATCAGATGCTGTAATAAATTGGCACGACACAAGATTCAGACCACGAGTCCTGAGACTACCATAAATGCAACAGAGCTAAGGGACTCTGAATTGGTTTTGCTCACAGTTATTCCCTCGCGTTGAGTCATCTTATTTAATTTATCGTGAAAACGCCCACCATTGGTTATTTTTCCGTAAATACATGATTCAACTGCTTTTTTTTAACAATGACATAGGTAATATCAGTATATCATGGAGCTAAATTATTTTGCGCAAAAATTTTCTCTGTCTATTTCTTCAATCTTGTCTAGAAATCACCCTACCTACAACGGCCACTTTGCTTTTCCTCCTGCAAAAGTTTCCATTGCGCCCCGATCTGCTGCTAAGTTTTGTCCCAGTGAGCCCTGTTCACTTGCACGCCCCGCTGCCCGCAGCTCGGGCCGTCGAGGGACGCCGCGGCCATTGAGGGAAGAGAGCGCAGGCTCTGTAAGGACTACTGCCTGCAGCGCACACACGCACTCTCAACGACAAAACTTTGCATCTCAGCCAAAACACCCAAAAGAACGCGTTATTTTGACTTGTTTTGGGTGGCCAACCTAAGCACGCCTTCGTAACTTTTGTCGCAGCAGCCCAAGGTATTTGCAAAGTTTATGCGAGGAATTCTGGTCCGCTGTAGGCACTTTGGTCCAGAGAGCGTTGGAGCGACGCCTCAAGTTTAACGTTGTTGAATGGAACAGCAACGGCAACCAAGCTTTGGTTTGTGTTGCACTGATTTCCATGGGACTTCAGCGCATGCACTGTTAGGAGACCGCTCTCCCTCTTCAGATCCCGAACAAACGATTCACTGAACAGGAGAGAGCTTCGTAAAGTAGAGACAAATTACGCAGGAACAAACTCTTGCATTTCGGTATGAGAAGTAAACACAGAGTAGGAGAGGCGTTCTGTCCTGTCTTTAACCGAAAGAGACGAAATAGAAGATAGGCACAATTGGACTAACTTTCCTGACGAAGGAATATTTGGGGATGACAAAGGCATCCATAACTCATTTTTGCTAGATGTATTTGTCGCTTGGTACAGTATGATTCTCGGGGCCTCATGTGTTGGTAGAACTGAGCCGTAATACGGTAGACTAGCTACTACACGAAGGCATGATATGTGCCTCTACAACAGAGCTACTGCCTCTTGCAGTGCCGAATGAGCTCGCATTTAACAGCGCCAGCGCTGGAGAAGGTCAGGCTGAAGATTGAAGACTTAAGTTGCTTTGCTTGGCTAAGTTCAGGCCTCGATGTGCACCAGAGGAGAAAATAACTTTTCAATTATCAGTTGGGCTTTGTAGCTGAACTGTCAGCAGATAACGATGAGCAACGAGCTCCATCAAAGATTTTTGGATACTGCAGTACTGAAGAAAAAAAATAGTTTTTAAACAAGACAATTTGAAATAGTACGTCTGCCTGTGCATCAAAAGAGCAGAGCGCCAAAATTTCAAAAGAGGGCATATATTTCATTGAATAAGCAGCTGCGAGTGGAAATTAGTCTGACGTCCAAAAATAGGAGAGGAAAAGCTGACAAAAAAATAAATCTCAAATCTGCTGTGTGCATGACACTTCTAAAAATGGATTTATCCATCAGGAAACGCTCGCATGCTCTATTTAAAAGTTAAAATGAAAATTGCGCGTGCATTTCCTTAACAAGCACACAAATACAAACACATTGCTTGACCGTAATGATCAATGTACTCAGTGCACCCAACCATCGCCAATGAAATTCAGCGATGGAATCATCAAGACAAGGTGGCAGAGGACGCGAACACCCACCAATTCAGGAGGGCGTAGTTGCTCTGGCTGCTTAAATTGGTTCCTTGTTCGAGAATGGCATCACAGGCCGTTCATGGGCAGGCAAACTCTTAATTAAATCTTGACAAAAATCCATCGCTGAAGGAATAATAAAGACAAAAAAGTTCAGGGACTTGCCTATATACATCTATACATAAAGGACAGGTCGGTGTAGGCCAAGGAACCTATTCACGCATGTACTCAGCATAAACGACCCGCCTGCTGAGTGAGAAGTAGCGCAATTACGGCGCATGCGTTGTGCAGCGGAAATGCTGCGAATTAGAAGTGTTACAAAACAGAAGTGCTGCGAAACAGAAGCGTTGCAAATAAGGATGTTGTTATGCATTATATTATAATTTTATTATATATGTATTTATATTTATATTTATATTTATATTTATATTTATATTTATATTTATATTTATATTTATATTTATATTTATATTCATATTCATAATATTATATTTCTATTATAATAAATAATTATAATATAAAGTAAGATGTTTGCGAGTGTTTCAAAGTAAAAGTGTCACACGGCAGAAGTTCTGCCGGCGACCCGCACGAGACGCGTCACGTTCGCTGGCCACAAGGCCCGGCCCTCCAGCGCCCAACGATGCCCCAGAGGGCCCCGTGAGTGCCCCTCGTGAGGCCAGGGGCTCATTAAGCCATCATTAGAACTAAACCTCCTCCTACAGCAGACCCTCCTGGGGTCTTTATGCCGCCGGGTTTTGAAGTCAAGAGCTCGAAGTGAACCCTCGTATAATTATCCCCGGCCCCACTTCACTATTTGAAGCCAACCTTAACGCTTTTCTTAATTAACTTCCATCTTCTCAGAGACGATGAGAAGACGCGAGCTTGAGGTTTTTTATAAGCAAGGTTAAGCAAGTTATTTAGTTATTCATTACGTGCACCAAATTCTCTAAACGGAAGATAATAAATACCATCTTCAACAGACATTGCGTTGTGACGTATGCCTCAGAAGTGCCTAGTGTAGCTCATGCTGCCTACTTGTATAAGTTGTCGGAGCTTTTACTTCGATTGGAATTGTAACGCTGCGAATTGTGAAGCGAACAAGCCTCAAGGAGAGAAGCTTATTTACGTAAAGGCATGAGACTCTTCGGATTATTGGGAGTACTGTATGAAGATATGAAATGTGCCTCTACGACTGAACTTCTTCTCGCAGTGAGAACTGTTCTCGTTTTCAACTTGTGCTCGTGTTCAACTTGTGCTCGTGTTCAACTTGTGCTCGTGTTCAACTTGTGCTCGTGTTCAACTTATGCTCGTGTTCAACTTGTGCTCGTGTTCAACTTGTGCTCGTGTTCAACTTGTGCTCGTGTTCAACTTGTGCTCGTGTTAAACTTGTGCTCGTGTTCAACTTATGTTCGTGTTCAACTTGTGCTCGTGTTCAACTTGTGCTCGTGTTCAACTTGTGCTCGGGTTCAACTTGTGCTCGTGTTCAACTTGTGCTCGTGTTCAACTTGTGCTCGTGTTCAACTTGTGCTCGTGGTCAACTTATGCTCGTGTTCAACTTGTGCTCGTGTTCAACTTGTGCTCGTGTTCAACTTATGCTCGTGTTCAACAGTGTCAGGATTGGAAAAGTCAAAATAAATACCAGATGTAGAGACCACCAAAAATTCCATTAGTACTCACGTGTTGAACAACGATCACTTAAGAACATTGGTACAGCCACTTTTTCCGTACGTAAAAGAGACTTCATTCTTATGAATCAAATCGAAACCAGGGTAATGATGTATTTATGTCATCAAATTGCAACATTTTATTTTTACTACTTAAGGCTCGCAATCAAATCTTGCCCCCCCCCCCAGCCTGAATAGAGCGCTCAATGAAGCCCTCTGAGTTGCCTGACGAGGGCCCCTCGAGCTGCTCTCAAGGGCCGCGCTATCTCGCAGACACTCTCGTGCCGCACAAAGCCCGCGCTCTTCATCCTCTACTTACCGAAGTATTGAGATAATCTCCGCTGACTGCCAGGGAACCCCTCACAAAATCTCCATTGAGGGCGATCCAACGCCTGGCGGCCGCCTTATGGCACTCCGTGTCTTCTCTACCCTGCGTTGAGGGAGCGTCTGATTTGTGGGAGAGTTGGGCTGTTGAGGGAGCGTCTGATTTGTGGGAGAGTTGGGCTGTTGAGGGAGCGTCTGATTTGTGGGAGAGTTGGGCTGTTGAGGGAGCGTCTGATTTGTGGGAGAGTTGGGCTGTTGAGGGAGCGTCTGATTTGTGGGAGAGTTGGGCTGTTGAGGGAGCGTCTGATTTGTGGGAATGTTGGGCTGTTGAGGGAGCGTCTGATTTGTGGGAATGTTGGGCTGTTGAGGGAGCGTCTGATTTGTGGGAATGTTGGGCTGTTGAGGGAGCGTCTGATTTGTGGGAATGTTGGGCTGTTGAGGGAGCGTCTGATTTGTGGGAGAGTTGGGCTGTTGAGGGAGCGTCTGATTTGTGGGAGAGTTGGGCTGTTGAGGGAACGTCTGATTTGTGAGAGTATCGGGCTGTTGAGGGAACGTCTGATTTGAGGGAGAGTTGGGCTGTTGAGGGAACATCTGATTTGAGGGAGAGTTGGGCTGTTGAGGGAGCGTCTGATTTGAGGGAGAGTTGGACTGTTGAGGGAGCGTCTGGTTTGAGGGAGAGTTGGGCTGTAGAGGAAACGTCTGATTTGAGGGAGAGTTGGGCTGTTGAGGGAGCGTCTGATTTGAGGGAGAGTTGGGCTGTTGAGGGAACGTCTGATTGGAGGGAGAGTTGGGCTGTTGAGGAAACGTCTGATTTGAGGGAGTGTTGGGCTGTTGAGGGAACGTCTGATTTGAGGGAGTGTTGGGCTGTTGAGGGAACGTCTGATTTGAGGGAGAGTTGGCCTGTTGAGGGTGTTATGCTTCTCCGCATAACTGTGTACGGAACATCGCTAAGGATCCGAATAATCGTCCGGCCAACGACTTATTCATAAATGATCCAAAAGACCGAATATTAAGCCTGATTTCTGCGAGAAAGCATCACATCGTTGAATTCTAGGACAGTCGACTCTTCACGAACAACGTTCGAACGTCGCCGATACAAGGAGCGAACGATCACGCCAGCCGAAGATGCCAAGAACCTCAACGGATGTCTTCATTTGCTTTAATTCATATGTTTAACATTGTTTGTGGGGATTTTTATATAGTAATGAGGGTAAGGTTAATGATGTATGTTTTCTATTCGATAGTAGGGAGGTATCACGTTCTTATTGGTAACCTTGTTAGGTTGTTATTCAGAGTTGGCACCTCAAGGTGACGCCGAGCGCGGGTGCCTGAGGGAGAGCGGGCAGTAGAGGCTGGGACACGATCACAAACAGCCGCACACGAGTTTGTTCCTCTACCTTGGTCCAGTTGGGCCGAGGCTTTGCCTCTTAAATTCACTACTCAAAGCCATCTTAGAATATTTGTGCTCTCATTCGCTCGAAAGTGATTAACTTCAAGAATACTCAACTGCAGTGCCAGCATAACGTAAATTAGAGATCATCAATCTAGATTGCTATCGGCATAGCCCCAGCCATCAACCCGGTCTCTGCCCTCAACCAAATATGGCGACCTTGCTCCAGTGCGCCAGCCGGGCGACATTCAAACGGCGAGGCCAATCTCCAAATCTCAAGATAAGTTTCCCTCTGATTTCATGTCAAACCCCAGTCCCCACTCAAGCTTCTGAGTATATTAGGATGTGAATGCGTAGGTCGCGTGCGCTCAATTTAGTTTGCGTAATTTCGATGATTAATGTCTCAATATTTCACTTCGATCAATAGCAAATTTCCTTAATGTCCTTGTGTTCTTCATATCCTTTAGATGGTTAGGAAAGGAGGATGATATGATTCAGAAGGAAAGTAATAATGTTTGAAGCCAGGAAACACGGCTAGAATGCACGATTAATTTATGGCCTTAAGCCGGTCGCTACGCTTACCGAAGATTGAATTAAATATTTACTCAGACTTACTCTGAGTTGGTGGCAGCTACCTTGATATTAACAAGTAGAAAATAAAAGAAATGTGACGAATAATCTTGATGTCACGACTAATAATATCACATGGAAAATATCATACATCGCAAAAAAAAAGAATGACGGCAGAAGAAAATGAAGACCGTGACCTCAGCGAGACAAAATAAAGAGGGTCACGACAAGGGAACGTCTGATTTGAGGGAGTGTTGGGCTGTTGAGGGAACGTCTGATTTGAGGGAGTGTTGGGCTGTTGAGGGAATGTCTGATTTGAGGGAGTGTTGGGCTGTTGAAGAAACGTCTGATTTGAGGGAGTGTTGGGCTGTTGAGGGAACGTCTGGTTTGAGGGAGTGTTGGGCCATTAGGGTAAGATTTAATATTCCCCTCGTACAACTGAGGGGACGTCAATCCAAATTACAATAATATGACATTGTTTGGTGCGAGATGTTCCGAGCACAATCAGAGGTTAAACGAATATTAACTGACGACGCGCTCTTTTTGATTAATTAATGAATACACTGATCTCGTTTCCCTAAATATTTTAAATGTATTTTGTGGGAAAATGATAATCTAATTTTAGCTCGAAAATTCGGTTTGAATAAATACTGTCAACTTTGTCATTCTTGAGCGTAAAGCTTGCACTCATCCCATTGGAGTGAGAAGGTGACAACATGCATTGAGAGGTACAGCGTCACCGTGCGGTGTGTTGTCACATCCCTCTCTGACAAAATAATATTAGCTTCAAGTATTTCATTTACTCATCAGTTTTATACGATGTGTTCGTGGGAATCAGCTCTCCTTACTTTGAAATGTTAAAATACTTCACTGACGTGGTTCTACACGGAACGATTTCTTTTTTGCATGCGATTTTGTGACACATTTACTTCATTACAAATACCAGCGATACAAAAAGACCGAATACAATAAGACCACTCAACTGCCACATGCAGCGGCTGAGTGTGCGAGTCTCACACCCTTCATATAGGACAGAAGAACATCAGGTTAATATGTATACCGATAGGAACCTCAAGCGCTTCTGATTTTCTGCTGCACAAGTCATGAGAGATACCAGTGAAGAATACGGACTTGAATCGGTGCCACATCGTGTTTTTCTGTAATTTCTCAGCACCATTTCATGCGTCACCTCGCATCAGAACTGGTGCAACTGAATACCTCAAGTCACAAAGGAGAGAGCTCCACAGCGCACAAAGTCCTAGTCACAAGTTTGAGGAAGATGTCTTCTTCAAGTCATTTCTCCAGAGCGCGTTGCGACCGCAGCAAGTTGGACGCATCTCGCTGTGCGCATTCTGCTGTGGCTCCCATGCACATTTTCCCTCAGAAGTTAGCCTGATCACACCAAGTTAGCCAGGAGCGCCACTCACTGCGCTTTCGACACCTCCGTTGCCACGCTCAACTCCGCCCCGGCGGCGCAAAACTTGCCTAGTTTGCGATATGACCAAGTTAGAAATGGGGCATGACTTGAGTGGGTCATGGCTCGGATTAAACCTGAGTGCCGTAAATTTTCCTGTTCAGTGCAGAATGTCTTCAACTGAGCCTTCGTACAGAGGTAGAAGCGAACGAGGGAGAAATTGCTTATCAGTAATCACGCCTCATGTTCCGTTGTGAACTAAGTTCCACAGGAAATGTCTTCATCAGGTTCTGGGTCGCAATGTCTCAAAGCAACAACACACGCACGAACAACTGGAAGCATGAAGAGGTTCCACTTACAAAAATGTCGTGCATGGAAGCCATCACTGCTCTAGAAACTCTCCCTCCTAATTACAATGCAAATGTCATCATCTACTTATCGTGCTACCTTCGAACCAGCCACTCAAGCAAGAGTATGTGCCTCTTTCTTTTAATGATGAGCAATGTCGAATTATTTTTAGTATAGGTGCAGGCTGCCATTTCAGTAAGATGTTTATTATAATTATCATTGCAGCTGGGTGCATTGCATCATGTTTCTGAACGCATAACACGTCAAAACAGCAGGTCTTTAAATTAGAGCCTGCATGTGAAGTAATCAAGCCGTGGTGACACCCCCATTATTTTCAAGTGATGCTCTTGCTTCCCGATATTGCCGACACTAGAGTCTTTGGTGTCATCAGAAGAACGACGGCTATACTTCAAGCATCTGATGAAATTAATAATCATCTATATAGATATATCATGAAATCAATCTGAAAAACAACAGGTATAATAATAAACTGATTTCAATTAGAAACGTTTGCAAGCATCAGATTTTGAAGCGATGTGGGCGCTTGACGATGTAGTCATCGAAATTGGGCTATTTTGCATGTGCTTGTGTTGTGATCATATTTATATGGGCTCCTTGCATGGTATCTTGTATACCTTCGCTGCCGACAATGCTGTGCTGGTGGCAGCTACGGTAAATGAAATACCCCAAAAAAAGATGTTGAAAATGTTGTACAGCATCATTTTTTCCAATGATACACCGACCCAAAACTTTTTCCAGCGCAGTTTAATTAAAGTCCGTCACGTTATTTCCCAAGATAAACTGGAAATGTCATTTCACGAAGTTTGTTACCAAGCGTATTTCAGACTTGCTGTGTGCGGCTCCTTTAATGTCTGTTCTACGGAAGAGAAGCAACGCCGACGAGAACAAATGTCTCATAAAGAATGTAATTGAAGTAGAACGAAAACAAAAATTTGTATTTTTTTACGAATGTTGTACGTTTTTTAGGTTAACTAAGTTCAAAACCAACGAAATACAGTGACGTAACACGGGACAAAGTGTTTCACTCCCAGGAAGCGCTGCACTTCAGCGCCCTGCGAATGCAATTCAAATTCCTAAGCAATCAAATACTTCCAGCTTACCGCGCAAAATGCTTAGAGTTATTCATTTGAAACTACGTTATTCGCCAGACGAGCGCTCAGAATTGTAGTTTTGGCAGCAGGTAAGTGGCTGGGTTGGAAATGAGCTCAAAAATGCGGAAGCGAAAGCGACGCTTCGCTCCCATACAGGACTCGAGCGTGCATTCTGGTGACAGCTCTGCTATGAAATCTACACGACACCATATCTCTGCACGATACAATGTAATATACACTACACAATATCGGATACACAACACAAGCACCAGTGCACAGCTCTGCACACCAACTTGCAGCAGCCTAACACATCCGAGCGGACGAGAATGCTGCAATAAAATTCACCTCGTTTGAAAATTCGCTCGAAAAATTAATAAGATTTAGTAACATCTACACCCTTAGATTAATTTGTGTTCAATTTTTATATAGTTATGTAGTAAAATCAGGTTTCTAGCGCTTCCTGATTTTACTACATAACTATATAAAAATTTATATAATAATATATAACTTATATATTTATGTAATAATAAATAATATATAACTATATATAATATATAATTTATATAATAATAAAGTATAACTATATAAAAATTTTATATAGTTATACACTAAATACTGTTTTATCCATCTGTAAAATAGAGGTGATATGAGACGAATTGACATCGTCCGAAAATCTGCTTCATTGCAGTAATTGTATACATTAAAAAGCTAGGCTCCCTACAAAGAGATTCACCCGCTCTCAGCGCATTAGAAAACATTGGCCCTCAACACAAGATAGTGCAGGCAGTCCTTGATATTTTCCAGGTTCTTCCGTTTTTTCTATTTAAGTTCAGCACACCACACGTGACCTGTGACCTTAGAGGGAACCCTAATGGCTGTGAGACTTGACGTGCATGTTTTACAGCTTTAATACTTATACTAACAAGCCAGATATTTTTACAGTAGACCCTTCTGAAGGAAACTTTACCCAGTCTAACTTTTTCGCCGCCTACATGCATGTTTTTTGCCACCCAAGTAATCAAATCACTTGGACGACGAAAAACATGCATGCTCCGAGTAAAAGTTAGACTGGGTACCGAACCTCCAAATTATTTGTTCACGTCTCGCCGTGCAGAACTTAAGGTCTTCTGTGCGTGCTGTTACTGATGCCACGGTCAGCTGGCAGTTTTAGCTCTTTGAACGAATAAATTCAAGTATTTTGGTTTTACATAGAACATAATGTATTTTTTCGCCTGAAATAAAATAAGTTGTAAATCTATTCTTAAAATGAAAGTACCTCTGTTGCAACAAAATTCGAATACTTTCACGCTGAGCAGAAATGAGGCAGGATATAAAAGTGCTCTGGGCATTTTATTCAGCTCTCGTGAGATACCCAAAGAAAGACTGCTCAGTTCTTTTGCTCCTGTTGTACGGCTTATGAATGCACAGCAACGGAAAGCAGTGCCAATGTCTTAAAAAATTTTTACCTTCTTCTAAGGAAGATTTGCGAGCCTGGATTGCCTGGAGCGCAGCAGCCCACACCGCCGCCGCGCGCATCACGCCGGTCTACTGAACACCAGCCAGAACAACGGCGTGAAGTTCTCCTTTATTATAACTGAACTTTTCATAGAATACCCTTCAAATTTCTCAATTCGAATTACATACGAAAGACAATTTTATGAGGAATTTTTACCGTGCATTCAATCAGTGTGTTCTTTTACTCGCAAAGAAGAAATGTGAGATCAGGAACTACCGAATTGCATGTGTGGGTTCAATTGACAGATCTGTGAATGGGAATAATAATTGCTCAAAACAAATGCTCCATAAATACGTAACTATCTAACGTGCGGAATATGATAAAGTGAAGTGACCTGATCACACAAAATAAGTTAACTCATGCGGCTGCAGGTGTGCTGCTGCGGCAGGCAGTCACGCCTGAGTGGTAGAGCTCAGGCGGGCGGGGAGGCCACCCTGAACACTGTTATGCTTGATATCAGTTTAATAAATTTTAAAATCCTAAATAAACCTCTGAGGAGCTTAATGAGATGCGGATCTTTGGAATGTTTGTGAGGAGGTGCTTTATGGTATGTTTTACTTTCTCGTGATGAAACATAACAATAACTGTGCTTCTTCGCAAATATAGGACTGCGAGCAAAAGGCAGTTTATCAGGTATTCAAATTGTAAATTCATACACACTTCAAGAACTCGGTCAAAATCGACTGAAATCCTCGTCAACAGAACAGCAGATAGAAAACATGAAATATTTGTGAGAGTACAACTGCGATTTGAGTGCTGCAGGGCCACCAGATGCCCGCAATTCGGCGCACAAGGAAGCGTTCATTCAAATTAGGCTTCGGTGCTCCGTAAGCTCTGCTTTAGGGAAGGCCTAACGACGTCTGGAATGATGGCCGTAAAGTTATTATGAAAGATCTCTTGAAGTTCTTCACGGCACCGCAACAAGCAGCAAATCTTTACAACGAATTGGGCAACCCATCAGGGCTTATCCTGATGCTGAAAACTTGCTTCAACATCTTTGACGAGCAGCACTTAGATGAGCTTGGTCTCCTAGAGTTAGAGTAGCGATTAAAGTGCCCCGCAGAAAGCAGTTTTGCAACCAAGATGGAGGAATTTCGTTACCAGGTGTAGGATTTCTCAGTGCAATGCTGAGAAGGAACGATTAAACTAGCAGACACTACGAGTAGTTCAGTACTACCTCTTTATTTTCAGGCTGATTCTGGGCAACTATATAGTAAGTAGATATTATTTTCAACGTTGGCGGGGCTCTCTGGTTTTGTTTAACTTTGACCAAAAATAAGCAAAGTTCTTTCGAGTTTGGAGTGAGACGTTGCGAATAATTTACTAGGGGTAAGAAGGCTCTAATAAAACCATCACTACAGTTGTAAGACTCTGGAAAGAATTTAGTTTTATCATAGCATATAGACACGAATGAAAGATTACGATTTTTTGGAGTATCTCATGTAAAATCCGAGGTATAGATGTATATTTATTTTGTGCATAATGTAGTCATTCCCCACCTAACCCGAACATGAAGAAAACTTCAATTCAAAAAGACAAGCCAAATTTCAAATTAAGAAAATGAGTTGAACTTCCCTTCAAAAAAACAACAAGCAAAACTTCAGCTTGAGAACACAACCCAGACTACAATTTGGAGAGACAAGCAAAACTTCAAATCAAGAAGAGAGATAATAAAAGAAGAGATTGAGCAGTGTCAGCCCACACTCAAGGTCTTGCACTCATTTCGATCATAAGCATCTATAATCATATTATACTTTGGTAAATATTAATTGAATGAAAAATTAAGATTTAGGATTCTGAATTGAGCACTCTAATGGAAATAAAAAGATTAAAATTAGCTGGGAGACAAAATTTAAGCACTTTTTTGTGAAAATGAGGCGGTGGCTCATTGGAAGTGTGAAAATTTCAGCTTCATTCTTCTGTTTAAAACGTAAGCGAATTTGCACGCATGAATATCTCTGTAACAAAAAACTTAAGTTCAAGATATAAAAAACCACGATCAGACTCTAAAAAATGATAAAGACAGAGCCTTCGAAAGAAACCTGAATGACAACATCAAATGAAATATATCCTCTTTATGTAAAAGTAATTCAAGCGTTGCCATTAACGTCGCTGTGGAACTGAACTCTGAACAGCGTTAGTTAAATTCAAATGTACAATTTCCCAAGAAAACAAATTTTTGTGCGTGTTAAAAATCCAACTTTAATAAATTGGTTTGAGGGCAACCAGAGAATTACGAGCTAGAGTAATAGGGGCGGACTGGTCTCATGCTGTAACCTGGAAATGCTCATCAATTTCCAAATATGAAATACTCTGCGGAAAAAAACAAAAAGTAACACGCGATCTGAAGTTAATAACGCCCTCGAAATGACCATGTTTTGCTAAGTTTATTATACAACAAATGCTTAATAATCAGCCTCTGTGGCACAGATTTATTTATCTGGTAATTTCAGACGACGACATCGTGATGTGGAGGCCGATATTGTCGTGAATTTTGGTGGGATTCAGGGTCTGCAAATTTGGTGGCTTCCATAGCAACAATGTTCACAAATATCAAGGGCTTAGCTACAACTCAAAAAATTTTCAAGACGACTGCGTTGCGTTCACGGCCACGTTCACCTGCCTCGATAAAAGCTGTAAGAAAACAATACTTTCCAGTAGTTGCTGCTTTCTTCCCCAGCATCCATGAGAAAAACAAAGCCCTCGGATCTTCCAGCAAACATTTCTGAGAACTAACGGCAAAAATAAAAAATCTTTGAGGGCAACGAAGCTCAGAGCTTGTTTGATTTTCGCCGATGTGCTTGCCTCGCTTGATTGAGAGGTGGAGGCGCGGGGAGAACACGGACGAGTTTCTCGGGAGGACTTGGGGTGCTCGCCCCGACACTTGGTGGGCCAAGTGCACCTGTGCGCTTAAATGAATTCAGTGAAAATTTACATACTTTTCTGACCGCAAGTAGCTTCTGGATCAGGTTTCGTTTACTTCTATTTACCACGTTACGTGTCTCTGTTTCCGGTGTTTGAAAGAGAATGAACAGGAGTAATGTTTTTTTTCCTCCGTGCAATAACTGAAATTTCGGCATGAAGGAAATTCAAACGAATTCTCAACCAATATTTTTACGCAGTTATTTCTATCTTTGACGAAGGAAATGTTTCCTACGTCCTTCATTTCCATTGGATGAATTCAATAACGACTAGCCCAATAATTGCTGATATTCCTCATACATAAGTGAGAAATGGCGAGTAAATTCTAAACTTTCAAATTACAAATTACAATCACAGTGTTACTTGTTTAAAAATTTTATAGATAAAACATCGAATAGTTTTTCAATCGTCTTCAGTAAGCTATATTTCTAACACATATCCGGCTGACTGAGCAAAATGATCGTATCACTCTCAATATTCTTAGACGCAGCAGATACATTTCAGCAATGTTTCCTACCTTTTCACTGAGTACTTTTCCGCATTTTGCACCAGCGAATTAACAAATACTTACTTGCAACGGTAGGATTTCATTGAACTCAACAGAAGTCCTCGTTCGTTAACACCCTGGGGATGAATGCATTCTGATCCATTAGCGGAATAATTCCATCAGGAGAGGCAGGACGATTGCCCCATTGTGATGCAGGGACTGACGTGACAGGCTCATCAAGTCAGCGACCGGCGCAGTTACGAGCAGCTTTAGCGACAACGCAAGTCGCTCTCACAATCCATCGGAAACATCATTATTTTTGCGTTTTAATCACTGTAGACGCTTCCATGCACTTCGACCGTAAAACTTTTTAGTTAGATTTGGTCGACAATTTAGAGATTATTTACATATGGTGTAGGGATAGGAAAATGTGGTATGTACAAGCGTTTTGATTAGACAGCATTTGGGTTAAAGACTTAGGAAATATTAAATTCCAGGGGCAGCAGTTAGTACCCTGAAGTGAGAGTTGATGAATAACAAGAAAATCACCATAAAATGACACAATCTGGTAAGCTTAGATTCATATTTTGAGTTTTTCAGTTTTGAACTATTCAGGTGTGCCATTTCTTGAGCCCAGTAATTACAGGCTAAAATATTCGTGACTTTGGTAATCGTGTGTCATTCGTATCGGGATTTTTGTCCAAGAAACACCTGTCAAACGCATATCAAAAGCCCTTCGTTTCGATTTAAATACAATTTTCACTGGAATCTTGAAAACCAAAATTTAAGATAAGAGAAACTCCAAAATTTTACCTGGGCTCTGCAAACTCTTGAGAATCTTTCGACATTGATTGAATCGAATATCTAAAGAACTGAAAAGAAATTCAGGGGAAAAAACATTAAAAATTATTGGCTTCTGCTGAATTGTTGATTCTCAAAAATATTGTTAATAATTAAACAACAAAAGTATATTAACTTGTACTCAAATGAGCGAGAACGAGCTACGTACGTTCTTTACACCGTCCACTCCTGACGAGGCGACGTTCTCCCAAGAGAGTGTACTTAGCTTTTCATTTCAGAGTTTCCATTGAAGATCGTCTCAAAAGACTCATTTTAATTTGTTGCAAGTGCTCTCAGTGCTGTTCTCTGGCGCGCTCAGAAACTGTGGCCTCAAAACTTGAAGACTTTTGTGTGTCGCCACGAGTACAGAATTGGGCTTCCTTTGTTTCTTTCGTCTTGCAAGAGAATTCAACATTTAAAAATTTTAGTGACGTAGCTAAATCGTGGGAGTGTTTGTCCCACTCGGGAGGTTAGTTTGATCGAAAATTTTAGTCGGAAAACTGATGGGTACGTGAAAGTAAACTCATTTTCAATCCCTCCATTTCAGTTCATGGGAACTTGTTACTCGCAGTCACCCCTTTGAATAAGTCGAATAAGTTATATGGTATTTTTTCTGATTATATGTTTTCACACCTCATACTTTATACCAGCACGGTATTCTAAAAAATGAAATTATATGCTGTTTTCAGAAGCATCTACTTATCATTTGTATGTGGAGGGAATGGATCTTTCTTCGGATAAGTTTTTCAGTTTGTCCCTTGGTTGCAGCAGTTTAATTTTTGCTGGAAATATTCTCGTGCTAAGAGCTGCATTTCGAGACGCGGTCCATGCGAGAGATGAAGACTGACGGTTCTCACGGGGGCCGGTGAGTGGCGGCCAGTTCTCTGAGGACAGCGACGCCTTTTTCCTGCATCCCACACGCTGCTCACGCGCTGTTGTCGCTCTGCCGCGGCTCTCGAGGCGGATACTTCAGCAACGCTCAGAATTTTGAGTTAGAACTTTTGTGAGGGGAATTATCGTCCAAGTTTTAAGTTCACTGATGGTCGTTGTAGTCTTCAAGAAGACTAAACATTCCTGCACCAAATGTAATTAATCCAGCAACAGCCGTTCTTCGAAGTTTAGCCTCATGATGACTTCCGATCCTGTTCAAAAATAGACGAACTTGGACCCTCGAACAGTCAAATTTGTGTTTGGCCTACATTTGGTGGCGTGGAAGTCGCAAGGCAGCGACTTACGGAATATTAGGGTACCAGTATTGCTGCCGTAAATTATTCATCTTTCGTCATCCATTGTTTCGGTTTAATTCCCTAGCTCTACTGTTTCTCATTCAGTTGTGTGAACGTAACCTCAATGCAAATTTATTTGCTCTTCAAAAATTCTTACCTACACTCTCAGAAGAAAACAAAGCATCCTTATCGCCAGAAGTGAGGATTTTCCAGCTATTGTTGATTACTTGTCGAGTGTCTTTGTTAGTTTTTCAATTTTACGGGCCCAGAAATAGACTGCAATGAAAAACGTCATGCTTACGATCTTGCTCACATGCAAAATGTTGTGTTTGACTATTTTACGCGGACAAGCGATTTTATTTTTGGGTATAATCATGCAGAAAATCTATTTCACAAATGAAGTTTGAAATGCCGATGAAAGGTGAGCGTAAAACTGCCATCGCGCTCAGTCAATACTTGAGGTTTCAGAATATTGGGTTGCTGAGGGCACGTGTGACTGCTTTGCTCGCACCTCTCACGTTGGCAGCAACATTTGAATTTTACTCTGATTATTGAGGTAATTTTTACCCGCGCGGAATGCATCTAGTTCTTTCTTATTTTAGGTCTAATGTCTTTGTTCTAGAATAATTTCCGAGCAAACTGCAATACAAATGATGTGCAATTCAGGAGCGGAAATTTTCAGTTATCGTCGTGTAGTACTCACGTATCCAGTATACAGGGTGGGAACACGACGATATTTATTAATCCACAGTTGGCAATAGACTAACTGTGCATTAGTATAGGTATAGGGGACGGTATATGTTAGACAAATTTTTCCTATTCAAATGTTGGGAAGCGGTTCAAAGTTTGACCACATGTATTATGGACGATTTCGCTGCTTCAGCTTAGACAGGACAATTAACAAAATTGAAAAAGATTATGTGAAGCGTAGTGCGTGCATGGGATTTACGGCACTATGCTGTATATCATAAATGAAGTATTTTCATGTGAAAACACTAATTACTGAACGGCAACGAGTAACAATTCCAAAACGGGAACAACCATCAAGCCCCTTCGTTTTACCTCGACTGATCAATTCGTAGATTCTACAAACGATCGCACTTCGCTCAGGAATCAACGTCAAAAACACGCGCAATTAAGTGAGTTGTGATATGTTCATGATGTAAACTCCAGAAATTAACTGATGCTCATCAAGAACCTGTAAGATCTGGTGATTTTCATCTTAAGTACAAGGTTAAGTAAGTGGCAACACAGGCACACTCTGGCAACACAGACACACCGTGGCAACACAGAGACACTCTGGCAACACAGGCATGCTCTGGCAACACAGGCACGCTCTGGCAACACAGGCATGCTCGAAAACATTTATTTGCTATGGGATGTGGTGTATTTCATCTTAAGTACAAGGTGTAACTAAAAACCGTTTGCTTTTAAAGCGATAATTTAGCGCTACATTTGGGAGTTAGCGAACTTGAAGAAAACTGCGCAATGTACAAAATCCCTGAAATGAACTTTTCAGCTGTTCCACGGAAGGCGGAGATACCCGCAAAAATATATCCACTGACCGATAAATGTATATATGATACCAGAACCAAATTTCTGATATATGATTCAGGTATCATATATACACACAGGTCAGTGGATACATTTTTTGTGGACACCCTGTATGATTGCTATTGAAATACGAGGCCGTAAGATGCGCTCACTGTAAGCCACGGTAGAAGAAACAAGGTAGGGTCAAAACAGCCTTTTTCCTTGGCCGTGTGACAATGCTGACGTAATGGCAACGAACCAACACACTGCTAGCCCCAAATCTGGCACCACTATTGGCCTGGCGACATGTCGCAATGGTGTCGTCATAAAGTTTGTTTGAAATAAAGCTGTTTTATCGGCTAGCGCAACAAGAGGAGGTGTATTTTCCCCCATAGAAATGACTACCCTGTTCCCCCTCTCGTGCTGTGCACTGTGGTGTACAGCCCCAAAAGAAGCAATACGGTTGAGCTCAGGGCGCTGCAAGCACCAGCCAGCCAGGCCGTCCCGCTGCCTGCAGAAGGAAGCGCCGCCGCGGCAGCCTGCCCCCGGCATTCGAATGAGGCAATTTCATCCTTTAGAGTCAAAATATCGGGCGCGCCGCTAGAAAATAAATGAGCCGGAGATTGATTCCAGGAGGCTCTGCGAAGCAATACCTCGGGAATTATCTCGAAAACACTTTTCAGGGATGCACCGATGGGCGAGGGCGCACACGAGGGAAGTTAAATTCTCTCGACCGAGCGTTTCCCTTAAATTAAAGCGTCGAGCTCATGCATTCGCTACCCTAACTTCACGACAGTTTTGCAATGTACCTTAAGTTTATTTCTGTCCTGGTCATTGAGACATGTTTTTGCGCTCGTTGAAAGGAAACCGTGATTGGAAGGTAATTTCTGTGTGCTCGTCTGAGGTACCGTCGCCCTGTCAATCGGAGCGGCAACAGAGGCATGCTCTGGCAACACAGGCATGCTCTGGCAACACAGGCACACCATGGCAACACAGGCACACTCTGGCAACACAGGCACACCGTGGCAACACAGGCACACTCTGGCAACACAGGCACACCGTGGCAACACAGGCACACTCTGGCAACACAGACACACCGTGGCAACACAGAGACACTCTGGCAACACAGGCATGCTCTGGCAACACAGGCACGCTCTGGCAACACAGGCATGCTCTGGCAGCACAGACACGCTCTGGCAACACAGGCATGCTCTGGCAGCACAGACACGCTATCGCAACACAGGCACACCCTGGCAACACAGGCACGCTCTGGCAACACAGGCACACTCTGGCAACACAGGCGCACCCTAGCAACACAGGCACACCCTGGAAACACAGGCACACTCTGGCAACACAGGCACACCCTGGCAACACAGGCCCCCCCTGGCAACACCCTAACTCCCTCCTGTGGTGCCCACTTCCCCTCAACTGCGCCGCAGAAAAATGTGAGCCGTTTTTGAGAATGCCGGAGCTCTTTAGAAGATGGCTGGCGATTCCCTCGAGAGCGTCCATTGGATTTTGTGTTTAACGAGAGAAGACAGCGAGGCCGGGGCTGGTTTGGAGTATGAAGTGAGTGAAAGGTGGTGGTTAGTCAGCCTTGGTTTGGGTTCTCGCAATCTATTCATGCCTTGACTAGGTCAAAGAAGTGTTTTGATGCAGACATGAGCTCGAATATGCGATTTGTTCCAATATTATATAATGAAAACTATTACATTATCACAGTTCTAACATTTCAACGACCTAATACGGTCCCTTTGTGTACGTAATTTATGGAGAGGTTGAAGTAGAAACGAGGATATGACTCAATTCGATCGTATGAGCTCTCTAAAATTTAAAACAAGTTTTTCAAGGGAAATAAGCATTTCAATAAGCGAGCACTGGCCAAATTGTAATTTATACGTGATGTGTTGGCCGGCATCACCTCCACCTCATATAGTCCTGCCTGCTGTTGGATGACTTTAGTTTAGATTGCTATTGAAAACTGCCATTTCCCTACCTTATAATCTTCCCATATTTTTGCGCTAATGCGACTGATGAAAGAATCTAGGAGTTACTTGCAATAAATATTTGGACTAACACCCATTTATCTCAAGAATGTCAATACCTTTCTGTACTTGCCCTCAGAACGATAAAGTCAGTTATTCAATAAGAATTTAAATTGAGATACCAAATGAGTAACAACTTTCCTTGCGCAGGCAAAGTATATCACGCTTTGTATAATCATCACAGATCTCCTAGCATATGAGTCTCGAGATGGGCATGCCACTCTTTAGTGAAAATTTCGGACATTTGTGAGTGCTTGTAGTGCTGCTAGCGCTGCTTGCATCTTGTTGACGTGATATTGCTACCCTGCTGGCATTGCCAGCACCATGTTGACGGGACATTTAAATCCGTGCCTCAAAATTGACATAGGACCCAAACCTTGTGTGTGCCACAGGCGTGTCTAGGCGCTGCAGTGCGGCACTCAGCAAAGGGATGAGCTGCCCGGCACACTGCCTCCGTTTGGTGTTGGGCTGAGTCTGGCAGCAGCAGCAGCAGCAGCGTGTGTGTGTGTGTGTGTGTGTGCAGTAAAGAGGCTTCTTAGCAGCCAATTTCCTGCGGGCAAAAAATTTGAAACTTTTGCTGGGGAACACGGACTGAAGGGGGCTTGTGAACTTATTTGCACTTGCTTAGCTTCCACCAAAAGAGCTTTGAAATTAGCGTTTGACTGCAATGTTTACTCTGTGATTGATTGCATCGTTATGTTAATTATCTATCAGGTGTATGAACAATGGAAAGAAAACATTTATTTGCTATGGGATGCAATTGATTTTGTTTCAGAAGACTGTGGCCACTCTGCAGTAAAAGAAGCCGTGCGAAGTAAAAGGTTTTAGCTTCTGAGGGCCTGCAACTCCCAACTTTCCGTAAAAAAATTAATGATTCACCTATTAAGAAATTACAAAAATTCTCGGAACATTCACTTGCGGCTAAATGTGAGGCTATAATGAAAATGACGTCCCGGAGACTTGAATGATAGTTGAAGTGAGCTGAGTCAGCAGTTCCGACCTCGAAACTTCTCCTTTCTTGACGCTCGAGCGATGTTTTGTTCCTGCGACGAGCCCCGTACACCCCTGAACTGAGGTGTGTTGGTGATCCAAGTGAGAGAAAGAGGTCACCCTTAGCACCAGACAGCGTAATGTCATTATCAATAAAGTACCTCACCAAAACTGACAGCATTAAAATAACAATTTGTGGCTGTCGCCGTGAAAGCATTTGTACAATAGCCCTATATCCCGCTGAACGTTAAGTAGTTTTATACGCAAGATTACAATATTTTCGCTGAGACTAGTCGCTGAAAGCTCTTCATTTTGAATGAACGTTAATTTGGACTTCGCTGCAATTATCTGGCGGCGTTTTAGAGAAGCGGTTCATTGTATGTCGTATACTACCTTTTTCTCTCGAATCCAGGTTTATCGTTGTTTCAAATTTTCATTCGCTTCAAGTCAGACCTTCCAATAAAAGGAGTTATTTTCAGAAAGAAAACACATTTCTTTACTGTGGCCACATATTTTACTTGTTTTAATGAAGGATGAACACATAAATACGACAGGAGATCGATTAAACTAGCAAATTCATGAATAACAATTGTTACCATCTCGCGTAACTTGATGTATGCAGCGGTGACGAGGTACGATAGTAGGGTCTCGTATTTTACGTTAATTTATTATGCGAAAATTAACACAATGTCGGAGTCAAATACGGTGTGCCAGCCGTATGCAAATTCAACAAGTTAATGAAGCGGCACCAGGAGACCTTTCAGTGATGAGTTCACGGGGTAGAATGATCCCTCTAACTGTCGTCGTACCCTTTAAATAATCCTCGTGTTGCTGCGGCTGCTGCAGCTTCTGCGTCCGCTACAGCAGGCGCTGGCATCGTTGCCGCAGCTACCCCCGTTGTCGGTTATTGCTGCTGGTCACTGTTGCTATCGCCGCTGCTTCTGCTGTAAGCTTGTGGCAGCGCTGTTGCTGAGATCATGCTGCCAGTTGCCGCAGCTAAGAGCACAAGCGTCGCCTTCCTCAGTTGGGCAGTCCCTCTTTTTTATAACCGCCAAGCCGTCGCTGCGCAAGCGTCGCCTTCTTCCACGCCGTGTTGTGCTGAATTTGCAGGTTTCTTTTTGTAGCAGACCAGACGTCGGGCCCACGTTCAACCGTCCTCACTCTTTTTTGTGGTAGAACTTAACGGTTCGTACTATGGACATAACAGTAAATTGCTCACTGATACCTTTTCCACGTATTTTTGAATGATTTTAAGCACATTATGTGTGCATAAAATTGAAAACACAGATAAGCAAGCACGGCAATACTTTTTTTAACCTTTTGTAGCGTTCTTGCTTTGTCTCATTGACGGATTTAGAAACTACTAATCCTACTTGCTCGCTCTTCCTTGCCTTCTCTGCAGGAAATTGTGAACTGATTGTTTGTACACTGACTGCTGATCATTATTCCGATGTGAGGCAGCGCCTTCTCATACAAATACGACAGAACGTGTCACCAAATGATTTGATCTCTTATATCTCACAACGTTTTGAAATGATGTTGCCTGCCATTGCTCTGATGCGCGCTCAGTACCTCTCCTTTCAAACACATGAAGAAAATTAGAATTACTGTGCACCAGTCGCGTGATTCTCAACAAACCTTAATTTTCGGAGACAATTTCGTCGGCAGCTGTCGAGAAAGTGTCGACCAAACAGCATCAAGCGTCATTTGTTTTTGTGAAAAATCCTTCAGGATCTGGACAAGGTAAGATATTGTTTTACGTGAAACCATTGAACGATTTTGGGGAAGTGATTTTAGCGAAAAACGCTGCAGATCTTGCAGAACCTTCGAAACGTTGTAATATGCCCTAATGATGGAGGTCAATAAAAAGGTGAACGAGCTTCTACACATCTGAAAAGTCGTTTTCCCATCATTGTGTCCTATGAATTACGTTCGAATTATTTACACAATATGTGTGCTCACTGAACAGGAGTCAACAATCTGGTCTAAAATGCTAGGCAATTGTAAGGAAGAAAAACCGTTTAGTAAAACCGTTTATTTCCAACGACGTTGCCACGTGAGATACATGCCAACATATTGGCTTTTGAAAATTTGTACTTCCATTACTGTTTTTTCCCTGTCCACAAATTCTGTGGACCGACAGGAACTCAGAATGCCTGAACCATTCCCACATCCCTGCCAGAACGGCTGTCCGCATCAGCCTCGCGAGCGCACCTCACACGGTAGAAGAAACAAGGTAGGGTCAAACCAGTTTTTTCGCCGACCGTGGGGCAATGCTGACGTCATGGCAACGAACCAATAGCGGCGCTCATGTTGCATCTACAATTCTAGCCACAAATCTGGTACTACTATTAACCTAACGACATGTCGCAATGGTGACGTCATACAGCTTCTTTGAAATGAAGACTTTCTATTGGCTTGCCGAAGAAGTGGCGGTGTATTTTCCCCCCGTAGAAATGACTCTACCTTATTTCCTCTACCGTGGCGGCTACACACAACCACTGGGCTGCGTTGGTTGGCGCGGCGCAATCTCGTTGCTTATCAAAGTCTTTAAAGAGTCTCGCGTAATGCCTGAACTTCCGAACGCTGAGATCTTCTTCGTCACTTGCGAGTGATGAGGAGCGAGTCTCAGTTTGATGGGCTGAAATTGTGATGAGCCTACGTTGGGAACTGTGTTGCGCAGCTTACGTGTAGGAGATAGTATAGCTCATCTTCTGTAATATGGTCTTGTGTAAGGTTATTGGGAACAGCAAATTATAATGAGTACCTGACTTGAACGCCATTGAAAGCGTTCGGATGAAGGTTGTGAGTTAGTGAATAGCATCGATAGAGCAACTGGAGGACGGAGCTGCTCAATACCGAAGCTCATTGCGTTTTCGGTAATAAATAATTACCAACAGGCTTTTAAAGGGCCTAAAAATATTTAATCAAACCTAAACCAAGGAAACACTCTTGCTCATGAAAATTGAGTTTGAACTAAATTTGGAGCAAATTTGAGCCTGGTGAAGGATAATATTTGCATTTAATTTGAACTGGAAAATAGGTTACGATGCTGTTGAATAATCGATGTACGGAGACTCATTTCATGATGGTAAAGTCAAACTGCTGAGAAGCCCCAGAAATTGAATGAAAAATTCTTCAGTGAGGTTCGAGACAAATCGAAATAATTAGCGCTGAATTAGCGCTGACGCGAACGAATTAGAGCTTCGAACATACCATTAACCCCTAAGGCTTGCCATGACACACACTTGACGCAATATGACACAATTCTACCTCAGGCCAAGTATGACACACAATTCAACTATTCAGAGTTGAATATTTCTCGCATTTGAATGGCAAACAACGATCTAATGATGAATCGCTGGAATAAGTTGAGATATTCATGATTTTTCACAATGCTTTTCGCTCACCTGTGACTTAATGAAAAATTAATTTTCTGAACGCATTTTTTTTTTCGTTTGTCTTAACAAACTTGTCCTGCATTAGGTTTTCGTTTCAAGTCTTCAATGCTGATGTTCTGCTTATTTTCAGTGTTTGTTAAAGTAAAAAAAAACATATTTCTGCCTACGAGAATGATCACCAAAATAGAGTGATCCAAAATCGTGCTCCGCTGCACTGAGTGCGGGATGAACAATTTTTAACAAATATTTTTCTAATTATTTCCACGGAAAGACTTAGTAAATCACGCTTTTTTACGCCTGTTGCGTAGCCAAGTTGACATAGAAAAACTTACTAGGTCACATGCAGAACGAGTAATTAAAATGCTTCGATAATCCTGCCCAAAGTCACGTGTTGACTGATTGTGTTTTTCTGCCACCAGAGGCGCGTGTTAACGAGTTGACTGTCACTTTTTTTGATCTACCTACATGTTGATGTACCAACATTTATCATTCTTGATGTACCAACACTTGCAGAGAAATTGCACAAGTAACTGTGAGTTAATTTTGATTCTACTGTTGTTTCATAGTCATGTACTAGTATTTCCTAAAAACAAATTTTCCGCCTCTGTGAAGATTGAGCGTAATACAAAATAACCCACGACATTTTCTAGGACCTGAGCTTTTGAAAGTTATTGTCCAGTTTACAAAGTGCGATACCTTTAAAAGGAAGGCAAAGAATATCACCATTCAATCTCTCGTTCCCAAACGATGACACAACAGAAGCAGGACCCATCAGCTCGATTGCTAGGTTTTGTCCCAAAATTCATTCCTTTAGCCGCCCATATCGTCAGAGCAGAACTGCTGAGTCCGCTCAGGAGAGCACGCGCCCATCGCTCGAATACCGCCACTCAGCTCAGGAGTCTCCCGCTCCTGGCAAAGGGCTTTTGTTTTCGCTTCCTCTAGGGGCAGATTCGCTTTACTCTAACTACTCGAGAATTTCATTGTTTTGCTATCCTGTTCTTTGATGGCCAAGGCGCTTTTATCCAGTCAGCAAAAAGTCTTACTGCTGATTGTTTCTGTCCACCGAGGCTGGTAGAGACATACCTTTACTGCTTTGCGCGCTCGTCATGACCAACGATTCTAGCTCTTTTAACCACCGCTTAACTTTTATTTAGGTTTATCCCGTTTTAGTTTGAAGAATCATTGATTCAAAGACTACCCTGACGATAGAAGGGTTATGGTCGTATTTAAGGTCCTGCTCTTCCACTGCTGTCGCAAAAATTGTTATGATTCACTTTGAGTGGATGTTGTCAATCTCACAGCAATGGTGCCAATTGTCATGGATCTATTTGCTTTGTTATTTCTTGATCCTTCTGTAGCGCCACCTTTACGCGTCATTTTCTTTCCAATTATGTGGGATCAACATGAGATTTTCTCGTGATATTATTTCAAGAAAGTTTGCAACGCGGTATGTTTTGTCCGTATCCTCAATATCATATTTTGATCTTCGTCATCGCGTCCTTTTTCTTGTTACTCCAATATTATATTAATCATTCATACCATAGATAAATTATCTGTAGTTCATATCATATTTATCATATAATATGATTCACTACGCGTTTAAAACTTTAAAATTTCAAGGTATGATATTGGGAAGCGTAATTATCAATTAAAGTATCTTCTGCGATAACCTGCCACTCCCTCCTTGTGCAGGGAAGTAAGACGACCAGACCACTTAAAAGATTTATTCCCTAAAATGAAAGAAGTCTGGAATTACCAAGTGTAACACAGATATTGTCTACGCGTCGAAGGTAATCCTACGCATGAACCGCGGGTGGGAGTAGGGCTCATACGAACATCGGAAAATAATGGCACTTGGCTTCGGTTGCAAGTTCCTGGTTGACGATTGTGATAGGAACTCTTCAGTTCGTTGTACGCCTCGAGGTTGTCAAAATGTTTTATCGCTAATGGAAACATTGAACGAAACAAGGAAAAAGCATAGTGAGGCTATATATAGCCGTACAATGTTGTTTCCCCTTTTCATTCTATGTTTCCAAAAGCAATGAAACTTTTTGATATCCTCAACTCTCGGTTGTAAATCAGGAAAATCTAATTATAATTATTTGACCAAAAATTCAAAAAAAAATTATCAGAAAATTTTTATAAAGTTCTTTTAGGAAAAGGGCCTGTCCCGCAAGTTGAATTTCTGTTTTTTCCTAGGATAAATAAGTCTGAAATGAACTTCAAAATCACGTTTTCCAATTTTTCAAGTTATTTCTTGTGAGAAACAGGAGAAAAGGGTTTATTTTGATCGTTGCTACATTATATCTCGTATCCAGTGTATATGTCTATCTTGTATCTAGTGTATAAGTATGTCTATCTTGTAGATTTCTTGTATCTAATATGAGTCTTATACTGTATATATCATATTAATGGACTAGTATGTTCCCAACCGATTAAGTACAACAAGTAATTATGAGGGCAAGTATGGGATACGACCGTCTTACACTATTTCCAAATCCTAATTATAAAAGGAATCAGGCTCAGATGTGCGTTCATTCACCGGTCTTGGAGCTGCCGAAGACCGTCCTCGAAGCGGTCGCCCTCGAACTAACAGCAGCCTCTGGAGTCCCAAGCCGTTAAGGGGGCCCTCCGAGGCCCCTTTTCTCTCCGATGGTCATTTTTCATCTTTTTGTTGGAAAAGGACCCTTAGGTGGTGGACTATTTGGTCCTAAAGTTTTATGGCGCTACGGACACTAGATCCCCCTCCCAGGGGGGGGGGGTGAGAGGACCAAAAATTTCGAATTTTTGACCCAATTTCGACCCCATATAACAAGAAAACCAAAAGAGGTATTTAAAACTTAAAAACATCACTTTATTTACAATGCTTTATGAATTCTAAAACTGTATTTGGTTTTATTTCAGCACAAAATTTTTTGACTTCTAGCTTTTTGATATATATAAAAAAATAAACTAGAAAACTAGTATGTCAATTTTTTCCAAGAAACTAAGACCTGAATCGAGAAAATGAATGAACGAAATTTTGTTTGTTTTTAATAGTTACATATAATAGCTAAATTTCATAAGAATCGGACCACAAATGAAAAATTTCCAAATGTTAATGAGAAAATTTTTTTTTATTTTTTTTTAAATTATAATTCACAGTGTAAAATTGAAGTTATGTATGGAGATTATTGAAATAAAAATGAAAACAGCATTCAATTACATAAATTTTCCATTATATTACACATCAACAAACAATTTTGTTTTTGGCCCGTACTGTAAAGTCACTTATTTTCATCATTCAAAAGAATAGAAGTCAAAAACATTTTATGCTAGGAAGAAAACAAAAACAGTTTTAGAATCCATGGAACATTTCTAACAAACTGATTGGCTTTGATTTTCCGATTTGTACATTTAATTTGTTTTAGGCTTGTTCAAAGCCTAAAAAATAGGTTAATTTTAGGTATTGATCAAATATCGCATATCGAGAAAAAATAAAGCTTCAAATAGAAATTCCAGGTCAATCAGTTTGTTCACAATATCACGAGGATTCCAAAACTGTCTTCGAATTTGTTCTAGCATAAGAACTTTTTAACTTCTATCTTTTTGAAATATGTACAAAAATTACTCAAAAAACTTATTTTTCAAATTTTTCGAAAAAACTAAGGCCAAATTAAAAAAAGTTTTCCCTCCAAACATGTTTCTCTTTCCGAAATACATATACTGGCTGAATTTCAGACCAATCGGATCAAAATTCAGGTTTAAGCGGAGGGCCCCCTTAAGCAAGCGTTCAGCCAAACTAAAAGAGCGTAGTGCAGAAGTTTGCTAGAGCAATGAATGGGAGTAAAAACTCCACGAGCATCATTGTTAAGAAAGAGAAACTTATCACAATTCAAAATTTAAAAGGCTCACCAACTCACAGACCTCTCAGAGGAAAAACGACTGAAAAGATTTTTCTGAACAAGTTCAATGAGGGTACGCTAGTAAATGACATTGCATTTTGGGATGGGAAACTTTCCAATGGGGAGTCAAAGTTTAATTATAAGAACAAGGTGGTGATGCGAAAGTCATTTGGAGAGACTGTAGAATCCAGAAGAACTATTTTCCGCAACGTCACTCGGTAGGATGAGGGCAAACTAATTCGAAACTTGGAAATTTCTCATTTCTCCATGAGAAACAAAAGTGAACACAAATTTGTATTCACTTGTGGTCTTCCCTTAAATTTATGCTGTGCGCTAGGTATGGTGAAAAGCCTTTTGTTGTAATTTGGATAGGGGTTTTACAGCAAATGATCTTAAAGCTGATCCCCGAGCACCTCTTTGCTCGACGTCACATGTCGGAGCCGTCACTGCGTCCAACACTCTTATAGCCTGATGTAGCGGGAACACTCTCACTACCCAAGGAGCTATCAACGCTCGCGTACGAAATTATGAATCAGCAACGAAGCCGACGTAGTCACATTCTGAGCTCACGCAACACGACAGCTACTCCCCAACCAAGGTCTGGCTAACGACTACACCTATGCGCCTGTACTAATGCTTACAAACACTGGGAACAGTGCATGGTGGACGATACATCAACGTTTTCATGACTCAAGAAAAAATTTGACACACAATCGCTGGCCTTGACTGTAGCCCAAATTACAGCTTCCAGCCAAAATGAACTATACTAAAACCATGTAAGCCTTACCGTTATAGTCTTGTTGGGTATCACCCTCTCTAACTCTAATCTTAATGGTCACTCTGGAGCAGCACCATATGTTTAGCAGCATGGCTGCTTACGATATGCAGAGCAAGGAAATGAAGCTATTCCCATCGCATAAGTGAGCCGGGCCAAAGTACATTGCCCCCACTCTAAAACAGGAATCAGACTCGAATACTTCTTCGAGACTTACCTAAGTCCTCTTATAGTTATGTCGGACGTTACACTACATTAATTCATTTGTTTTTTCTAGCCGATGGCTTTCTACGATTCGTAGACTTTTTTTGCACGGGAAGATTATACTCATAGAACTAATCACCTGCCGATTTTCTCGCAAGAATGCGAAGTATTATAACGGTTCCTTATGAAACTTTGAATGTCACAACTCTCGCTGTGTGATTAGACTGCTTAACATGCAGGAGCTCATGATAGTACAGGAGTCAACTGAGTCACCATCAGTGTTATGAAATTACTCCCAAGGTTTGCCCAAACCCTCACGATATCTCGTCGCAATCTGTCGTAAACGGATTTTCTCTCTCTATCTCGTTCCTTGATCCTATTGGCCAAATTGACTTCATGGCGAAGAGCTCAGACTTCACACGGGACATTATTTCTTTAATATTTGGGCGTGGTTTTATAACGACATTAAACGATGTACTCATCAGAGGGCTTCCTGAATTACTTTTTATCCGCTTCTTTTTATCCTAATTATTCATCATGACAGGGAACACAATTAGGGGAAAAGGAACAACATACCAAATGAAAGTATCAAATATTCTTTATAGATAGAAACTGTTTTTGTACCGGGAATAATTTTATTTAGTTTAAGTTCACCGTTAAATTCAAACTGAAGATCACTTTGGATTTTTTATACATTACCTTCATGGCTTTGGTACACTTTTCTATGGTGCACTTCGAGTTTGATATGGTTGAAAAGTTTTTTAGCAATAATATACAGGTCCTCAAATACATCATCTGCTTTTGGAAAAATCGCATAATCGTTTGGAGTAAATTCAGGTAGAATTGAATTGATAATAAATTATTTACTTTTCTCTCACATTTCAGTGGTATCATAAAATTGAAGACTTGAAATCTTTAGTGTCAAGGGGCTTAGGCCCATATAACTGAAGTGAAGTTTTCGGAAAATTTTATATTCACTTTTTTTGAATTATAAAGAAAGACTTCACGTTGCAATACGATCTATTGTGACCAATTAGCACAGTTATGCAATGGTTAGTCGATAACGACTACTCAGCAACCAAGGATGCAGCTAACAACGACTGAAGTAAATAATAAATTTATAAGACTCAGTTTAGAACATAAGCCTCTAAAATATGAGCTGAGGTAGCCTCTGCTTGTTATTTCTTGTCAGAATTTTCACTTAGACGGGCGCTAAAGGATATCTGACACGTGGAAGGAAGGGGATGAAAAGAACAAAAATTTTAATTCACGCAGATTTTCACTCCGCATTTAGTTTATTATATTCCCAACAGGGCAAAAGGATGCATCAAAACGGCTATGCCGCCAACAAGCCCCAAATTATTTAGGGTTTTCAATAATTTTATTTCAAGATATAAACTCAGTTTAAAATTTACATTAAAAATGCCTCCGCTCGAATCAAAAGCGGGGCAGACAAGGAAGGTTAATTTTGAGTAGAGTAAGACGCATGGGGCGCTCCACAGCGCCTCAAGCAGACGCAGTTCACGATTAAAGACGGGGTGGCCGCAGCGAACTCAGCACTGCTTAAGATTGTGGGAAAGTATCCCGACCAAGAGAAGACAGAGGGTGTTCCCGCTGCAGGAAGACTTCCAGAGAAAAACTAATTAGCGATAACTTAATAAACCCGAATTGGGTCACTAATATGAAAATCAGATTGCAGATTATGCTCAGAAATATCACGTTCAGAATAAACTGAACTGTAAAAGGGCACCACCAAGCCTTACGTACCTAAGGCAGAGCGGCCGACAAACTAAAGAAAACACCAGCGGCCGCAAGGCCGAACGGAAACCATTGGGAAGAGAACGATACGATGGAGCGGTCACCGCTTACTGAAAAAATAAACAAACTAAACAATCTCAACATACGACCGACGAGAGGATATTGTTAATAAATCAAGTCAGAGCAAACACAGAAGAACAAAGCTAGCACACACCTGAACTTAATTGTGGCTTCAGTGGAAAAAGTTTCCTTCAAGGCCCGAAAGAATTTAAGGGAAAATAGGTTAAGGTCATTGGACTTTTAATAAGATCAATTCACTTCGAATAGGACACCTAATCTAAACTTTAGTTAGAGTTTAGATCAATTTTTAAAGGTGCACCCATTCAATCAATGCTTAGAAATAGCTTCAAGCACGGCAAGCCGCAGGTAATGTTAGACACAACGGTGTCGTTTAGTAATTAAATACCAATGATAAAGACAAGCAAGAATTTCAACTGTGACAAGAGAGCCAACGAAAATATAACGAAACAAAAAAAGAAATAGGCCATTCACACAAAATAAACATAGGATTTGATATGAAAGAAGAGCAAGAACGGGCACCAAGGTCAGGATACTTCAACCCTCATAGCGCGAGGAATAGCCGGTAACCAGCAGGGTCGACGTGGCTCGTAGAGCACCAGCCGGCGCATCCACCGTCCGCCCAATCTCAGAGCAAAATGACGTCACAATGAGAGCGCACCTGCTACCTTAACGCCACCATGCACCAGACTACTACTGAAAGTTATGATTTATTTCTTGAGGAAAAGTAGGGCTCAAATATTTTGGAAGATAATTAAAGACAAAATTAATTTAGAGCCGATAAGAAATTCAGGTTATGGAAAAATTTCTCATATTCTCGTTTGCAGATTCTTTTCCTGGAACTACTAATTACTTAGCACTCTCTGCACTTAGTTACGTTACTGATTGTTTGGAGCATCATCACAACCTGGTCTCCATTCCCTGGCTGCACCACCAGCTGTACCACCAGCTGCACCACCAGCTGAACCGCCAGCTGCACCACCAGCTGCACCGTCAGCTGCACCACCAGCTGCACCACCAGCTGCACCACCAGCTGCACCAGCCCGTTCGCTGCACCATCCGACCTTCTCCCGGGTCGATGCTTTGAAATTTAGCGTTACAAAGAGCCTCAATTTTGCGAATGTGCCGCCATGAGCCACATCAGCTGCAGGGCAATCATCGCGAGGCGTTTGAATAATTACTTGCACTTCTACGCAAGTGTTGCTCAGGGTGCCTCAAGCTGGGCAGTCCTGCCTTCCTTCTTCTTCGTCCTGCCTTCCTTCTTCCTCGTCCTGCCTTCCTTCTTCCTCGTCCTGCCTCCCTTCTTCCTCGTCCTGCCTTCCTTCTTCCTCGTCCTGCCTTCCTTCTTCCTCGTCCTGCCTTTCTTCTGCCTCGTCCTGCCTTCCTTCTTCCTCGTCCTGCCTTCCTTCTTCCTCGTCCTGCCTTCCTTCTTCCTCGTCCTGCTTTCCTTCTTCCTCGTCCTGCCTTTCTTCTGCCTCGTCCTGCCTTTCTTCTGCCTCGTCCTGCCTCCCTTCTTCCTCGTCCTGCCTTTCTTCTGCCTCGTCCTGCCTTTCTTCTTCCTCGTCCTGCCTTCCTTCTTCCTCGTCCTGCCTCCCTTCATCCTCGTCCTGCCTCCCTTCTTCCTCGTCCTGCCTTCCTTCTTCCTCGTCCTGCCTTCCTTCTTCCTCGTCCTGCCTCCCTTCTTCCTCGTCCTGCCTTCCTTCTTCCTAGTCCTGCCTTCCTTCTTCCTCGTCCTGCCTCCCTTCTTCCTCGTCCTGCCTTCCTTCTTCCTCGTCCTGCCTCCCTTCTTCCTCGTCCTGCCTCCCTTCTTCCTCGTCCTGCCTTCCTTCTTCCTCGTCCTGCTTTCCTTCTTCCTCGTCCTGCCCTCCTTCTTCCTCGTCCTGCCTTCCTTCTTCCTCGTCCTGCCTTCCTTCTTCCTCGTCCTGCTTTCCTTCTTCCTCGTCCTGCCCTCCTTCTTCCTCGTCCTGCCTTCCTTCTTCCTCGTCCTGCCTTCCTTCTTCCTAGTCCTGCCTTCCTTCTTCCTCGTCCTGCCTCCCTTCTTCCTCGTCCTGCCTTCCTTCTTCCTCGTCCTGCCTCCCTTCTTCCTCGTCCTGCCTCCCTTCTTCCTCGTCCTGCCTTCCTTCTTCCTCGTCCTGCTTTCCTTCTTCCTCGTCCTGCCCTCCTTCTTCCTCGTCCTGCCTTCCTTCTTCCTCGTCCTGCCTTCCTTCTTCCTCGTCCTGCTTTCCTTCTTCCTCGTCCTGCCCTCCTTCTTCCTCGTCCTGCCTTCCTTCTTCCTCGTCCTGCCTTCCTTCTTCCTCGTCCTGCCTTCCTTCTTCCTCGTCCTGCCTCCCTTCTTCCTCGTCCTGCCTTCCTTCTTCCTCGTCCTGCCTTCCTTCTTCCTCGTCCTGCCTTCCTTCTTCCTCGTCCTGCCTCCCTTCTTCCTCGTCCTGCCTTCCTTCTTCCTCGTCCTGCTTTCCTTCTTCCTCGTCCTGCCCTCCTTCTTCCTCGTCCTGCCTTCCTTCTTCCTCGTCCTGCCTTCCTTCTTCCTCGTCCTGCCTTCCTTCTTCCTCGTCCTGCCTCTTTCTTCCTCGTCCTGCCTCCATTCTTCCTCGTACTGCCTTCCTTCTTCCTCGTCCTGCCTTCCTTCTTCCTCGTCCAGCTCTCCTTCTTCCTCGTTCTGCCTTCCTTCTTCCTCGTCCTGCCTTCCTTCTTCCTCGTCCTGCCTTCCTTCTTCCTCGTCCTGCCTTCCTTCTTCCTCGTCCTGCCTTCCTTCTTCCTCGTCCTGCCTTCCTTCTGCCTCGTCCTGCCTTCCATGTTCCTCGTCCTGCTTCCCTTCTTCCTCGTACTGCCTTCCTTCTTCCTCGTCCTGCCTTCCTTCTTCCTCGTCCTGCCTTCCTTCTTCCTCGTCCTGCCTTCCTTCTTCCTCGTCCTGCCTTCCTTCTTCCTCGTCCTGCTTTCCTACTTCCTCGTCCTGCCTTCCTTGTTCCTCGTCCTGCCTTTCTTCTTCCTCGTCCTGCCTTCCTTCTGCCTCGTCCTGCCTTCCATGTTCCTCGTCCTGCCTTCCTTCTGCCTCGTCCTGCCTTCCATGTTCCTCGTCCTGCCTTCCTTCTGCCTCGTCATTGGTTATGTATGTATCACAAATTTAACGTTCCGTCAAATAAAAACTGAGTCATCACACGACACTCATGTGCAAGAACTTGATGAAGAAGACTGAGTTCCATGTGATTCTTAAAATCATTTACGACAATTTTAATAAATGAAAATTATATGAACGAAAGTCAAAGTAATATTTTAACAAGAAGTACAATAGGCCAATGCACCGAAGAAGGTAATGCCGTAGTTGAAGTTTGGGTCGTACAGAGCAGAAGGAGATATAACGTAACTGCTTCGGGAGGATTCGCTGCGATTGGGGCTGGCAGTGTTGCATGATGTTATGAGTTTGGAATAAGTGCCGCTGCTTCGCTTTGTGTTGACATATGTTGAACTCAAGTTGTTGTGTTTAGACACAAAATTAAAAATTTTCAAGGGAATTTGTGTTCCAACAAGAGAGTGATCTAAAGCACTCAGTAAAAAACAACTACAAATTAAAAAGTAGGCTAGTCAGCTCCTGAACTTGATTCCAATAACGAATTTGCTGGGTAACTGGCGGTCTTATTGATGAAAGACATGCCGCAGCTCGCTGAGTGGAAAGCGTCCTGTGCAGTCAGTGCTGTGCCGTGCAGTCAGTGCTGTGCTGTGCAGTGAGTGCTGTGCTGTGCAGTCAGTGCTGTGCTGTGCAGTCAGTGCTGTGCTGTGCAGTGAGTTCTGTGCTGTGCAGTCAGTGCTGTGCTGTGCAGTCAGTGCTGTGCTGTGCAGCGAGTGCTGTGCTGTGCAGTCAGTGCTGTGCTGTGCAATCAGAGCTGTGATGTGCAGTCAGTGCTGTGCTGTGCAGTGAGTTCTGTGCTGTGCAGTGAGTGCTGTGCTGTGCAGTCAGTGCTGTGCTGTGTAGTCAATGCTGTGCTGTCCAGTGAGTGCTGTGCTCTCCAGTGAGTGCTGTGCTGTGCAGTCAGTGCTGTGCTGTCCATTCATTGCTGTGCTGTCCAGTGAGTGTTGTGCTGTGCAGTGAGTGCTGTGCTGTGCAGTCAGTGTTGTGCTGTGCAGTGAGTGCTGTGCTGTGCAGTGAGTGCTGTGCTGTGCAGTCAGTGCTGTGCTGTGCAGTGAGTGCTGTGCTGTGCAGTCAGTGCTGTGCTGTGCAGTCAGTGCTGTGCTGTGCAGTGAGTTCTGTGCTGTGCAGTGAGTGCTGTGCTGTGCAGTGAGTACTGTGCTGTGCAGTCAGTGCTGTGCTGTGCAATCAGTGCTGTGCTGTGCAGTGAGTGCTGTGCTGTGCAGTCAGTGCTGTGCTGTCCAGTCAGTGCTGTGCTGTGCTGTGCAGTCAGTGCTGTGCTGTGTAGTCAATGCTGTGCTGTCCAGTGAGTGCTGTGCTGTCCAGTGAGTGCTGTGCTGTGCAGTCAGTGCTGTGCTGTGCAGTGAGTGCTGTGCTGTGCAGTGAGTGCTGTGCTGTGCAGTCAGTCCTGTGCTGTGCAGTCAGTGCTGTGCTGTGCAGTGAGTGCTGTGCTGTGCAGTCAGTGCTGTACTGTGCAGTCAGTGCTGTGCTGTGCAGTGAGTTCTGTGCTGTACAGTGAGTGCTGTGCTGTGCAGTGAGTGCTGTGCTGTGCAGTCAGTGCTGTGCTGTGCAATTAGTGCTGTTCTGTGCAGTGAGTGCTGTGCTGTGCAGTCAGTGTTGTGCTGTCCAGTCAGTGCTGTGCTGTGCTGTGCAGTCAGTGCTGTGCTGTGTAGTCAATGCTGTGCTGTCCAGTGAGTGCTGTGCTGTCCAGTGAGTGCTGTGCTGTGCAGTCAGTGCTGTGCTGTGCAGTCGGTGCTGTGCTGTGCAGTCAGTGTTGTGCTGTCCAGTCATTGCTATGCTGTCCAGTGAGTGCAGTGCTGTCCAGTGAGTGCTGTGCTGTCCAGTCACTGCTGTGCTGTCCAGTCAGTGCTGTGCTGTGCTGTGCAGTCAGTGCTGTGCTGTGTAGTCAATGCTGTGCTGTCCAGTCAGTGCTGTGCTGTCCAGTGAGTGCTGTGCTGTCCAGTCAGTGCTGTGCTGTCCAGTCAGTGCTGTGCTGTCCAGTCAATGCTGTGCTGTCTAGTGAGTGCTGTGCTGTCCAGTCAGAGTTGTGCTGTGCAGTCAATGCTGTTCTGTTCAGTCAGTGCTGTGCTATGCAGTCGGTGCTGTGCTGTGCAGTGAGTGCTGTGCTGTGCAGTCAGTGCTGTGCTGTGCAGTCAGTGCTGTGCTGTGCAGTGAGTTCTGTGCTGTGCAGTGAGTGCTGTGCTGTGCAGTCAGTGCTGAGATGTGCAGTCACTGCTGTTCTGTGCAGTCAGTGCTGTGCTGTGTAGTCAATGCTGTTCTGTCCAGTGAGTGCTGTGCTGTCCAGTGAGTGCTGTGCTGTGCAGTCAGTGCTGTGCTGTGCAGTAAGTGCTGTGCTGTGCAGTCAGTGCTGTGCTGCCCAGTGTGTGCTGTGCTGTCCAGTGAGTGCTGTACTGTCCAGTCAGTGCTGTGCTGTCCAGTCATTGCTGTGCTGTCCAGTGAGTGCTGTGCTTTCCAGTGAGTGCTGCGCTGTCCAGTCAGTGCTGTGCTGACCAGTTAGTGCTGTGCTGTGCAGTCAGTGCTGTGCTGTGCAGTCAGTGGTGTGCTGTATAGTTAGTGCTTTGCTGTGCAGTCAGTGCTGTGCTGTGCAGTCAGTGCTGTGCTGTCCAGTGAGTGCTGTGCTGTCCAGTGAGTGCTGTGCTGTCCAGTGAGTGCTGTGCTGTCCAGTCAGTGCTGTGTTGTCCAGTCAGTGCTGTGCTGTGCAGTCAGTGCTGTGCTGTGCAGTCAGTGCTGTGCTGTCCAGTGAGTTCTGTGCTGTGCAGTCAGTGCTGTGCTGTGCAGTCAATGCTGTGCTGTCCATTAAGTGTTGTTTTATCCAGTTAGTGCTGTGCTGTCCAGTGAGTGCTGTGTTATCCAGTCAGTGCTGTGCTGTCCAGTTAGTGCGGTGCTGTGCAGTCAGTGCTGTGCTGTGCAGTCAGTGGTGCGTTGTCCAGTCAATGCTTTGCTTTGCAGTCAGTGCTGTGCTGTGCAGTCAGTGCTGTGCTGTCCAGTGAGTGCTGGGCTGTCCAGTCAGTGCTGTGCTGTTCAGTGAGTGCTGTGCTGTCCAGTGAGTGCTGTGCTGTCCAGTCAGTGCTGTGCTGTGCAGTCAGTGTTGCGCTGTCCAGTCAATGCTGTGCTGTCCAGTCAGTGCTGTGCTGTCCAGTGAGTGCTGTACTGTCCAGTGAGTGCTGTGCTGTGCAGTCAGGGCTGTACTGTCCAGTCAGTGCTGTGCTGTCCAGTGAGTGCTGTACTGTCCAGTGAGTGCTGTGCTGTGCAGTCAGTACTGTGCTGTCCAGTCAGTGCTGTGCTGTCCAGTCAGTGCTGTGCTGTCCAGTCAGTGCTGTGCTGTCCAGTCAGTGCTGTGCTGTCCAGTCAGTGCTGTGCTGTGCGTGCTCAACATGGTCACCGCTGTGCTCGAGGTGCAAGGAATAGTCTCAATAAATGCACCTCTAAATTTAAGTGCAGGAGAAGATTTTTATTTCTTTTCAATAAAATAAATTGAACATGTGATAGAACTTACATGAGCAATTAAGAGATTATGTTTCTCTATACATCTCTATAAGATTTTTGTTTATTTTTGATAAAATAAATGGAACAAATGATAAAACTTGCTCAGGCAAAATTAAGCAGCGAAATTATTTTTCTTTCCTATTTCTATTGTTATCTCTTCATTACTGTCACAATATTATATTCCGCAACATTTATAAACTGATATTGGTGAAACTTTTTTTTCTTCGGAACAACTCGCGATCATTTCATACCTCCTTAACGTAAGTGCACGTTGGTCACGAGGCAAAGATCTGAGCAGACGATGTAAGAGGTGGTGTGGCCGACTGGATCACACAAGACCACTTTAGGTTTTCCTGCACACTAGCGCCTGAGCTGGCGGCTGGCGGAGGAGCAATGCGTGAAGCTGTTACAGGGTGTCCTAAGAAAAGCAGACTGAACTTTGAATTTATAAAGCGCCCGCTTCGTTCCGAAGTAGGAATGAAACTCAAAAGTCTAGGAATTAAAAATTATAAAACTGACTTACATGAACAAGAAGGTGGCCTTTACAGAACTAAATTCTCAACAATAGCTGCAGAGCTCCATCAATTCAAAGTTCGGTCTGCTCTTTTGTGGCACCGTCCGTGTGCGGCAGCAAATTTGCTGCCACAAGGTTGGTGCGGGCGCTTACTTCCTACGGGTGGGTCTGCAAAGGAACAAGCTACCTGAGTCAACACATTTCGAACAGAACACACACAAGACTGTCGTAACTCAAGTTTTATGATTTTTCAGTAGAAGCATTTTTGAGTATCACTGGTGACCAGCAAGGGAAGCAGTGGCCTTACTTATATACTTCCCCGGCAGCTGGTATCGGTGATACGCGATGGAGGAGTTGGAACTTTTTATTGAATAAACTTGCATTGGGAGTTGGGACATATTAAGATTACTGAACAGTTGCATGACTAGCAATGAGATTTTAGGGGTAACTGAGGTAGGGCACTACATATCTAAGTCATATGACTTTAATAATTTTACGCAAAACTACCCAGCGCCATCTCTCGGCCAAAAATACACTTAGACTTATGACTTTACTGCCAAAAGTTGCAGAATTAATTCGGCATTCTTATGAACATTATAACTTTACACTTGAAATTACCAAGTTATGAGCGCAAATTAGCAGCTGTATTTCTCAGTTCAACTCCCGCCTGTGATGTGTGCCACTCATAAAACTGTGCCGAGGATGAGTTTTTAATTCAAATTCAAGTTTCATGGCAGAAAAAATGGCGAGTGCACTCCGTGTTATACTCTGTTTACGGAAGGCAGCCGCGGCGCACCCCGCCTCCATTTGCATAATGCTGCCCGGCCCGGCCTGGCTGTCCCCTCCACCCATCGAAGATGGAGAAAAATAAGCTTGGCAACGCGACAAATTGGGTCCGAGCGAGTGAAGCGATGAGACGCTCCTATTTCGAGGAATGGATCAAAATTGGCAATCGAATTATCGGGTAGAATAAATCAATGGTCTAGCGTTGCTAAACTTCTCTTAGTGCAGTCATATCGTCTCAATGCTCCTATTCCTCATGGTTTGTAAGAAATACTTTGTGTTCTGTATGTAAGTTCGAACGAAAATTGATGAGGTATGTATAATCAACTGTACAATAAATGATTGTTGCGTACGAGGGATCGCAATTCATTAAGCGGACAAAAAAGGTAGAAAAAAAAGTTAACTCCGTTTTAGAAAATTACTGCTCAACTTTTGACGAAAAAAGAAAACGTTTCAGGAGTTCTTAACTCGAAACTTCTCGAGATTTTTTCGCTCTTGTGAGCCGTGACAGGTTAGTGAGCCGTGACAGGCTAGTGAGCCGTGACAGGCTAGTGATCCGTGACAGGCTAGTGAGCCGTGACAGGCTAGTGAGCCGTGACAGGCTAGTGAGCCGTGACAGGCTAGTGAGCCGTGACAGGCTAGTGAGCCGTGACAAGCTAGTGAGCCGTGACAGGCTAGTGAGCCGTGACAGGCTAGTGAGCCGTGACAGGCTAGTGAGCCGTGACAGGCTAGTGAGCCGTGACAGGCTAGTGAGCCGTGACAGGCTAGTGAGCCGTGACAGGCTAGTGAGCCGTGACAGGCTAGTGAGCCGTGACAGGCTAGTGAGCCGTGACAGGCTAGTGAGCCGTGACAGGTTAGTGAGCCGTGACAGGCTAGTGAGCCGTGACAGGCTAGTGAGCCGTGACAGGCTAGTGAGCCGTGACAGGCTAGTGAGCCGTGACAGGCTAGTGAGCCGTGACAGGCTAGTGAGCCGTGACAAGCTAGTGAGCCGTGACAGGCTAGTGAGCCGTGACAGGCTAGTGAGCCGTGACAGGCTAGTGAGCCGTGACAGGCTAGTGAGCCGTGACAGGCTAGTGAGCCGTGACAGGCTAGTGAGCCGTGACAGGCTAGTGAGCCGTGACAGACTAGTGAGCCGTGACAGGCTAGTGAGCCGTGACAGGCTAGTGAGCCATGACAGGCTAGTGAGCCATGACAGGCTAGTGAGCCGTGACAGGTTAGTGAGCCATGACAGGCTAGTGAGCCGTGACAGGCTAGTGAGCCATGACAGGCTAGTGAGCCATGACAGGCTAGTGAGCCGTGACAGGCTAGTCAGCCATGACAGGCTAGTGAGCCGTGACAGGCTAGTGATCCATGACAGGCTAGTGAGCCGTGACAGGCTAGTGAGCCGTGACAGGTTAGTGAGCCATGACAGGCTAGTGAGCCGTGACAGGCTAGTAAGCCATGACAGGCTAGTGAGCCATGACAGGCTAGTGAGCCGTGACAGGCTAGTGAGCCGTGACAGGTTAGTGAGCCATGACAGGCTAGTGAGCCGTGACAGGCTAGTGAGCCATGACAGGCTAGTGAGCCATGACAGGCTAGTGAGCCGTGACAGGCTAGTGAGCCGTGACAGGTTAGTGAGCCATGACAGGCTAGTGAGCCGTGACAGGCTAGTGAGCCATGACAGGTTAGTGAGCCATGACAGGCTAGTGAGCCGTGACAGGCTAGTGAGCCGTGACAGGCTAGTGAGCCGTGACAGGCTAGTGAGCCGTGACAGGTTAGTGAGCCATGACAGGCTAGTGAGCCGTGACAGGCTAGTGAGCCGTGACAGGTTAGTGAGCCGTGACAGGCTAGTGAGCCGTGACAGGTTAGTGAGCCGTGACAGGCTAGTGAGCCATGACAGGCTAGTGAGCCGTGACAGGTTAGTGAGCCATGACAGGCTAGTGAGCCGTGACAGGCTAGTGAGCCATGACAGGCTAGTGAGCCGTGACAGGCTAGTGAGCCGTGACAGGTTAGTGAGCCGTGACAGGCTAGTGAGACGTGACAGGTTAGTGAGCCGTGACAGGTTAGTGAGCCGTGACAGGCTAGTGAGCCGTGACAGGCTAGTGAGCCGTGACAGGCTAGTGAGCCGTGACAGGTTAGTGAGCCGTGACAGGCTAGTGAGCCATGACAGGCTAGTGAGCCGTGACAGGTTAGTGAGCCGTGACAGGCTAGTGAGCCATGACAGGCTAGTGAGCCGTGACAGGCTAGTGAGCCGTGACAGGTTAGTGAGCCGTGACAGGTTAGTGAGCCGTGACAGGCTAGTGAGCCGTGACAGGTTAGTGAGCCGTGACAGGCTAGTGAGCCGTGACAGGCTAGTGAGCCGTGACAGGCTAGTGAGCCGTGACAGGTTAGTGAGCCGTGACAGGTTAGTGAGCCGTGACAGGCTAGTGAGCCGTGACAGGCTAGTGAGCCGTGACAGGTTAGTGAGCCGTGACAGGCTAGTGAGCCGTGACAGGTTAGTGAGCCGTGACAGGTTAGTGAGCCGTGACAGGCTAGTGAGCCGTGACAGGCTAGTGAGCCGTGACAGGCTAGTGAGCCGTGACAGGCTAGTGAGCCGTGACAGGTTAGTGAGCCGTGACAGGCTAGTGAGCCGTGACAGGCTAGTGAGCCGTGACAGGTTAGTGAGCCCGTGACAGGCTAGTGAGCCGTGACAGGCTAGTGAGCCGTGACAGGCTAGTGAGCCGTGACAGGCTAGTGAGCCGTGACAGGTTAGTGAGCCGTGACAGGCTAGTGAGCCGTGACAGGTTAGTGAGCCATGACAGCACTACGTCACAAAGGTGACTCACAACAAATTTCACTGTGCAGCCATGCTGCATGCTGACGCGCAAAGGCCTGATCTCACACCTGCCCGTCGTACACCACAATTACAAGCCAGAAACTTCACTCAGCCGAGTAAACAGCGGCCTAATTGAGCGAGGGCGTTCACCCACCACACCCAGACGGTGTGACCAGGCTTTGGCAGCTCATGATAAAAGAGCTCACAAAATGTCAAGCGTCGGATGAACACAAAACATTGATCGTAACCAGCGAGGCTGGATTGTGTGTTGTGTTGAAAGCGTCGACGTAACCCGTCAACGACGAAATTCAGAGAATCCAATATGGGTGAGGTTCCTGCATCTATTTAGATGCCTACGAAACTGGTAATAAAAACTGGAATAAACTGGATCTGGAATAGAAGTTAGATTGTTAGAACAACGCGTCCCTCGCGTTTGTTTACCAATTCTGTACTGAAAGAAAGCTAATTAGTGAAATAATGAACTAAACAGCCGTCACGCAGAGAGCACAACCGATGGTGGAGATAAGAAGATATGTACTATCATAATGTATGAACATGAATGTATGTATCACGTACGTACTATATAAAATAGTATACATATGATCATGTATCGCGCACACACTAAATAAAGTAGTTCTCGGAGCGTATCGCTCGTTGCTGCCGCGTGCGCCGCACACCTGCACATCATGCAAGGCGGCAGGAGTTTCTAACTCTCGTCTGCCTGAATTGTTTGCGAAAGAATGAAAAGCATAAAAAATCCGCATAAATTAGCGCACTAGATTAATATCATTTACAGCAAGCGTTCGATAGACCAGCACGTTTTAGAGGCTCTGCCTATGGACTGCGAGAAGTTTGGTGCTTGCCTTGTGTACATTGCAAAGCTTGAGCAGAGGCTTCCGTGATGGGACAAATAGCTGCGTGCTTCGTGCAAGGGACGAGCTAATCTCACTTACTTCTCCGCCAGCGACGGAGGTCTGATGCGTCCATTGGGTGTTGTGCAGGAACCTTCTCCTAAACTTTGCTCAAAATGTAGATTTTGATTTCTTCAGTGAATAATCGCCTTTCAAATTATAAATTTTCTAAAGTTTTCCTCAAATAAAAGATGTTTAAGTCGAAATTCTGAGAGTTATAGTGTTTTGTCGGAGTATATTTTTTAAATAAGAAAATTTTTGCACATGTCGTTTGTGTGGTTAAGTAGTCCAAGCGGTACAAACGTGAGGCAATGTTATTGATGTATTCAGCAGCCAATTCAAAGTATTCTAAGGTCAAGTGTTGAGGGTAGACAGTACGTATTTGACGCGCATAGTGAAGCGAGCCTCAGTAGGCAATCTGGTTTCTTCTTAAGCGAGCTTGTATTCTACCTCCCCTGTCATCCAAGCGAGATGCCTCAGCGTGCTGTATTTCAACCAATTTCTCGGTTGCTCTTTCGATTCATCGAAATTCCCACATCCAACCTAGTCGCCATGGAAAGAGAAGAGCGAAAGCAGCGCTGCAAGTTCCTAGAGCGAAACATTTGTGCAGGCTTCGCAGGCAGACCACCGTACAAAAGCTAGCAAATCCCACAGGGGCGCCTGCCCTTCTCGATTTATTATATTTTTGTGCGAGAAATTCCCCAGGTTCGCTTGGCATGGAAGAAAGTCTTGCGGGAAATGCGAAGAATGCCGAGACAAAGCGAGTGCAAAAATTGAGATAGGAGCGCCATGCAGCGACGGACTCGCGAGGTTTGGTCGGGGTGGCGCTGCGGGAGCTGGAAAGATGACATGGAGGCGTTCCTAGTGCCACTATAGCTGAGGGTGTCATTGTAAGCAAATTACCTACTACATGCAGGCCTATTTACTTCTCGCCATTCTTAGATTTACCTCAAATCAACCGATAAAAATCTGTTTTAATTTAATAATAATAGGTTTACTAGGTCATGCTGGCGAAATGATTTTCGCCATCCAAGTGAACAATTGCACGGTAGGACGCCCTTGTCATTTGTGGTGTGTGCTGCACGCCTGCAGCACGCACCACAGCAGCAGGTACGACAGAAAAAAAAACAGTTTATTTGCAATAAAGATGATTCAAAAAACAGCATTGGGTTTCAAAATATCTTGACGTCAGTATCCTCTGTTGATATGTTATGATTCTGTTGATTTCACCGATGCGTCTATATATTTCGAAATGTAATTTATTTCTTTAGTTGTCGTGATATGTGGTACATATCACTTTAACATATTTTATAAATAAGGCGTGACTCATCAGTCATCGCCATAATTCTAATTGATTTGTTTCTTTTTGCTGCCACCACCCATCATGGGAAATTTTATTTATTATGATATCAAATGAATGAATCTAATTTTGGGTAACGTTCACATGTCTTCTATGCCTTGTCTCTTCTTTCCAGAACACAGGTATTGATACACTTGTAATCAAGACGGAGATTTACTTATAAAAATCAATTAAGCGAGCGTATCAGATACTAATGAATTACAAATATTGTAATACCTATATGAAATTAATAAAAACGTTTTGGTGATGTCTAAACGCAATTACGATGTGAGAAGCCAATTGGGTCGGCTGGATAATGGTGATAACCTGAATGAACTAAAGAACTCATCTGTAATGAAGAGGCGTGGAGGTGGAGAGGTGCCACGGACGCCATTTATGGATTCACGGCCTGGTACGTCAATGCATGGAGGCGCCATATATGCTAGATCAGTTGTCAGCTCCTAAACACAGTATTAGGATCACGTGGAATGGCTTTCCCACTGAGACTACGTGAAGTCTCCTCTCGACGGTTCTACTCCAGTATGACAGAGTATAATAGCCTGCGCCCTTAGGGCGAGGGCAACAAGGCCTCAAGCGCACTTGCAGATGTGGCTCAGATGATGTCTCCCGCCTTACTACCTCTACAGCTCTACCTCCTTTCCTCAGCCTGTTTCGAGGCGTGAACAGTCACTGAACACCCGCTAGAGCTGGGATCTCGTTCGAACGATGTTATGTTAAGATTTTGAGAATCATACTAACGTACATGGAAATATGCCTAATTGAATCAATAACATGCATATATGAATTCCTATTATGAAATACGCGCTAAAATACGAGAAACATTCCTAAATAGAATAATTATAGAAAAAGGATATATTGAATTAAATAGCAGTTGATGGCATCCTTGGGCGTTCGACAAAAGACTCCGACATGACGTGTTCGAGACGCTGTGCTATACCGGAGATTTGTCCAGATGTTGGCTTCTAGAATTTTCCTCGATGATTTGGCATGCTGATCGTTGGTAACTCGCAATGAAATATCTTTTCAAGTATGATGATCGACGCAGTTCTTTTTAGATATTCGAAGTAATTACGCAGGCCTATCGCAATACTCGATATTTTAAATAGCACAAAATTTTTTCTTGGACGCGAGATATGATGAATCATATCATCATACACACATGGATGTAGTAATACGCATGTCAGTGGTCGAAACGGATGATTGAGGGAATAGTTTGGAAAATGTATTCCTTTTGTTGCGATCTGGGTTTCAAAGTACATGTAAATATAAGTTGAGAAAAGAAATATGCATATGATGACAATGACAATGCATTGTTCAAAACTCTCTTATTAGCGCGCACTTGCAATGAAACACGACCTTCAAACTTGCGATTTCAAGAATTAATGTTAGAATTGAAATGAGTGGATTTTAATAATTCTTTATCTAAGACTGTGAGGTCAATAGTCGGAACTATCTTTTCACTTCCACGTATCAACTAGTATGCCTGTCAATGAGCTTGAAGAAAATATATGATTTTCCACAACACAAATTTATATTTCCTTCGCTAACAATACCGTGCCGTAATACGTAATAATACCGTAACATTACAGGCACAAAAGAGTTTACCGGAGTCAGAAACTTGAAAATCTTTGTTGTACAGCGCTAAACAAAACGTTCACAATATTATCGTATAAATAGGCGAAATAAACTATATAAATATTGATGTTATAATATACTGCCAAACGAAAGAAATGATGAATTGCCACACAAAGTAACATGAGCATTTTAGGTTATGGACAAGAAGAAAAAAAACATCAAGGTCGTACTAAGATTCGGGACTATCTTTTCACTCATATGTATAAGCTAGCATGCCAATTAGCAAGCTCGGAAAAAATAGAATATTTTATCACAACACAAATTTATATTCCCGACGCTAATGATACTGGCACAAAAGAGCTAATAACACTGGCACAACAATATATACAGCATATCTAACATCCATCTCCTCTCACAACAGCGAGTTAAACGAGGCATTCACTTACGTGAGAGTTCAATGCCGGTAAAAATTTGCGGACGAAAAAATAATTTGGTCGCACTTGCTCAGCAAATTGCGAGAGAGGAGCCGCAACCTCAGCGAAAACTGACGGCAACGGGCCGGACTTGTGTAGGTTTGGTGCCGTCAGCAGCTCTGGTGGGGTGGGTGAGGTGGCGGCGGTCGTTGGCGCTTTGTGTGAGTGTGTTGTGTTGTGTGTGCTGTCGTTGTTGTGTGTGTGTGTTGTTGTTGAGTGTATTTGTGTGTGGGTGTGTGTGTGTGAGGGGAGGTAGGTTAGCACTGTGGCACAACGCTTAGATAAAAATTTTACCTGATATATTTCAGAATTTGATGAGAATTTATCACTATTTTAAAAGTGTTTTTGCTGTTATGAACTCAATACCTTAGATAGAAATTTTAACAGATATTTTTCAGAATTTGATGAGAATTTATCACTATTTTAAAAGTGTTTTTGCTGTTATGAACTCAAAAGCTTAGATAGAAATTTTACCAGATATTTTTTTCAGAATTTGATGAGAATTTATCACTATTTTGAAAGAGTTTTTGCTGTTTGGGATTTCGATTTAAATAGACAATTTTCCATTTAAACAACAAAAACTTAGGTAGCAATTTGACCCGATTTTCCTTTCAGAATTGAATAAAGAATATATAAGAGTTTCTGAGAAAGTCTCTGCTGCTTTTGACTTCGTTTTAGCTGCTCAACTGGCCATTTAAATTTGAACTATGGGTGTGCTTCTAAAGGGTAATCCGTAACAAATATACTACAGAAATGAGAACGGATCAGACCAAAAAACAATCTCAAGCAAAATTTTGTTAAAAGTTTTGCTGTAAAGACCCTGAAAAACTTCCAATTGCGCTGGTGCACAGCGCAATTCGTAAGAGAGGGACGCTGCACCTAGGCACTGTGACAGACACATTTATTGAAACAATCTAAAACAATTTACTTACCATAAGCGATAAAGTAGTAGATTGTTTCCTAAATCTAGTACAATGGTCACATTTGAGTATAGCTACCTGTGGGGCCAAATAAGTACGTACATTCTTAATTCATTGGCCATTTATCTACAGAGCTTTCTTTGTTTGCAGGCCCAACATAACCTGAATTTCTTCTTTAACTTACGTCTCATCATCGCTGTAATCAACGAAACCTAAGCCTACAACCAATGATATACTTGTTCATCAACACTCTATAATAAAACGCTGGGTGTCTCTATAAATTTATAAATATATTTTTTGTGCGTAATTTCCATTAAAGGAACTCCGCGCTAACGCGTCTACCGACAGAGCAGTAGCTACTCGCTGCCCTAGCACGGCTGGTGTGGGAATTCTCGTCAATATTATTGCCTTTGTCAATTATGTGTTCCGCCCAGGTGTCAGAGAGTCAATGCTAACTCACACGACATGAAAATTATAATTTATCCTGTGTGTCGACCTTGAAAACTCACTTTGGATTTTTTCTGAATGCGCGCTAAGTACCAAATAATTCAATGTAGATTAATTAACATTGGTAACAATTATTGCTAGAGACAAGAGATTTCCAAACGAATACTTGTTTTCAAAGTGTGCGGTCAATATTGAGAGAAAGTTGTACACTGATGTAATTGCTAATGTTCCATAACTTTCATATAAAGCTACGTACATTAACACGAACCTTCAATGACCTAACTGCTGCTTAAAATCTTGAAACGCGTCCCTGAATCAGGCGTTATGTGTGCAAATTGGCGAGTTAGCACCCCGACTGAGATCATTACAGTCGGAGCGCCTTCATCTCCCGCCCCCTTCCTTCCCAAGTGGCCCCCCTCCCCATCTGGTAACCTCCCCCCACGTGGGGGTGACTTGTTAAAGCTGCGCTGCTGTGTTGCTGCTGGTGCTGCTGCCTCCCACTGCTGCTGGTGCTGCTGCCTCCCGCTGCTGCTGGTGCTGCTGCCTCCCGCTGCTGCTGGTACAGCTGCCTCCCACTGCTGCTGCTGGTGCTGCTGCCTCCCACTGCTTCTGCTGGTGCTGCTGCCTCCCACTGCTGCTGGTGCTGCTGCATCCCACTGCTGCTGGTGCTGCTGCCTCCCAATGCTGCTGCTGGTGCTGCTGCCTCCCACTGCTGCTGCTGGTGCTGCTGCCTCCCACTGCTGCTGGTGCTGCTGCCTCCCACTGCTGCTGCTGGTGCTGCTGCCTCCTACTGGTGCTGGTACTGCTGCCTTCCACTGCTGCCAGTGCTGCTGGTGCTGCTGCCTCCCACTGCTGCTGGTGCTGCTGCCTCCCACTGCTGCAGGTGCTGCTGGTGCTGCTGCCTCCTACTGCTGCTAGTGCTGCTGGTGCTGCTGCCTCCCACTGCTGCTGGTGCAGCTGCCTTCTACTGCTGCTGATGCTGCAGCCTCCGACTGCTGCTGGTGCTGCTGCCTCCTACTGCTGCTGCTGCCTCCCACTGCTACGGGTGCTGCTGGTGCTGCTGCCTCCGACTGCTGCTGGTGCTGCTGCCTCCCACTGCTGATGGTGCTGCTGCCTCCCACTGCTGCTGGTGCTGCTGCCTCCCACTGCTGCTGGTGCTGCTGCCTCCCCCTGCTGCTGGAGCTGCTGCCTCCTACTGCTGCTGGTGCTGCTGGTGCTGCCTCCCACTGCTGCTGGTGCTGCTGCCTCCCACTGCTGCTGGTGCTGCTGCCTCCCACTGCTGCTGGTGCTGCTGGTGATGCTGCCTCCCACTGCTGCTGGTGCTGCTGCCTCCCACTGCTGCTGGTGCTGCTGCCTCCCACTGCTGCTGGTGCTGCTGCCTCCCACTGCTGCTGGTGCTGTTGCCTCCCACTGCTGCTGGTGCTGCTGCCTCATACTGCTGCTGGTGCTGCTGGTGCTGCTGCCTTCCACTTCTGCTGGTGCTTCTGCCTCCCACTGCTGCTGGTGCTGCTGCCTCCCACTGCTGCAGGTGCTGCTGGTGCTGCTGCCTCCCACTGCTGCTGGTGCAGCTGCCTCCTACTGCTGCTGATGCTGCAGCCTCCGACTGCTACTGGTGCTTCTGCCTCCCACTGCTATGGGTGCTGCTGCCTCCGACTGCTGCTGGTGCTGCTGCCTCCCACTGCTGCTGGTGCTGCTGCCTCCCACTGCTGCTGGTGCTGCTGCCTCCCACTGCTGCTGGAGCTGCTGCCTCCCAATGCTGCTGGTGCTGCCTCCCACTGCTGCTGGTGCTGCTGCCTCCCACTGCTGCTGGTGCTGCTGCCTCCCACTGCTGCTGGTGCTGCTGCCTCCCACTGCTGCTGGTGCTGCTGCCTCCCACTGCTGCTGGTGCTGCTGCCTCCCACTGCTGCTGGTGCTGCTGGTGCTGCTGCCTCCCACTGCTGCTGGTGCTGCTGGTGCTGCTACCTCCCACTGCTGCTTGAGCTTCCAGCAACACAGCCACAGCGCTGGCGCATCAGTGAGGTGTGCAGCTCTGGCAAGGCCTAGACAGTCCGGAACACAAAATTTAGGCCTACGCTGCACGGAAAACAAAATTTAGGCCCACAAAGTCCAGTCACGCAGCGCTCGCTTGTGTCCCCGCGCTGACCTTCGCTTTGCCTGCCCGACATTGGCTTCCCGAAGTAAAGCTCAGCGCCAACCAATCAGGAGTTTTCTCAGGTTTCAGATATTGAAACGTTTGTTAAGGTGAAGAATTAAGGTTTTTTGGAAGGTTGTTCATCTAAGCCATTGTCATAAAACAAAAAACAAAAAATATGTACCTTTTTTGTGATTTTATTTTCCGTTATAGTTTTCAAAATCCCATTATCTGCTAGACGACGGTTGTTATTGCTGAGGGTAAGGGAACGTCTGCGGCGTGCGTGCGTTGCGCGAGGCACCGGCGGCCTAACGACGAAACCTCCTCGCTTTGCAGAGAAGCCGCCGCAATTAGCGCAAGGAGACTAATCACACTGCTTCTAATTATCCCGTCCGTGTGAGAGAGTTTATTTATCCCCTCTCTATCGTCCAGTGCAGCGTGAACACAAATGCATGGCAATGTTTTCATTGCTTCAATTTACATAAAATTACAAATGTAAGGATTAAAAATTTGCATCCAAGTATCTTCGCTAGCGTTCGACTGCTGGAAAGGTCCGGAGGTGCAAATGTTCACATTCATTCCCTGGACGCTGCTGCTTTATCTTCAAACTTAAGACGATTTGAAGCTAAATGAACGTGCGAGAGACGCCTCAATTTTGCCTCGACCAAATCCTGCCGTCTCATCAGGGCTGCAGCGGCCATGACACGCTCACAATTGAGAGGAATTCAGAGATGACTTCTTCATTCATCACCACCCACTCCCGCATGTCTGATGCTGAGTTAGCTTCGTCATGCATTTACAAATAAAAACTTAACCAAACTCCTTACTTTCGCGTCAAAACTGTTCCGAAGTTAAGCTTTTCCTCTTCTTTGCAACTGATTCTCTGGTGAACGTGAAGCGTTCACAAATTATCAAGAATATTACATCAATAGTTTCCGCTACCTGGACCCTGAAATGCTTTATCGCCGCGTACAGATTTGTTCGGAGCTGAAGATTAGTTTGGGCGACCTTATATGAGAATTTTGTTGATGTTATGGATCAACTTTTTCAGTTCGTTGCTGAATTTTTTTCAGTATCTATTACTATCTTCTTCAACTTATATCTTGTTTGACACTTTTTCTTTCAACATCATGTAAGAGAACGCACTTGTGTACAAATCTGCTGTTCCCGTAATTTCATACGAAATAGCATCCGACTCTTTCTTCTCATTTGGGAGTGCTCTTTATGAGATCAGGGAGTATTAAAAAATTCATAATCTAATCGTTATGATAGTTTTGCCTGAACGCAGGTTCTCATCAGTAATTCGTCAAGAAAAATCAAATTGTTTTATAGTGTGAGTTTCGTAAATAATACAACGGCTTTCCTTGCGTTGTAACAACTGAGTAAATGTGAATTGAACGGGCTTGAAATTGCTCAACGTTAATTAACTATTTTACTTTACATTGGTGTTCAACTGGGACGTTTACTTTCCAGGCCGAGGACTTCACTTGAGAAGGTCGCCCCGATGGACACTGCAGGATGCCGCCGCCTGCTCACACATCCACACCTCAGCTCCTCGTAACGCTCCAATGAGCGTTCCTTGGGGGAGACTCTAAAATCTCGGTTTTGAACTAAAATGGAGTGCTTCGATCATGGCATAAATTTTTCTAAGGGTAAATTACATATTCAAGAAAAAATTCTCGTTTAGCATATCAACCATTCGCAATGAACGAGAGATAGATTGGCTATCAGCATCGCCTACCTATTCCCCCATACGTTACATCAATCTCCTAGCTACAAACTATGAATTACAAAGCTCGCGTGATTAAGACTCCTTCTCCCCCTACCAGAATTGCTGCACACTCTTAGAATCCATTCACTAACTCTAGGACTCCACCAAGAACGCTCCATAAGATGCAGTGGCGGACGAGCCCTTGGCTGTGGCTGTACGCATCCATGGCGGGCCTGCTGAGCGGGACCGTGGGGCTGCCGGGAGCCCCGGAGACGCGGTGCAACATGGCCGAGTGGCCGTGTCGCAGCGAGGTGCAGTGCGTGAGTCTCGACCGCTACTGCGACGGCGTCAGGGACTGCGAGGACGGCAGTGACGAGCCGCCTGACTGCACACGTAAGATCTTGCCTACTTGTTGTACTTTGTGGTGTGTATCTATTTCTCTGGCGTGTGTACGTGTGTGTGTTGCTGGTGTTCATCTTTTTTCTTAGATGTGTGGATTCGTCAACAAAAATTGTCTTGTATATAGTCTCTTGTGCTGGATCAGTTTTTCTTGATGTGTGTACTCGTTAAAAACTGCCTTTGATGCATGTAGGTACCTCGACACTTTTCCACATTCAGGGAATAGACCATTACCGAGTCGCACCAACGCAATAATACTCGTTCCATCCAGTCGCTCTAGCCACTCTCAATCCCGTCAACAATTATAGACCACCCTGATTGTCCTTGTTGGGTCCGGCAAGCCATAGCCGGCAGGGTCCCCTAGTTTCAGCTAGCAAGCTGTGGTCAATTGTTCCTTCTTCAACACACACTGAAAGGATCAGGTGACTGAGTCTAATCGCAGCAGCTGCAAACTGTTTCAAGACAATGTGGCTTCACTGCCTCACATACGGTCTCTACATCGGGCAGTCTCCGTAGGCTCGTTTTGCTCAGCCCCGCTGGTCTTGTCTCTCTGGCGATGCATTCATGTTTCACTATCCTACATTATCATTATAATTGTCATAGATATGAACAATTTTCAAAAAGTCAAAACCATACTTAATTATTTAGCAATTAGCATACTTACATGTCTCAGTACTCATTATTCTTTGCATCCTAATCTCGAAACGATCACTTTTCGTTGCACTAGCACTGATGCTATTGCAATCATTTATTATCTCACAAAAACAATTTTGGTTATATTTGCAATGCACAGAGATTGATTAATTCTCACAGTTATGAGTGACTGAGTGCTTAGTATTACCGAACTAATTTTACCTTTATTTTATTAGTGTAAAGAGACATGCTTCCACGCTCGCACTTCCATCAAAATTTTCATTTTGCATTTCTTTGTTCATTTTCCATTTTGCATTTTAAATTTTTATTTTGCATACAATGCTACATGGCTCTCCATGATATTCACTGTATTTTCGATTTAGAAAAATTTAAACAATCCATTGATACAGCATATTTTTACGCCGAAAATGTCGAAACGTGTGTTTTCACGGGCTTATATTATGTGAAAATGATAGTATATGACACTGTCATGTGAGAATATGCTCGACAAAGTTACTAATACAAATCTTGCGTTAGAATTAGCTGACATTCTGCTCGTCATATTCTCAAACTAAGGGTAAGAAGAACGCGATCTTTGTGCAGTCGTTTGCGCCCGTTCGGCAGTCTTTATTTCTTTCGATAATCCATGAATTTATGAGTTACCGTAACCTCAATAAGTCTAGAAAAATAATTCAACATAATTTTTCAACTTCAAATCATTTTTTTTAGTTATCTTGAATCATTTCGGTTACATTAGTAATTATGAGCACGATAGACTCTCCAGCAAGACTCTCTCGAAAATTATTTCCATCTCAATCCTTTTATTAGTCAATAATCCGAACACAAAGTTACCTGAACATTATTTGTTTTTTTCCTACGCCACAATGAAAACTGAAATATTAATCTGCTTCTTGCCTGCTCTCGATGTTCTCACTGGCCGCTACACTCCTCTTCTCTTCCCTTTCACTACCTCACTCTCTCTCTTCTCCACCGGAAACATTCGCTTGCAAAATTAGTCGTAACCCGATTGTGTATTCAATATTCATATTCAATATTCATATTCAATATCACCCTTGTATGGACTCAGAGGCGCTACCCTTTTCTTGCACTCCATAATTCTTTCAGCAAAGCTTCTATTAAGCGACATCAATCACTCATCAAAAAAAAAAAATCGCGTACACATTTCTATCCTCCCTCCCTAATGCTCAAACAACACGAACAAAACTACTTGAGTGTCCGGATTGGGGCATCTACGCGGAGCTACTTTTCTTTTTCTGCTCCAAGATGCCAAGCAGCTCTTTGTATGCAAATAAATAAGTAAATCTTCTTTGTTTTTACTGTGTGAGCGCACATTCGCTTGACCGTTGCGAGCACCAGGAGATCATCCTCGCTGTGATCATCTTTTTACGTTCCGTTTTTATTCCTTGAACGTTCTTCTCTCGGCGACGCTGTCCCCATACAGAGTCTCAGTTCAGATTACTTTGGTTTTGTGACTTTTCTCGCTGCCGCCCCTTCGTTATCTACGCCACGATACTGAAACCAAATGCCGTCATTCTTATTTATTTCTTCTCTTTATTTGGGTGAATTTATTTCTGCCTGAAGTCTCTCACATTCTGAGTAGTTAGAATGCTACAAGTAATTAATTATCCTTCCATATGTTATTTTTTGTGTCTTTAATAAACAATACCTTACACTTCAGCATTCCGAATTTCCTATCTCCATTGATTTCTTTGAGGAAGAACTTCCAGAGGAAAAACTATGGCGGACTGCTTATAATTCTAACAAATAGTAGCTACGTTAATTTTAGGATCGATTGTGAGTCTCTTTTCAGTTCAGAATCCTACATGAACTCAATAATAATATAGAGATCCTCTGACGCAGCTTCAGCAGTAACTTCAGTGCGAGCTAAAGTTAGCGCTTTGGGTCTTAGAAAAAATATGCTTTATTCTCTTTACTTCTATGATATTTACTGTTAAACGAGGGAAGCCAGGAGTCCCGAGTGATACTTTTAAAGATACTTTAAATGTACTCAAAAACATTTTCTCTCCCAAGAAAATAAATTAAATGCCAGAGAATATTAGTTTTACCATCAATTACAGTTATGTATCAATTGTTATAAACAACTTTAAGTTCCCTCGCTTGCTCTTCATCACTAACACGCAATCTTCAGGACTGAAAGAAGCGATGATTTTGCCTCATAAGATACCTTTACTCTGAGTCATATTCTGCTGATACTTGTACAGCGCGTCAACTGAAAAATTAGTATTTCTTTTTTCTCAAGACGTGAGTGTTCCATGAAATATGATTAAAACGAGGGAATACAGTAAAAAATAAATTCGTATAACTACCCGCCGGTAACGTACACCATTCCTACACTTTTCCGTGGTGTTACTATTCCATGAACTACGGTTAGAAGTAAGGAAGAAAATAAGAAATAAATTCGCTTGTGCGCAAGCGCTCATTCACGTTTCTGAGTCACGACCAATTCCTGGCGTACGTTTCTCACACAACGGTTGTCATTCGTGCACGAGCAGCGTGCAGCCGTACCTACTACGGCCGCGTGGGCATGACCTACAGCATCCAGATCGCACGGCCACCGAAGGACGCCATCCCGCACTTCTGCCAGCTCACCTTCATCGCGTCCGGCCTCGAGTACGGCAACCTCGTGCAGCTCAGCGTCGACCGCTTCAGCCTCGGCAGGTCAGACGGGTCTTTATCAAGTCAGATGAATTTTGGCAGGTCAGACGAGTCTTGGCAGGTCAGACGAATCTTTGGCAGGTCAGACGAGTCTTTGGCAAGTCAGATGAGTTTTGGCAGGTCAGACGAGTCTTTAGCAGGTCAGACGAGTCTTGGCAGGTCAGACGAGTCTTGGCAGGTCAAACAAGTCTTGGCAGGTCAGACGAACCTTTGGCAGGTCAGACGAATCTTTGGTACGTCAGACAAGTCGTTGGTAAGTCAGACGAGTCTTGGCAGGTCAGACGAGTCTTTGGCAGGTCAGACGAGTCTTGGCAGGTCAGACGAGCCTTGGCAGGTCAGACGAGTTTTTGGTAGGTCAGACGAGTCTTTGGCAAGTCAGACGAGTCTTTGGTAGGTCAGACGAGTCTTTGGCAGGTCAGACGAGTCTTTGGCAGGTCAGACGAATCTTCAACAGGTCAGAAGAGTCTTGGCAGGTCAGACGAGTCTTTGGTAGGTCAGAAAGTCTTTGGCAGGTCAGACGAGTCTTTGGCAGGTCAGACGAGTCTTGGAAGGTCAGACGAGTCTTGGCAGGTCAGACGAGTCTTTGGCAGGTCAGACGAGTCTTGGCAGGTCAGACGAGTCTTGGCAGGTCATACAAGTCTTGGCAGGTCAGATGAATCTTTGGCAGGTCAGACGAATCTTTGGTAGGTCAGACGAGTCTTTGGTGGGTCAGACGAGTCCTGGCAGGTCAGACGAGTCTTGGCAGGTCAGACGAGTCTTGGCAGGTCATACAAGTCTTGGCAGGTCAGACGAATCTTTGGCAGGTCAGACGAGTCTTATGCAGATCAGACGAGTCTTTGGCAAGTCAGACGAGTCTTTGGTAGGTCAGACTGATCTTTGGCAGGTCAGACGGGTCTTTGGTAGGTCAGACGAGTCTTGGCAGGTCAGACGAGTCTTTGGTAGGTCAGACGGGTCTTTGGTAGGTCAGACGGATCTTTGGCAGGTCAGACGGGTCGTTGGTTGGTCAGACGATTTTTTGGCATGTCAGACGCGTTTTTGCAGATCAGATGAGTTTTTGGCAGGTCAGACGAGTCTTTGCAGGTCAGACGGGTCTTTAGCAGGTCAGACGGGTCTTTGGTCGGTCAGACGAGTCTTGGGCAGGTCAGACGAGTCTTTGGTATGTCACCCAAGTCTTTGGCAGCTCAGACAAGTCTGACAGGTTTTGCAGTTGTAGGACAAGCTGTCGATTTCCTAGTGGATTAATTTATCGGGACAATTTTGGATTGGTCATCAATATGTTTTATGGAACACTTTTTTTGATAGGCCAACAACTACTGATACCAACAGGGAGTTTGACTGTTGTTGACGAAGAACTTCAATTCTAAAATAGCATGGCAGGAAATAACCATGATTAGCTTCTGTTCCTCTCATTTGGCCTGAATGCAGACAATAAATAGCAAAGAGAGCAAAACTTTACACTATCTTCTTCTTGAGCTTCTATTGCGAACTATAACTTTCTTTTCTCAGACATAAAGAAAATTCTAATCACGAAACTATAATTTGCTACTCTACAATATTTTTCGATTTTGGCTAGCTGAGCTTAATTCAGAAGGCCTTTTAGGTCATATGTAACGGGTGCTGCTCGTCGGTCAACGTCAGCATGGTAAAGAGGGATTCTCTGCCATGACATGTATGCAGCACTAGATGCTTGGCTCTTTCTCTCATACCAAGTGTAGGACAGCGAATAATGAGTACAAACATAACTAAGCCATTATAGGTCTGAGCGGGCCCATAGATCATTCTGATGTGAACTTCACTGCATATGCACTATCCATTTTCGTAACTAAAGCCTAGTTTGCTAAAAGAATGGATCTTTTTCTTATACCAAAAGAAGGACAGCGAAGAACGAGTACAAACGTAACTAAGCCATTAGCGAGAGCCCATAGGCCTTTGTGACGTAAACCTCACTGTACCATCCATCTATTTTCGTAACTAAAGCGTAATTGGCTAAAAATGAAATAATTTGTTTTATGAGTTGCAGGTTCACTTCGCACACCCAGAAGGGATGCCCCGACGGGCACATGCAGATCGCAGAGCCGAGCCGCCCCCTGGGAGCAGGGTACTGGTGCGGCACCTCGTGGGGCTCCAACGTGTACTACTCGGAGACCTCGGCCGTGGCGCTCCTCCTCAGGGTCTTCAACTACACAGAGACTCCAGAGGCCGAGAACCAAGGAGGCCCAAACTCCGAGGAGGCTGTTCTGTTGCGACTCTCATACCGCTTCCTCAAGAAGAACCAAGCTGTTTTGCGTTACGGACCGCCATATCGTCCTTATTATTTGGGGAAGACTGTGAGAAGAACTTACTGTGATAAGTTTTTCGACGACTGTGATCAACAAAACTGCAAGCTGCAGTCACCGAATTACCCGGGAATGTACCCCCGCAACTTGACGTGTCAGTACAAAGTCCACCAAACTCACGCACCCCCAGGAAAAGTGGCCCTCGTGAGGCTCAAGCAAGACAATCCCCATCTGGTGTACATAAAAGACAAGAACGCTCCCCACGTTAAACGAGACAGAAAATTGGCTCTGGCAGAAAACTGCGATGTGCTTCAAGACTACATCGTTATTCATGACGGTAACACTACTGATGCGCCAGTGTTACTCAAAGCCTGTAAAGGAGGTCCTCTTAGCTCCATCACAGCCAGTGGACCAAACATCCTTCTTCTGTTCCATGTCTCACCCTTTGACTTTCCATTCCAAGATTCTCCCAGACGGAAAATATACGGTTTCCAGTTTGACGTAGAAATTATGTTCGTCGACAGTGACTCGACAGCCTATATCCGCAGACCGAGCAGCGTGCCTGTCCTGCCTCCAGTCCTGGCCGAGACGCGAGAGCCGTACGTGCCGTGCTCCTGGGAGATGCGCAGCAGCGGCAGGCGGTCAGGGTACGTCCAGGCGCCCGAACATTCCCTCCTTCCAAACACGAGCTGCACCTGGAGGCTATCTGGCGGAATTGGGGAAGTGGTATGGCTGTCTTTCCTTCACTATCGCCATGTTATACACAAAGAAATACCTAAACCTGCCCGTTGTACCAACACCCTTACCATTCACGATGGAGCTACTACCAACACTACCATGTTGGCAAGCGTCTGCCAGACGGAGAAGTACCCTAAAGTCTGCGGCGGCGGAGCTTCTGTTGCGTGCTTACCTGAAGATAGTTATATAAGTAACTCGCCGCTATTGACCATAACGTTGCACTACGCCGAGGGAACGATTGCTAGTCATATCGAATTTCTTGCGAGGTTTGAATTTGTGAGGAGACGGCAATGGGGTCTGAGCACCCAGAGTGGCAACACGTGCGACCGCACATTCGGTGTTAGTCCTGACAGATTGTTTGCGTCTCCTAGAGATGTGTTTTATTTTGGAAGAGGAGGCCAGAAAAAGCTTCGCTGTACGTATACATTCAAGGCCGGTCACAATCAGCTCATTTCCATCCGAATGCTACGCTCGTACATGGGCGATCACTGTCGCACTCTTCGTCAAGGAACGTCGGACCGCCACGAGTGTTCCAATGGAGGAACCGACGACTATCCATCGATCTGGATAGTTGAAGACTTGTGGCCTGGCGTGCCACTGAGACGAGCTTGCCTGTGTGACATCAATCGACCCATTACGATCATGTCTTACACTTCCAGAGTATCTCTAATATTCAATGTTCCTCATATGACGCCAAGAGATGACTACACTCACTATTTCTTTGAAGGAGAGTATGAACTCGTAGCACCGATGACCAATGCCGAGTTTAGCCCCGGCTGTTATGCAGATCACAGGAGGTATGACATCCCGCATGGCAACTTCACTGTTGGCGCAGGTGGACTCGCCAACCCTTGCGACTCCTTACCTCGAATGATAACTCCTCCAGATGGTGGCTTTCTGTTCCTACGAGTTGACGGTTTTGCTGCTACAGAAAGAAACTGTGTTCTAGGGTCAAGAATTAACGTATATGGAGTCGGTGGCTTGTCTCCACTGGCTTCGATTTGTCCCGAGCCTGGAGAATCCAAAGCTCAGGTTTTCAGCAGTGGATGGGAAAGAAGACCGTTATATAACAGGACAGGTCCTATAGAACCTTCTCGTGCGCTGATAGTAGAATACACTGGAAATTATTCTACTCGCGCTGTAGTAAACTGGATATCTGTGTGGCGTCCTGTCACCATGTCACTGACGGCCCCTTCTGTCGGATGCCCTCACAGATGTCCTGAAATAAGCGCTTGTTTACCTCAGGAGCTGATGTGCAATAGAATACCAGACTGTCCCTCACACGCTGACGAGACTGCTGCTGCGTGCGGCATACTTGTGGCCTTACCTTGGGTGACTGTTGTCGTGGCGGGGACGATGCTCCTAGCCTTACTTATCTTGTTAATCGCTGTAGTTACTCGACGTCGTCCACCTCGAAAGCAGCCCATGCATGAGTCCAACAGCTTCGATTCTTTACCGAAGCTCAAAAAGTCGAAAGGTAACAAGAAGAAGAAAAAGCTCATGACCAACAACATCAACGACTTTGGTGGCAGCATCGGTAGGCTGAGCAACAACAGTAGTTATTTTACTCCGAGTGGCAAGAAGCCGCCGAGCAGCCCCGAAGACTTCCTGCTCCCCCCGGATGGCGCGTCCTGACACCGCGCCCCCGTCCCCTCGGCCCTCGTCTGCGTCGACTACGAGACGACCGTGTGAGGGCAGGCGCTACCCAACGCTGGGGAGTCACGCTTCTCAAAACTCTCAAAACAATCGTCAGGAAAGCGGTGATGGTCGGTAAAACGGACTGAGTTGTGTAGGTAGGAGTGAGGTGTAGTGCCGCGCGTGTGTTGGCTGGAGTTCGTGTTGAAATCGTCGATTTGATGTATGTACATTTCCATCGTTTCTAGTACTTAATCTTGGAAATTTTCGCTCAAATAATTTTGTGCTTCATGTTTCAAGTATTACTGAAGATTCTCACTAATTAGTGCAACACTCAAGTTCAGTTCAGTCGCGGACGGTCACACTCTGAACTAAAATATATATCACTTTAGTTCCACGTCTTGTATGTGCAATTTTTTCTTAAGTAAGACAGTACAACTTCCATGGAGCAAAATGCTTTGTTATTATTTGGGAGGATTTATTCGTCACTTATAAATTCCTATTTGGATCTATCGAAACTTGAAGTCCTTTTTTCTTCTAGTCTACAGTATTTGTATGCGACTGGCAGTCGTGAAATGAAGCGGACTTTCATCGTAGACTTAATTCATATCTCCCAGTTGTAATGGCGTTAGGGTGTAAGTTATGTAAATTATTGTAAGATCCCAAACTAGTTAGTGTTAGTAATAGAAATTGAGCGTCAGAAAATCATACTGACATAAGCCGGGAAAGGTGATCGTGTAAACATAGCTGTCAAAATCTTAAGTTCACCACCGGAGCGTTTGAGTTAACTTCCATATCATGCAGCGTACGTATGTCTTCAAACTAGACCTTGCTCTCGTGATAGAAAGCTATTTCATAGTTATCGAGAGTGAGATTGATGCAACGCTCATTTTGTGTTAGCAAAACGTAATATTTTCTCCCTACCTGAAGTTGCGACTCCTACAAATTGAGTCCGGAGTATTTGTGCTGGTGAAAAGCATGTGAGAAAACTTTAGTATAAACTTTTCCGGTTGCGAAGACGTGTTTTGTTAAAATGTGGGGATGTCATTCGAGACGCGATTGCATCCGTTACGCCTGTGCTACCTCGAATGTATGCGATCCCCTGCTGCTGACGAATATTATTTGTTATGAATGAAAAAGTTAATTGGAAGGGGATCGAACCTCCGTTCTGCTCTCAGTGTTCCAGCAGTACACCGTCACTCCGTCACCTCAGTTACCCGGGTGGCTGCATGATGCTCGACATTGGAACCAAACTCTCACTATACTTAGAAAATATATACCAATGTGAACTTACTGCACTGTATACAATTGTCAACACAATTGTCTGTACAACTGACTGTACACTTGTCTGTACAACTGACTGTACAATTGTCCATAGGGCTAAGCTGCTCAATGTGGAAGAAACATTTGTAATGTGCTGGTACGAGAGTGAATCAAAGTACCCGACTGCTCTGAGGGTAGCTGAGGCGGGATATTCTGAGCAAGTTAGGTGCATCCTATCATCTAATGGCGACGTAACTATGGCAACCACTCATGTTTGAGTCTCATAATGAGACTCTATTAAATAAAAGGCCTCTTGATTCTTGCTAGTCAGTGCAAGACGAGGCTTACAAAGTTAATGATCCTGAAGAGAAGCTGGTTTGTTACCTCACGCTGATCGGCACCGACAGAAATTTAAACATTTTTAATTTTAATTTTAAACGTCAATTTAATGTTAGATGACATTAATGGTTGACCTATTGCGTTTCTCTATCAATATTGATACCTCTAATACACCTCATTTTTAAAAATGTGGACTGAATGAAGTTTCATTCACTGCTAGTCACGTGTTTTGACCGACTGATGCCGCCTGTGAAGGTCATGTAACAAATGTCCCAAGGAAGCAGCTCAGTAATTTAGCAACCTGGAGCAAAAGTGAACGAAGTGATAATGGGCGGCCGTCAATTTGACCTGCAGTTTGCACATTTACGAAAATTGGAGTGAGAACAAAAATCTTTTTTCAAATGTTTTTACCTTTCTAAAAAAAAGATTTAATAAGTTTGCTCATATCCCCGCACTAGTCACCTCGCAAGAGTGCATGTTATTTTCGCCTCTCAGGCTGAGTAGTTGAATAAAATTTTTAGTTTCCTCAAGTCAACACTGCCTAAAACTATTTGCTCAATTTCGCAAATATTTTTAATATATATATATCAAATTCAACGAAGTTACTCCCACTCTAACTGTGTGTTGCGTGTAGCGGGCACAGCGGCCAGTGACCGAGACAGTTCGCTTCTCTCCAACTCAGGGGTCGCAAGAGCTGTAGCAGTCGCTGCAACACTCGTGAAAATTATCATTATTTGCCTTAAATTTGTGCGAGCAGATTCTTGGACGTTTTCCATTGACAAAATACTCACCTTATTCTCGCTGAGTGCTGCGTTGCACCCTTAGATTCATTTATAGCGTGCTATTTTGTGAAGGACAATTTAACGGAGTTGCACTTAAGTTTGCAAAGTATTCTATTCATTTATACGTTAGCTCCAAATAAGTTTATCTAAAATGAAGTCCAATAGCTCAATGACAACGTACATGTTTTTTACCAAATATTTCATTGGTGATCGATATGAGCTTCTATTCTTAACGATCGCAATTGAAATTTGATTGCAGTTCCTGCCTGGTATTCGAGGAGTAACGAGTGTCGCAGCCAGCACTTTCAACGTAATGTGAATGTTTATTAAATTTCATGTCTGGTATTCAAGGAGTAACGAGTGTCGCAGCCAGCACCTTCAACGCAAATGAATGTTTATTAAAGTGCAGGTCTGGTTTCCGAGGAGCATTTACATTCGAGGAGGCGACAAGGTAGCGAGCGTCACGAGACGAGCTACGGCTCCTCTACAGCACAACAATGGCCTCTCTCTTTTAATTTGACTTGACCGCTTTGTCCTATTTTCTTGAGAATTGGGAATCATAAAACTGAGTGGATGTTTGTCATAGAAGCTTTCCAGTCATGTCGGTCGACGTCCAGAAACAATTGACGTCGTCTGTCCTCCCAATCGAGGCATCTTGAATGTGTATCTTGAAGCATAATTTCCCTGATATTGAAGACTGCGGTGAAAAAATTTGAACAGAAATGTCATTTAGTTATTGACGGCGAATATAGAGTTCATCAGTAGAATTGAAAATATTTAAGTATTATTTAGGCAATAGGAAGATAGGATTACTATAAATTGTTAAAGATTTTGTTAAAAATACGAGTTTACGTCTAGATTGTTTACTTCGTTCAAGTTTTATTGAAGGAGCGTCTGAGAATGTTGAAATAGCGTGCATTAGGGAGCTAGCAGAATCCAGCACGGCTGATGGGTTATGATGTACAGAAGAAGCTGTTATTGTTAACATACCTCGTAACCTTAAAGCTTAGATGTCTTAGCGACTGTACATACCGCACATTAGCTCCTCTTACAAGCGCGTCTCGCCGCCGGTTGTGATCCTTTCGAAATTTTTTGCCTCATGCATTCCCTTCTCTCTCAGCCATTCGTTCTCTCTTAGGTGATCCGATCAGGTTTTTGCACTGTTACCAAATGGTCTTGCTCTTCTGTCGTATGAATTGCTGCATAATTTAATCCTTTTCTACCTTCTAAAACTGTTACGATTTACCTCCCGGACATACGTACAGTGCTCGCATGTCCTGACGACCTGGTCCGTGCAGTGAAGCTGTGATGCCACTCAGTTCTGGTTCACAGTTTCAGTCGTATGAAAATGTTTCGTAAATAATCATTCATTTGCAATTCAAGGTACTTATAAATTTCTTAGATGCTCACCGCAGTACGTGTAATGCATAAGTGAGGCATTTTAAAAAAAAATTGGCTGACCGCAGTCAAAGTATGTTCATACACAGAAATAAAAAAATGGCCATACTTTCACCACGAGTAAATATAACTTGAACATACACTAAGATTCTTTCGAAATCCATTCTCTAGTTTATGAGATCTTACTAGTCATGTAAACGAATGTAACCGTTATTTTCGTTAAAGTTAAGCTATTGATTTTTTAGGATTGTCTAATTATTTTACCCACATGGTCACGAAATATCAGTGAATTGATTTATGTATTCATAATTTCAGTTGAATTGTGCTTAAGGCAGTGAAACATTCCAATGTTGCTCCAGTGTCACACGGATATGCAGGTGTATGTGACTTCAACTAAGCCAAGAAACATCCTTTATGTCACAAGTTTGACATCTCTTGATTGACAGCCTCACAAATTGCCAACAATTTTAAAGAATTGAGATCGAGGTTCAACAGCTGCAGCATTTTGGATTGTTACTTGGGTCAAGATTGCAGAAAGGTTCGAGCGAGCGACTCTCGCGCTGGAATCCCAGATGGCAATATTTCACTGGCGGTAATTGGCTTCATCCCTGCTGGTTTTTTATCGTCTGCCGAGTTTTCCCCTCACGATGTTCCACCAAAAGACGGGAGTGGACGAGCTGCTGCTCCAGGTGTCATATCTAAAACGAAGTGGAATTTGGAATTTTCGTGGTTGTTCTCACTCAGTTGAATATCGATTCAGGTGTTAATTTTAACTTAGAGCTTCAACTTTAATACCAAATGTTCACTCACTTATTAGCCTCATCACGGTTTCCAGATGTTTTAGGGAACAATACAAATGAATTACAATAACTTAACTGTATAGAAACCTAGAGCGTAGCTTTAGTGGCGTGTTAGAATGACTGTCTATGTGGTAGTCGGTAGAATGTTTGAAATTGAATTGATTTAAATTAAATGAATGGGAAAAGATGTAAATTTACTAGAATATGTGGTCTGTGGTAACTAGCACTCGGCTCTCAAATGTCTCTCGCACGCTTCATCTCATTGTTCTTCTTCTTAGTCCTCGCTCAGAGTTGGTCGACGTTAGATGCTCGAGGTGAGTAGAAGGAGTAAGAATTATACACACGCAATTAAGCCGTTGATCAGCATTCAACAATATTGTTTTAAACTTAAATTTTTATGCTAACTTTCGTTATTTATCAGAGACGGAAAATTACTGATATGATGGATTTCTTTGGTAATTTATGTGTATTGTCTCAAGGGACAAGTGTGTCGGGGAATTTTGGAGGAGAACTTAGCCCAACAGAAAAATTCGGTTTCAGTAATTTTAAGTTCAAAAAACTCTAACATCCTTTGACACGCTAACATCAAACCTGAGATTCAACATGAAATCAATACTAGTGTAAATTAAAAATAAAATGAACGTGCGAGTCACGTAACATTGGGTTTGCCGTTCGTTCTGTCCGGCATTGCTCAGTAGTAATAGCAGAGTGAGGTGCGGGTCGTGACGATGGCTGGCCACTTCACTGAAATGGACCAGCAGTCAAATGCCCGCTGTACGGCCGGTCTCTCCTCTGCGGAGGTCAAGGGGCTTCGTGCAGACGAGGGTGTGGTCTCATGCGACGGTGTGGCGCTGCGCTCGCGTGCTTCGTGTCAACTTGCGGACGTTGTCACTCGAATGTTGAGCGCAGTGAGCAGCTGGTTTAGTGCTGTTGGGACCCACTTACATTGCTGTCAACACCTTCACTTGGAACAGTCGGTCATGTAAATTATCATTTTCTTCTTTCTAGTATACTGAGGTTTACAAATTAAACCTAGAGTACTTGTTAACTGATTGCTAAAATGTGATTTCCATAAAAGATACAAATGAAAAACCTCTATCATTCAAATTTATAGCGAATGGACTGAAACTAAACGTCGATTCAAAAATAATTGCAAATTTCTTCAGCAAGCATAATTCTTTGGTTTGAATTTTGCTCCTGCGCGTCGAATGCTGAGTGAGCAAGTGCTTGTGGCCAGGTTGTGAGCCCTCTCGGCCCAGTCAGAGAAAATGACTTCACACTAGAGAAACACAAATTTGCTGAATGTTTCGCATTAAATTTTTTTCCCTCTGACATTCGTTAAGACATTCGTCGAATTTTACCACAATATCTGTCAGTATTTGTTAATTCCCTTCTATCATGTGTGCGGAAATAACTGTCAAATTCAGTATTATAAGGAAACTTTCCTCATATACAGCGTCTCCCCACAAATGTTTCACAAGACAGCTTACATTGAATTGAGCTGGAATGACTTTCGGTCTCGCCCTCTTGAGACCTTACCGCTTCACGCGCCAGTAAAGCTGCAGGTGTTGCGTAGTTGGAGTGTGTTACAGGGCGGAGCAAACAAAACGCATGTTTTTTGAGGAACAACAACTTTGTTGTGTAATCATTTATAAAACTTTAAATTGCATTTAAATGTAAGTATTCGAAAATATTTCAACTGGCATGCTAACAAACAAACACAGCAAATAAGTGAGCGAGAAGGTGTTGTTCTAACAGCAGCATCTGTTTAAAATTCTGCTGTTCATAGCTTCAACATTTCTTGCTGTACACCAGCGATTGTTTGACGGTTGCAATTATCAGAGCAGATCCAGCAGATCAACATGCTTCACTTCGTCGAACAATGGCGTTCCAGTCTCGAATTCTTCCTTCATAGTGAATTTGGAAAATTCATCAAAAAACCTCCAATTGTGATTAAGGAACCACTGTTTCTGAACAACTGGTTCACAAAAAACACTGAACACACTTCTATGCCCCATAAATCTCTGGTTACTAAAACAGCCCCACGAACATTGTCTGCTCGCAACACTTCAAAATCCTGCTGCTCTACCTCAGTCCTTCACTATCTATCATGCCCTAAACGAGAAATTGTTTTTCTCATTTTATGCATTTTAATTATTCCTTAGCTAGTCAGTCGTTAATAATTTCATGACAATGTAGTTCTTAACAATCCTGCAACGTTAAAAATTTCAACGGTACTAAAACTATTTAGCCCCTAAAAATTTCGTATCTAAGTAGTTCAGAACATTTTATAACTTCGTAGTTTCTACTTAATCCGGTAACTTCTGGTCATAGCTTCGCAATGTTCTTCTAAACTTGACAACTGTATAATTTTTACCGATAACCTAACAACATAGTTTCTAGCCATGCCAAGCATATATGACATTAATTCTCAAATTATTCAATCTTCACAATGTCCCTCACCACCACAACTCTCTGAAACTCCAATAGAAAAAAACGAACTAGATCTCAACAAATTTAACGCTTAGTTACGCTTCGTTCCAAAAATTTCGTTTCAAGTTAGCGAGATAAAACTGAAAGAGACGATGGCTCGGAATCTCTTATTTGTTCGCCCCAAAAAGGACAAATTTACAGCCTGCGGTTGTGCGCGCTCCATCGCTCTGGTTCAGTACACCCCACGGTAGAGGAAACAAGGCAAAGTCATTTCTATGGGGGAAAATACACCTCCTCTTGTTCGGCTAGCCCTTAGAACGGCTTCATTTCCAATAAACTTCATGACGTCACCATTGCGGCATGTCGTTAGGCCCATAGTAGTGCCAGATTTGGGGCTAGCAGTGTTGCCAGATGCAATATGGGACTGCTAGTGGTTCGTTGCTATGACGTCAGCATTGCCCCACAGTCGACGAAAAAAAGACTCGTTTGACCCTACCTTGTACACCCTCACCTCGACGCGTCCAGCTGCACACACTGACAGCATTGCTGCGCGCACTACGGAGCGGCCATAGCAAGTTCTGAAGCATTACGTATGTAGGTCGCCATAGTTTCACATGAGTACTTTAGAGATTTTAACAGAAGCATTCCACTTGAATATGTTAGTGCGACAGTGTAGGCCTACGAATTTTCTAATAAGAAAACAGCCAACGCACGAAACTACTTATTAAAATTTCTAATACATGAACAAATTATTTTAATTTACATTTTGAAGTTTTCCCAATAGGAGCAATTACTCGGTAGTATGATAAATAATAATTTCTGAATTGACATGTTTTTTCATCTAAGATTGTGCTAGTCGTTAAAATTGGAATATTTACCTTTTGGATGTATCATGAGTGTTTGTGTGAGCTGGGAAAATTAATCTCGATGCCATGTCTGCTTGTGCTCTGAGAACGTCTACATTGCGGCGTCGTAGTTGAACTTCAAGGAACTTTTGATTTACTTTTTCTTTGTTACAGTTTGTTCTCATTGTCGAAGTGAAAACCTCTGTATTAAAAGAGCATAACTGAAAGAACTATAGCTAAGATAGCGTTACTCTAGCTGAGGCAGAAACTGTTGCGATATTTATAACAGGACTTGTCCCTGTTTAGCATCAAAGGCTCGTCCCTCTATAACATCAAAGGCTCGTCCCTTTATAACATCAAGGGCTCGTCCCACTTAACATCAAGGGTTTGTCCCCATATAACATTAGGGGCTTGTCCCCCATTTAACATCCAGGGCTTTGCCCTCATTTCGAGGAGATCATGAAGGTTTTCATGGAATGTGCGACGCAACCAACAGTCGGCGCTGCAGCTGCTCATCCCCCCTGTTGTCTCCCTCGCCAATATTTGATAGAATTTATTTTATTAAAAAAACTTCAAAGCCAAACTCCCTTCTTTGATTCTCCTTTGATGCCCTTGAATGGGTGGAGAGAGGACGGGGAGAGAAGCCTTGTTTTGCGCGACCGTCTTAAGACGGCATTTTTATCATCAAATTAAATTGAGGACTTGGGTCGGGTCTTATTTGGACGGCGCTATCATCGACGGGAAGGTCCTCAATTGCGGATTCTCTCCGCTCGAGAATTTCTTCGTCGCCGCATCGCAAAATTGGAGCCATGCAAACGTGGGAACTGATTCATGGGGAAATTCTACATTTGATGCCTTCAAATTTCTGCCAAATTTTTGAAGGCGACAACTTTGGGAGTCCTTGAATATTTTATCCCCTACATTTTTCAATTGGAAGGAAGCTTGGATATAAGTTTAATTGGCGATGTAGGATTTAATTAAGACCCAAGTTTTGTAATATTTCATTAGGAATTTATACAGATTTATAAATAATTGGTTACAAGAACATGTGGCTCGTCCCTTTCATTGAAAACTTTCAGTTATGAACCAGACCAATTCGTTGGATGTGAATCAAATACAAGCCGATCTTTTATATTTGCTGTCTTCATCTTCTCCAGCAGGAAATGAATGTTCTCAACAAATGTAGTCCACAAATAAAAAAGTCGAATTTTACAGACATGGCTCCCACAAACGAGCTGTGAGTATTTTCCTGCACATATCCCGGAGGGGAAACTCGAAGTGTTCATAAAACATCCTCGCAAACCAGAGATTCCATATTTATTGAGAGAAAATAACGGGAAGATTTGGTGGCACTTTGTGGCGCTGTAGCGAGTCGCCACCGCTGTGGCAGGAACTACAAATGGCGGGCCATAAGTCCCACAGAGCTATCCTATTTATGGCTTTAGTTTGCCGGTGGGTGCTGCAGCCTGGAGCTTGCTGCTTCATACGAGGCCGATACTGCGGTCTCTCGGCAGCCGGCGTCTCAATGTTGCCTGCTACCCTTCTGCTTCTTTTGCGTCCTCAGGTGCTCTTATAAGGAAATTTTGTGAATGAATGGTATCACGGATACTTGGATTTAATCATTTGTTGTTCTTATTATCTGTTAGAAATCGTCACTGGCAAGGGATCAAGAGAAGGTCCGAAAAAGAGAGCTGTGGACAATATGTGCTCATGGATGAAGGTCTATGTAGATGAACTGAATGTTGTAATTTGAAAACTCTGCATTGTAGAACAACTGGCATTAAAAATAAGAATGCATTTTCCCTACATTCAATGTAGATTTTTAGAGTAATATGATGCACAAGCTCTTCCGGCTATCTCTAGGTAGGTGAACTCATCTCTTTTCAAAGGGCTCTGTTCAGAGACTCATGCATATTACACGATGCATAGCGCTTTCATAAAAAAATCCGAGTTGTCATTTTAGGTTCCTGTTTCATATTCCTATTACCATTCATTAATTCATTACGCGACCGACATGAAGTCATCAAAGTGACTTCATGCGTTACGTGCTGTGCTCAACAAAGTGAGAGCGAGTCTGCATTGCTCCAGCGTGTGAAGCCATTTGTTATTGAATTATTACGAGAGCTTTGGGTAAATGGAAGGAAAAAAGAAAATTAAATGAAAGTAAAATTAAATGAAATGAAAGGGAAAAGGGGAATTTAAGTTAAATTAATCAAATGAAAGGAAAAAAAGAAAAAATGCGAGTTAGGATGACACCAAGGAAACAAGAGAAATAGGGGCAGAAGCTCACCACAAGTGACAGAACACAGGGTCACCAGAGGGGCTGTCTCTCACAAGCCTGCAGAAGTGCAGGAGGCGACGGACGGCGAGTTAAAGCAACTCGTTTCCAATGAAGCTTGTGTCTACTGGTCTCTCACAAGCCTGCAGAAGTGCAGGAGGCGACGGACGGCGAGTTAAAGCAACTCGTTTCCAATGAAGCTTGTGTCTACTGGTCAGTGATCCTGGTGTCTATTTGTCACAGAAATATCTGACTTCTAGGGTGCACATATTTCCTATAAGTATTCTTCTACATTCAAATTGTCATGAAAGGAATGATAGTTTTCTTTTGGAGAAACATAGGGAAAAACAAATTTTTGTTTCAATGAAACCAAATAAAAATATTTAAATGAAATTAATTTTAAATAGTTATCAAAAATTTCATAACCAGTAACAAAAAAACACTTGGACTATTGAATCAGCGGAAAATTTTCAAGGAGAACACTCCGACGCGAAGCAGACTGGAGATAATTTCAATGGTATACAAGTACAGGCCGCATCAGTGCATTAATTCTCAGCGAATATTTCATTTCTTAATTGCGTTGATTCAACAGCCAGTGTCGAAATTGAAAAATATAAAGAAAATTTATTCCTAATTAAAACGATAATATCTTGATCGTACTTCGGTTCAAAAATTGCTACATGCGATTTTACAATAATATTGGGTGTCCTGATGAATCGGTCGGTTATCATGAAATCACAACCTCAATCCAAAACATTTGGCTATTGATCGAGCAACACAAACACGTACTATTTCACGATGGTATTATTGCTCCTCATAAAATTTCCTCACTATAAATACTGCCGTAGAGGCGGGCTCAATCACGTGCAAAAGGAACGGCAGAATTTTCTCTTTGGAGAAATACTTGCGAGGAGACTTCCATTTGGGTGCACAACACAGGCCGCGTCTCGTAGCGGCTTTTGAACTTTAATTCCTTTAGATGCGGGGCGACCCTCAGAGCTTGCCTCATTTCTCATCAAAATTGCCTATGCCGCCGAAATTTCGAGTTAAAGTCCAGCGGCCCAGCGAACTTTAAAGGAATTACCGATACACATCGTAAAAAAGAATTTCACGATAAAATAGATCAGTGACCAATATTTTCTAAGTGAAAATTAATGTGTTATGAGAGTCGTTTGTGGTAAGCATAGCTAGAGGAGAGCAAACTAAATGTTCGTACCCATTTATTTGGAATTGGTTGGCGATTGAAGTTCCAGTAATTCTTCCCCAAAAAATTAAGGGAAACTATTGGACGTTTGAGTAAATAGAGTAAATAGGTACAAAACACCACCATGCTCGCAGTCCAAGCAGCGGTTGAACTTCACTCCGCAACAGGAATCCATTTTCGCAATGATGTCACAGGAGCTCAGATTCGGAAGCGCACGCTGACCATCCGCTCTACAGGTTTATTCTCCAGCAAACTGGAGGAGTTGGCTGCTTCTCGAAGGCAAACTTCGTTGCCTTCTTTGCACCTCCTTATGTAGAGATTAATTTAGTTTTTGAAGAGGATTAAAAGTAAAAATAATGTTTTTACTCCTCTAATGAGACTCTCTTGAATTCAGAACCAAATGAAAGGATATTTCTGTGCTCTCGAAATAACCTTAAATAGTTGAAGTGAGTAAACTGAAACAGACGACATCGGTTATCATGAAATCACAACCTCAATCCAAAACATTCGGCTATTGATCGAGCAACACAAACATGCACTATTTCATGTGCTGAGTAACTGTGCTCATGGATGCACAGTTACACAACACAAATGAACACTTAAAGTTCGACAATAAATGCGCTGGTTGGTGACCCCGTGTCTGGTCATCGAGTTTGTGTGCAGCCTCTGTAATCTGAAGTTGAATTTGTACACGTAGAAAACCTAATACAAATTATTGTTCTGAAAATTATACGAGTCGAACAGTTGTTTCTAAGATCGTTCCGTATACCGCATCAAATGCATTTTCATGGCCAAAATTAACACTTGTATTATAAAATGTTTTAGATTGTCTACAAAGTATACAACTTTACCGCTTGAGAGAGTCGAGTTTTTCGTCGCCACTTCTTGCTCTTCACGAGCATCAGCCATGCTCGCCAGGAGAAAACCGAGCATTCACAAAAATAATTTGAGGAGTAAACAAAATTTGTACCGGAGGCAGCTAGCCAAAACTGGGGAAAAATTCTCGATTGTGTAATTTGTTTTCCCTTACTAAAGTCTTATAAAATGTGCGCTTGAGATGTTGAGGCGAACTGATAGGAGTAATCTGCATAACCGCTTCCTTGGGGCGTCGTTTGGGCGACAGTTACGGATGGATCCTCGTCCTTATACGCGCCAAATCGCCCCATTTTTTGCAGAGCAATTTGAAATACTCCGAGAAGATATTTTTACGGTAGCTCGTCATGGTGCAATTTAAGGATCGCCAGCGCACTTTTATTCTTCAGCTATTAGAAAGATTTTGCGAGAGGTCGTAAAAGTTCTCAATTGAGATTCTCCCAGTCTCGTAATATTTAATTTTCGGAGAAGACTTGAAGAGGAGAATGATGCCGACAAGCTGCTACTCGTGAAGTGCTGTTCTCGAGTTGGGCAGCGCCCTCTCGGCTCCAACGGCTGTTTTCTTGTGCCCAAGTCCCAGAGATTTAAAATTTTTATTTTATTATATAAATTTTTATCTGCTCACACCGAATATTTATGCCTTGTGTAAAGTTGTCATATTGCCAATCAACTTCCCCTGTTTTAAGTCGACTCCTTTTTGCCTGTTTTCCCCATTTTCTAGTTTATGTAACAAAGTCTTCACAGAAAGTGCGGATATTTAGAGTTACTGCGGCTTCATTTTTATAATCGACTTAATTAAAAATGAAACTCCTTCACTCTAGATGAAACATGTTTGTATTTTAATCCCGCAATTAATTTTCAGTTTAAGATGTTGCAACTTAAGTACACGTTATGAGACGAGTACCTCCGGCTCCATTAGCACATTTTTCCATTTTCTTCTTAGTTCATCACAGCAGATTTTGGATGTGCAAAGAAATATTGAGACTTTGTTCTCCAACAGACAGCCGCCACACAACACCGGCCAGCACACACCGCCGGTCGACACACTCCAAGCCGTGTGTGCGCGCGTCCATCGCCCGTGTAACGTCCTGCCGACCGAACGATTACATCACCTCTTGAAGGCTTCTACACCGAGAGCATCGTCGGGTTACCATTCCTCTTCTACGATCACTGGAATACCTGACACTCAGTCTGATTTGGGTTATTAATATACAACGAATACACAGTTTACATAGTTCACATGCGCGGTAGCAACAAAAGCAGAGTTTATGTTGGAAATACGTTCAGAAATAACACAGCCAAACTATAAAAATTAATAATTTGATCTTCCCACATTTCGGTAATGAAAAACGATGCTTTCTGTATTCTGAATTTGCTACGAACTCACTGAGTTACTCCTGTTCTTAGGGTTACTGCTTCTACTTTCTGCCTCACGCAATTGTACTGCAAATAAGTTCTGGAAAGTCGGTTGTTTAAGCTCCTCTTTGGAATGATTTGCGCTCAGAACCATCCGACCAGCCTCACTGGAAGAGCATGAAGTCCTTGCGTCACTGGAATAGCATGAAGTCCTTGCGACGCTGGAAGAGCATGAAGTTCTTGCGTCACTGGAAGAGCATGAAGTCCTCGCGACGTTGGAAGAGCATGGAGTCCTTGCGTCACTGGAAGAGTGAGAGACTTTACGCCGACATGAAGTGCACGTTTCCTAAATGCTGAGGAAGCAAGCCTGTGCCCATTGAGAGCTGCCAAGCCTAGCAATGCGCAGACGAGCGGCCTCTCAAAAGACGAGCCAGCGTAATGAGGAGACTTTTATTAGCGCTCACATGGCGATGTTTGACCTGAGGAAGTCCTTCACTGAAGCACTATCCTAAAGACACGGTGAAATTCAGTGCTTAGAAGGCTGCTCCAAACTCTAAAGAAAAGAGCATTCAAAAGTGACCTACGCTCGTAAACTGGACGCTAAGCGCAGCGGCTAACTTTGTGCTGTGCAAATTTTACTGAGACATTCTTGGCCTGACCCAATTTCGTTGCATTCTATTTAATTTCTACTCCATAAAAGCAAGAACTTACGTGATGATAATTTTTTATCTTTTTGCAAAGCACGAGAGTATTTTTAAAAAGTTTGAAGTGTTTCATTGCTCTGACGATTTTACGAAAAGCTCTGTTAAAAATACGATAATAAAGGTGTTTGCAACTTTCCTTCGGGGTAGTTATTTTTGTATTAAAATCATGTCGGTAAGAATTGTATGCAAAGGAGATTACGTACACTTCGGCAAAAATTCTGGCGGCCGTGCTGCTGTCTGATGACATTTGTTGTACCGTGAGCTCAAACCGAGCGTGGGATACGCCACGACGGGCGACCTCTAAGACCTGCGGATGAGCGCACTTTTACGATTTTCAACAGTTCAAGTTCGTTTTAGACTTTTCTTCAATCTATAATGCTCGAAACACATTCAAGTTCACACAATGTACTATTTGATACTTCATTTCCTATCCCAGTGTACGGGACGAGATTCCATTTCAAATTTAATTAACAGATAATTTTATAATCTTTTTTAATCTTATAATGGTCTCGAGGGAAGAAAATTCCAGATGCGAATGGAACAAGTTAGACAATTATGGGCTCAGAAATTTGTTCGTTTCTCACCAGTACGAACACGAAGGAAAAGTTCCGAAAGACAAGGAATGAACGAAGCAGAACTTTGGAGCCGAAGCCGGTCTGCTCTCAGTTCTCGCCTTCAGTTGTACACCATAGAAACAAAGCAATTCCGTCCTCGTCTATGAGCACACATTGCATTGTTTGTCGGACGTTCACGTGCCGGCGATCACTCTCTTGTTCCGCAGCGTCGGAACCAAACAATCCGAGTTGACATCTTTGTGTGGACACTGCAGCACCGATGCAGTCCCCTCTTGGCAGTGATGTCGCTCCGTAATGCTGCTCCGGGGTTTTCGAGGAATACAGTACCCCGAATACCACAATCCGAAGTGAAT